>JAKGUB010000284.1:13530000-14730000 GCA_026261675.1 Hippocampus mohnikei
TGCTCCTCAAACAAATTCATTGAACCAACACCTCGGCTCCCAAATTGCTGTTGCCTAATAAAATACTTTGGGTATTACCACCATCACCTTAACTAATGATAAAGAACACAAAAGACATGATAATAAATAATAAATAAATACAGTGCACTCAAATAAAAATGTAACCGAGCCATTCTGGATCCTGACATTTGGGAATTCCTACGTGAAATAATTGTTCAATACCATGACATCAGTTCTAATCATCAGCTGGTGAACAGCAAATGTGGCATTCTAAAAGAGAAATAATTGTATTTCATTGTCAAAAGGAACCTAATAGCCAAGTGTAATGCAAGCAGTCAAAGCTACTCGCAAGTAAACCAATAACCATGACAATATACAGTATATAATGCACCCCCCATCCCCTGCATGGTAATCCCTAGTGTAAACCAAGGCTGCGTTCTTTAGGGATAGAGATTTTACTAAATGAAGAGAGCCATGTCTCTTGATATACATGTGGTGTTCTTTTTGTAGTATTAAGCCCCTACAAAACGATTAAACACATGCTGTAGAGACACCTCTGTTATCCCCCAACTCCCCGCAACAACAGCAAATCCCTGTTTTGTCAGAAATCCTCACCTCCCCTGTCTTGTCAACGAAAATTGGACGAATGTAGGTCTGGCAGCTTTGGGAAAATGAGATAAAAACTGAAAATCAAATAAATGGGTGGTTCGAGTAATTGCTGGAATTTGTGGAGGTCGGTTTTGCACTGTGGAAAAGTTTTCAGGCTTGATGTGTTTTATGTGTTTTTGGTTTTTGTTTGTTTTGTTTTATAGTTACAACCCAAAATGGGGCTTTTTTTTACCAGGTGCAGAAAATCAAAAACGTTTCTTAGGCTAAAACTATTTTCGCTTTCTTTGCTGAGCAGTTTTGCAAATAAATCCACTTGATCTGAAGAGCAACTTTCTTATTTTGAGGAGTGGATTTTATTTATTTATTTTGCAGGGACTTTGAACCATGGGTTTTGTCAAACAACAAGAATAGGACAATCGTGTACAGGTTTCGCCAATGGATTTCTTGAGGTAATGACTCATCATAATTGTTGCGTCACACTGCCGTAACAGCCAACCTGAATTACCGCATATCCCATTTGAGGTTTTTAATTGGATATTACCTCAGGAATCTGTTGCGTCTGCAGCAAGGATCTGTATTAGGAGACAGACCCAAACAAAAAGTGACCGTGTTGAGCCTTACCTGACCTAACATAGCGAGTTCAAAAGAAAAGCCAAAATGCACACCGCCGTCCTCATGCATAAGTATAAAAATAGACATATAAAGTTTACCTGCGGGGAAAGCCCAGCACTGACCGGGTTGACGTGGCTGCTCGGTGCAGATGTCATGAAGGTGTCGGAGTAGCCAGAAAAGCTGTGGCGATTCGAAGCTAGACCGTAGGTGGAACTGCTGTCATTGCCGGATAGACCACTCTGGTGAATAGTGGAGGGGGGTAGCGGTTGGGGCCGGTGAACTGTACCGCCGCCGTCTGAAAAGATAAATAACAGTACGTAGCCATATAGTAGTCTTCACACAATATGCCCTGCGATTACACTTTCTGCACGCACGTTCCTGATGAACTGTCAAACTAAACACCACCACCAAAAATGTCACAAAAGGTATATGTTTACAAATAATCATAATCATAGACTTAGTATGAAATGTATTTATTTGAACACAACGTTGTTATGCTGTTGTACAAATGGCAACAGATGGATCCATGGGTTATTAGTTTAATA
Source organism: Hippocampus mohnikei (assembly GCA_026261675.1). Lineage (NCBI taxonomy): Eukaryota > Metazoa > Chordata > Actinopteri > Syngnathiformes > Syngnathidae > Hippocampus > Hippocampus mohnikei. Next base: position 13,531,767 of record JAKGUB010000284.1, read on the forward strand.
ATTGACATTTGCTGTGTCACACCTGATGATCTCCCATGGCCCACCAAAGTGCTGTAGCACTGTGGTTGGGAATCACTGGTCTAGTTCGTCTTCTTTTCCAGGTGTAGCTGTTGCCATTTGAGTGCCACACGTGGGGTGTAGTGGATTCGACAGACGACTAAACCAATCACATTCTCGATCTTAACCTCGTGTAGATTTACTAGCTTCACTCGCTGCTCACAGATTATGTTGGCCCGCAACCAGACTGTAAGTGACCCCTTAATTTCCCCCATTAAAAAAAGAAAATGGGGTTGGGGCTGGAAATTTTAAACATGTTTCTTCTATTAAAGTAGACCCCCATATAGATGTGGTCACATACTTGCAGATATATTTTTTTACAATACGTATATATATCTACATATATCCATCTATCCATCCATTATCTGAACCGCTTGATCCTCACTAGGGTCGCGGGGGGCGCTGGAGCCTATTACATTCACACGTAGGGACAATTTAGAGTGTTCAATCGGCCTGCCATGCATGTTTTTGAAATGTGGGAGGAAACCGGAGTGCCCGGAGAAAACCCACGCAGACCCGGGGAGAACATGCAAACTCCACATAGGGAGGCCGGAGCTGGAATTGAACCCGGTACCTCAGCACTGTGAAGTCGACGTGCTAACCACTGGACTACCGGGCCGCCCTATATCTACATATAATTATAAATAAATATTTGTTCCATCATTAAATTTGCCAATGTCACAAGTACATCGCACACTTTAAGAGTAGTAAGCACACAAATGTTTTTTTTTCCTCGTCTTGCGTCTCTTGGGTCTCTCACCTTTTTGAAATCTTAAAAAAATGATTGGACACTTTAGGATCAAAAGGACACCATTGTAGGATTTTTGTATCAAACCTAACAGCTGTTAAGCGATCTGATGGATTTGGAATGGATTTGAGAACAATAATATTTCAGGGTGAACCCAAACAAGATAATATTTGTAAAAAGATGCAGCTATAGAAAGTCAAACGACACCATCCCGACTGTACAGGCATTTGCTCCATTTTAACCTCATTTGGTGAACAAGAACCCCCATTGAAGGTGTTTGTGCTCAAGAGCCCAACTCCAGTATACAGTATTGGTATTGCTCAATCCCTTCAGTCACCTCTCACCAGGAAAATGACATTTCAATGTTTTAGAGCCTGTTTCCAATGTCAGCACACTCAGTTTATGCTGTCGTTCTCACCCTGACCCCCCCTCTTCTGTATGAGCCACCTTTTGTACTGTATGGGTGATCCAATAAGGGCGCCCCTGACAAAACATGTTCTCGGAATGTAAGGACACTCAACCCGTCCAGCCGATCCCTTCCTTGGAAGGCTCTAACGATTCACTCAATTTACAAGCCATACATTCAAAAGAGATTAAAAAAAAGTATTGCTCTACCTTGGCACAAAATATTGCTCGGGTAGCTGGAGTCTGCCAGTTGGTATGTAGGAAGTGTTGGCATTCCTGTTGGCGGAAATCCGCTAGGCAACAGATGGTTGAAAGCCGTGAGCTGACTGGCTCCTGCTTGTTTTCGCCATCTGGCCCTGCGATTGCTGAACCACACCTGCGCCATAATATTCAAGAAGAGGACAGGATCAGTGTCATCCAGCACATTTTTCAACCAAAAAGTTTGCTACTGTTTACTTCTCGAGGTTGTTCTTGGCGTGGCCTCCATTTTTTTACCTTTCGTGTTTTATTTATTATAATTTTTTTACATAAATTATTTTGAGTTCTTTTCTGCCTTGGTTAATTGGTGAGCAGAGTTTCCAGTCAGTCACAGGGCACGCACTATATTAGACACACAGTGCCTCAATTATGTATGTAATTAATGTAATTATTTTGTATGTAGAAATTATGAACATGGAGCAACTAGGAGCTCTGGGTCATGCTTGGCCAAGGACATTTAAACATGTCTATGCAATACTGTTTTTCACAGTGCAATTTAGCTTTTACTGTGTAATACTGTCTATACTGTGTCCTTACTGTGCAATCCTGTTCGAAGTGCAAAACTACTTTGCTGCTGGAACCACAACCTCAAGACCTCAAGTGCTAAGCTACTCTCATCCTATGTTTTTCCTTTGTTCTGACTGTCTCTATAAGAAGCCGCTCTAGCACAACTCTAATTGCCCCACGGGGATAAATAAAGTTTTCTGAATCTGAATCTGAATCTGAATCTATGTATTACCTGCACTCGCGCCTCAGTGAGTTTAGTCATTTGGGCCAGCTCTTCTCTGGTGTAAATATCAGGGTAATGGGTTCTTTCGAAAGCCTTCTCCAGTTCTTCCAGCTGCTCGGCCGTAAACGTGGTACGACTTCTGCGCTGCTTCCTCTTGAGGGGGAGGTCAGGCTCCGATTCCACATCCGACACTTCATCCATTCGACTGCCTGTTCAAAAACATTCACGTTCACGGTTACTTTGTGCTGTCATTCTTCATTTACGATATTACTCCCTCTCCTCCGCCAAAAAGAAAAAAGAAATGAGCAAGGAATTCAACTGAGGTGATAATTGATGGACGGTATGTAAATGATTTTACATTTGCTTCATCCACTATGTCATTCTCATTCAGAGCCTTACTGAAGTCTCAGATGCATCCCAAGACTGCTTTAAATCCCAGCCATTCCACGCTTGAACTAGTGTCCCTCAAGGCTCTGTCCTCAGCCCTTTTTTGCTCATCATATGACTTTTGGTGAAAGGTTAGTAAGTTTAATGCAGTGTATAATTGAAATAAAAAGTTTGGGGCTAATGACACAGCAATGTATGGTTGAATAAATACATGGCCAAAATGAATGTAGCAATGAACTTGAAACAGAGAGGAGAAATATGCACATCGCCCAAGAATTAATACAATTGTAAAATCATTTTGAAAATAGAGATTAGAGATTCATTTTCCTGGTACCTGTTTGCCATGAAACACGTAAAAGTGCATATAGGCAGCGATTCGGAGAACATCAAGATCATCCGTTTGGAATCATTTGCGAGTATAAACTCTATTGTCGCCTAGAGTAGAAAAGCCACGGCTCCTTAGCACAAAGTTTGACAGCCTGGTGGGTGGGGTAGGAGAAGAGGGAGGAAGGGTCCTCTTTTCAAATTATAATAGGAAGCAGAGATTATAGTGAGAATGACGCTCAAGAGCCGATAGACAAGCTCAACCTATGATTGGCCTTATTAGGAAGCGCCATGCAGTTTCACACGCACTTTGCAAATGGGCTGCAGCAGAATAACAATGGTACGAACAAGCACGCTGACGTATCACGGTGAGAATATGATTAGTATGGCGTTCATTTTATTCAAATCCCTGCCACTATGTGCAGCGACAAAAACTCGCCATTGAAAAAAAAAGAGCACATCGAATTCATTTAGAGCTGCAAATTCCAGCCAAAGCTATTAGTTCATTGTTTCTGTAAAATGGCACACTCTGATTATCTAATGATGGCAACATTAATTCAATGTCGTTGTTAGAGTTAATGTCACCAAATTCATTTGAAGTTATAAAATTGAGATACAGAATGAATACTGATTACGTGCTCTGTTACTCCGTGGCAACGGCTTTTTTTTCAGCTGAATAAAAAGTGCTGTCCATATAGTAAAAATCACACATATGAAAACCAAGACAAATAAACATTAATTAATTAATTGCAATTTTATACCTCATGTGCATGTTTTTTTTTCTTCCTTGGCAAACTAAAGAAAGCTGTTCACCGTGCCCAACCTTTTTTTTTCCCACCAAGGAAAGGTTTTGACTGACCCGCACATAGGGATACCCTGTAAAAGGAAAAGTTGGTGTTATGTAAGATTAAACGCATCCTCTATTGCAATATTGGGAAATGTAATGTCAAGTCAGCCTCTTTGGGTTCTGTTTGAAGATCCAGGACAAGACTGGCTCGGAGTCCAGTGAATAAATGGGGGGATAATGAAGTGGAGCCAAGCTGTCACGGTCTTGGAGGCTCTTTGGACTTCTCTTGGGGGTCAGTTGCCACAGCTCCACTTAAAAAGAGAGCCGCGAGTGTTCCCCCAAGCTTTCAGTACAAATAGCAGACACACCTCAGGGGGTTGTCAGGCCACAAGGCCACAAGCAAGCAAGATCTCTGCAAAGTCTTGACTACTGACTCAATGGTGCTCGAGGGCATCTTTAAGAAGATCAGGGTCAGGCGCTGACAATGCATTATCTGAAATAAAAACTCAACATTTAGTTGATATCATTTCAATTGAGAACAGCCATCAAACAGCTTTTTTAACGTGAAACCACAGCTGACAATTTGGGGACAGAAAGCAGACGAGACTTTGGACCTAAGTTGCAACGCGGGTGGTGAACGTGATTTTGGCGGATCTGATCCAGGCGAGAACAGACAGATTCTGCAGGCCGCTGATATGTCTGGTGGACGTCATTGGATTTCATTCATGAATATGACATCAGTATGCCTCAAATCATTGCTGAAATCAATTAATCGAATGCATTTTAATTATGATGATGACTATTTTTATTAAATTTTTACAAGAATCACTGTATCATGGCACAACTGGTGTGTGTGTGTGTGTGGTGCGGGGGGATGACTTGCGCTGAGCATGAAAATAGGGCCTCGACGGACAATTTAGGGTCTTTAATGAATCCAACATGAATTGTTGGTTTTGGGAATGTGAGAAGAATACCTGAAGAGTCCTTTTGGGAACATGCATAGTCCACACATAGAAGGGCCAAAACGAGATCCAAAAACCGCAGAAGCCAACGAACTTTGAGGTAAACGCTAACCACTAGGCCATCCTATACGAACAATTTTTTTGGAACATTGAGGTACAGCAAAGAGTGATCATGGCAGGGGCAAAAAAAAAAAGGCCAGTGTTTTGCACAGAAAGCTTACTTTCATGCACATCTGCAGCGTGCCAGACCATAGACTCATCAAATTAACCGTCTTTGGCATAATTGACACGTGTTGCAAATATGCTGCAGCAGAATAACAATGGTACGAACAACCACACTGACGTGTCGCAGTGAGAATATGATTAGCATAGCGTTCGTTTTATTCAAATCCCTGCCATTGTGCGACCGCCACAAAAACTTGCCATAGAAAAAGGAAGAGCACATCGAATTCATTTAGACCTGCAAATTCCAGCCAAAGCCATTTATTCATTGTCTCTCTAAAATGGCACACTCTGATTACCTAATGATGATAACATTAATTCAATTTTGCTGTTAGAGTTAACATCACCAAATTCATTTGGAGTGATGTAATTGAGATGCCGAATTAATACTAAGACAGAGAAACTGCTCTGTTCCTTTGTGGCGACAGCTTTTTTCATTAATCTTTCCTTGTATGGGAAGGCTGAAAGGCGCCATCTTACAAAAATATATATATCTATAATAATAATAATGATTAAAGTACAATATTTACCACAGTAATTGTTTTGTTGTGTTTATTTTCCACGGATCATTTTAAGTATTTTAAAAGATCTGATTGATGACTGCCTCTCATTTAAAATTGATCATTATGACCTCTGCATGGGTAGACAAGGAATATGAGATCCAGGTCTCGTGCTGGATATGATGAAATTGTGCAGATGGTTAAAATGTGGCTGGTCGATGTACATTTTGATTCATAATAGCATATTTCTGGATTCAACAAAACTTTATTTTATAGAACACTTTAAAACGATACGCGTTAAAACAATAAATGAATGACATAAAAACATTAGATGCAGTAAAACAACTCTGAGACTCATGCTAACTGCAGGAAACAAACCATTTGGGCGTATTTGTGATTTAATACCTCAAACTGCACGTGTGTGTGTTTTTTTTCTTCCTGGGCTACACTAAAGAAAGCTGTTCCCAGTGCCTTCTAATTGAAAGGCCAAACAAATGCGGGAGAGCAAAGCGAGAATGGCTCAATGCCATCAAGGCACCAGAAGAGTCTTTGCCATGGACGTAGACCAGTGGAGGAAAATTGTGGACTCTCCATCATCACCCACAGACATGAAGCTCTGAATTTTCAATCCATTTGAACAAAGTCATTATTATTGCCTTTTTAACAGTGATCGGTTCGGAGAATGTACATGGTTCTATTAGCTCATAGTGAGGTGTGAGTCATCCATTTTGACTCAAATTGATCTAGACTCCGATACGGATCCTTGCTTTGTAACAGGCCACACATGTACAGAATGGAACGCCGATGCATGTCATGAGCGCATCAGACTCTATCATTGACTCTTTAGATATGTCCGAGCGACAACAAGAGCTTTGTCTGTCTGACAACAATGGTGTTTCTTTGATTCTTTTTCTTTTTTCCCCTACTGTGCAATATTGATATTTGACTTATACATTTTTTTGGAGCTTTCAAATGAGGCCCAAGTGTTCTGATTTATTCCCACAAAGCAACCCTCCACTTGGCACCAAATGTCTCGCCATCAACAAAAACCTGCGCCACTACGCTCTCATTGTTTCACTTCACCATTGTTCCTGCCTTTGTGTCAACGCGCCTCTATTTAGAAACAACACATGAGGCAAAAGTGTACCGTAAGCAGCACTATGCAGATTTACAGTGATGAGTTTAATACGTGCCAAGAGATTTAGGAACTTTGCACTGAATTGTGTTGGTAGGGTGGAAAAATTATTTTGGGAAAATCACAACTTTTGCGGCCTCGCTCACACAACAGCACACAACACATCTAGTTTTCTTAAAAGATGTACGCAAAGGCAGACGACGTCCGCTAAGGATATAGTGAATATCATATTTAAGTGGCATTGAACTAAATCTGGCCCACACAAAGATGCTGGCTTGTTGTGGGCATTATGTCTTAGCAAACTGCTAGTAAATGCTAAGTCCTGATCTCCTTTCCGCCTTGGACTCTTGCATGCTCACATCTTTATTTAGGAGATAAAAAAAAAAAATAGCCCTAAACAAAAAAAAAGAAAAATTGCATACTATTAATAAACAGTGATATGTATTAGAGCTGCGAGCAAATATGATAAGGAGAGGCCCTCTGAAGATATGCTTGACACAGCCGCAGGCTTAAAGAAAGCAATGGCGGACCGTTTTTTTAAGAGAAATAAAATTGTTTTTTTCTTGTGAGAGATCGGGAATTGAGAATGATATGTGCCTGCTGGCTAAAACGCTTTGTGATTGCACTCACTGATGTGTTTCTTAGCAATTGATAGAGTGGTCACAAGCGTGTTTGTGAGAAGAAAAAAATGATTCAAGGCCAGACAGTAGAGTACAGTATGGATAAAAAAAATTCCATATTTCAGCATCGACGCATCCATCTGATTAGCGTCATGACGAGAGACTGAATTACAGCGAAAAGGCAAACTACTCGTATGCCCTGGACAATCACGGTTATATTCTGCACAGTTTGAGCAGCGCTACATGAAATAACAAAAAAAGTGATGTTTTCAATAATTCAAATACAAAGTGTCACAAATACATTTAATAAAGGGTGTACCTAAGTAAATGTTTAAAAACAAACAATTTGTAAAGAATAAATATAAATGTATTGTACCTTCAAGTCAAAGACAACTAAACTGTAAGTTGAGAAGATATTTTCATTCATTCAAATAATGTATTTTTTATTTCAAAAGGAAAGCACAATTTTCACAATTTACTCAGTAAGCGGTGTTAGTATTAGACATTTTTTACAAAGGAAAAGAGTGTGTACCTGTGAGTACTGCTTTATTGTCTGTCTACATGCATTGCACCACCATTTTTGTTCAAGTGTCTAGTGCTATTATTCGTTAGCCCGTCTATGATGTTTTGCACAGTTCGCAAGCATTAAACTCATAGCTCACAAAGCTATGTGGTTATTTTGTGTTGTTATTGTGGTTGTTGTCAGTTTCTCACACGAATCACTGCATGTCGATTATAAAAAAGTTTTATTAACTCACAACAGGTGCCATTAAATAAACCTACATGGACTGATTTGGATTACTCATCTGCTCATCACATTAGCCCATCTTATACCAACAGTCTTTCCTCAAGTGATTCCAATTTTAGCTCCAGTTGTGGTTTCTACTCCTCCCTGAATGGTATCAAGCCACGAGCTGCTCGTGGTGGCAATGAGAGGTGTGTGTACTTCCAGGCAAACAATGATAAAGAGTAGTGAGTGGACACAACGAGCCCTCCCACTGCAGATGTACATTAATTCCAAGTGGGAGCATTAGAAATGCTGATCAGCTTGGCAGCACACAGTCTAAGCTTTCCTTTCAGCGTTTTGCTGTTGTCTACTTCAATCGTGTCAATGTGAGGGAGTCTTTTCAGAGGTATTCATGCATCTGCCTTCGGGCCACAATGCTTGCCACTTTATAAACTGTCAGCCTGCGTGCCTCAAGTATTTGCTTCACATTGTTTCCTTTTCTTGAATCGACCCCCCCCCCCTCCACCCCCCCAGCCGCACCCCGATGGCTGAAGCGCACACAAAAATACAACCCACGAAAAGTTGGGATGGACACTATGTATGTCCTCTTCTTGGCCATCGAGAGTTGATGCTTCAACTCTTGCTCCCCCTCTCACAAAAAGTTGTCGTTCATATGGACAGTATCCATCATATTCATATGCACCAAGTCCCATTACATTTGTTTTAGCAACTCTAGTCATATCTCACAATGTACTATGTGGGCCAAATGTTTTGGCAGTATTACTTTGTGAATCACATTGCTTCAATCGTGCAGTAATGAGCAGTGAAATAGATAAGTAAATTCTAATTTCTCATGATGTCCATAAATTTGACTGGCTTGTCTATGTTGTTAAAAATCCCAAGGTCTGTTTGTGTTCATTCTAAGAAAAAAAAGGCAGACTGCTTACATGGCGGAAGATGAATACATCCATCCATCCATTTTCTGATCCACTTATCCTCACAAGGGTCGCGGGGGGTGCTGGAGCCTATTCCAGCATTCTTCAGGCAGTAGGCGGGGGACACCCTGAACTGGTTGCCAGCCAATCGCAGGGGCAAACAACAAACAACCATCCGCGGTCACACTCGCACTGTGGAACAATTTAGAGTGTTCAATCAGCCTGCCATCCTTGTTTTTGGAATGTGGGAGGAAACCGGAGTACCCGAAGAAAACCCACAGTGATAATAAATCTCTTTTTCCAAAACTTTCTCCAGATCCTTTCCCAAAAAGAAAGGCTTCTTTTTTGGCCCATGCCTCAGCTCTTCTCTAAAGTTTTGGATATTTGGTGGAACCTTGTTTCAGAGTAGTACTGTAAAATCCCGTGAATAACACAAACTTTTGTTCCCCACAAAATCCCAAATTGAGGAGTGGTATTATACAGGAGGCTTAAAAAGAAATGAAAAATGATCACTAATTTCATACTGCTTCACATATTGTACGTAAAAGTACATCATTTGAAAACAGTTGCAAACAAGATTGAAGGGATTTCAAAGCAAAGTAGAGAAATTCCAAACAGTTGACTAACATGAGTCAGTGCAAGAAAAAATATTTTTGAAAACATGATTTAAAAAGTGCTTTGAAAGACCTTCATCGTTGGCATGGGAAAGGAGCATTGTTTTTAACCTGCATTTAAAAGCACTTACACTTCATGGTATATTTTGAATCGTGATTCTTTCATATTATTCAATTAAATAGTCATGGATACCAGCAAATCGGGGGGTATTATATAACAGTACAGAGAAAGAAAACTGCTTTTTTCAGGATAATTATTGGGGTCCGTTATTCACGGGATTTTGCAGTACAGTATGTGTCCTAAGATGTACTGTTTGAGTGTGTCCACATGACTGTTGTGGAAAAAGGTCATGAAAACAACAAAGCTAGCTTTTGCATTAATAATTCAAGACATGGCGTAGCAACCTTTTTATTCAAAAATAAAAAATGTAAAAAAGGAAATAAATTTAGTGGACAATGATGAAAAGACTGAAATGAATTTTTTTCACCAGGAAGTCTATTTCACATCCGCTATCCTGCAGCTACTGCAAAAGAGTGGACGAGAAGGAGCAGAAATGTCCCTGAATGTTGTCCGGCGGGCTCACTGAAGGTAATTTCAGTGGATGAAAGTGGATTCTTCCTCGCTGCATTTGAAGCTTGACATTAGAGTCAAGTCACCTCTTTGAAGTCTTCACCATTAAAACACCTTTAAATAACCCAACATAGTGTTTAACTCGCAGCACCGGGCGAATGTTTCAAGAGACGGAAGACAATTGTCTCGTAGGAGAGCAAATATATGAAGAAACGCATCAAACAAGAGCTGCGTTCGAGTCACGCTTGAGCTTCGCACTTTGGGAGTTCGACCCAAGACTCATCGAGGGCTCAATTAATGACCCAGCAAAGTGTTCACTTTTCATCCACTTTGTCTTGCTATATTGTTGTGTGATTTCTCTCATTGCCATTGTGCTTGCAGGCTGTTAATGGGATCCCCCAGGCCGGTGACACCCCTCAAGTCCACTTTGCCTGTTTGCTCTTTGTTCACTCCCCTTTTGTTGGCCGATCAGCCTCCCATCGGGTCGCCGGACAAGATTCATGGCATTTGTCGGCCAAATGAAAGGGGGATTACGGAATGGCTTGTGAACAGCCCATTGCAGGAGGAGCAGATTCTCCTTTACGCCCCCTCTTTCCCGCCAGAGCGGCTGCCATTTATAAATATTTGTTTTCTAGAAGACATCCCCGGATAAGTCCAAATCAGGACAGCGGTGAAAGACTGTCAACAAGTAGCTCAGCCAATCACTGTTGATTTGTACTCGATTTGGTTATTGCCCACAGCTGTTTTGCACAAAGTGTCCAAAAGAACTCATAAAAACAAAAACAAAAAAATGCGGTTCGTCACATGGCAAATGGCGGTATGGCAAAGTAACTCATGATATGATTTTTTTTTTCAACTATATCAATAGCTAAGGAATCCAGCAATATTCAAAGAAAAAACACCAGCATATGTCTCTAAAAAGCTGATGTAAAATGAATTTTAAAAAAATAATTGTAGGAATACAGCTTATTAAAAAGTCAAGCATAGGAAATAAAAAAAAATGCTACAGCTGTATTCATAATGCATCATAAGATTTTGTGAAATAATGACAACTATTTTGTCCAAACCAAAATGCCAAATAGTGTCCCTTCCATCAAACATGAGTTCAAACATCAGTATTTGAATGACTCATTTGATTGATTAATTGATTGATTTAATTTATTTGGAAATATCACAGAAGGCAGCACAATACCACTTCTCGTGGCCAAGGGCTTATTACCACTGTGGTCCTCAACAGACAACAAGACATAAAACAAAAACATAAAAAGGCAGCATCTTGTTATCAGCGAATCGAATAGATAAGAGCAATGCATTTCAAGCATCAATTCAAGTAAAAGCTAAGTATACAAGTACAGAAGCATAAAAAAACGATTATTTTTCTTTTAATTGAAAAAAGAGGTCAGTGGCACTGTACTGATAAACAAAATAAATATTTAAATGTGTTCATTAAATTAAAAAGAAGTACAGTAAATACATTTGTGCATTTAAGAATGGTTTTATGAAAATGTTTCAGACTATTTTAAAGGTGTTAAGGATCCACTTGTTTTTAATTCCTTTGGCAGCTTGTTCCATTGCACTGCTGTGCTGTACAAAAATAAGTTTGCCCATTTGAGTTTTGAATTCAAAAGAGACAAAGGCTGTTGAACTACATACAATGGGGGAAATGGTTTTGCAGGTACTCAGCAACCTTGTTTGTAACGATTTAAAAAATGAGGCGCATTTTTGTGTAAACTGTGTGTTGCTCTCCCACTAACCAGTTTTTTTTTTAACTGCTCAGAGTCCAGATATGTGTTGTCATTTTGTAAGTGGGCATTATTCTCTGACCTAAGGGAAGATTTTTCTGAACATTCTCTGTCATTCAACTTTCGAACGTCACAAATGCGATATACTGTACTTGTATCCAAATCCTATATTGTATACCGTACTCGCCTTTCACTGGCTTCATTGGGCAGCACAGTACATGAAAAAGAGAGGTAGGCCTGCACACACAGCACACACACTGTAGGAGTGGCAAAACACAACCAACACCACACATTGTGCTCAGGTTGGCCTCAGGCATTAAATTCTGGCCTACTGCAGCATGAATATAATGTAAGCTTACATTTTCAAACAGCAGCACGACAAGTGTTGTAACGTTACACTGACAGGAGAAAAAATGTATTGACATCATTATAAAAACGGATCCCTAAAAAAAGATTATATTTCATCACTGGTCACTGATGATGCAACTTCAGTGTCGAATGAAACTGGAAGCGTTGCTCAGCGTATCGCAATGTTTTGACAAGGTGAATAAATCAAGGGAAGACTGATTCCTTTTTTTTTGGCATGTAACAAATGTGCTGAAGCGTATGACGGGGACTTGCAAATGAGCCTTTTAAGTGGAATTAGGTCAGCAAAGATGCTATAATTAATGCGATTATGAAATTCCTTTTAAATTATTTGTCAGGTAATTGGAAGGCTAACATGTAACTTATGAGGGCTGTTCTTTTGAGAATTTCAAATACACTTCAGAATTGTAGAAGCAAAAAAAGCTTCGGGAACGTTGCATGTGTGTGTGTGTGCGTGTGCGTGTGTGTGTGTGTTTATTTAAATGTCCCTGTTTCTTTGGTTTGAGACAGCAAGGGGGGAAAGGGGAGGTTAATCCTAGTTCAATACACTGACGCACAGCCCAGGATGGAGCCTGTGACGATTGTGTTATCTCCAGCCAACATTTGGGTTCCCCCACAATTCCACTCCAGAAGAATAGCTGCGAGAGAGTGCATATGGAGTGGAGGAAGCGCAGATGCCCGGGGAAACGTGCTATCAATAGCTGCAACGGGCTCGTACAACAGCCCCTAGACTCTCACTGTAGACGGCCACCACAATTGTCTCTACCTTCGTGCTCAAGCAATCACGCGCTCAAGTCCGGCACTGAGGTACACACCCGCATAAAACTAATGACATACAATGCAAGTGTTTTAAATACATAAATGAATTATCGTATCATTTTCAATTGACGCATCATTCATATGTCTTTTTTCTAGAGCTTTTAGGGGTCGAGGTTAGGGATAGGGTACAGAGACAATCTGAGTTCATTTTTGGACAAAATGTAGAATACACCCTGGATTGAAACAAACAAGCAAGCGTTTACATTCACATTCAATGCACAATTTAGAGTCTCCCTAAGGCCCGCCTCGCACTGAGCGACACAGCTGACCGTGCCCGAACGGGACTGGACTATAATAAAAATAAATAAATAAATACCGTCTGCGAATAAGACCCACACACCAGGCGATTGACCCTGGCACACGAAATCAACTCGCTGCAATGGAAACACTGTGACCCCTGCTGTTCTCATCAGGAAAAAAAAAAACGTTTTGAAGCGCTCGCCTTCCCTCCATTGCGGGGATTACGTTACAGACCAACCCAGCAATAAATGAAATATGAGATCTACAAATGCCCCATTTAAACTTAGCCAATGTCTTTGTAGCTTTTATGGCACTCAAATTGTCTTGATCTTCAGACACAAGTTTACAAACATATCAAATATATGTTGACAAATATAACATATTAAGAGAAAAAAAGAGCAGTCCCTGCTTCGAAGAATATATGATAATAAACACTACGTGAGAATTTAAAATGTAATCAAGGATATAAACAGCGAAATGAAATGTCTGCTATATCATTTGTTTCCCAATTTAACAAGCCTGTCTTAACATTTCACAATATACATCAATAATCATGCTTAAAAATGCGAAATGCAGTTGATTTCTATAGGTGTAAAAATCAGGATTGAAGGGGATTCACATTCAATAATCTTCAGTAAAAATAGAGTAAACTGAAATACTTCCTGTTTTCGTTCTCTTTCATTTGTCAAATTAACTCGGTGTCAAACAAAATAGTGTGCTTCCGCCTAGTGGTCAATAGTGGAATTACACCAAAATAAACAAGAGGCAGAACAAAATACAGGACAATTCTAGCCACCAAAAAAAAAAATCTCAAATATAGTGGGCCTGTGATGAAGGGTAAGATTACTGTATATTAACTTTCCTTTCATTGAGCCCCAAACAACACTTATCAAGAAAGAAGCAGACTGCCCTGGCCGCCGTAGCTACACTTGAACAATACCAAGGGGGGACATGGGCAAGAAATAAAAAGAGAGAATGTGGATATTTAAGAGGCTGTTGGTACATACTACCGGTATGTTTTAAATGATAAATCTGATTAAGAATGTTTGTAAAACACAGTAGTGTATTGGTACGAACTGGTGGCAGCCTGACGAATATAGCTTCCGTCAAAAGTTACGTAGGGTACATTTTGACGACAGATACTCTCCACACTTCACTTTTCAGTGACATCCACATATTAAATAACTGCAGAATGCTGCATGCTGTTTTGGTGCTTGGTGTACATTGGGCCTTCCACACGTGTTCTTGTAATGTGGGAGGAGGCACGTTGAGAACATGCAAACGCTGGTTTGAAGCCAAGATTCGAACCTTAAACCTTAGACCTGTGAGGCTCACTACCAGACCACTGTGTTTCCCCACCTTGATGCATCATTGAAATAATTCATTCGAATGGAACCCCTAATGTCGAACCCCCCTGAGGTTATGTCATTCAAAAAGGATTGAAATGTAATGTAAACGTCAAACTAAATCTCATGAGAAACAAGCCTTTACTCTGGGCTGTCTTTGGTTCCGGTTTCTTTTTTTCCACAATGCTTCTTTCAAAAGCTGAACCACCATCCTTTGTTGCTCACATCATGCGTGATGTACCTCTGCGTCCCTCACAAGAATTCAGTTGGAAAAAAAAAGAGAGCTGCACACTTCTAGATTTCACAGGGAGTCCCAACGCAAGTCTCCAGTTCTGTTCATTTTCTCAAGTTTAGCGACAGTAGTCCGGGAGTCAATCTGACCAAAGACATGGTAAAAAAAATCTGAAAGTCTCATACATGAAAAGAACTCCACAAACAGTTACCATCTCAATCAATATTTAATATATTGCCTCCTGCAGTCCAATGAGGATAATTCACTTTTATTTTATTTATTTATTTTCCATCTTTTTTAAAGCACAATTACATGAAATTAACCATATTGGTGACAATTATTAAGACAAGTAGAGATTTCAAGCGCAAACATTAATATTGTTTTACTTTTTTGACCAAAGCTTCTTGCGAGAAGAGCGTAAAAATACAAAACACAAGAAGTAACTTTAAATAAGTGGTGACTCAGAAGATATCCCTTTGTCCGGTGTCACATGTTGCATTACACATCATTAACAAAGTTACAAAAGAGTGTTTTGTTGTTTTTATGGTCATTAGGATCTTTGTACATTTATATGACAATTAAGAACGTTTTTTAATCGTTATTTTAACACATTAATAGTAGTTCACTTAGTTCTATGTGACAGTTTAAAATGTTAAAAGTGGCACTTTAAATGTTTGATTTATTAAAATTATTTTCTTTTTTTTAATGTGTGGAATCTAAAGCAAACGAAAACCAAGTGTCTATATAATAGTGTGTTTATCACAGAATCATAATTTTGAATGTGACTGTACTGCATGTAAATAGCATGCTGCCATTAAAATGCAGAGAGGGACAACCCAGAGAAATAAATGGAATTAATATTTGAAAATTCAATCCAAAGCACACGGAAGGCAACCTTAAACCCTCATGAATTTTTCGCCGCAGGCATGGCACCATGAAGTGAGCTGCCCAAAAAGATGAAAGTGAAAAGAAATAAAAGCTCAATTTAATCTGCTTTGGAGCCCTGCAAGGGAGCACATGTGCCTGGAAGTGTAAGAGTGAGGGCTGATAGGGGATAAATATATTTCTTACTATGCCTTTGAGCTATTACATCCCTCTCCAACACAGATGCCTATTCAGCAGACAACAGTTTCATTAGCAGCTGTAGTCCTATAAATCTTCCAGTGATTAGAAGATGACAGAGACACGCACCGGGCTCATTTTTTTTAAACATCTTCTGGGACGCTTGAAATGAGGACTGAAGATTATTCTAAGCGGCGCAGCTTATTTCATTTCATTTATTTTACTTAAACCTAGAAAATATTCAATATAATGTGAAAGATGTCGATATAAATAAAATCCACTGCTTAAACTTGTATTTATTTTTTGAACGAAAAACGACAGCTCGTGTTAGCTATATTGCCCTTATTTCGTTTGTTGAAAAGTAGTTTGTTTTCCTGATGACTATAACGCTAAATTGCGTATTATTCCAAGCTAATGTTCACAAAGACACCGTGCATAATTGATATGACCGGCATGTCGATCCTCTTCCCAGTAAGAGTGGAAGCTGCTCCCCGTGGGCCTGACACTTAATCAATAACACATGAGAAATAATGGGGGGGTCCTCTGGGGGGAAACCCGGCGACAAAACGAGCCCCACTTGGGCCCAATTTGTTGGGAAATCCCCGTGGCCTACCTTTGTCTCTCAAGATGCCGTCGATGCTGTGCTTGGTTTTCTTGTCCTCCTCTTCGTCCTTTTTAAAGCACTCCTCATCCTCGTCGTCGTCCTCGTCATCCTTCTTGCCAAAACGAGCTCTCAGTATTCGACTGATGGAACTCACTGCCCCCAAAAAAAGCACATCATCATTATTAATTATGACTAGTGTGATTATTGTCATTATTTTTAGTATTTTTATTATCATTATTAGTAGTAGTAGTAGTAGTAGTAATATTATTACTATTAATAATAGTGACAGGAATAATAATGTATCGAAAAATAACGGCATACGTGAACTGCAAAGCACAACGTTTCTTCTGCTTCTATGTGACTTTGACCAATCAGATGCAACGGTCTGGGAATTAATTAGCTCAGAATACAGGGAGCTATTTATTTCGCCCAAAAATGTATTTCTTTCATTAAGATATGAGTGTGTGTATGCACGTGTGAACGTGTGTGTATGCATGTGTGTGTGTGCATGCGTGTGTGTGGGGGGGGCGTGTGCGTGGCTGCTCGCGCGCGTGTGAGTGTTTGTGTGTGCGTGTGTGTGAGTGTGCGTGTCTGTGTGCGTGTGTGTGCGTGTGCATGCCTGCGCATGCGTGGGTGTGTGTGAGATCGTGTTCGTGTGCGCACGCGCGCGTGTGTGTGTGTGTGTGGGGGGGGTTGCGGGTGTGTGCTTGCGAGCATGAATGTGTATTTGTGAGCGCGCGCGTGAGCATAATGTGTGTGTATGAGGGGGTGTACGCACGGGCGCGTGAACGGGTGGATTTGCTCGCACGTGCGTGCGCGCGCGTGTGTGTGTGTGTGTGTGTGTGTGTGTGTGTGTGTGCGCAGCTAAATATAATTTCCTCAAAGCATTATTGGTCGTCAAAGTGTATAAAATAAAACAGTGTAAACAAATGAATACATGTTGTTATTTACTGCAATTATTACTTATCTTAAAATAGTTCCTAACCGCGATTTGTATGTAAAGGTTGATTATGAAATGATAACAGTTATAATAAGGTTAATAAAATAATACAAAGTCACATAATAATAATAATAATGGTAAATTATTTGGTAGTAAGGTGGTTAAAGGTGTTTTGGAAAAGCAACAGGAAGAAAGAAGGAAAGAAGTGGAAGCGTCTTACCAGCGAGTGTCTCACCTGAAGGGACGCTGCTCCTGTCGCACACGCCGTCCTTGAGCAGTTTATCTCGGATCTCCCAGCTGAATATTCCCGGGTTGTCGCTCTTGTACTGCTCGATTCTCTTCTCCACGTCAGGCGTCGCGACCTGCTGCATTGGGCCCCAGAGGACACAGAGCCACGTCACTTGCACTGCCTTTGCAGTTTCGCGGCATTTTTTACACTTGCTGTTACGTGCAAAAAGTCCCATTTTTTACATTAATATCCACACACCAAATTCTAGTAAATGAGATATTTCACGGAAAAAAAGTTCCCCATCCATTTAAACAGTTCATCTTCATTCAGAACGTCTTATGAACTATTTCCCACAGCCACAAATTCCACTTTTTTTTTTTTTACAATAAAATTCACAAATGTAAGCGATATTTGACATTATCACCAACTTCCGGATGTACATTTATTGACCGCATTCCTCCAATTCCCACTTAAACGCTCCCATTCTACATTTGACCAATTCGGAGGATTTCACATCATTTCAATCTAGTCAGCCCTTTCAGCATTCAGCAATTGTGTGCAATGTTTCTCACCCTGGGCTTGCTGCCTCCGATAGCCCCGGGCCGGATGGAGCCGGTCTCCTGGTAGCGGCACAGGATCTTGGACACGCAGCCGTGGGAGACCCGCAGCTGGCGGGAGATGACGCACGGTCGGATCCCGTGGTGGGCCATCTCCACAATCTTGTGGCGGATGTGGTTGGGCAGGGGCCGGCCGTTGATGAAGACGCCCCCCAGCTGGTTGACCCGGCCCTGGCCTAAAGGTGTAGACACTGGGGGGGGGCACCGACACAGACACGGAGGAAGGAAATCGTTCGTTTTGGTTGAAATAGCAAGTTCACTGTTTCTTATTTTTTGGGCGATTTCACCATATTATTATTTTACAATTATTTTTTGACGGCCTACTTCAACAGCTGGCTACAGGCCCAAATCCCACACTATTTAACTATTCTTTTAACACCGGATCAAAATTGAAAACAGTAGGTTTCGTCGATTTTCGTTTTCGTTTCGTTATAACCCTTTCACAAACAAAGGGTATGAATGCATTTGCAATGCATTCATATTTTAAATGATAATAAATCGATTTCAGGAGAGGAGCCACATAAAATTATGACATAAAGGTTAGTAAGTTACAAAAAAATGTGGTTTCTTTCTAGATTTTAGGATTGTATATTGCCGTTTTTCAATGCATGGAAATATCATTGAAAATATGAACCACGTTGAGTACTTCATCTTTTTTTCATTGCATCTGTGTGAGGTGCAACAGCACACTTTCATTTCAAGTCTACAATTATAAAACCTGCGATAAATGTTTAATGGATTTTTTAAAACGTGTGGGCCGACACAATTTGAGCTAGCAAAATCTTTAAAATTGACGATTTGCTTTCTTCATGTGATCATTGATTGGTTGAGCGGATATAGTTAAAGTGTTAAAAACTATAGTAGCAAAACCACCACATGAATCAGGCAAGCAATATAATTGATTAACACTTGCTTGTCGCCTTTTATAAAAGTGCAAATTTTATTTGCCGGTGTTTGTTATCGTGGTTTTAATCGGCCGATGTCCCACTAAAAGAAAAATAAGGGCTTTATGCCTGACGCAGTGCTGTTCTCCATCACGACGATAAAAAATAATGTGCTCATTTAATATCTATTTATGTGAATTATTGTTGATGTTAAGGCCAAATATAACGTTGAGTATGCTTTACAATTAAAAAAAAAAAAACAGTTTTACACTCGACAAAATAAAGAGCTTGTGGGTACCTTCCAGAGGGAAGCCGGTCCTTGGATAGTTCTGTCCAGAGGCCGGGCGCATCATCCGCGGTACTGTTCCCGGCAACGTCGTCATTGTCGGCTACTTGTTTAATATAGGAGGAAGACGTACAATCAACGGATCTCAGAAACAACTTGGACCCCCCCAAACAAAAGGTGGCAGCCACTTTGAGGTCCAGTGTGTCGAAGAAAGCAGAATGCATGCATTCATGGGCGTGGAAAGTTGGCTTGTGGAGATGCTTGGGCCCACGTGGACTGCGTCATGTGTCAGACACGGTGTCAGGGCGGCACGACTTTGGCACTCTGCTGCAAATGTGCAAAGGCGGTGGGGGGACAGGTCGGGACCAATGATAGGTTCCTCAGAGCCTCTTGTTTTTCAACACAAGCTCCAACAAGTTTCAGCAGCCAATGGGATGGAAGAGATTTCTGCCCCCCCCCCTCTCTCTCTCTCTCTCTCTCTCACATACACATACAAACAGGGGGTCCATCACAGCAGTTAACATACAGTATATAGTGTTTCCAGAGTGCAAAAAAATAAATAAATTGTCACCATTAGTATGGTAGTATGTAGCATGACAGATTAGTGATACAAGTTGAATTCTTAAACAGAAACAAAACCCATCAGTCCGCTTATTGCCACGACCAGTTGAAGGTTACTGTTACACGAAGTGAATTACAAAGCGTGTACTTGAAAAGACGCATCGCTTTGCCATAATAAAATCCATTTAGCATAATGCTAATAAATAATGCACATCTAGACAGACAATAAAACATGACTTAGAGGCATGTATTCTTTATCCTCTCCAAAAAAGAAGGTAATATTTCTGTAGTTTACTGAGTCTGTTGTGAAATTGAATACACAGCAAGAGGCCAAGGCGCACACACCAGAAGGAACAGTAGAATACTGTAGATTGCTATTTTATTTGATATTAAGGACATTTAAAAAAAGATTTGTTGTGGTGTGGTAGTAGGTGGAATTAATCGTGGTTTTAATGTTTTAGTGATGTCACATAGAATTTTTTATTAATTTACTTTATGTGAACTGTTTTGTTAAGCGCTTTGTTACAGCTGCAGCTGTTGTGAAAGCGCTATATTAATTATTGTATTGATGTATTGTATTGTATTGTATTGTATTGTATTGTGGTAGTTGGTGGAATTAGTCAGTTAATAGGGTTCTATTTATTTCAATGGGGGAAAATGCTAATTATTTAAGATAAGAGTGTTTTTAATTACAAGCATTGTCACTGAACAAATTAAACTCGTACCTCAAGGCATCACTGTACTTTATTGTAAATAAAGCGACAGCTTGCCATTTGTCTTGCAATAATGTCTTGCATTGTCATTTTTTGTGGCCCAGTAATGCAAATTAAATAGAAAATGTAATAGTTTCTTTAAATTTAAATAGTTTCTTGCAAAAGTGACTTTTTTTCTTTTCATTTCGACACAAAAATGCAGAAATGGAATGTTTTTCTTCACTTTAATCCATTTTACCAATATTCATTTTTAACAATCTGAACATAAATTGGACAACAGTTGTAAACTAAAAGATGTGATTGCCACTATTTTCATGACTTCTGATTCCAAATTTCATTTAATGTTCACAAATTTAGCCTGCTGTCAATAATAACAAGAAATTAAGAGGAAATTGAGTCTATGTAATACTGCCATAAAATTAATATACATTGATATGGTTTTCATGGTCATATCTTTTTAATGAATATGAAAAAATGGCAAGGTGTTGTATTTTTTGTTATTTATGTTTTTGTAAAAGTGGATTGCAAATTAAAGATAATGGTGGAAGTGGACTGTAGAAAGAATAGTAATGGTGACTGCCTAAGCCACAGGTGTCCAACTCAAGGCCTGGGGACCAGATGTGGCCGGCCATTTCATTTTATGTTATGTTTAAAACCCTTCTCAAAACTCACTTGTATTCTCTGGCTTTCGACTCAGCATGACTTAGATTTGTTCTTGGTTTTACTGTTTGGTGCTTTCTACCGTCTTTATTACCGATTTGTTTTACTGTTTATTGTATATGTTAAATTGCTCCATGTACAGCACTTTGTATGCGGCGATGGCTGTTTGAAAGTGCTCTATAAATACAGTTGACTTGACTTGACTTGACTTGACTTATGTTGCCCGCGAAAGCAAATCAAAGATGAGAACTTCCATGATGCTTGCTAAAATCTGTACCAAAAGTTTAAATTTTCACATGTAATAAAACAGTGACATATTGAAAAGCATTTTCATGTCACTAAAGTCCTCATTACAGTTACTTAAACAATAATTGAATAAAACGTTATTCTTGACTTCTTTATATAGTTTCAGTCATAACGGCCCTCCTAGGGAAACGGTAATTATAATGTGGCCCGCGACAAAAATGAGTTTGACACCCCTGGCATAAGCTAATGGAGATCCTAAGAAATGAAATCAAATGAAATATCGACCTGCTAAGGCACAGGTGTCAAAGTCAAGGCCCGGGGGCCACATCTGGCCCGCCACATCATTTTATGTGGCCCGCAAAAGCAAATCAAGCATGCCAAGTTCCATGATGCTTGCTGAAGTCTGACGTAAAATGTCAAATTGTCATGTGTAATCCACAATAACAGTCATTATTCTTGACTTCTGATTTAAAAACTAGTTATCCATCAATTTGTTGTGCACTGTATATGTAATATGTGGAGGTGATTAAACATTTATATGGTTTCCCAAAATTCATAACGGCACTCCAAGGGAAACCGTAACTGCAACGTGGCCCACAACAAAAATGAGTTTGACACGTCTGTTCTAAGGGAAAACATAAATACAAGGTGGCACGTGAAAGAGAGCACAACGACAGTCGGCCTCCGATATTCTTGTGCGGTAGGGACCAAGCCTAACAGCGAATTTACATTAACAATTGATGCTCCACTAAGAGTGATTAAAATAGCCTCTATTAATAGGTTAAAACAAATACTGTACACCACAAACCATGATCCTAAACACAATAATAGCATGTCAAGTGCTCTCAAGTGTCTTCAAACATTGCTGTACCTGTAAAAATACATTACCAATACATTATGATTCTACAGAACCTATACATACACATCAACAGTTCTGACTATGATGGTGAAAAATTACCGTAGCGGTGCAATCCAGTGTTAAACAATGAACATTTGATTGCACAGCAAAGCGCAGGAATTACATTGGGTGCCACTGCAAATGCGCCTGGGTTGGCATATCCTGGAAGGAAACCCTGCTGTTTCTTTAGCTGCTGCGTCTGTGTGACGTAGCAATTCGTGTTAGTATGGCTAGCGCTTTGGGGTTTATCGACCCAAAACCGCTAGGTCCACGCTACACTAACTGGTGGTCATAAATTGGTTAAGGATGTTCCACTGAGCTGTAGTTGCAGAGTCCTCAGATTTGAATGCTGTCTTCAATCCTAGTTTGGCCTAACTCTTGTGGGGCAAAGCAGCCGCAGACTTGGGCGCCGCCATTTTATCGATCCACTCTTGCGTACTGTCAATCATAAATTTAACATAGCTGCGGTGCAAATTGTGATTGGATAACAAAGTAGGGAGCTGGAAGCGGAGTGATTGAGTGTGTATGTGTGTGTAAGCAGTACAGCTGCAGCTCAAAGTCAAGATCCATCTTCACCCCCAAAATATTATATCCACTTTATTCGTATCACCTGCCCGCTGTTTCCCAGATGGCAGGAAGTATTTACCAAAGCAAGTCTTTTCTTGCCAAAATCTCCATCTCTTACAATGCACGTGCCTTCGGTCCACGACAGAAACACTTGGTAACCATCAGCACATACCAGGAAGTGCCTGCTCATCTTAACGTTTGTGTGATCTCATGTGATCATGCAAGAGCTTTGCCTTGGAGAACTGGATTCTCTGCAGACCAGTAGTAGAACGGAATGTTTATGTATGTGGTGTTCTGTGTTGATTTCATTGCAGCAGAACACACACAACTGTTAAATGCCAGAATTTCTTCATGTATGGGATCTGTCAAAGGTAAAAAAAATATATTTTAGGATTTGAAACATCTTTGTCTGTACGAAGGAAATGTGCAGCTCATGATTCCAAACATAAAGGAGCCTGAAATATTGAACGCTTACATCATCATTATCTTTGACAACAATCAAAAAATGTTTTGGCAGAAATAGGCCTCAATGTGACAATTCTTTTAGGGCGGAGTGTGCGGTATGTAGCAAAAGCACTTCTTTTACTACCATAAAGCAGACACTGCTCCATGACAAAAACAAACTTATTTACCCCCGTGTCAGTATCTACATTGCTGGGTTAAAATAAAAAAATATTGAAGACACACATTTGAAAAAACAACTCAGCTGTCAGGTTAATGTGTTTTCCATTAGTAGTAAACAAGATAAAAATGGCAGGAGTCAAGAGTCCACCATGTCCTCAAGTGTTACACACGGTCATCCACATCATGTGGTAGGCTTGTTCTGATAATCAGTTCGATCAGGGTTGCCTTGACGAATGTCAAAAAGAAAATAGTCTGTTTGAACCACATGAAAGCAGGAGGCCCCTTTTTTACCGTGACAATTTTGATTGGTAACACTTAAATGGCGGCCAGGGCATGAAAAAGGCGGTCTCATCTGCAAAAATGTCTTTCATTTCAGTTGACACAACTACATATTGCAACAATAACCACAACAGCCCCCTGCAATCTGTATTCGGAGAACTTCTCAACAACTTTTCTGTTGAATGTGCTTTTGATATCGGGAACCACAATAGTCACCAAGTGGAAATTGAGAATCATTCATAACAGCTCAGTTAAGTACTGTAGTGGTATCCCCCAAGGCTCTGTTCTGGGCGCGTTGCAATTTTCAATTTACTCCCAACTGTCATTAAAACCCAAGTGTCCCAGATGTCTTATCTTGAGTCTATTTGCATCACAATAATAAGGTCATTTTATTTTGGGCCCGTCCAAAATGTACCTATCCTCTCATCTAAATTCAGTGGGCATAAGGTCCAGCACACCTGACCCGCAAAAGAAAAAGCAATGTAGAAAATGGATGTTTGACAAAGTGCAATAAACTGTAATAATTCTCTCCAAGCATGTCAACCAGATTACCAAGAATCTTGGGACTTGGGGTCACAGTTCAAGTCTCACTGAAAAAAATTGCTGGACAGATGCTAGCCTCCTTCCTGGCTCTTGCTTTGGCTCCATCTGAATAGCCTGGAAGGTGTTGTTCAAATGCCACAGAAAGTTGATCGCTAACCATCACTTTGGCTAGCCAGAGGCAGTGCTCCACTGTATTCGTTTATGGAGCAGACTGTGTGGCTACATAAAATGAGGCAATTAGTTTGCTTGTCCCTTCTCAACATTTTCCGAGGCGAAAATTGATATGATGCACAGGCTGGTCATCCTGGGATGCATGTTCAATATGTGAATATAAAAATAGTCCTCATTTTCCGCTTGAGTTTGCCTCCAATGGCAATGATGTAACCTTCTTTTGTATGTTAAGTGGGAAGGCGCTAACCAATGTTAATGCATACTGGTGACCGCTTTTTATTACGTAAATCAGTTCAAAGCACAACTCGTATAACCTTTGAATGTCTTGACATCAAAGGACCCAATCTGTATTATTATTATTATTATTATTTTGTTTTATGTTATTTTTTTACTGACTGTCCACGACACACCCAAAATGGCACCGCGACCCACTTTTTAGGTCTCAACCCACCTGTTGAGAAATTACCTACGAGCAACAGATTGTTTTTTTTTCTTGTCCTTGGCTGCCTGTTTCTTTCTTAAAATATTCTGTGATTTCAAGCTCCGTTTGCTCAATTAAGATGTGTTCTTGTGCCGTTTCAGTCGTGTTGCGTGGGTTTCATAGGGTGGTCCATAGTGCGCATTTTAAAGCATGGAGATTGCTAAACAAGTGAAACACAAACATTAGCTCAAACACTAATAAGATTTTAAATGGAGGTAATTTTTACCCCCCTCCCCATACAATTTCAAACTTCATTTACAAGTTGCGGGGTGCCATTGACAGTTTTGGCCGCTGTAGCCAAATCTCAGTAATCCAGATTATTGGCTATTTGCTACACAAACATGGTGCTTTACTTTGAAGGGGCCGTTCACAGATTCTCTGAACAAAACCCAATGTGTGTGCCAAGCATTGGAATAAACATTTTTACAGTGTGGTCTCACGTTGCGTGTGAGTACAGAGGTTAAAAAGGAAACTTGTCAGTACATCTGCTACTCTTGCCAAAAGAGGATTCAAATCAAGTCATTCTGAAGACAAAGCAAATAACAAAAATAAAGACTTCCAACATTTGCAGGCGATGCTGTGGAAACATGTCTAATTTACTACGGTTAATTCTTTTTTTACTGTCTCTGCTGTGTTGGGCGGCTGTTTAAAGCATCGCTAACTTGTTTTTTCACAGGCGATTACAGCGGGAACAAGAAAGGCTCACAAGGCCAGCAGACCATGGGACCTTCATGAGGCTAAGGGCCACCTCCAAGATCAATGTTGCCATTTTGTTGATCGGCAACCCATATCCAGCATGCAAGATGCATTTTGTTTGCTAAATAGATGTGTGAAGCATCTATTCATCCAGCAATTTTTCGCAAGAGCATCAGTGGATAGCATGATGACGACCAAGCTGCTGATTTGTTGAATAACATGTCTAGTATGCACGAGATAGATTTGGTACAATGTTTGTATTATCTGACTTCTTTTGGACAGTTTTTCTTTTCTCGTAATGTCAAATATAATTTTAAACATCAAAGATTACTTTGACCGCCCTTTTATGTCACTACAAAGCATCTAATTAAAAGGCTAATGTGGATGCCACGACAGAAAGATGAACTGATACAACTGCTTCAAAAAGCTGAAAGTATAAAAGCAAAGCTATCAAACTGAAGTTTGTGCCATTGTACATTCAGGCCACTTAGCTATGTGACAGTTATAGCTTTGAAAGCATAGTAGCTTGGAGCTAGCTAAAGAACTCTATTCAAATGACTGGGTACATAAATGCTAACATTTCTGCCGATGGAAATCAATCGCTAACATTTCCCACAATTAATCCCAAACTTGTTTTTGAAAAATATTGTTTTAGAAATGTATTTCAATCGGTATTTTGTTTTTGGACAGTTTGTGTATCATTTAAAATGTGACTGTAAATATGAATATACGGATGTATATATACAAAGAGACCACGCTTTAAATTTTCAGTCAGTTCTTGTTTTACACAGGAGGAAGGAAATTCAAACTGAATTTATCTTTTGATACAAAAATTTGAGCTAACTCACTGAGCCTCTCTGGGAGGACTGAAATTAATCAAGCATAACCATCAAGCGCTAAAACCAATTTTTCTTTTCAGGGATGCAAGCAAATGAAATCTTAATCACGAAATAATGTGATTTACTCTTTTTTTTTATTATCTTTTTTTTGTCAAACATCCAGTAAGGTTAAAAAGTAATGGATAACAATAAGTATCATGTTTTAGCATTGAAAACATAAATTAAGTTAAAGCATTAATACAAACTAATGTATGTTATAAATTGGAAAAATATTTAAAATGGTGTTAACAATGTTGACCATGACTTTAGGGCAGCTGTGGTATAAAATTTACATGGGATGGCATTCTAATAAATCTAACACTGTACATATAATGATGTGATGTGATTTTTAACATTTCTGCTATATAGATTAAAGTTAAATTAAATATAAAATTCCACAAGTATTAAAAAGTGTCAGACCGAAATTGACTAATTGCAATACCCCAAGACATTATCAAGTACTCCACAACGTACTTTGGCTCAGCCAACTGTGAGGTGTGATTAAAAGCAGACAAAAAAAACTTGTCGGCAAGGCTTCAAGTGAGATGATTCACTTGTCTGTTTCCTTTCGAATGTGCCTTTGTGCGTGCGTGCGTGCGTGCGTGCGTGCGTGTGTGAATGGGGTTCTTTGTAGGAATATGAATGGAAAGAAATGGCAAAGACTTGTACAAGCTGACTGAAGCGGCACTGAGAGCCCGACCCACTGTTATCTGCTCTAGAAAGCAACTTAAAGTGACTCATGGCACAAATACCTGCACAGAAACAGCATCATGTGACTTGAGTGGATATAGACCGGTATGGCTTTTGCAGAATGGATACCAATTCTTAGTATTCAAGGAGACCGATAAGTGATATTTGGAACCAATATTGATTTTCAGAAAAAGGGAAAATATTTATTTAAAAATGTTAACAAATACAATCTCCAACTCTTAACTTTGACGAAATGTCTTAAAGCCTACATTTATTGAACAACTTTGTAAAATACTCTATTGTTTTTGTGTCACTTGCTTTTCTTTCCCGGGTACTCAAAACGCTTCACATGTAAGTCAGCTTTGTTGTAAAATTCTAGCAAAACGTTCAGGGAGCTCCCAAGGTCATCATGTCATATAATATTTTAAGAAAACAAGTGAAAAGCTCCGTATAGTTTTCTACCGTTAACCCTATGTTGCATACGGGTTACTTACAGTAACCACAACTTTAACTCATATTGGTTATTCAAGTTACCAGTTTTAGTTTTTAAATCCACCGCGAGATGTCACTAGCGTGCGCAACAGCGGGAGGAAAAGGTGAAAGAGGGTCCACAAAATGTTGAATAATTTCTATCCGTGAGATGAAAAGGTCCAAATACCCTATTGTACTTGTGCAGAAGAGTATATAGAACATACAGAACACAATAAATAACAGTTTCTATGTGTTACCTATCAGTACTGCCATGCTTTTTGGCAAGGTAATTGTAGTGACCATTATGCACACAAGTACCCCCCTATTATGTATTTTTTTTTCCCAAAATTGTGAATTTATTATGATATTTGGCCATAATCTACCCTAAATTTAAAAACAAACCACAATTCAATAACTCCTGCAGAAGCCATGCAACATAGGGTTAACATTTTTCAAAATTTCTCAATAACTGAAATGTTAACCTTCCACTTACCTTTGTTTCAATTTCAAGCAAAATCAAGAGGTTGTTGCCAGAGTCTGCAGCATCTCATAAAGTTAAGTGAAAAATGTGATCAATTGTTCCCTGAACTTAAGTATTTTAAATTGATCTCTTATTGGCTGTAGACTTTTCAAAAAGACCAATGGTAAGCAAAATGCTTAATATTGACGTCAATAATAGGCCAGGCCAAGAATTGAAAATTCTGACGGCCAAAAAGTCAGATGCCAATATCTGGCAAAATGCTTAATATTGACGTCAATAATAGGCCGGTCCAATAATTGGTCCGTCCCTAATCTAGAGTTTTGCACAATGATCAACACGTCCATGCTCTTGTAATTCACGTGCACAGATTTGTCCAACATACAATACATTGTATGAATTGGACTTTGTCAATTGTGTGTACATAGATGCTATCAAGCACTACTAATTATGTATAATGCATTGTCACATCAACTAACATTTGTATTTGTTGGAAATGACAAAATAGAGTGGACTGTAAGGCGTGCTGAGAAATGTAATACAATTTTGGAAAAATTATTAAAGTCGTGACAGTGTAGCGGCACACTCGCCGGACTTGTGTGTGGGCAGTGTGGGCTCGGATCCCACTCAGTGATGATGTGCAGATGGGTGTGAAAGGTCATTTGTCTCTATAAGTGACCTGCAACCAGTTCAGGGTGCAGTCTGCCTTCCGCCCGAAGTCAGGTGAGATAGGCAACAGCAACTTCTCGCGACCCAGTTCAGGATGAGAGGTGTTGAAAATGGATGGATGGATGACAATTAACTTAATTTCTTAATATAGTCAAACTCCTTATGAAGCTTTGATTACAATGCTTCTCTCTAGATGATTCCAACACAAGATCCAGCCTAGTGTGATAAGATCAGTGACATGAAAATATGAAAAAATTTAAAAATACTGTGAAGTCAAAAATTATAATAAAATGGCAAAAAAAAACTACATTTGGCAAGCGAATGAATCATTAGGGGGTTAACTAAATACAATATTAAATGGCATTTTCTTTTTCTGCTGTTGAGGACAATGTCATTGTGGACAGCTATATTGTCACTCTAATGTTGAAATATGGTAGCACACTCAAGGTCGGAATAAGAAAAACAAAATCACCAGACAAGCCACAGACACATGCTCATAACACAGTACAGGTATATTCAAGCAGTTAACTTGAGCGTTTTGAATCTAGACCACCGTCATGTTTTCATGAAGTGGAAAGGCCGATAGTTGCGATACTTTTGTCAATTGACTTCACACTGGCAATGATTTGAAAGTGCTGAGCAACTACAGATATGCTTAAGATGCGTCCCCCCCCATTAACTCTAAACTGGCTCCAAAAACTGCACTGATAACAATAGTGTCAGAGTGGCATTTCTTTAATTGTGAACAAAACCCTCCAGATATGTGCCATATCATTTCATGTTTACATACAAGAGAAGGAATACAACTTTCCATATTTTTAAATATTGATATATATACACAAAACCAAAACAATTCCCATTTCTAAGAATCCAGTGGGGAAGACCAATACGCAAGCAGAGCAAAAAAACATCCTATCTGTCCACTGTCCAACTAACTTGGCATAAAGACAGACTAATGAAAAGTGGGAAAAGCTGTTGCCTTGTCACTCGAGCGCGACATGATTCTTTTTACGTTAACATTGCATTGGAATTGTGAGGGCAGAGGAGACAGTCAGGGGGAAATACGTACAGCGCTCAACAAATTGATTAGACTGCTACCCAATGTAAAATTTGTTTCCACGGCTGCCATAAATTGACAGAATTTTTTATGCTTCCATAATGGTTCACACAGAGAAGCTCTTCAAACTAGATGAATGATATTTTTAATGCTAAAATGCAATTCTAATTATAATCCATGATTTTTTTTCATTTATTGAAAAAAACAGGAAAGTTGATGTTCCGGTATTTATTTGCATTCTTGTCAAGTTAGTTGTGGTGTTTGAATGTTAGGCTTATTTATGTCAGACTTCTCAGAGAATCCAAATTCAAGTGTAAAAGGTGAAGAGTCTAAAATTCCTCATTCCTTTTCAAAAGGTCAAAAGTTCATTGAATCTGAAAAATATCCGGATTAAATCACCTTCAGGTGGTCATTGGGACAAATAACCCCAGGGGTCTAAAAAATAATAATTGCAAAGCACTATATTGATTTGACTTAAACGTCTTAATTCAGACCAAAGTAAGCATAGCAGAGGTCATGAGCATTCAGGATGATTCTACATTTTCCATTAATGATGACGACCAGTAAAGGGACAAATTCTTCTTAAGTCATTGATATTTACTTGCCAATTTTTCTTGTGACTTGCGTGGTCCATGTCTGATGACACAGGGCGCCCTCTCTTTGTGTTTTCTTCCCTCACAGAATTCAACAGGTTTCATTTTCCTCACTCTGTCTCATTATTTACATTTTGGACGACCTACCGGTGGTGTTCCAAGCTGCAGTCACAACTCTTCAAATAACTTATCTGCATGTTTCTCAACACGTATTTACAGAGGGGGAAAAAACAGCATCACATTTGCCAACTACAACTCTTTTCATATTCACACTGCCATTTTAGTGGTTTGGATGCACTGTATATCTCAATAATCAGATTGCCACCCATTGTTACATACAGAGACAAAGAGGAAAATAAAAAATTATTAGATATGCCCAAATATTCCCGGATTCTATTGTCCACTTTCTCAAGTGGCTGCAGTGTCACTTTCACTTGCTTTGGTGAAGGTACTGCTGGGTGAACATGTTGAGCTCACTGTCCAGCCAGCCCGCCTTGTTCCTAAGACACAGATGCACACGGAATGACACAACGGTTTAGAATTAATTGATGCTAACGATGGTGATTAAATATGTGACATGGAATTGCCATTCGTTGAACGTTAAGTCAGTTGCACAGAACTTCAACTGGGAGGGAAAAACAGCTTGACGCAAGAACACTTTGCCTCTCATTTTTGGTGAACTGTAAGCCACCTGCTGAAC
Source organism: Hippocampus mohnikei (assembly GCA_026261675.1). NCBI lineage: Eukaryota > Metazoa > Chordata > Actinopteri > Syngnathiformes > Syngnathidae > Hippocampus > Hippocampus mohnikei. Next base: position 13,563,091 of record JAKGUB010000284.1, read on the forward strand.
TGACGCTGCACGTTCAGGGAGACATTCGGAAAGCTTCAATGTGTGCAGATTTGATTTTCAAACATGCACGGTTAACCCTTCAACACGGAGTGAATTCACGAACAGTCAACACGGCTTTGGCTAATCAAAGGGAAGCTGAGCTTTGAGGAGAGTTTGACGCTCCTCTGATGGGGGAAGAAAAAATATCTGCAAATAAGCAGCATCATTGTTTACGCCGCAGGCAAAAAAAGCTAGATAAAAAGTCACAATTTATCATCCAAACTTTATGGCAAAAGGCAGGAATCAAAATAGTTCCAAAGTGTCTTAACATCAGGATTATTTGATCAAAAGACTAAGGATCAACAACTACACGACACATTTCACCTTCTTTTTACAACGCCGATGAAGTCAGACGTCTCATGTAAATGTGCCACTGCCCATCTCACCTCCTCGAGTGTTTCGCATGTACGCAGACTGAGTTGAGCTTCTTACCGTAGCAGCTTAGCTTTGCTCTGCATGGCATCCAACAGCTCAATCTTGCCGTTCATATCAGTGATCTCATCTTCAAGATTCTGCCGAGTCACGTCTACCTGCTGGCAGAGCTGAGCAAACACCCCAGCCAACTCTCTGATGTGCACACACGCCACAAACAAGACCACAAAATGGTTATTTAAATTTTTTTAAAATAAAAAAGTATGAATGAAACCACAGATTGAAATAGTGTGGAAACACTCACTGCTGGACTTGGTGACTGCAGTTGGATCCAGTGTAGCTGACGATGAGCTGCAACTTCTCACTGGCGTAGTCGACAAACTGTCTCTTGAACGCACGCTCTTTGGCTTTTGTCGTCCAGGTGAGGCGCTCATAGATAAAGAGGAGCCCGTAGAGACCCACGGACAGAGCAATCAGCCGCCAGCCCACAGCCTTCCAGATCTGCACATGCCGCCAGAGCCATTTTGGCACCATTTTAAAATTCTGCGCTCAAATGTTCATTGTTTTTGCAGTGGAGAGCAACACTAAAGTCATTCTTCATCATAATTGTTGGCACGTAGCTAGCGTACATTGTTTACATGCTATGTTAGCCGTCTTTTACGGGTGCAGCAATGGTTGAAGGTGCACTTAAAATTCAGTGCAAGTACTTTTGAGATCACAGTTTTACTTATAATAAATCACTTTATAATCGCCTTGATTAATGGTTTAAAGTTGAAACTATTAACCGAGGCAATTAGAACCACTTTTAGCGTTCAGTCAGTTACTCGCTCAGTGTGCTGGTTGTAAATCATTCAAATTTGTTCTGCGGGAATGCGTCCTCACCACACTGCCAACTACAAGGACACCCATGGAGGTCCGGGAGGTGAGGGAGGCAAGTCCGGTCACCATGGACACCATCAGCTCTTCCTGGGTCATGGAGTTTTGTGGGAATGGAGGCATGCTGGCGCTGACAGGAGTAAGTGCCAAAGTTCGAGGAATCTGGGAGAGCAGAATTCACGGGTTTAACAAGTTGGTCCCGAGATGACAATTGACTTCATGCTCACAGAAGGAACTTTGAAGGTGTCAAAAGGTTGAATGTTGTAGTTGTGGAAACAAATATTCAACTGAAAATATGTGTGTCCACTTTATTTAACTACCAGTAATAATACTTTGCTTGGACTAAATCAAAGGGGGCTTTAAAATCAATAGTGCCATGTCAAGATGGATTCAAAGAGGACCTCTTGATGCGGCAATATTTGAGCAGCCTTCATTGAAAAAAAAGAACTACCGGTAATTACATTTGCTAGGCTTTTTAGAAAACTGATGGCTGAATGTAATGCAACAAGGTCAGCTGGTTGCTTGAAAAGATGTGGTGAGCATAGGATTTGCTAAATCCCATGTTCTACCACTTTCCCAAATAATTCTTCCAGCAGTCAGACCAAAACAGACCATTCAGGAGGCCTGAACTGTCATACCGCAGCAAGTCTACGGTGTCACCACAGCAAATACCTTCAAGTTCAAGATCAAGTTCAAGTCAAGTTTATTGTCAAATGTGCTACATGTGCAACATACAGCACAGATGAAATTTCTTAGAAAATATTTTCTTCTTATTCCTCAAATGAGGAGACCGTAGTATCATTTTTATAAACTGTGAAGTAAATTACGACAAAGATGACATCGGTCTCTCATTGCCATGACTTTTAGTGCCTGAGAGAAAGCCATAAAATGGCAAAAGATCAGTATTCGCTGCCATCCAGTGGGGATAATCAAGGAGACATGACTCCAAATAGCGCATTCTTGTACTGCGTGGCAGATGATACTTTGGAAAGTGCGCCACCTGCAGGCCAACCATTTGATTGAATGATGACTTTGAACATAATGGCTAAAGTCCAGAGCTTTTTTTAAATCTGCCCAGCACTGGGAACTGGAATGCACCATTCACCTTGTAAGTTATATAAAAAAATGCATCAGAAAATAGAATGGAAATTACATTTGGAAACGTTTAGCTTTTTTGACAGGTTGTAGATGGTTTTATTGTTTGAATGTTCATAGTGAATGTTGAGGTTGTTACCTGGTCACTGTAGCCCATGAGGGCTCGTCGAGTGTTCTTGGGCCCCAAAAAGCGGTTGACCAACATTGTCCAGCCCAAAGAGAAGTGAAAGCTGATATCTTCCTGGAAGTCACTGCAAAGCTTGTCACAAGCCAGGTCATAACTAAGACTGAAACACTGGCGAGGAACCAGCTTGTCCACCTGCTCTCTGGCTGGGTTGGGTAGAAGAGGCTTCAGACCTTCTGCATGACACACAAAAATGAACAATTTCACTGATGTGGTTCATACGCCAGGCATCCTCGTGTATAAAATATGCAGTATGACAGCTTCACATACACTATAGTGCTCTTTTCTAGGTCATACAAACTCCCCCAAACCCCTTTGCTGTTAACAAATGGGCAATGTGGCAAAAATAGTACACTCAAGAACTTGTAGTACTGAAAAAACATTTCAATTAAATAGTTACGGTCAAAGCTAAATTTTATGCTACGGTGTGACAATTACCAATCATATCTGCCTGTGTGGTCTGAAGAGCGGTGGTGATTGTGGTGGAGCACCTCGCTGACATGTTCTTGCCCAGACACTCTTCTATGTGGCGGTGGAGCTCCTTGCAAATGAAATGGAAAACTTTCACAATTAGCGCCACACTTTTACAGTGTGGAGAGCAATATCCAAAATTGTCAACAGTTTTATCAATGCAGAGTGGGAGGGGTGTTCTAGCTGCATCCTACAACCATATAATGTCCTGCCCTATAATTGCTAAAAAAATAAATACAATTTAAAAAAAGTGGCGTTTCCAAATTGCCTTGAGACACAGCAGACAAGGGACCAATCATCCTCTCATTTTTTCAGGGACAACAATTCAGACCTGTGTTGAAAACGTCCTGAAACTCACTTTCTTGTAGACCCTGAGAACCACTTGTGATGGGTGGAAGTCCATGTGAAAATCATCCACCAGCACATGGAGCTTCCTGATTTCTTCCGCCATGCAATTAGAAACCTGGAGAGAAGCAGTGAATGTGGGTTATAATTACTTATAATCCGTGAAAAACAGACACTTGCCATTAGAAATAATAGTATTGTTCTTTGGAAACAACTTCAGCATAAACATACAAAGACAAACTCAATTCACTGCTTGAGACGTTTCTATGTAACCCAAAGTGTTGGGAATATGTTCATGCTCACCTGTCTCTCCACCTCTTCTGTGATTTTCTTGATCCTGGCCTTACAGTCCATAGTCAGCAGGTCCAACTGCTTGTCTATAAACTCCAGTCGGTCCTGGCGGTCCTCTTTGGTCTCAAGACAGTAGATCCTATAAACAAACACAATTCAGAGCAGATTCAGATTCAGATTCAGAAAACTTTATTCATCCCCATGGGGTAATTTGGACTTAACAGGCACGCTCTGCACAAGAAACATGAAAAACAATGACGAACATGGGATACAGTGCGAAGGGCCTGTCGGTACTCGCCGTATATACAGCGCCCCGAGATCTTAGTTGAGAAAGTAAACACTAGGGAAGGAGAGGGAAAAAAAACCATGCTCGAACTATCCTCTTCTGAGGATAATTTAAGTCTAGGAGAAAAAAATACCCTGCACATCAAAGCATATGACAGTTGCAACAAGTCACAAGACATAACATGTGGTGAGGGGCGGGTGGATGGGTGGGGGAACGCGACGCGACCCGACCAGCGTGCTGCCAGTCCATCCAGCGCACAGCAGATCAGGTCACATCACGGGAAAAAACAAAGGGACGATGAAGGCGTTGATGATAAGGGCAGGCCGCAGCTGCTTCGTCAAGGTCTGCTCATGGAGACAGTCCCGCTTATCAGTCCATGGCCGAGAAGGAGGGGGTGATGGTGGGGCACTAGCTTCCATGCGTACTTTCAGGGAAAGGTCCAGATAGCGTTGTTTTGTTTTGGGACGGCCGCCAACAATTCCAGGTGGCCTTGAGTCTGTGGCTGTATCTCTTCACTGGCGCCGATCAGCCAAATCCTCAATTCCTTTGTTAAGCACCAATTCCAACTTCTCCATGTTGTTACCGATCGTGCGGAGGCGCTCCAGAACCGCATCCATGTTGCGGTTGAGCTCAATCGCCGCTTGAGTCTGAGTGTTGACCATTCGCGCAAGACCATCGAGAATGACCGGCAGCTTCTTCACTTCCAATAGAGCTGCTCCGTCGGTTGAATTTTGCGATAGAACAGAAACTGCTAACACCAAACAGCAGCATACCTGTTATCAGAAGGCCGATAATGTAGATGTCTTCCACATCCTCAACGGACAGTATTGACAGGCACACCACTCTCCACTTCCTCCAGGAGTCAAGGGCGTACCCGGCAGCAAATGTCCCAGAGGGGCAAGAAGGCTCCCCACTGCCTGCTCTTTTCGTCGAAAAAATTTTGTCGATTGCATCGAGAGACCAGCCAACCAATTCCATGGTTTGTTCTTAGGATGAAAATACGATAGGAGGCTAGGAAAGTTAGACACAGACAGCACGTAGACTGAGTGGCGAGCAAGGAGAGGGTGGGGGGGAGGACAGGAGCAGAGCAGAGAAGCGTCCGCCTTCGTCGAGAGCCAAGCAGAAAAAAAAGGATATAAGAAGAGGATATAAGCGTGGTGGCGTTTTTGTGTTAGTTTCAAGAGAACACTGCACAAGTCTGCGTTGTTACGCAACCAATACTATCTTTTACAATTAAACAAAGGTCAAACAGCTACCATCACAATTCTAAGATTACTGAGGTAAAGCTTAAAAGCCATACGGACCTCTGCTCTTGTGCAGCAATGTGTAGAGCATCCATGATGTGGCGCAAAGCTTCAGAGATCTGCTTGGCCCGCACGGTATGCTGCTCAAACTTTGTCTTCACCGCTGACTGAGAGATGCACTCCTACAACAGAGCAGTTGCATCAACAAATAAATGTCAACACACAAACAGTAATGGGCACCAAATTTAAATAGGCTTCAAAAATTGCCCTGGAGAAATTATTCATAGGGGTTCCACATTTTAGCCTTACCTCAAATCGCCTCTCAAAGTTCTGAAACTCAAACATTCGAGCTTGAAATCCCTCAGCAAGTGCCCCACCTGAAATATAATTAGAAATAAAATGATTTGGCACTGAGAATGTCTTTTGAGGAAAATGTTTTGGAATTGATGACTGTACTATCTACTTTGTTACGTGATGACAGGGATAGGAAAACTACGGCCCGCGGGCCGGATCCGGCCCGTTGGGCTTTTTAATCCGGCCCGCCGAAGGTTGGTACACAACACAATTAAGGTTCGATATAAATGATTGCATTCATTTCATTTGGACTTGTAATGACAGGTATTTCAACGCCAGGTGGCGCAGTTACTTGAAGTTGCAGAGCACAGGGAGGAGGGGAGACGATCACGGAAGCCAGCAGTAGCGCCAACTCAAGCAACTCCCGCTCGATACGACGGAATAAGTGTGTCCGCGCCGCTATTTCCTATCATTGGATCCAAAACAGCGACATGCAAGTGACTCTTTGTTGCAGTGAGTTTTACTGCAATTGCGAACATTTTCACGTCCTGTCGATCATGGCATGATCAATGAAAAGGAACAGAAATGGCCACGGAAGAGAAAGTGAAGTGTATCTGATTAAACGAAGCGGGTTACAAAATACGAAACATTCAGGAGACGCTTGGAGTCTGAAAGACTCAAATCTACAAGACTTTGAAAAACGAGAAAGTGATTTGTGCTCAGTCCGATTCTGGCTATTTCCATGCCCAGAGTGAATTGCTTGCGGCTCGACGGACAGTCGAGTAAATAAACGTTCCTGGAATGGTTTGACTGCTATCGTGCTAAAACTTTCCGCAAACTGGACCGCTAAAAAGAGAGGAAGCGAGTCCCAGAGCGCTAACTATGAGCATAGAAGACTTTGAAGCGTCCCGTGTCTGGCTTCAAAAGTTCGCTACGCGACATCAGCTGAGCAACGCTGTCATGTGTGGTGATCGAGGGGAGGTCAAGTCAGAGACAATGAGTGAGTCGAAAGAAAAGCCACCAGGTCTCTTACACGTCTCATTTTGTAGCAAATAGTCCTAACTTTGGTATATTTTGTCATATACCTGTACTGCTTGCAGCAGTTTTTGGCCAATATATTGTTGCAATTTGTTGCTTGTGTTGTCACATGTATGTTGCTCACATACTTGAACATTCATACAGGACATATACCATAGTTGTTTCACTGTTCTCATTAAAAAAAAAAAAAAATGTATGGGAATACTTTCATGCTTTTGTTCTGTTGATGTTTGGTATGGACTGTCAACATAATTTTTTTTTTACGTGTACCGTATCTTGTCCTGACACGGCCCACCTGTCAAATTTAGAAATCAATGTGGCCCCCGAGCCAAAAGGTTTGCCCACCCCTGCGTGATGAGAAAAATAAAAACCATGCACATTAGACTTTGGGGCTATGCAGGGAATCCTCAGTTGAAAACCATGGTGACATCCACTATCTCTCAAGCTTACTAACACCTCAAACTACAGTGGTGACTTGAGAGTTAAATGTGCTGCGTGACTTAGCTCGTAACTCAATTTACTTGTAAACCAAATGATGAAATTCAAATAATCCAATCTGGCAGCCCAAAACACACCATTTGTTAATTTTTTAAAGAAAGAAAAATACCAGTTTATTGTATACCTATATCATAAATGAGAATATAGATAAATAAGATGGATTTATTCAGTGCAATTAATTACTGTACGTTGGAACAAGCTGAAAGTTACGACAACTGCCGGGTTGTAGGTTTGCCTTTCAATGACATGTTCATGTAAGTGAGGTTGAGAAACTGTCTGGTTAGTCTGTATGTGAGTGTATGGGCGTGAGTTTATGCTTACTGCAGCTTCTAGCGATTGTTTTTGTTTTGTATTTGTCTGTTTTTCACTTTACTTGACAACTAAGACCACCTTAAGCATGCCCGTACCTTACATTTTGTCCCTCAAAACACAGCAACGCAATAAAAATGTAAAAAAAACAAACTAGATTTGCTTGTAATTTGAACGTTGGGTCGCAAGCAAAGTCAAACTACCACTTACGTAATCATGCTGTGCGAGAAGGCACGCTGAGTTATCGTTGTACTTCCTCTCTCTCATTTGATTGGTTTATTTTTACGACCAAATAACTCATACATCTCTTGGCAAATCTCCTTGACAGTTTTCTTGAAATTGTTTTCGCTCAAAGTATTACTCGAAAGATGGTTGGCCAAGCTTAATTCACTCTTGACCTTGAAGCAAATGTCGGGAAATTCCCACGAAACTTTCATGAGTGATTGTTGACTCTGACCTGTTTCAGGCATTCCTTGAGCTTTCTGCACACGTGCCTGGAGAACCTCCTTGGCAGAGACGAAGAAGATGCGGTCGCTGGCCTGAGCTTGGTCCACAACACCTAACTCATGCACGAGGAAATTGGTACAGCGATCCATATGTTGTCTCCGCACCTGGCAAAAAAACACAGTTGGCGATTTGGGGATGACTTGAGAAGCCGTATTGTTTTTATTTATTTTGTTTATCCCTGCCAGTATGAATACTGTACCGAGTTCATGTATACATACAGAATGATGATAACACAAGTAAACGAGACGAACCTCATCCATGTATTCAGGCTCTGAGGCTGAGGCATCCCAACGGTTATTAAGTATGAAGATGTTCGGACTGGAAAGTCGTTCATTGACTTTGTGGAAAAACGACTTCTCCTGCAGAGACACAGTTGACACGCTTGAAATCATGAGCATGACATGAGCAACATGGATTCAAAAGCAGCTGGACCCCATTAGCGGGAAACCAGGCAGCACGGCGGGCTATGTGATTAGCATACCTGCCTATCATTCAATAATTTAGGGTTTGAATCTCGACTTCGACCTTTCATGAGAAGTTTGTGTGAATGGGAAGGGCCATTTTGTTTGTCTATGTGGCTTTACTTTACAATTGACTGTTGACCAGTCCATAGTGCTCAACACCTCTCGCCCAAAGTCAACTGGGAGAGGCTCCAGTTAACCAGTGACTCTGAAGAGGATATGTAATAGAAAATGGTCGTATCTCACCGTCTGCATCAGCGTCGACTCAGAATTTGCCACAAGGACAAACACATCTGCATCCAAGCAGAATTTGTCGATCCAGCTGTCGAGTTCTGTGGTCACGTCAATACCTGGACTAAATTTATTATTATTTAAAAAAAAAAAAAAAGAGCATAAGGTTAAATTGATGCATAGTTTGTGTGTAGATTTTAAGATTTTTTTTTTTTTTTTTGCCTAACTCAAATTATCCTCAAAATGAGGATAGTTCGAGCGTGGTTTTTTTTCTCCCCCTCTCCCTCCCTCGTGGTTTCTTTCTGACTTCCGGGTTGAGTGAACGCTAGCGCGTTTGGCTGCCGCTGCTCAACCCGTATTGTTTTGTATTGTTTTGTGTTTTTTGTTATTGTAAAGTGTCCTTGGGTGTCTTGAAAGGCGCTTATAAATAAAATGTATTATTAAAATGTATTATTATTTTGCTTTGAGAACAAATTTCACATTTCCGTATATCAGCAGTGGTGGCTTCCCCAAAACATTGTTGGTGCCTACATTCTAGTGTCATGTAAATTAGCTGTGTAATGTAAAGGTATATCTACAATATATGCCTGACCTGTCCAACAAGACCAGATCATCCCTGAGCAAAGCACACTTTGCTTTAGGCCACATGACACAGACCAAGCTCCCAGCCTCGAGGTCCTCATCCTGGTGGAGGGCATGGGCCAGTTGGTTGACCGTCTGGAAGTGTTGACACAAGAGTGAGTATCCTTGCGTGAAGGTTTGCTCGTAATGCTCGCTTGCATTAAAAAAGCACTCAGTTCGACCAACCTTAATGCTCTTCCTCTCCTCAGAGCCTTCAGTCAGAATGAAAGCCTCATTGCCGTCCGTTCCCTCCACCCTCAGGAAACAGTTTGTGGTGTGGCCAATACCAGAAGGCAGGACTTTGTCACACAGCATGGCATTGATGACTGAGCTTTTCCCATTACTGGTCCTAGAGCATAAAAACTTAAAGGTTAAAAAAATAAAAATAAAAACTTGCATGCCACGAAATTCTTAATTATAGTACACATATGCCAAGACAAATGTTGAGAATACTTGAAAATTCACAATTATAAGAAAGGCAATTTGATGTTGTTGTTGTTGTAGTTAATGTTGCCAACATAGCGATTTGGTCACTATCTTAAGTGACTTTTCCAAATACCCTAATGGCTTTTTCTTAAAAAAGTGACCCGAGTTTAACTCTCGCTAAGAAACAGAGAACATGAGTGAATCATTTCCATATTGTTTTCCATATTATTACAACAAGAATAATAACAACAACAATAAGAAAGTGACACAGTGGTCGAACAGTTAGCACATCCGCTTCGCACTTTTGAGGTCGATATTTGAATTTGAATCCTGAGTTGCAAGTGGAACCTCACTTTAAACACCTCAAGTAAAATGTAATGTGAACTTTGGAAAAGAGGAACATACCTCCCAAAGAACACCACCTTCATATGCCTTCGTGCCAGCACTTCTCCAATGCCTGCTACCTTGGTGAGGTAACTTCGAACCTCCTGCACCTGTTCTTCCGTAGTGACTGGATCCAGTTCTTCATTTTTGTGAGCATCTAGCAGAGTGGGCAATGAATAATGTTATTCAAGATATCCTTTATTTGTCCCACACTGGGGAAATTTACAGTCTGATTCAATGGTGTAAGACACAATTCCAAAACATGTGTAAAGCTTTTTCTATTTCAAGCAAAATGAACACTAAAACTATACATTGTTAGCCTACTTGGGTAAAATTAAAATCGTTTGGTCTGTGTGTGTGTGGGTACATGTATCACATTTGTTTGGATAATTTTCTTAATTATGCAAGCAGCAATTGTAGTCCTAAAATTAAAGTAAGCAAACTTACCTTCCAGAAATGATGCACTCTCCTTAATATAGGCCCCTAACTGTTCAAAGATCCCATTAATCTTCTTCTTCGCTGTGACAAAATGCTTGAGCGGCGATGCATTCACTTCAGCCATTAGTCTCTTATCCTTCTTGCTGTGGACTGCGTTGGTGTTGGGCCGTGGAAAAACCAGAGACATGGCACTGGATGGAGGAGAAGCAATACAAACTAATTTGCAGTTTGATCTCTTGTTGCTGGGAAAGAAAGGGATGTGTACATTTCTGGAACGTTTCCTGTAACTTTCCATGGCAAGTTAAGATAGGAGATTTGAGAAATATTCCAAATTGGAAACTTTCCATGGGAATTAACTTGGAATTGAGGTTAATTTAATAGAAATGTATACCGGGTGTGGCCTAGTGTGCCCTAGACCTGGTCTGGTTGCAGGATGATGAAAACGGAATTTTTTATAATTTTTTAAGTCAGGTGTAAAGGCCAAAATTGCAAATTTCAGGGGGCTTTTATTTTGAAATGCAACATCATATTTTAACAAAGGAATTTTCATTGAATACCTTCGGTGGCCTAGTGTGGTCTAGACCTGGTCTGGTTGTGGGGTAACGAAAACTGAATTTTTAATTTAGATGTAAACGTCAAAATTGTGGATTTTATTTTTATTTATTTATTTTAAATTCAACATCAGATCCTAATGAAAGCAAAGCACTGTGTTTGAATAACAAGTGTGGCCTAATGTTCCCTAGGACTAGTCTGATAACGAAAATTCATTTTGAATTATTTTTTAAAAATCTGGTGCAATTTTTAACCAACGATGCATAGTCACTGTTAACTTTTATTTCTATCTCAACCTTTCTTGATGCGAGTCTGAAACAGTTATCATTTTCCCTGGATTAACTCATCGTTACCTGACCGCTGATAAATTATTTTATACACTAACGTGCATGCATGGGTAGGACAGTTTTATTTTGAAGGTGGCCAACGCCGTGCGCTGGAGGCTGATTACCGTAAGGGTTAGTATTAACTATTAACGATCGCTATAGGCGCCGTCTTGACTTCAATTTTGCGCGTGGAGTCTGGCCTGATAGCAGAGTTGAAAGCGTGTCAGCAGCGTCACAAAAAGAATAAAAATTACTATTAATGACGCCTATAAATATGAATATGCCTAACGCGATACATTTGGACAATCAAAGAGCTGGTCATGCAAACAGAGCCGAAATCAAAAAGCCTAACATGTTCTGACACATCTGATGTTTTGTTTAAAATCACAAAAGTGTTAAATATTGTCGTTACGTAATTAGGGTTACTTTATGAGGCCCAACTAGCATGTCAACGCAGTGAATGTTTAGAGGGCAAGCCGTGACCAGCCACAACTTAATTTGCGTCTGATGGCAATTAACAGCACTGCATTACCATTTGGCTTACCATGAATAGGGCTCGCTCTTCACAAATAATCCACTTGCATCCTCGATCCTGATCTCTTAGCCGTGACTTCAATGGATAAATGGAAAAAGTGACGTTAGCGAGGACGTCCAGAAACACAGATAGACAGATCTATTTTTCACGTCCAGTGCACGGCGCTGTAAAATACACTAGTCAGGTGGGAGTCGCTATGTTCTAATGTAATGCCCTAAACATAAAATAACGCCACAGGCAGCATAATGTCACTTCTACACTCTACAGCACCCAGCAGAGACGCCCCCTCTCACCTTCCGGGATGGTTTTGTGCTCTACAACTGCCCCGTTACGCAAACACCGCCACCTGCTGCTCCGGAGTGTGTACTACTACCGTTTCTGCTTTGGTGGAAAACAACTTCGTACCAGTACTTCGTTACTGTACTTACGTACACTTTTCAGGTGGCCGAACACTACCAGCCTTTTCATTTAGTCCATATATTCGAACTCAGCTGTAGTATTTTTTACAAAACAGGCTAATTACTCCTTCAGACTTTGCAGATGACACGTTACAAAAAGAAATTGAAGTGACATAGAGGAATAAAGCAGTTTTTTGTGTGCAAAATGATCTAAACAGGAACTGGATGTAGATTTGTTTTGTACTTAAGTAGATTTCAGAGTTTGTATTTTTAGTATAATTTAGCCCCCCCCCATAAAGTATCCACACTTAAATATGAGTGTGAGCGAGTGCGTTTACCACCTTTGCTTTTCATTAATTGAAAATGGAATTTCAGCCAATTTGCCAATGGTGTAGTGGTACACTCACCTGACTTGTGAGCAGGCGGCATGGGATTAGTTCCCACTCAGTCACGGTGTGGATGTGAGTGTGAATGGTTGGTTGTCTCTAAATGTGCCGAGAATGACTGGTGATCAGTTCAGGGTGTAGTCTGCCTTCTGTCCGAAGTCACTTGGGAGCTCCAGGACACAGTGTGACCCTGTTCAGGATAAGGAGTGTGGAAAATGGATGGATGAATGAAATTTCAGCCAAATTAAAATCCATCCATTGACTACAGCACTTGTTCTCATTAGGGTTGCGTGGCACGGAAGTACATACCACACTACCTTTTAAAACTCATTAAAATCCCTCATTATTTATAAATTACGTCAAGAATGTGTATGATGGTGTAACATTCTCAATTAGGATTCTTTAGTTACTTTGAGTTACTTTTACTCCAGAGAGACATTCTAGTTAATGGTAGGTGTACTTATGTTATTTCTCAATTACTGTATGTTTTGTGCAAAACAACTCTTTGTCCCACCCCACTATTTTGTCCATAATCAGTTTATTCGACCACCTTCCTGCGTTCCAGTTCCAATTTAAAAGCACTGCAACTTTGAGTACAGGTAATTCTACAGGACATATTTATTTCGTTTTGCTTAGACAAGAAAATAACAATTAACCTTGCCTTCGTGGTCTTAATTGCTATGGTGTGATAATGAAAACTAAAAAAAAATAAAAAAATGAGAGCGCTTGGTTCACAGTCAGCCTATTAGTGTTCCAAAGAGTACAAACAGTATTCCACAATTACAGATGGAAAATGGGGTCTTGCTTGTGTTTTTACATAGTCAGGAGAAAGTAAACACAGGTTCTAAGGTGTTTACACATATTTGACCCTGGACCACAGTGAAACATGTCATACACAATGTGGACAGGCTTAAAATATTACATACTGACATTACGTAATACATGAAATCCTTGCATTTCGTAAGTACAGTAACTTGAACCAAAACCGGGTTGATTTTCTTTTGCTACGTTTGGAGTATATTAGTCTAATTCAGATGCATCAATGTTCATATTGACATGAGAGGTAGTAAGTCTTCCTGCAAGGACAGCATGAGAAGCTTTTTTAACAGTTGTTTTTAGCTTTCAGGGTGTACCTTCAGAACAGCAAAACATAAGAATGATTTTTAGCCGAATGTCTTTTGTTAAGATGCCAAATACAACCCAACCCTATTAAGAAGCATTTATCATTTTTGTCACATCAGAAAATATTCGGGGGTCCTTTATCTGACACAAAAATACTGAAAGTCATTCAGTTCAGGATGTGTAACAGAAGAGGCAATTGATGTTCATTTCAGGAGTTGTCCATTGTGAATCCAAAGTATCCGAATCCTGCCTGCTATCCTACATGTAACAATTATATTTCCAGGCTGGCGTGGTACTTGACATCAGTCGAGCAGAAAACGGACTGCACTTGATATTACGCGATGAGGTGCTCTCATTACACTATGGAGGTAGAGCAAGCAAAACATTAAATCCTAGACACTTTCTCTGCAGTTAGATAAGCAGTTGCCTGTCACTTCTGAGGTAGTAAATAAGTTGAAATATCATTAAAGGCCAGTACACAGAACAATGCTCGATTCAATGGACTACACCTCAGCTGAGAGTGTGTAGCCTGTCCTTCAAAGTTAAATTTAAACACAATCTTTTTCAGTGGTAAAATTTCTGTTACAGCTTTCAACATTTTCTAATGATATTGCAGAAGGATATGACAAGATAGAGGTAGAATGTTTATTATATAATAATCAATGTCTGCCACTATATTAAGAGTTAACTCATAAACGCTACCATCAAAAGTTTAAAACTAAATGGAAAAAGCGCCAAAACAACTAGAACTATAAAGGAAAAACAGAAACCCTTATTTCTGTGTTTGAGGTATTAACCTTTTTTTTTTCCAGAAATGTCATAAGTGCTTTAACCCTGTCAAGAGATTAGACACTCTTTGAGAGACACACACAACAGTAGCATTTTGACATTGGTGCAATGCAACAGTGAGGCTCGTCAGTGAGGCTTGTGACAATGCCAGTGGAACAGTCAATCAGCAGAGTTAATAGATTTCAAAGAGATAGCATTATCTCTTTGCATGCCTTCATTCCAGTAACACAACAGTCGTTGCAACTTGTGGCAGTGTTCGTGAAGGGAATTCCCACTAATGGAATCCCGGTTGGGATCCATTCATCTTGACCGTGTGATTATAGAGTATAAAAGGAATGGATTGGAATAGTTTTCAATATGAGGGGGTGGGGTTTCAGTCCCAATTTCATTCGAAGCTCTCGAGAGCCAGCCATATGCCAAAGGAAAAAGTGGCCGACAGGGTCATGGATAGTAGGGGAAAAGGCTACACATATTCTAGAATAGTTTTGACGTGCTAAGTCAAAACAGCAATGATCATAGTTGCTCATATCCAGAAGAGCTAAGTTTCTAAATTACACTTTTTTTTTAATTTTCCCATGTTGCCTCACTAGGTTTAAGCGCAATAGTTTGCCTCAAAACATATACAAATGGCAAATAGACTCAAGGTCAATGTTTGTACCGTTCAACAGATCAGAATGGAAGTTGCAGGGGAAAATGTTTCAAACGTGGAGCTTTAAGTCTTGGCACTTTATATGAAAAACATCCCTGTTTGGACACTTCAGAACATCCAAGTTTCCACAAGTACAATTGGATATGAAATCCAACCGTTCTGGGGGTGAGGGAATATTGGGGGGGGGTGCGACAAAATGTGTTCTTTATACTTCGGGCTACAATAACTCCTCCCATGGCAATTGTAATTGACGTCAGTGACATGGAGTCAGAAAAAAATGTTTCTCCATTATGCCATTCCACCTCACACGATGACTGAGACGGTTGGTTATCGGTGACTATAAATGCTTGCTGGTTCCTTTAAACGCCGGAGCGGTGGAATAATTTTCGCATTATCACAAATGTATTTAAACTTGTGGACATACATGACACCACACACTGTTGAGAAATGTGTTCTGTCAGAAATCAAGAAAAAAACATGTTTTACTATTGCATTTGACTTTCATTTTCACACTTTACCCTTAAATCCTTGCTGAAAAACTGAGCTCATTGGACCAATTTCTGATTGGTACTTTAGCTAATCAATCTCTGGTATGCATCATCCTAACTACAGCACATGATTTGGGACACCCTGGAAACAAACAGGAAGCAACTTTCGAAAGCAGCAACGAGTTGACAAAACATCACCGGGGACGTCTTTAATTTTTTTGCGGGAGTAAAAGGAATTCTTGCCACTGTGGGACTACAGAAAATGGATTTCTAACTAAACAAATGCCAGAAGGGCACTGTGCAATATCTGTCAGTTATCTTGTGTTATCCTATCTACAAAGTAAGCCTTGACTGATGAAGCTTGCTCAGATGAGGAGCTAAACGTCTTCTCAGACAACCTGAACAGTCCAGCAGCTAGCGATTCAATTCCCTGAGAGTACACCGGCCTGGATGAACAACAAGATTATCATTACCCCAAGAAAGAAACTGCATTTTATTTTAAGTAACAGTCAAGCTCCTGAGGTGAGTTTCCTGATTTGCACAGTGACCAACTACATTCCCTGTAAGACATTTTGGATAAGAATGTAATCATGCTACAACCACATGATATCCAATACAAGCGCTGCAGCAAACACTCTCCCATGACAAAGATAACGTTCGGTTCAGACACAGCTCTCATGACGAAGTAACACACAATTTATCTCAGTTGATCATTACTCTCGCCTTTTTTTTTTTTTGGTAAAGGCAGGACGCAGCTCCAATATTGGATATCAATTTACTGCGCACGTGGTTATAACTATAATGTTCTGGTTGCTCAGTGTATATTCAATGGTATTTTGAGCCAGATCGTCACCATTGTAACTAACAGACAATTGTCACAAAACAAACCTGAGTCTGCAGAGAATCGAAATACAGACACTCCCCGAGTTACGAACATCCGAGTTATGAACAAACGGTACATACGAACATTTTCACGGGTCTGTCGGGAAAAAAAAAAAAAGTTAGATTTTGTATTGCGCGCCTTTTTCCGAGTGCCGAACAGGGCGGAGGAGGACGGCGGAGGCGACGGCGGCGGCGACGTTCGAAGGCGGCCGCGGAGAGAGGCGTGGGGGGCGGGCGTGTGACGGTGGAACGGGCCGGTCGACGACCAGTCGTCTACTCTCCCCCGCTGAAGCCGCTGCTAGTTTACCGGGCAGCTAACCCTCGAGCCCTGAAGAACGTGACGAAAAGCTCTCTCCCCGTTATATGGATGTCAATATAAGCCTTAAACATACATTCCAGACAAAATATAGCACTGAAGCAACTTATGAACGAATTCACCTTATGAACAATCGTCCGGAACGTAACTCGTTCGTAACCTGGGGAGCGTCTGTAGTTTTGAAACTATCCATCACAAACGCCAATTGCCTTGAAGCCATTGAAAAATAAAAAGGTATGTTATGATGAAAACTAAACTTAAGTGCATTCTAAATGAGTGATACAGAAACCATGGTAACAAAGGGTAAAGCATTTCATGGCAGTTATGTCACTATGCTGGTGGGTCCTCTTTGAACGCAGTGCTTCAAGGTGGCTATACACGTGTGACATGTGTAAGTGTGCGCTACATGTTTTGTTTCGTCAAACCAGGTCGTCACCACATAGTTGTGAGAGCGGAATCAAGTGCATTAACTGTTGTTTGGTGATTTGAAAGAATTACTCTTGTTGGTTGTAGTGAGATAGACAACATTTGTGCATTCAAGTGTTTTTTTTTGTTTGTTTTTTAAATAACGAGGTACAGTAATACTGATGAGGTGATTTGTTGTGTTCAAGAATAATCTATCGCAGTAACAAAAGTGAGGACACATACACGTATGGATAAAGATGCCATTTGACCTTTGACAGGAAAAACACATTTGTGAAGACGAGTTTGAGAACACACAACTGCTTATTGCTGAAAGGCTTGGTAGTAATGAGGTAAGGAGCTAGAAGTGCTGACAGCAGAAGTGCTGTATGCCTGAGGTAGTTGGCTATGGTTGTGGGCTACAGCCCCCTGGGGCACATGAGCCTGAGGAGGCTGGAAGAAGGTGAAAGGCCCGGATGACTGGGAGGATAACCCAGTAGATGAGGTTGGCGAGGTGGTGGCAGTGGTGGAAGGAGGGTAACCCATCATCAACCCGCCCATTCCTACATGAGAGCTGTACGGCGGCAGGCTGAAAGGCAAGAAGCCCAACAGTGGCCCAAGTTCCATGTTTGTAGTGCAGGAAAGCTCAGCATTCCTGGGCACTAGGTGGGGATCGCTGCCGACAGCAATCCCTTCAGCTAGCATCTCCCTTTGAGGGGAGGTGGACGTAGAGGTAGAAGAATTGACTGAGCTGAGGTGGGGAGGAGGGGCACCCTGCAGATCCAGCAGGAAACTGTCCATGTCAGTGCGAGGATATGAGGTAGATCCTTGTTGGTACCTGGGCACGTTGCTGTACGACTGCTGCTGAGGCGCCGACAGAGGCTGCAAGTGATGATGGTGGTGGTTGTGAGGAGACGGCGGGGGCATGTGCCGACTGACTCCCATGCTTGAGGACAGAGAGACCTGCATGAGACCATGTGGGTGACTCATCCCGGGGACTGGACTGGTAATGGGGTAGGAGTTGAACATGTCCCTGGTGAAAGTCTCCACAGGTTCCTTGGAGGTGGAAGAGCTTCTGTCCGAGGCTAAAGGGCTGGATTCCTTGACGGGACACTGGGTGGTTGTCGTGGATGTCGCCACAGGAGTGCTGGCTGTCACCAGTGGTATCAATCCTGCATCATGCGCATGGCTCTTCTTCAAGTGTCGCGTCAAGTGGTCTCTGCGGCCAAAGCGCTGAGCACAGCGAGGACACAAGAAGTCACGGCGTCCAGTGTGCACCACAGCATGGCGACGTACATCCTTCCGGGTGTAAAAACGGCGGTCACATCGCTCACAGGAATATTTCCTCTCTCTCACCGCCACAACAGCATTGTTGTTGCCCTCTGCTGATGGAGGCCTGTCAACATGGCCACCGCCCAGGTGCTCCAGCAGCGACGGTGCCCCTTCCGAGCAGGACAGGGCCGCGGCAACACTGTGAGCTTCCACTAGGTGCCGCCTATAACCCAGCTGAGTGTTGTATTGCTTTCCACACTCCTGGCAGTGAAAACCCAGCTGCCTGTTGGCTATGTGGCTATCCTGCAGCTGTCCCTTCAGTTGTTCCTGCTGGTGGAACATGGTCCCACGGGGGAGGTTGCTGGTTGTGTCGCTGGAGAAGAACTGAGTGAGTAGGAGCACACACAAGCAACACTCATGAGGATTCTCCAGCTAGCTGGCCATCCACTCTTTGGTCCTAGACTGTTGTGTTATCTCTGTGTGTTTGCATTAATACTAAGTGCAGTTTGTTGACTATTTAATGATCTCTTGTGGAAATGACGTGTGGTCTGTCCTGCCTTGGTGGGACAGGCCTGTGTCCAGCGGATGGTTTCAGTGACAGCACCTGCCATAGCAACCCAAGAGGGCTGCAATTACTACAGTTTCTTTTGCTGACTCGGAGTCCGTTGGTGTTCAGCAGAGGAAGCTCAACATCTCAAAAGACCTGAAAGATAAACAGGAGATTGCCGTATTGAGCAAATTACATTACCTGAATGCAAGTGAGATGACTGAGTAAAAAGAATGCATATTAACAAACAACAGACAGTAATCGCTAGAGTTCCATCTCTCATCTCTTGTAATACTGCAAAAAATATGAGCACACTACGGGCAGCAGACTGTCATAAATCAAAATATACCAGAAATATACAGTTTACAGAGATGAAAGTGGACTTTTCTAAAATTCCCGGAAAAAAATATGATTGAGATATATGTGTGTAAATATATATATATATCAATCACATTATATATATATATATATATATATATATATATATATATATATATATATATATATCACACACATATATATATATACACACACACACACACACACACACACACACACACACACACACACACACACACTCACGGGCGCGCATGCGCACAAACACTTGGCCAATCACGCATGAATTAGTTTACACAAAATGCTATTCAAATACTCGACATTCAATGATTAATCTGTGTGTACACGTGCACCCTTTGTGGCTTTCGTTCTCGACGAAATTTCGAAATCCCCGAGATATGGCGAGGCCATGAGAATGCGAGGCGAGGGTATTACTGTTGTGGCGCCGCCACTCAAGCTAAGCGAGCCTCAGCATTAGATAGTCCGCTGCTCTCTGCTGTGCTTGCTTCAGCGCGAACATGTACGCAAGCGCGTCTTTTGATTTCAACCAATCAGCGCCGACGCAACAACGTCACACACGACAACGTCACACACAACAACAGCTAAACTAAGCTAAGCTAGCTGAGACGACACTCGAAGTCGGATGGACACGTTTTTCTGCCAATCTGTGTGTTTGCCTTTTTGTCCAAATATATTTTTTACGACAACTGTCTTATCCACGGTGTCTTTTATTCGTTCCCATGGGGTTTAGCAAGTGTGTTTATAAAGAGATTACTGTTACTAGTGTTAGTGTCTCAACATGGCTACGCTCGTGAAAGCAAAACAACGAACTCAAACGCGTCTTCGTTCAATGTGGTCAACTAATATCCGGATTCATTTTAGGCAAATTTTCCACAATTCTCCGGATTTTCATAAAATTTTGAAAAACCCGGAATTCTGGGAAAATCCGGAGGACTTTCATCTCTGAGTTTAGATGGCCATGTCAAATCCCATTCGATTTCTAGATTTCCTCATGCATTCCAATACATAAATGGCAGATTAAAATTAAAGAACATGTCATGAAAACATTATGTAAACATTTCCCAAATAAAACTCAAATACAGACGCACACCGCATACACAAATGCTAGCAATTGGAAGACAAAGGAGTACAAATCCAGGGAATTAAACAGTGGAGGGTCAAGCCTGCATGTTGCACGTAAACAAGAAAGGAAAGAATAGCAAACCAGAGTTTGTCTCGACTCATTCCTGCAGCAGAGGGAAAACTAAGAATTAGCCCAAAGGTCTGAGTACCATTTCAACCATTGAGTAGTGAACTTCTATGTAACCTGAAGCCTCAAGCAATAACGACTAACCCTGGATAAGGTGCTCGAGTTGTCAAAAAATCCTAAAAAACATTGCCTACAGCTAGTTAGGCCTTGTAAATTACAGCTCAAAATACATCTTGAGCTTATTTTCATATAATGGTACTTAAAAACAGCATACGAATCTGAGTACCTAGCAGTAAATATTTCTGATTTAACAACACGTGTGTGTGTGTGTGTGTGTGTGTGTGTGTGTGTGTGTGTGTGTGTGTGTGTGAGAACAACAAATAAACAAGTTGTTTAAATAGATTAGTCCATATGCTGTCTGTAAATGTTTGGACAAAAGCTGCTCGCAACCCAGGTTTCGTCACGCCAGTTCATAACCTTTGCCCTAAATGTACTGTAAAGCAAACATTGAATTTGGTCTTTAAATTCCACAAAACCTGGTGCATTGTATTCTATAACTCTCAACTTGCAGGTTAACAATGTTTACTTGAGATTTTATCTCTTGGACCTTTCTCTTACTCGACTTCTCAAATGCAACAAGTATATTTTTGGAGGGAGTGGCAGGCTGGCAGCATTTGTTTGATTATTTCGAGATTTAGGAGAAGTGACGCTTGTGAACGATCACTACGAGGACGTAATCAACAGCGCCATCCTGTGGAGCCACATAGAACGACGTCCGTGTTCACTATGCTTCCCTCCGTTAAGAGTCCGCAACAGTGTTGAAAACGATCGGCAAATATTTGGAAGGATACAGGATATGGGTTATTTAATAAACATATGTGTCATTATAGATGTTTGGTGCTGGTCTGAAGCTACGAGGTCCAAAGCTGGAGCAAATGTGTGACCACAACTTACTTCACCGGGGCTAAAGTTGTCTGCTAGCCCAACTTATCTTCGTGAATTTCGGTGGCGGATGTTGAGTTAAATTCACACTTGTGGATTACTCGATAAGCACCACATCGGTATACATATTTGTTCCCACGGCTGCGGGTAAATGTCCGAAGTTTAACCGAGCAAGAATGACCAATTAATAACAATAGTCGTCCGCTTCACTAAGTTGTGTCGGAGTTTGTCTTGCGGGAGCTAACTCTCTGTATCACTTTAGCAAATTGGCTAAAAAGTCCTACTCGAGTCAATATTTACACAGCAGACGTTTCTTACCGCCTGGCGCACCACCCCGACCTTCCACCGCGCTCCAATTGGCCTCCACGTGGGCATTTTGGACAGATGAAGGTTTTAGATGATGTTTATTCGAGCGAGTCCGGGCCTGATCTGCTGGCGCCGCGCTGCAAGCCGTGCATTCTGGGAGCGTGACGTCACACCCCTGACTCACTGCAACCACAGCGGGAAGCCCGACCACAAAGTTTTTCATTCTTACGTCAGTGCTGACAGGTCAAGAACAGTAATTTCCCGTTCGTTTGGTTGGTTTAAAGAATACCTTATTTATTAATGTGTATTTGAAGTTGTGTAGGAAGAGCTGCTCTACCAGGGGTCACCAACGCGGTGCCTATTGACACCAGGTAGTCCCTAAAGTGCCAAATGAGTTTAGAAAAATTCAGATGATTAGTTGGCAGCTAGTTTCAGCTAGGGAACAGTTTCCCCTATTTCTCAAAATGGTAATTGAGTTATTCCAGGCTGTTTTTGTGATTTGTGCTATTTGACGTGATGGTTTGTACTTTTTCACTAAAATAGTCTGCAAATTCATCGCCTTTATCTGTTGAGAGGAGCTCAAGCACAATTTGATTTAGAGATTAGTGAGTTGATTAACCACAGCAAACAGAGTGCTTGTATTGTTGAGGTTTTTTGACTCATGATTTCAGAAAAGTATTGTTCTCTAGCCCTTACAAACGCTTTGTTCAAATTACAATGATAATGTCTATACAAGTGGAAAGGAATTTTGAATGTTAGTTCTTTTCCACTTACACTGTCCTTCCCTGCATTTTGATTTCAAGCACATTATCATAGTGCACTGGTGTTTTAGGTTGTCTTAAGGTGGTATCTCACTGAGCAGCTAATGCTTGTGACGGTAGCAAATGTTGGATTCAGCAACTTTTTGAATATTGATGGAAATCAGCCTCTGTCATTAGTGACATTTTTGAGATAGGCCAAGGAGTTAAAGCCACCATATAAAATGTTTTCACACTGACATTAATTCATTCATTCATTTTCCGAACCGCTTTATCCTCACGAGGGGCGCTGGAGCCTATCCCAGCTGTCTTCGGGCAGTAGGCAGGGCACACCCTGAATCGGTTGCCAGACAATCGCAGGGCACACACAGACGAACAACCATCCACGCTCACAATCATACCCAGGGACAAATTAGAGTGTTCAGTCATCCTGCCATGCATGTTTTTGGAACATGGGAGGAAACCGGAGTACCCGGAGAAAACCCACGCAGGCCCGGTACCTCTGCACTGTGAAGTCAACGTACTAACCACTGGACTACCGGGCCGCCTCATACTGACATAATTACAATATTTAAAAGTGGCAGCATCTCCCCTGCCTTTCTGGTGCGACATTGCTCATGAAAGTAAAATGTGTTCAAGCAGCATGCCTGCCTTCACATGACGCATGTGCAATCCCCAGAGTCAGTACTAACGTCACACATACTGAGTTGCCACTCAGTCTATGCAACAATGTGACAATATTAAAGCATTTGCTCAGATTCAAATCCAAAAATTCTCATTTAGCGGTCGTTTGCAACGACAAATTCACATCTCATTTCGAGTCGCGACTGATTCATGCATAACCATTTAATGTTATCACTCCTTTATTTATCCATCCATCCATTATCCGAACCGCTTGATCCTCACTAGGGTCGCGGGGGGTGCTGGAGCCTATCCCAGCTGTCTTCGGGCAGTAGGCAGGGGACACCCTGAATTGGTTGCCAGCCAATCGCAGGGCACACAGAGACGAACAACCATCCACGCTCACATTCACACCTAGGGACAATTTTGGAGTGTTCAATTGGCCTGCCATGCATGTTTTTGGAATGTGGGAGGAAACCGGAGTGCCCGGACAAAACCCACGCAGGCCCGGGGAGAACATGCAAACTCCACACAGGGAGGCCGGAGCTGGAATTGAACCCGGTACCTCAGCACTGTGAAGTCAACATGCTAACCACTGGACTACCGGGCTGCCCCCTCCTTTATTTACACATCCCTTTATTCTTTTTGCATCATGTTATATCATTTGTATTAACTGAGATACATTTTCTGTTCATTTGAAGCAGATGTCATTTGTCTACGATGCTAAAACTTCAAGGAGCTTCCTTCCTTTAACAAGAAATGCATCCCAGAGATATGGAGCAGTACGAGAGTTGGCGATAAAGTAAAGTGAAGCAACAGAAAGGACAAAATGGGAGAGGCGATTTGAAGAGTTCCTTCTGTATCTGTGTTACTCACAATGAACAAACGGCCGCCAGAAAATTGCACTTGTTTGTTTACATGGATGCTGTGATGCAAGATTATAAATGGATGCAAGATTACAAATTTTCATGGATGCTGTGATAGCAAGATTACAAATTCAGTATCCCAGTGAGTTGAATGTGCAGTGAAGAGGGTTCAAAAATCTGGACTTCCTGTATGCCAAATTCCAATGTGTAAGGACCTCTTTGTATTCATTTTAAGTAGAAAGGATATTTATCTTTCAATTAATTTAGTTATTATTTTACTTTTTTGACACTGCTGAATTTCAATTCCACAAAGTCATCAATTCATTACATTTCTTTCTTTCTTTGATGGAAAACACCATTTATCTCTTTGTATTATATAAAAACATAAAAGGTTAAACAAAATTCAAATGAATAAACTAGTTTTATAAAGTGTCATTACTGTTTATACTGTAGTATCTGTGTTGTTTGTGATTTTTTTTCCAACAGAGTGATGTCAGGGGCTGGGCTATTGTTGGCTGAGTCGTTCAATATAAGCGTCTGGAGGGAGATAGGTTATGACATAGAGCAGCTCCTCGGGAGTTGTTGTCATTTTAGATTTGTGCGTTTGAGTGTTTGTCCTCTTCCGTAAAAGTACAATTGTGGCTATCCTTGCCCACATCCGAGAGCATTAAAGTACCTTAATTGATGTTGTTCGCCCTACTTCATGAGTGGTTGAGAAAGCTGTACTTAAAAAAATGTGACTAATCGATCCAAGAAATGCAACAAAAACAGACACAGAGAGGAGTACATTGAAAACTGTACGTCATTAAAAAAAAAAAAAGAAAATCCTCCATTCTGCATGACTAAGCGATCGAAAAGGAGGACGGGTTAAAAAAAACACGAACACATTTCCATAATACAGTATGTCATGATCCTTATTGCTTTTATAAGACTACAGTACTGCATTCAATAAAGCTTGTGTTTGCTGTGGTGGCCAGGCTGCATGAATAGACGTGAAAAAATAAAATATCGTATTTGAACGATTATTTTTTTTGCAGGACTTTGGCGCTGCTGACCTTTGACCTGGTAGTAGCGTTCCTGCAAGGCTTGTTGCGCTGCAGCACTCCACAGGCACAGACTGCTTTCCTTGGCTACAATCGCGCTGCCTTTCTGGTGCATCGCCACTATGTGTGTTGCGCTTATTTAGTAACAGCCACCGACGTATTTTACACACTAGCGACATACACCCGGGCGTGGTAGGCGTCGCAAAGGGCCGACAGCACGAGAAGCACTCGTATTGTTTTAAGGCTCCACATAGCCAAACGAGAACATCGTAGCCGTGTTAGCATCTAGCTAAACCGCCACCGTCTTCTTCTTCAAGGCGCTTTGTAGTCACGGCAGGCCAGTGCGGAGGAAATGAAGGACAAACAAAAGAGAAAGAAGGAAAGGACCTGGGCTGAGGCGGCTCGCATGGTAAGCCGTCTATTTTGAACATTTTGTTGGCTATGGGGAAGTTGCGTAAGGATTGCTTTGAGGTGACTGCGTCGCGGTTGATTTTGGACAGTCCGGGCTAGACAAGCTGGACATCCATCGAAGCTAGCCGCTGGTGTAGCATTGCTAACCCGTATAGCGAGCTGGCAGTGTTTTGGTAAAATGTCCTGCAGTGTACACTTATTTTCATTGATTGTATGGATCAAAGGCTAGTAAAGCAGGATGGCATTTCGCCCACCGTGCTAACGAACGCCAGCAGGCTAAATGTTGCCTGTTATAGTTAGAGCTCTTTGTTTGCTAGGCTGCCAGCTAGCCACTTTAGCCACTTAAACATCTCGTTAACCCGAATTGTTATGAAGACACCGTGGTGGTACGCCACATGAGAGCACTACAGAGAGTATTACAACCTGAGACATTCAAGCACGTTATTCCTATTATTAAAAACAAAAACATGGCTAGTAAAGATAACGGTTAACGGACATGGTTTTGTACATCCACACGTAAACGGTGCAAGCTTTAAAATGTACACTGCTGAACATAAACGATTAAAGTGTGTGAAAAGCTTTATTCCGTTTCTCGGCGACCACGAGTATTTTTTTTTCAGAATTGAAAAGCCTTTTTACCCGTGGGTGTGTTAATGTGAATTCCAGACGTTGCGCGTGTGTGTGAATCAATGACCCACATTTGTGGGAGTGTTTTGTAGTATGGGTGTAGTATGGGATGCCAGAGAATGACTCTGTAAAAGGTTTTGTGACAAATCCTTCGGGAGTGTACTTATTAACGTTGAACACCGGACGAGATTTAAGTACAGTCTTACAGATGGGCTGCGTTAGTGTTAAAGGAACTAACTAAAATGATACTCAAATCAGTACCTTTAACCAGAGAATTGCAGCCATTTGTGGCATTTTAAACATGGTTATTATTTTGTTGAATAAATCTACTTTAGCAATAACGAGACTTTTTGTTTCAAACAAAGATAGTTTATTTAATGGTGTACAGGTTGATCGTCCAGGATCATAATCATGGCCTATCTACCTTTTATACACTCATATCTTGTATTAATGTCTGTTCTTAGTGCACGGTGCACTCTCACTATCGCGAGCGGATAGGGACCAATGATGCCCATTGAAATGCATTGAAGAAAAACAAAAGCACATTGAAATGCATTGAAGGGGGAAAAAAAGGATTTAACCCAGAAAATTCTGATAGACACTCAATATTGGTTTTCCATGACAAAATGAGGAAATCCAGATTAAACAAAGAATAAAAGTAATTACAAAATAATAATAGTTGAAAATAATTAGCAAATATGCAAATTCGCAGATGACGAACTTCGAGTATACAGGGGTCCTCTGTAATTGTATAAAGGTATCTTGCTCTTTATCGCATTACATTGAACCCCTGTCTCTGCACTGGTCATCCCCTCCATCGAACCTATCTGCTATTTGCCATAAAACTAATCAATTAGCAATTTTATGCTCTTTCTGTAACACCCTAAGTTGCTGTCAAAGCTAATAGGAATATTGTAATTGGTGTCAAAGAATTCGGGTGAAGGACTGGATCTCAACTTTTGAAGGTCTCTATTTTGGGGAGGCGCTAAGTTTAGCACAGGTTGTTAGCAGGCGTTATGGATTGTCTTTATGTTTGTAGTTGCTGTGCTGAGAGGCTATTAAAAAGCTCAAGACAACAAATGACGGGGGTCTCATTTGTTAGTATTTTGAATGGTTGGGAAGGCAACACGCCTACTTCCTATGCATTATTTTTTTAAATCAAATCTATAACATATTTTTATGGTAAATATGAAATCATCTTGAAGTGCTATTGCTGTGTTGGGGTAATTTGTGGTATATCTATAATTTGAACTACGTATTAGGCGTAGAAAAGTAGTGTGTTTCCAGTAACCCGACGACCGAGAATTTCTACCTCGAACAAAAACTTTACGGCCGGCATTTTTTTTCAAACCTTTTACATTTTTGTGTAATAATAATAATGAGAGAGAGAGAGAGAGAGAGAGAGAGAGAGAGAGAGAGAGAGAGAGAGAGAGAGAGAGAGAGAGAGAGAGAGAGAGAGAGAGAGAGAGAGAGAGAGAGAGAGAGAGAGAGAGAGAGAGAGAGAGAGAGAGAGAGAGAGAGAGAGAGAGAGAGAGAGAGAGAGAGAGAGAGAGAGAGAGAGAGAGAGAGAGAGAGAGAGAGAGAGAGAGAGAGAGAGAGAGAGAGAGAGAGAGAGAGAGAGAGAGAGAGAGAGAGAGAGAGAGAGAGAGAGAGAGAGAGAGAGAGAGAGAGAGAGAGAGAGAGAGAGAGACTCAGAGACTCAGAGACTCAGAGACTCAGAGACTCAGAGACTCAGAGACTCAGAGACTCAGAGACTCAGAGACTCAGAGACTCAGAGACTCAGAGACTCCTCCGGGTTGAGAGACTCCTCCGGGTTGAGTGACCGCTGGCGCGTTTGGCTGCCGCTGCTCAACCTGTATTGTTTTTTGTTATTGTAAAGTGTCCTTGGGTGTATTGAAAGGCGCTTATAAATAGAGTATTATTATTAAAACCACAGACAAAATTATAAATAATAAAAGGAAAGATGAATTTAGAGCGTTTACATCGCCTTTGGCGGCGAGCGGGGGTTTCAATAATAGTAAAAATGTCTCCTTGTTTTATGTTTTATGGGTATTTTGTTTACATTTTTGATGGGGGGCAAAAAAAAGATTAAAAAAAAAAACGTTGTCCGACCTACCGACTTTATGCTGAAATTTCATGTTACCGGAAACACACTACTTATTTTTCTATGCCTTAAGACAAATCATTACAAGCATTTGAGACGCTGTCAGTTCCGTGTTTTTTTTCACTATTTGGCAGCTGGGCTCAGTCCCCATTCTTAAGTTTGAAACATAGTTTTCAAGAGTGTGTTTATGAATGGCCCCTCTCGTTTTACAGGTGCTCGAGAACTTCTCAGATGCTCCAATGACCCCGAAACAAATTCTTCATGTCATTCAGACCAAGGGGCTGAAGGAAATGCGGTCAGGAAAACACACATGCACTGAAATTTTATGTCGCCTGGCCCGTTAAGTTAACCCAGGAATATTTTTACTTAATATATTTGACATGTTTCGGCTCGGTGTATGTACAGTATGTCATAAAAGTGACTACACACCTCACATTTCTGTAAATATTGTCTTCCATTTTTATGGTCCAACACTGAAAAAAAATGCTATAATATAAATGAATGTAATTAATATGTGACTTCACAGGTGCCGAACTGTGAATATGCAAAAAAAGAAAAAAATACTAAAGTACTTGTATTTGTTTACGGAAAGAATGTGCAATATTTATTGGCCTATCTTTTTCATATATGGTTGATTAATTCTTGTGAAGATATGACTAAATATATAACATGTTATTTTTGAATCCCTGAAATTGTCTACTTTCTAATTGCAAAATGTCTTTGGTGCCAAACTTTTGGCATGTTTGGAGAATTCCATCCATCCATTATCTGAACCGCTTATCCTCACAAGGGTTGCGGGCATGCTGGAGCTTATCCCAGCTGTCTTTGGGCAGTAGGCGGTGTACACCCTGAACTGGTAATGGAATGTATGAAAAACATTTTAGTACATTATATTCTTTTACTAGGGGCGTAATACAAAACCATTTCAATCAGAGAATCTGTTTTGATTTAACCAAATTGAATTGAAGCATCTTAATTACGTAATCGAAACCCACCCCATGTATCGAGATACATATCGAATCGTATCATATTTTACAAAATGCACACTGGATAGAAATTGGCTTTAGAGTGCTTTTTTTACATGTTGTTACTTAAACATGAAAAAAGCTACAGCCGTAACATCCCGGATCCTAATCCCACAGAATCGTTCCGCTTGAAAAATGTATCGCTCTTGAATCTTGTTGGACCCCATGTATCCAAATGCGTATCAAGTCGTCTTTGTGTTTTCGTTTGAGTCCTCCAAATTGAAACTGTCTCAATGTTCTCTCTGGTTAGTCTGAATGTTTAGCATAATGCTATGATAACGTGTTTGTCAATGTGGTTTTAACTCAATTTTCTTTTTCATTTCAATGGACTCATTTCACCCGTTGATGCACTGAACAGAAGGTATGTATTAGCAAAGTTTACAAATCTATGACCATATGTGTTCTGCCAAGACATCACACTAAACCTTAGAACATAGCTTATGCTTTAGAAGCAAAAAAAAAAAATTGCATCCCTGTTCCAAAACTGTTTGTCAAGAGTACAAGACATTCACTTTCAATATTAAAATAGCGAGAGATTCTGTGGACATACAGTATGTGTTTATTTACCGGTAGTTGCAATATTTCATATTTATTTTCAGGACTGCAGAAATGCATTAGGTAAAAACACAGCAGTTGGCCCCCTTTCAGACACCACCGTTGCTGTATGTTGTACAGACGCTCCCCAGGTTACGAACGAGTTACGTTCCGGACGATTGTTCATAAGGTGAATTCGTTCGTAAGTTGCTTCAGTGCTATATTTTGTCTGGAATGTATGTTTAAGGCTTATATTGACATCCATATAACGGGGAGAGAGCTTTTCATCACGTTCTTCAGGGCTCGAGGGTTAGCTGCCCGGTAAACTAGCAGCGGCTTCAGCGGGCGAGTAGACGATCGTCGCCGACCGGCGCACGGTCGCCTCCCGCCTGCTCCACCGCCACACGCCCGCCCCACGCCTCTCCCGCGCCGCCGAACGCCGCCGCCGCCCCTCCATCGTCCTCCTCCGCCTGCTCAGCACTCGGAAAAAGGCGCGCAATACAAAATCTAACTTTTTTTTTTCGACAGACCCGTGAAAATGTTCGTATGTACCGTTTGTTCATAACTTGGATGTTCGTAACTCGGGGAGTGTCTGTACATGTATATTTTGAAGCAAGTGTATAACTCAAAACTCCATCTAGCATCGTGACATGGAGCTGTCATCTTGGTGGAATTTTCTTTTAAAAAAAAAGCCACAAGAAAATAATTACCGTAAATTCCGGACTATAAGCCGCTACTTTTTTCCCAAACTTTCAACCCTGCGGCTTATTAAGTGATGCTGCCAATTTATGTAATTTTTCTAACGGTCGCCAGGGGCGCTAGAGTATAAAAGGTAAGATTAAGACCGGTGGAATATATGCGTTGAGGAAGACTGCAACTTCTTGTCTTGTGCATAAATTCAATTAGCGTGAACATACCCTCATCATGGAAAATGCAAAAAGAAAGGCATATGACGCAGCTTTCAAACTAAAAGCAATCCAGCTGTCCGATAAAGAAGGAAACAGAGCTGCTGCTGGGAAGAAAGTTATATTATTATGATTGTTAAGTTATATTATTAAAACTTTGAAAACTCTCTCTGTGTACAGCCTTTCTTTGTAAATATGTTTACATGTTGTAATGTGGGCACATGCGGCTTATGTACAGGTGCGGCTTGTGTATGTACAAAATTGGTTTTCCTCTAAAATGTAGTGGGTGCGGCTTATAATCAGGTGCGCTCTATAGTGCGGAAATTACGGTACTGACACGGGGAACACCCACGAGACATGCGGTCGAGTGATATCAATTAGTCTGGCTGCTGGCGGCTGCTGCAACATTTTGACCGCAGGAAAAACCTTGATTTTATGACAGATGCCCACGGTTGACATGACAGTATGTTTTTTTTCAAAAGCGTTCATGACCCAAGGTGACACGCTGTTCTCGCTGCACTGTTTTCTTCCCCCCCCTAATACTCAGTACCTGTGATGCAAGTTTGTATTGTGTATCTTTATCCACAGTGGTACAGCACCTTTGGCCTGCCTGGTGACAATGCTTCACTCCCAGGTGAGGGGAGATCGGGTAAAGAACAGCATCTTCTTTAAGTTACCTGGACGGATGAGCCTATTCACTCTCAAGGTATGTCAACGGCACCGTCCTCACACGAACATTTTTTCGAACTATGAGTCACACTTTTTGGTTGGATTTTTTGGTTTAGTTTAACAGGCGTTTGATCCTTCAATCGACGAATAGATATCCTGGTTCAATTGGAGCAGGTGTTTAAACAGTTGTCCTCATTATGCTGTTCACATTTTGACCTCATGAGACCCAAGACGGTGCCTAACTATGACTCAACAGTGCCTTGGCCATTGTGATGCTTCAAACAAGACCTCAGACGGAAGTGGCCACTGAGCTTAAGAGTGTCACAGTGTGTCATCACCAGGTTGCAACAGAAGGGGTTTTCACATGGCACACATTTGCATCGGCGCTGCACCGATGTATTTTGTTGCGATATATCTTAAACCGGTGTAAATTTTGTGGAGCGTTCACACGTATAAAGCTGCTACAAACATGCATTCAGTCATGTATACAGGCACATTTTTTTTGCTGGTTGCGCACAAAATTGCGTTAGACTAGTGACTGGAAGTTAGCACACCTCTGAAGCCCAAATACGGAAACGGTCTGTGCATATAGTGCATCTGTTTACCAATGTGCACGAATAACACATTATGTACATAACTGAGTGTCAAAGCCTCCTGCAAATGCTTAGCGAGGAGCCTACAGAACTTGAGTTCATATTATCAGTAAGATCGGGAAATCGGGAATTAAGAGTGCACCATCTTTGATTAGTTTTCTAAAATCTGTGTCTAATCTCTCCCTTTCCTGATTTACACCAACCGAGTGTTGTTTTCTTCTTCACGCCATTCAGCTGAATATGTAACATCCTGGTTTTCCACCCCCAAATAATATTCGGCGGACCAGGAATATTTTTTTTTCTTTTTTCAAACGAGTCAGTGCAAATTGTCGCCTCAATGTCCCATTCTTCGTTGACAGGAGTGGCACTCGATGTGGTCTTCTGCTGATGTTATGCGTTCAGACATACTCTTCTACATACCGCCTTGGTTGTAACAGGTGGTAATTTGTATGATTTCTCTCAACTTGAACCCGTCTGGCCATTCCCCTGTGACCTCTGCCATCAGTGAGGCATTTTCAACCAGAGGACTGCTATTTACTGGTTATTTTCTATTTTACGGACCATTCTATATACGCTGGAACCCTAGAAGTGGTTGTATGCGAAAATTCCAGTAAATTATCAGTTTCTTAAAATACTCAGCCGAGCCCGTCTGACACTAACAACCATGCCACATTACATAACGCACAAGTCACACAAATCACCTTTTTAACTTATTCACTTTCAGATTGTCCTGATCACATCCACATCCCTAAATGCATTAAGTTGCTGCCATGCAAATGACTGATTTCATACTTGTGTTCAATGGCAGCTGAACCTGTGGTACTGAAACTACATGTGTACATAAGGTTGTGTTCCGTATAATAGCAGTGTTTAAAAAGTCAGAAAATCTCAAAATTCCTTTACTAGTCATTTTCAGACATGAAAAATTGAAAAATCATTGAAAGGGAACATTCTACTCCAAAATTAAAAACCAAAAAAATAAATGATTGTATATTCTATTGCTGGTAGGCTGTTAAAATAAAACGGCAGTATCTTGGTTCCCACAACACCAGAATTGGGAGGTCAACCCAATTTTAGGATCTTAATCTTGACATAACATGTAAATGATTTGCATGTTTGATTTTTAAAATGTTTTGATTTGGAATAGAATGTGCAGAATTACCAATTAAGGTGTATAGAAATACATGTACTATAAGGATTTGAGTTCTACTCACTTTTTAAACGCTGTACTTGTCCATGGTGTCTATACCTGTGGTGTCTGTTAGTTTCGGAGATCAGATGATTGACTTTCCCTTGACTTTTTTTTTTTTTTTTTTTTTTTTAATCTGTAGAAGAATGCCCTGCAGTGGACAAAGACTTCCGAATCAGAAACACCATCTGAGCTGATGAGCAGTGCTGCCACCCCGACCTCCAGCAACACCACCCTCACAGAGGGTGCAGCAGTTGGCCCCATTGAGACAACTGAGCAGGAGAGCTGCAACTCCACAGAGACCACCACCTCCAATTCAGGTAACGTTACGCTGGAATCACAAGTTTAAATCATTGAATTAAGACTGGCAAGTAAGTCATCAATCTGCATATAGCAGCAAGCATGTTTTATTTGTAAACTGCAATGATGGAATGTGTGGCACGAAGCATCTACTGTTATGCCAAATGGTACAGTAAGTCTTCTCTTTCTCCGGCCTTACAGCCGTGGCCGATGAAACTTCCTCCAGTGCTACCATCTCCACGGAGCTCCAGTCTGTTAGCCAGCCTCAGACCCGCCTCAGCAGAGCAGCAGGATTGCAGGGACGGACTGACAGTCAGCAGGTCCAACATGTTCAGCACACCCAGACCAGACTGAGCCGTTCCCGACAGGTCAGACCTTTCTCCAATAGAGGCTGCCCAATTTGAGTGGCTATGATAAGCTTTGAACCTCACAAGATCAGAAAGACGCAAAACATTTTAAATATGGAATTTTCACTTCTTGTGTCCAACCCTTCACCATCACTGCCACAGTCAGGGCGGCAGCGGAAGAAAGCAGTCATGATGCCACGTGTTGTCCTCACTCCTCTTAAAGTCAATGGAGAGCATGTACCCTCAGGTAAGACTTGCTGTTTTTCTTCAAATAGCAATACTCGGGTAATGTTCATGTCAAATAGCAATACTCGGGTAATGTTCATGTCACTTACCTTAAAGCAGATGATTGCAATAGCTAATAGTTAGGTGTGGTTTTGTTGTCTTTAGGACCGATGAAGCGCAGCCGGGGAGGGGTAGATGTGGACTTTGAAACACCAGGGTCTATTCTTGTCAACACCAACATAAGGGCTCTCATTAACGTGAGAACCTTCTCAGCCTTCCCAGCCCAGTCCCAACAGCAGCTACTCCAACTTCTGCCAGAAGTGGACCGCCAGGTAACCTGTTTCCTTCTTAAGACTGCCATATTTCCCTATCGTAGTCATTCAGAACTTGGGATAGCATTTAAACGATTTTGTGGACCAATGAATTGCCATCCCCTTCTTCAAGAATGCTGACTACTGAACATTGCCTTGATTGTACAACGTTAGTCCACAACACATCAAGCGCATTAGTTATGCCCAACTTTTAAGTACTAGATGTTGTTTACTGCGAAGCAATGTAATCTTGATAATGCAGATGTGTTCCTTATTTCTTCATTTGTTTCCTATATCTCTACATTTTGTCTGCTTTCCATGAAGATTGGACCAGATGGAATGGCCAGACTGAGCAGTTCGGCCCTTAACAATGAGTTCTTTACACATGCCTCCCAAAGTTGGAAAGAGAGGTTAGCTGAAGGTAAGTAGTGCCTCCTCAAGGGAAAGAAAATGCTTTATGGCCTGGATTGAATTAAACTTTAGCTAAATAAATTATTCTTAATTTTTGCACCTATATTTGAGCATTGGTAAAACTTGTACCATACCTTGGTGAAGGATGGTGGTGGGAACACGTCAAAATATTTACCCAACCTGACAGCTGGTTTGATGGCTTAATGATGAAACCAATAATCTGCAAAGAATGAATAGGGTTTACAAAACAAAATGTGTTTATGGTTGGGATGGTTACTCGAGTAGTACAAA
The DNA here is from genome assembly GCA_026261675.1 of Hippocampus mohnikei. NCBI lineage: Eukaryota > Metazoa > Chordata > Actinopteri > Syngnathiformes > Syngnathidae > Hippocampus > Hippocampus mohnikei. The sequence goes on from JAKGUB010000284.1 coordinate 13,598,189, forward strand.
TGCTGCCTAGTGTGAAGAGCTATGGTTTGAATTTCACACCAAAAAGAGTATCTCATTCGTCACACAATTTCAGTGTGTCTTTTTTGAACATTCTCATGTTCGATATCTTTTTAGGAGAGTTCACTCATGAGATGCAGGTGCGATTCCGGCAGGAAATGGAGAAAGAGAAGAAGGTTGAGGCTTGGAAGGAAAAGTTTTTTGAGGAATACCATGGACAGAAGTAAGAATCGGATCAGTCCTGATAGATTTCAATTTGACTGCGTGCATTCATTTTGACTTTCTGCTTTTCTTGTGTAAGCCACGTCAATCATGGTTGTCTTGCCACTGTGGAAACGTTTCAGACTGTATTTTCATACTATAACGCTGAATGTGTACCTACAGGTCTGGCCTGACAAAAGAGGAATCTCTCAAGCTCACAATGAGCGATGCGAGTGAAGTTGCAACAACTGTCCTGGACAGTGACAGCGTCTCCGTGGTGTCAACTGGTGTGCCCAAGAGACGCAGTGTAGGTCGGCGGAGGAGAGATGGGAGGATGAGGAGACGCACCCGAGCTGATCTGCGCCGCAGGGCACGTCGGACCCTCTGCAAAACCAGCTCTCCAGTCCTACAGTCTGCGGAAGCTGCTGAGAACGCTGCTTCTCTGGAAACCTCGACAGTCTCTATTGGTTCTCCAATGTCAGAAAGTACGGTTATTCAAGGGGAGGTGGTGCTACAGGCTGAATGTGACGAGGAGCTCCCACCAGACAACGTATCCATTGAGCCAAAGACTCCCATTCCTGAACCAGTCCTACTGCCAGCCCCAACTCCAACTCCTATTCCCAGCCCAGCATCCACCAGCGATGACAAAGAACCAAACATTTCAGGCTGTCTGCTCCCCGAAGAGGTTGCACCTGTATTAGCGTCCACCTCATCCTCATCGTCGTCGTCGTCGTCCTCCTCTGACTCGTCACCTTCGTCCTCACCTTCCTCAGCTTCTGATCAACAGGGAGCATTTACCACTGGCCTGGACTCTTCATCCTCCTCTTCAGTGTCGTCTGGTGCCGCTGTCACTACGGATCACCTGGATGACACTGCGTCTGCGGTCACCTCAGTCACAGGGGGAACCGCCACCAGCAGCCGGGAAAGCAGCCCCTCAGATAGCCCAGCAGGCACCCCTGCACCCAGCGCTCAGCACAAGGAACAGAAGAGAAGGCCCGACGAGACACGGGCCTTCTCCAGCTTCCCCGAAAAGAGGCCACGGTTGAATGACCAGCAGTCCTTTCGTACCACAATTGACAGGGTCCATTCAGAGAAACCGCAGCCGACAACGGAGGAACCCAAGGTGCCTCCAATCCGGGTAAGAGCCGGTTTCATATATGTGCAGATACAGTTACACTTTGAAACTTACTTGAATGGTTTCTTTGCCACAGATTCAACTGTCCAGAATCAAACCGCCCTGGATCAAAGGGCACCCCACCTACCAGATCTGTCCCCGCATCGTGCCCCCTGGAGAGGCCTCGCGGAGGTCGGGGACGGGGGGCGCGAGGACGCTCGCAGACATCAAAGCCCGCGCGCAGCAAGCCCGTGCCCAGCGGGAAGCCGCTGCTGCTGTTGCAGCCTCTGCCGATGGGCCAGGGCCGAACAGGGTCCGGTTGCGGCCTGCTGCTGGGTTACCGGATAGCAACAGTGGACAGAGAGCACAAGAACATCCAGGACCGATTGAGCCAGGAGGAGGAAGTGGAAGAAGGGGAGGTGGTGGGATACAGGAGCAGGGAAAGACTTGTGAAACGAATTCGTCTGGAACACAGCTACAGCGTCCCAATGTAGAAGGCAAATCCATGCCTTTGCCAACACCCCCTGCTACCTCAACCTCTGTGTTCTTGGAGCACCCGCAGACACCAAGTCCTCCTCAAAAAGGGGTGGGAAGGCTTCCGGTGGCCGAGGAAGCATTCATCCCAACATCATCCAGTGTTCAAACCCGTTCCGACAGACCTGCTGGGCCAGCAACAGACCCCCCGTCTCAAGAGACTGACACAGTGGCAAATTACGCCATTTCACCGCTCGATAGACCAAACAAGATTGCAGCTTCTGATACTTCCCCCTCAGAGAGGCTCGAGCCAGCAAGGGAAAAAAGGCTACTTGCTCCAACCTCCATCCCAGATTCTCTTCCCAGGTTTGGGGCTCATGGTGTGGTTGTCCAAAAGCTGGTCAGATCTGCGACGCCTGTGGAGCTTAAACACGAGAAAGAGAGAGGCTTAGGTAGTGTAATTAAACACGTTTCCCATCACGAGGATTCCCAGGACACTGACACTGACTCCGCCACAACACAACAAGCAGAAGCATCATCGCCTCATGTGGACTACTCAGGCAGGGATGATGAGGCTGGGACTCATAGTGATTCTACAGAAACCGCTTCAGACTGTGAGACTGAGAGCCAGGTGGATGAGCAGCAGCCTGACCAAGATTGGTGTTCCCAGATGAGAGGCCACATAAAGTTGCAGGAGGCTATTTGTAGCCCCCCACGGAACCACCAGCCAGTCATCCAAGCCCACGAGTCCAGTTGCTTTGGTCAAACGGTCATTCAGCCTTGCTTTCCCAATGGTATGACTCCACAAAGCCAAACACTTTCCCAAGATCGCCCATCTCAGAACAACGTTGTTGTCAAAGTTGAACAAGTGGATGATTGCCAAAGCACCAGACAGGGTTCTGCTGAAGATGGGTATAACGGACAGATTAAGGCCTCAAGCTATCCTTCAAGTATTTCTGGAACCTCAAAGAAAGTGTCCACTTCGACTAGACAAGTGTCCAGTGTGGAAGCCAACAACCCTTTAGTGACACAGCTTCTGCAAGGTAGCCTTCCCCTGGATAAAGTTCTACCCCCACACTCTGCCGACAGGCTAGAAATTAGTCGATCGGTAGGACCCCAGCGAAGACCCTGCAACAGGGCCGAAACGGGAGCTCAGTTACCTAACTCTGAAGGAACCGTTGCCTCTCAAGTCAAATCGCAGAAAAGCTACCCGGTGTCATGTTTAATGGCGACTCCAACTACATCACAGTATCAATCTCAGCAAGCTTCTGGAGCTGTCCCGGTCATCACCTCACCGCCGTTCACTACGGCCTCCTCCATCACCTCTAACCATATTGTTGAGATGACAATTATCAAAGAGTCACCTGTCTGTCAGCCATCACAAGGAGCTATTCCAGATAGGAGTCAGTCTGCTCAGAGGACCATACTGAATGGCCCATCTCCACCTCATGCGGACCCCTGTCCCACAGAAGTTGTGCCTAGTCTTAAAATCAACTGGCGATCCCCCCAGTCACAGATTGCTCTTGCCAACCAACAAGAGCCAGCCCCTGCTCCCAATGTAAAGACTGAAGTTGGTTCAAAGCCTTCTTGCCAGGCAATTGCTAAAGCATCTGTTGTTGTTACCAAGAAAGAGCCCGTGAGTTCTATGGATGGATACCCCAGTGGAGGGGCGATGGAGGGACTGCTTAATATGGAAATGAATTTGTCTCGGATGGCCAAAAATGAGCTCAGCAAAGCTCCGTACTCTTCCAGTTATCACTCGTCGTCGTCCTCCCTCCCCTTCCAGCTCTATGGAAAAATCTCCAAGCAGGGTGGGGGTCTCGGAGGTGTCAGTTACACCGCCAATGTATCCGTCATGGAAAATAGCAGCTTTTCCCGAAACATGACCGACGGCGTACTGCAGCTGCGACCTCGGTTGGCCTCCAGCCAGGCCACGCTCAGCATCCAGACCTTTACTGACAGTACGGCCGAGGAGGTGTCGCTCAAGTGCTCCTGTCGCCTCAAAGCCATGATCATGTGCCAGGGCTGTGGAGCCTTCTGCCATGATGATTGCATTGGGCCCTCCAAGCTCTGTGTGTCTTGTCTGGTGGTGAGATAATGTCAAAGAGCTGCAGTTACCGTGGCAGTCTCTCGGGTAGGCTGAAGTCCACTAGAGTGGTCGGACAGGCAAGATTTGCCTTGTATATTATTACCTGGCTGTTTGGGGTTTTTTTGCACATTTTGAGATGTTCTTTTTAGCTGTAATTATATATTATTGATATTCTTTTTATTGACTATTAATATTATTATTTTGAGGCATGGTTATTTGCTAACATTTTGGTTATCACGCCTCAAAAACATTTACCTCATCATGTTCCACCAGTCATTATTAGGTGGCCATTGTTTTTTTTTGTTCCATGTTGTCTGTGCAAAGAAATATTTTTTTAACCATTAAAGGAGTAAAGAACAGTACAGTATTTTGTTTCAGTCATTTCAAGTTGTCTATACAGTATTTCAGCATTAGTTGTAGTGATAGAAAACAGCACTGTGTCTTAAGGCTGGCATAATTCAAAAAAAGATTCAATGAAGCGCTCTTAGTTGGATTTTTAAAAAAATCAGTACTGCAGACCTCCACAAGGCTGACCAATCGTTTTCAAGACCGTCTGACTCACTGGCTTCAGTGATCCTCTTGAGTCCAGTAGGTGGCAGGAATATACATTAGAACAGTGACTGCGACTCAACGCCCGCCCAGGTCGAGTGAAACTTCTCACCAGTTTTGAGGACATACGTAGTTTGAAACTTTGTATCTAACAGATAAGAAGTTGAAACAGTACTTGCTACATAAAAACACACGTTCCGGATAGATGAACAGTATTTTGTTTATTTTCTCAAGAGCTCTGTGTTTTGTTTTAAACCAGAGGTTGAAATAAAACGAAGGACATTGAGGGAAGTGAAAGGGTGATTGTTCATTTTTTGTACTAAATAAATGCAGGCAGTTCATTGTTCAAAACATTGAACAAGTCTATTCTGGTTTCATTCCATCCATATCCTCCGAGAAAAAAGTTCTGAAGAGCACCGGTGCATTTAGCACGAGTGTGCTATACAAGTGCTGCGTTGATAACCACCATTACACTACGATTAACAGCGCGAAAACAAATCCATCCATGGGGCACACTCGATGGATAGGCACCCCAGAGAACAACCATTTGTATACCAGCAGTTAAAAAGTGAATTTACATGTCCCCAGCAAAAGATCAAGTTGGAGAGGCACCGTCCAAAATATTGGTCAACGTTTATTTGAAGAGCTAGCAAAGGTAATCCACACGGTCATCATCACACATTGACATAACTAAATAAATATTCACTGTCACTTTGTTTCCACACGTCACTTTGTTCATCAACACACCTGTGCACTTCAATATTCTCAGTGAGTTGCAAAGTACTCCAACACATGTATCATCAAAATCATAAAAACAAGCACCAAAAAATAAATCAATAAATAAAAGTCATTAGTAAATTATTTCAAAACTTTCATATACAAAATGTTTGCATTTACTGTAAAAAGATTGCAGTGTTTTAAATAAATAACTTTATAAAACAATTCATAGTTGATATCTTAAAATATTTCCTTTGTTCATCAGTGCAGGGGAAATTGTTTCCCTTCTCATGTTTACTTGAGTTTTGTCTCCTGGTTTCAAATCTTCTCAAGTAACACGTTAAAAATAAATAGTGAATAAATACTCAAAGACCCTGTAAAGTGAATTCAGCAATTTGTAAACACATTACGCATGCTTTCAGTTAATTGCTGAAAATGTGCAAAAATTAAAAACGATTTTCCAGCCTTTCAGTTTTCCTGGTATTTCTTCTTTGGGCGTGGCTAAATACGGCACTCAGTGACTAATATCTTGCACCTTCCCTATTTTATAAGAACTGCGTCCTTTTCCCATCCACCGCAAACTTCGTCATAATTGCTTGGGTTGTTTCTAACACTATAGCTTGCAGGTAGCTAGCTGGGCTTAATAAACTGTTGAGTTCCCATTATCGCTTTTCGGGGTCAGCCGTTACTACAGTGGACATTTTACCGTATCATGTTATCAGGTTGCAGGTTATCATTATTGGTGCATGAAAGGGTTAAACCACGAGCTAGCTGATGGCTAGTGCCACTTGGTGTGGCAGTGAAAAGTCCCACATTGACGTGTGGGATATTTTCCAGCCACTCAAGTAAAGGAATGTAGGCATTAGAAAGATGGAGGATATATTAATATATTCGACTGACAGCTAACACGGACACGCCCACATCTTAAGAGCTGAGGGAAGAACTTGATTTTTATCGCAAATTTGAAGCTTCATTGTATTTACTTTGCGATATAAATACTTTTCATTCATTAAAATTTGACAGTTTTTTTAAACAACACGCTTTGAGGTGTGTCCATTTTTTAAAGCGTTTTAGTTTCACTTTACAGGGACTTTTATAAATAATAGTAGACAAACATGATAATACGCGCAACAACAATAAATATTCCATAATGAACCAAATATTTGCAAATGACACATAGTTACACAGCAATAGTACCAAGGAATATAGAAAAGACTAGTCCAGCAGGTGGAACGTCACTATGATCTTACAGAATACTACTACCATTATAGAGTGGACGTAGGATATGTTTTGCTACACACCTCAGTGTCATCACCGTAGCAGTTTGACTGCAGTGTGTCATCATCCTCTCGCGTGTTCCCACTCTCACTGTCCTAAAGCAACATGCAAACAGGAAAACTATACACGAGAACAAAGAAATATACAAAGAACAGATGGCAATGTTCCAAATGAGAAGCTTCCTTCACTAACACTATCTCTGGAGGGACGTCCGCATATGTTTCTGGGATCTCTCACGCCTCTATTCCCTTGACCGCCTGGTTGATGGACTCGAGCAGAGCCCGGTTCTCAGGGTTCTGGTAGCAGTCCTTATTGGTGAACATGTGAGTGAGGGTCTCCACGTAGCTGTCAAAGTTTTGCTCCGACAAGGGTTCCTGCTGAATGCAGACAGCGGAACAATTTTCAAATCCTTAAATTCTATCGATCCGCTTTCGACAGCACTTGTCGTCATGACGGGTCGTGGGTGAGCTACAGCCTATCCCAGCTGACCGTGGATAAGAGGCGGGCTACACCCATGACTGGTTGCCCTAATTAGTACAAGCACTGTAGAAAATGTGTTGATGGAACTTCTTTTTACAATTCTACAAACCCTGATTCCAATGAACTGGGACTTTGTGTAAAACATGAATAAAGACAGAATACTGTGATTTGCACATTCTTTTCAAACCATATTCAGCTGAATACAATACAAAGACAAGATATTTCGTGTTAATTTGCAAACATTAACACATGCTTACCATGGTTGGAAGTCGAATGTTGGCCAGGCTATGGATCAGAGCCTGACTCAGGCCTGACAACTCCAAAAACAAGGACTCATTTTTCTCTTCAATTTGCTTGTTCTCTTCCTCCATGCTCTTCAGGTTGTTCTCCATAGAAGAGATCTACAACAGAGACAACTCCATCAGCAGGCTATTCAGTCTTACTGAAACATAACCTCTTCTTCGGCTCTAGAAACAGGGAAGAAATGGAGGCCGGTGAAGCAGTTTCTGAAGGAAAGACCACTGTTCGCCACTGGGACCTAGTGGCATGTCCACCATTGGTTGTATGCAGGTGTGCTGCCCTAGCCACAAGGTTCCTTCAATGCGACAAACGTCCAGGTCCGATCAACCTGGGGCGGGGCAGCTACCACTGAGCGTTGCTCACGAGAAAACGCCCAAAAAGTCAATCGAGACCATGGTACATGGTACTGATGACGTGGTCAATCAATCATTCATTCATTCTCCAAACCACTAAATCTCATATTTGGTTGCAAACGCTTTGCTTGCAATAAAGTGCATCAAGCCTTCTTTTGAAGACCTTTCCTTCACTGAAGCCTCTTTCGCTTATTTTGTTGGCGTTGACCACTTCACTCTGCCCATTAGCATACTCTTTAGAGTTTCAAGTCTGGAGATTGACATTCCAAAAGCCATGCACTTCTTGCCCCGCATGAATTCCTGTGTTGTTCTGTGTTCTGAGCCATCATCGTACTACAAAGTGAAGCATCTCCAAATCAATTTGGCTGCATCTTTCTTTACACTGATTGACAAAATGTTTATCGAGACTTCTGAAATAATTTTGCCCTACCCATTCTGAGTTATCTCATCAATGAAGAGCACAAGTGAGCCTGTCCCAGAGGAAGTCGTCCTCAATGTTTTATAGATGACGTTAGAATCATAAAGGTTTATTCTTCACATCACCTTGGTAAATCTGTATCTTTGTCTCACCAATCCATAAAATCTTCCATACCTCTATTACGTAGCTCTATTTTTTTTTTTGTTGAACAATCAGTCGTAGGAATAAGGCAACAGAACACAGCAGTGAGTAACGTGTCCTGATAATTTTGCTCACAGGGCAGTACAACTACTGATATCGACTGTCATGGCAAGGAGCTGCAACCTGCAAGTTAAATTAAGGGCAAATGACTAGATTTGGGACTTATCCGCCATCTTGATCCCACTACGAAAGGCCATCAGTACATGACATATTTTTATACATTTCATTCAGATTTTCCAACGTCAACAAAATCACTCACCTGAGTGTGCAAGTTCACCATGTCGGCCTCCATCTCTGAATTCGACTCGTTCAGATCGTTAATCTCCTCATTGAGTTGCTTGATATCCTCATCATTATCCAGCACTTAGTCCAAGAAACAACACAACCGTTCATCATCATTAATTTTATTTTTAGGGATCACGTTTGTGGTGGGAAAAAAAGTCACGTGCACTCCTGAATTCCTTGTGGTTATGTGAAGTAGAAGTAAACATTGAAAGGGTTACGTCTTACCATCACTCGCTCTGAATTTGGCAGTGATATACTCGTCTCCAGGGAATTTGGCTTTCTTCTTACTGGCGAGTGCTCTGGGACAACCCGACAAACTAGGACAAAGCATGCCGTCAAATAATGATGCTAGCACATGTTTATGGCATAAATAGTTCATTTGAAACAATCTTGCATAACGTGCACACCAGTATATCGAGTGGTAAAAACATCAAGATACCTCCGGTGTGTCAGAAAACTCCCATTTGCATGACCCGAGCCATCGCAACCAGGTGTTGGACAGGTCGGACCCTCGCTCTTGAAAGTCTTCCAGGAGAAGGGAGTGCCATTAAGAAGACCCTCCTTCTGTCGACGCGCCGCCAGCGGACAGCCATAAGCACTGCGGTGGGTGGCGTACTTCCCGCTGATGTGCCCAAGACTGTCACAGCCAGGGACGGGACACCTTTACACAACACCAGAGGGGGTTTTATTAATGTGGAGGAAAAGCATGCTTGTCCACCATGCATCCACGTGATCAATAATCAACAATACAAAACCAATCAGTATCAGTCCCATCACTACTCGGTGGCAATCAGCTCCAGTCGTGGTTGGCTTGGCTTCAGTTCTCTCACCTCAACAATTCAGAATCATCTTTGTCGTCCTTTGTGGGGTTTGATTTGACGCCACCTTTCTTGGCTCTGGGGCATCCAGACAGACTGGTAGAGAAGACCACAGAGGCATTAGCTGATAAAACATCAAGAAAAACACAGCTGAAGAACATTTTATACCTTCTATGTGAGGCATAGTTTCCTGTGATATGGCCTGATCCATCACAGCCAGGAGTCGGGCACCTAGGATGTTCAGAGACCGTCGGACTTAAATGCTTTCATAACCTATATTTCCTCCAAATTATCATCAAAATCAATAGGCCATCAAAATAGATGGAATAGTGAAAACAGGAAAATAATCATAAAGTTAGCTCAGCGCTAAGGGGCATATTCTCCAGTTTGCGCTTCGTGCACTTTCAAAGTGTTCTCCCGGCCGGCCGTCTCACACACCCACCATGTGTAACCTGTGAATCCCAGCGCAGAGGTGTTAGCGCTGATTTCTGAGGATTCCTGCAAGTCTCGGATTACGGAATTTTCCCGAGACGTGAATTTCATAGGAAACTATATGTCACCCTTGAAATGTGAAATTAATTTCCATAGCACACCCTGAACTGATCCTTGCCAGGGACGTGTGCGGCTCATCTTCAGGCTACTTTTAAGGAGCGTGTGATTTTACAATCACTTTTTAATCCATCCAACAAAAGCAACTCAATCAGAATACCATGCTCATAACTTAACTTTTAGGACATGGATGATATAATGTCACCGTTCGGTCATCCTTGTAATGGACTGTCGGGACACACCTACAGCCGTTGGGCAGTTGCTTGAGTTGGGCCAGATGTGCCCCCCTCCAAACTGCCCCATCAGCACGAATCAGTCCAGTTGGCCGGTGACAGTTATCACACGCCATCAGTGACTGTCAAATGACACAAAATGTGCAATATATTTCACCTTTTGCGAGGCACTAGACCTTAGTAGAGCTTTTGGAATGCAGAAGAGAATAGATGCTTAGTTTTCCAGGAGAACACGAGAACTGTGAGATTTGTCAGGGAACGCCCTTTATTCTAGGTCGCTGCGCCCAGACTGCGTACATTTGATGAAGATGTGTAAGTGACAAACGAAGAGAAATTGCGCGGTTAAAAAAATTGAGCGGCAGACCGCCTTTTCTGACTTCAGCGCACGGGAGAATATGCCCCTTGGAGAACATGAAGTTGAGAGGCAAAAGACAGCACACATACTTTAGTTCAACTGTGTGGGCAGCCATGAGTGTCCGTAGTGATTTATCTGCAAGAGGACAGCCTGACAGACTGGAAGATTAGAAAGAATCTATCAGAAAACAGGCCAAGAGTAGGCTTTTTGGAATGGAAGATTGAATGAAGCAGAGCCTGAATTAAACAGCCAGCTAGACAAGACAGAGAGAAATACAGCTCTCTTTTCTATCCCATTGCTTTTAGAGCAGCACTTGTATGTATATTGTCTTCACAATCACAATCATGCGCAACCTATTCAATAATGGCGATTCATCTCATGAGTCTTAGCAAGACCGTGGTCTCAGTTAGTTGACACATGACACCACGATCTGTGGGAAGACTTTCAATTTGGTGTAACATGCAGATTGTGTTTTCAATTTTACATTTTGAATGAAACAGTTGAATTTACTCTCAGGCCAGTGTCGATCCAGCTTACCTTCGATGTGATGCGTAGTTGCCAGTGATGTGTCCACTGCCATCACAGCCTGGAGTGGGACATCTACAGTGTCAAGGTGGGGCAGAAGTTGTCAGTGCCAGCAACTACTGCTAAAGCTATCTCTAAACAATACTCAATTAAGAAGTGTTAGTTTTGAAAATATGAAAAATAGTTATGTCGCACAGTATGGAAATGATCTTATTATGTATTATGTTATATATCATGGCAAATTTGAGCAATAAACGAGGAGAAGCTCCAATGCTATTAAAACACTATAAAGGAATTGCTTTGACCCCCCCAAAAAAAAAGAAAAGGAAAAAGAGTGGGGCGATTTTCTTTCAGATAGACATTTGTGAGTAAGAAGACAGATGTACTTACACAAGGATCTCCTTTTTACTGTCTTTAGGCTGAAACTTGACCTTGAAGCTGCTGGTGGTAACTTCCCCAGGGTACTTCCTCTCCTCTAGGTTCTCCAGGTTCTCCTGGTCCTCATCCTCGACATCAGAAGACGTGTATGACGTAGCTGTATAATCCACCTGATGACAAGTTGGTGAAAAAAAAAAAGATCCACTTGACAGCTTGTGTACATGATTTCTTTTCAGTTTCTTTACTCTTTTACTGCCACAAGTGCTCATTGACTTTGAGTGGCTGTGCATTTTACCTCATCGTGGCCTTCCTCCTTTACTCCACTTGATTTCGTAAAGTCGAGTGGCCCCTCCCACTCAGGCTGAGTGTGGCCCTGAGATGAAACACCTAGCGTGTGCTGAGAAGACGACGACGAGGAAGACGAAGGCTCCGGAGATTGTATGCTCTCTCGCTTGTTTTTTTTAATGCTAAGGTCTAAGGTGCCGTTTTCATCCACTTCAATATCTGGCTCCTAAAATTTTCCAAGAACAGAAGATAAGCTGTCAAAGATACCTTTAAGACTGCAGTTTAGCAAGCAGGCTGTAATGTAATGGAATTCAGCGTACCTCGGTGCAGGGCTCCCTGGGATTGGCGCTAAGGCTCTCTGGTCGTTCCCAACAGCGAGTGGACAGGTTGAGGATGGCCGTTGCTGCCATATGGGCCGCCTCGGCGTCTTGACTGCAGTCGTACTCATTGGAGGACAAAGTACTGTTCGAAATACCTCCTGAGCCTGTTCCGCTTGGGGAAGAGGCCTTAGGGAAGGATTTAGCTGCGTGGGGTCGAGGTAGCGCAGAGGTTAGCTTCAACATGATCAATTTTTGGGGAAAGATCTCTCATTAAATCTGGTACATAAACATAAAGGCTGGACTTAAGATGTTGGACGAGTACATATACCTCACAGTGATCCCCTGACAGAGGCACCATGTGAGAGTGACCGGGACATCAGAGCAATCTGATTAGCTGCTTTGTAAAAAGCTTTGAATGATGTCATTGACACATGGTCTGTTTTTGCAGCTTTCCATCTTTTCATCTTGATATTTGATCCTTGCTTTTCTGAAGTATATTTTATCAGCTGTGTGCCCAGATAACAAATTTAGATTTTTTGGCACACAACAACACTGATTCCCAGAGTTCCTATAGTAGCTTTAGCCAGGATTACGTAATGGTAAATAAAACTGAAGCAGTAAATACGATTGCATAGTCATTTCAAGGGGAACTTGATCTCTGGTGAGTCAAGTGTGAAATGTGTGAGATGGTGATTAAAACTAAATGAAAGCGTTCTTTTGTTTGTAATGAAAAGTTTTGTCAGCCAAAGCAGTAATGATCACACATCAATGGGTGGCAGTAGTTCCATTTCACATTGCCAGCCGCCATCAAACACAACGAAGAAGAAACAGACCCAACAAGTGAATGCAAGTGGTATTTATGTATTTGTGTGGGCCTCATAAATGTTCACTCAAAGGCATGGGACTTTATAGCCACATTTACACCTCAAACTCCAATGTTTTTCTCCTGTGTGGCCTAGATTGAATTAAGTGCCATGGTTGCATAAGCAAAAATAATAAATCAATCGCAACCGGTTGCTTTTTTGTTGCCATCACGGTAATAAACATTCGTTCACATGAAATACAACGTTAAGTGCATGCATTGTAACTCTTGGCACGCCGCCCAACTAATCCGGTTGTACATGAGAAGGCAGGCAATAAGGAGAGAAGCCCAAAGATGCAATTTATGCACTGTAAACAGATAACATCATGTTTTAAAACAAACAAACAAACAAAAGCAATGAGTTTTAATTGTGCAGAGTGTTGATAACGCAAATTGTATTTGTAATTGCCATGAAAGAATGCAACAATGTAAAATCCTTAAAGTCCCTTTTCTTGACTTTTTTTTTTTTTTTTTTTTTTTTTTTTTTCAAAATTTCAACCAAGATTATTATCAAGCTCTTTTAGAGGTTGCTGCTGAGCTGATCATTTGAATTACATGTGGTGGAGGAGGGACACATTTACACATACAGGATAAGCGGCAGGATAAGAGGCCCTTTCCGTTTTATACCTGTGACTTATATTGTCTTAATAAAAGTCAACAGTCTCAAACTTGGGTCTTAAACTGGACAATGATTTTAAACTTGACCGGCAAATTGGTGCCGTTGTTAAATCCAGCTTCTTTCATCTTAGACAGCTGGCTAAAGTAAAACCTCTCCTTTCTCATGAGCACCTTGAAACAGTAATTCATGCCTTCGTCACATCCCAACTCGATTACTGCAATGCACTTTACTTTGGAGTCAGCCAATCCTCCATTAAGCGTCTCCAGCTGGTCCAGAATGCTGCTGTTCGCCTCTTGACGGGTACTCGCAAGAGGGAGCTCTGGCATCCCTTCACTGGCTCCCTATACATTTTAGAGTTCTTTTCAAGATCCTATTATTTGTTTTCAAATCTTTACATGACCTCACGCCACGCCTCACGGATGAGAGCTGAGCTCATCCGCCCCTACACCCCTGCCTGGTGCCTCAGGTCTGCGGACCAGACATTATTAGAAGTACCAAGAACTAAACGGAAGCTCAGAGGGGATCGAGCCTTTTCCGTTGCTGGTCCCTTTCTCTGGAATTACCTCCCATCCAACATTCGGCATGACTCAGATCTGAACTTTGTATGCAGCGATGGCTGTTTGAAAGTATTCTATAAATACAGTTGAGTTGAGTTGAATTAATATTAGCATGTAATTTGAGCAGATTCGTTATTTCAGAGGTGTGTGTCAAACTGGCACCCCTTTACATTAATTAGTATCCAAGAAGTAGCTCTCAGTTTAAAAAACGTTGGTGACCCCTAATCTGCACTTCCATCCTTCGAGAAATGTTCACAAAATTGGCCCCCTCAACTTGTAATTGAGGACAAGAGCCAGCATGAGACTGTGGTTTTGGATGTCCTTTACTAGCGTGTTCCAAGTGCTACACTGGAAGCCTCCAATTTTCAATACAATTCACATGCATAACTTGCTACTAATTTAGCACTTCTTCGATTATGATGTGTGCTCTGATGTGTTACTTACATTTGAAGGCTTTGGGTGATGTTTCGGTGGTGGTTGTCTTTGGAACAAGCATACGCTTTCCAAACACCTGGACATCAAAGCTTGCATAGTCAAAAGACACCTTTGAATATTTCTCCAACTCTTTGGCCAGGTTTGCTCGCGGTGTGGTGGTGACCGCATTGGGACCATAAGTGCCATACTGAGGGATCTCCAGCTGCTTCACAAAACACATGGGCCTAGAAAGAAAAAGGAGTGAGTCATCATCGCAATTAAAAAATATTGTAATCGAATCCCTGAATGAAAAAAAAAAGTCTCACCTGAGCACCCTGTCAGAGTTGGACGTGGGTTCGCTGACTGCAGCCTGTAGATGGACCTGCTTGTCCTGGTTTTTGTTCATTTTAGTTGCTGCAGCAATAGGGCAGCCCGACAGACTGACGGGATTGTTAGATAATGGAATACAAATGTCAGAAATAAGAATAAACCGAATTGATAGTAGAACACTGTGGTTCTCCAAAGAGAGCTCAACATCATGCAATTACCAAAACTTCAAATGAAAATGAAAATGACCCTTTCAGTCAACAGCAAAGTGGCAGTACAAGGCAAAATGGCAACCCCCGAAGATGGATAAAAACACGTGAATTTTTCTGCTAACTCATATTCCACAGACTAATTATTAATCAGAATATTGCCATTAGTCTAGTGTAGGAAGATAGAACATAGTTTTGTAAAGACATTTTTAGACTTCTGCTTTAAGTTTGATGGATTTTATCGCTTCAGCAGTCGCCACTATTTACTTTGAGCCTGAACAAACAACCTGTGTTGTAACCAATTCAGTAGTTGATGCTTAAAAGCACAAATAACTCAAACACGACCACATAGTGTGAGGATGCGTAGAATGTGTTAGCAATACAAGGTTAGATTGAAGCACCAATATGTCAATTAAAAAAAAAAGTTCCGCAATGTGATGAATGGAAAAGTTATGAGGTGTGTCCAAAAAAAGTTCCTGGACTGGTGTCCCAAAAATCTTCAATCCAAACTACTAATTTTCCCCTTCAAAATAATTCGCCTGGAATCTCACACACTGTGGCCAGTGTTCGTCTTTTGCGGAGGGAGGGTTCTCTCGCGTCTCGCGCACTGAACAAAGCAAGCGTTGCAGCACCTCTTTGTAGACATGCTGAGGACGAGACCCACGTCTGACCCACACTGAAGGGGAAAACTTGTAATTCGGCTTTGAGAGCTATCGTTTATGAAACTCATCCTAGTGCTTTTCTGACACCTTGTAAGAGCCTGTGCTTCTTGAGTTATCCTTTGTAAAAGACACAAAGCACCTCCTAGCTTGCATGCTCAACCACAGTTGTCCAGGGAGTGTGTGCATGCAAGTGAGTCCATTATTAACCTGCGGTGTGTGTTGCGGTTACTGTTGACATGGCCTTGACCTGTGCAGCCAGGAGTGGGACACTTCAAGACGTTCTCATACATGGCCAGGACTACAGACACAGAACATACAAACTCTTCAGCCTGTTTAGGTTGAAAAGCTTACCAATAAAATAGTACAGTAGCGCACACAACCGACGGGAGTGGCATATTTAGCAAAGTTAGTAGTATTAGTTTCAGGAGTAGTACTTTTAGCTGCAGCTTTAATAGAGGAAATATGATTACCATACATAGAATTTATAGTTGAAACATAACATCAAGCCTTAACTCTGAAAATGTTGACTCTGAACAACAGTTTGCTGAATGGAACATAGTTTACAGTCAGTGTTAAACAAGCGGTATAGTCTTGTTCTTACTCTCTGGAGGAATTCTATCCTTATGAGGACATCCAGATAGACTCCGATGGTGAGGGTACAGTCCCGTCACGTGACCTGTCCCATCACACCCAGGGGTTGGACACTTTACTTCCTTCTTCTCTGAAGAGAGCCAGGAGGGATTAATTAGCAGTTACGAATATGTTGTGATAAATTACGGTACTTTAATGAGGACATGCAGTGTAGAAAAATGATGGATGGGAGACCCTTCAGCCCAGTTTGGCCAATTTTTGGGCATCATTTTCGGATGAGTGGTGTCGGTGTACCCTATGGAGGTGGACTTGGGAAAAAAGTCAGTCAAGCGAACGCTTATAGATTTAAATCTAATTCGTAACAAGCAAACAACAATCAGATTACGAAAAGTCTCTCAGAACGCATAGTGATTGCATATCATGGTGACATTTCAAAGAAAACAGATTAGGATGACAGAGGCCGCATGTAAATTGCTTCTTTCCTCATTGTTTTATAAATCAGCCATGGAGAGTTTTGAATGTAGTTAGTTCTTCACTGATTTCTCTGAAACAAATTAATAATATTGCAAATACAAGTTAATATTATTTTCCTGATTGAAAAAAAAAATACATAAATTGAGCTTGTTAGTGAAAAACGGACCATCCCGACCTTACAATCCCTTTAAATGGTGACTTCCGTTTGTGGTTGCTTAACTTGGAACACAGCCATATCCCCACTTAGAAGAAGGTGGGTACACTTGTGCAGCTACATTATTCCCGCAGCTTTTTTTTCACCTAAGCAAATGTTGACTTGGAAAGGTTAGAGGTCACATTAATGATCAAGTTTTCAAATGATTCCATGGATGATCTCACAAAAATCTGGCATTTGAACCGGAAGGGATGTGTTGACATTTTTTTTTTTAAATCTCCAGTGTACAATCAATGCGAACAAGGACAATCGGGATCATATCAGAATGTCATCAACATACATAAAATAATGCGTCAATATTCTGCATAGAGTAGACATGGAAGAGAAGCAGTGGCTACCTTTACTGTATTGGGCGTTGCGTCGAATCGCTGCTTCAGTGCTTTTACTGGGGCTGTTGTACGACTGGTAGTCTTGGGAACTCTGGGCCTCCTGTCCCGCCTTCCCCTCCCCAGCTTTCAAGGCGATGGCCTGCTCCAACAGCCCCAGGTTCCCTCGAGTCATATCCCAGTTCTCAGAATCGTCGGTGATCCCCGAACCATCTGAGATACAGTCACGGTCATCGCCATCATCTTCTTCTTCATCATCTTCCTCCTCTTCAGAGCGTACCTCTATTACCACTGTGGTCGGAGAGGATTTACTGGAGCTTTGGTCCTCACCACCATCCTCCTCCTCCTCCTCTCCTCCTCCTCCTCCTCCTCCTCCACCTCCTCCTCTTCCTCTTCTTCTTCTTCCTCCACCTCTACCTCTTCCACTTTAGCCGCTTCATCCTGACGCTCGTCTACTTCCCTCTCCTGCTGCGCTTCGTATGCCTCTTCCTCAGTCGTGGGTGTGCAGACCTTTTCTGTCTCAAGAGACTCCTGAGATCCTTGACTGCGTGGACTCATTGAGTAAGGGGTATCAACTTCTTGGACCCTCTCATCTTCTTCCTCCTCTTTCTCCTCGTTCTTTCTCTGGTCCTGGGCTAACTCATTGACTTGATACTGGATGTAATGTCCAGTGGAGTACTGGTGATCAGAGTTTTCCTGGTTTATCGTCTGTCTTTCCACTTCCCTGTCCCCTACAAAACCATTTGTTTTTTCTGTCTGCTCTTCTGCTTCCTCCTCCTCTTCTTCCTCTTTTGTATGTTCAATCTCAGTTCTCTCAAAGTCTCTCTGAGGGTGCTCTGCTGTCTGTTGCTTGTCTTCAATTTCCGGCGTTGTGTCTGTTTTGTCTTGTTCGGTATCAGACAATTGTTCCTCTCTAGCCAATTTCTCACTCCTACTACTTTCCTCCGTCACAACTACATTCTCAACCTCCAAGGTGATGTTCTCCTCATCCTTAGTTGGAGCGCAAACAACTGTTTCTGCAACTGCTGTGTCTTCTTTGATCAATGGGCAGCTGTTTTCTGTGAATCAAATATGCAAGCTGTGGTACACATCAATCTATAATATAAAACAGCCCCCTCCAAAAGTATTGAAAGTGCAATTTCAATTCTTTTTTTGGGTATATACTGAAGACATTGGGATTTCAGATCAAACGATGAATGTTGAAAATTCCATCTTTTATTTGATTGTATTAACATCTAGATGTGCTACACATGGGAGGCACGGTGGATGACTGGTTAGCCCGTGTGCCTCACAGTACAATGGTCTGGGATTCGATTCCGGGATCTGGTCTTTCTGTGTGAAGTTTGCATGTTACCCCCGTTCCTATGTGGGTTTTCCGGAGGTACACTGGTTTCGTACCACATACCAAAAACATGCATGGTAGATTAATTAAACACGGTATATTGTCCCTACGTGTGAAAGGTTGGTTATGTTTCCTGCAATTGACTGGCAACCCCCGTCGAAGCCCTTTGTTGTGTTAGCAGTGTCTTTTGGGGAAAATATCCCTTCAAGTTCATTTAACAATGTTTGTTCCAATACTTCTCCTCTGTTTGTTTATAGTGTAGTGAGTGGCTTCAAACAAAAGGTGCTCTGTCCTAAGTTGTTTAACAAATCTA
Organism: Hippocampus mohnikei; assembly: GCA_026261675.1. NCBI lineage: Eukaryota > Metazoa > Chordata > Actinopteri > Syngnathiformes > Syngnathidae > Hippocampus > Hippocampus mohnikei. The sequence continues at coordinate 13,617,018 of JAKGUB010000284.1, forward strand.
GATATAAATACCATGAAATAAAGCTGTTATTATGAACGTTTGTCTTATATTCATCTAATGATCTGAAACCCAAATGTCTTCAGTATACAACAAAAACAACTTCCCGTCCCAATATTTTTGGTGGGGACTGTACTATATGCTTTGACTCACTTTTTATTGAGTCTGGTCTGGTGTTTGAATTTTTCTCCTCTTTCAGGTCCTCCTCGTCTTTATCATTTTTCTCATCCTTTTCTTCCTCATCCTCGTCATTGTTTATGGATAAGTCTTCTTCTGCCTCCATTAAGCTGGACTGACCCTTCTTCTTGGGAGAAGACTGGTTCTCCTCAGCCTCTGCCTCCTCCAGCTTTCTCTTCTTCACCGTTGGACATCCCAGTGCACTAAAACATTACATAAAGGCTCATAATAATTCTTATCTGCCTTGGGCACTGTAGGGATTCATACCGGCTATCCAGTCCTACCTTCTATGCCTTGAGTATCTTCCACTGACATGACCTTTGCCATCACACCCAGGCGTTGGACAACTGCTACTGACACACATCAAAACCGTAGCACATTATCAATTATTAACAAAGCATTAATACAAATGTAGAGGGGGGGGGGGGAAATCACTCACGTCAGCTCATGCTTCATGTCATGTCCTGAGAGTTCTGACAAAACTGAAACCCCCCCAAAAACATTGAAACATTTGACTGACACTTTGCCACTGTTCTAACAGGCAAATGTGAGTTTGAAAAAAAGTTTTTTTACTGACCTCGAATGCCTTTGGAACGTGTTCGTGTTCGTGTCTCTGTAGTGTCTTGGCTCATCTGGACAGCAGATGGACATTAGTAGTCCACGTGTGTTACATTCGCATGTACATGGGATAATCTGTACAGATTAACCCATCAAAGATATCAGTTAATCAAACACAAGAAGCCCCTTCCCAGGTTCCATACCAACAGCTTCTTTCCCATATTCTACATAAACATAAAATACAGTTAACTCTCATGTAAATAAAACGTTAATGCAATTGATGCTGTATGTTATGCATTCCATTGTATTATCGTTTTTTTTTTATGTTAAATGTTGTGGAAAGTGCTTTGTTCCAGCTGCAGCTGTTGTGAAAACACTATAAAAATAAAGATGTATTGCAGATATGTACTCCAGCAAATGCTGATCATTTCATTGTTACAAACTTTATATCGTATTGTTACACAACATGGCTGAGGTGCTAGAGCGGTGGTTTCTGTCCCAACCTGAAGGTTGTTTGTTCGATTCTGAACCTTTGTGACCAAGTGCCCTTGAGCAATATATTGAAACTTCTATTGCTCCTGATGCCGTGTCATCAATGAAGGGTGTTTTGAGTACTTTGAAGGTAAAAAACTGTAATACAAGTGAAAGGCTATCCATCCATTTTCTATATTCCATTTTTTCCTCATTAGGATTTCGGGTGACCTTGAGACCATCGCAGCTGATTTTGGTGAGAGGCAGAGTAAATCCTGGACTGGTTGACAGTCAGGAGCAGGACAGATATAGACAACGACGCACACTATCCTTTATCTTAAAACGTGTTTCCATCATTTTATTACAAAAAAAGTATCCATTACTAAATCACACATTCTTACAAGGTTTTACTGTCATAATCATATTGTATCTTTTGCATGAGTCTTTGAATTCCTGTCCACCCTGTTTTTTATGGGGTAACTATCCCTTTAAGAAATCATTATTAATAAATTTTAAGTTCAATGGAAAATCACTTGTTTCAAAGGGCAAACTACAACTTGAAACTCTATAAAATGCAGGTGAACAAGCAAAAATAAAAATGAATAAAAAAAGAATCAAGTGAGGACTGTAGGTCTGTGCTGTTGAATGCACCAGAGCACACCAAAGCAGTCTCCTAATAACAAGCAAATACAGTAGCATCTGAATCTGATCGGACCCTTAATAGTAATTTTTTTTCTTCAGCTTTCTTGCAGGAAAAAAAGGCCAATATTTCAGAACCAATTACTGATCGTGTAACTGTTGGCTCACCTGAATTTCATGCAAGCACTGCTGGTTCAATTCCCACTCAGTGATGAATGTGAGTTTGAAAGAATGTGAGTGTGAAAGCTCATCCCTCTCTATACAGTGTATGTTCTGTGACTGTCTGGCAACCAGTCCAAGCTTCAGTCCGCAATTTGCCCGAAGTCAGCTTGGATAGGTTCCAGCTTCCCCTGACCCTGGACAAGAAGCAGTGCAGCACATGGATGGGTAAGTGTTTTAGGCTGACAAAAGGAACAGCTCACAAGCGATACTATATTGAGCATTTTGTACTGCTATTATGCTCACAAAGGCGTCGCATCCCTGGGGGTTGTAGGTGGTTCGTCAACACCCACACTTTTCCTGGCGAAAGGATTCTACATTAATACTTTCCCTCTAACTCGAAACGCACAAACGCCCTCCACACTTTAGCACAGCTTACTTCACCTTTAAATGCACGTAATGCATTTGTGGGGAAAAATACAATTTTGTATTCGGCATGTAAAGTATTTATGAGAATATTAAATCCTTCCCGTCCGCTAAGTGTTTTGTCGAATAGCAATAGTGCTTGACTCAGTCTGCATTTACAGGTCATGCAGGAGATTGAATTTCATGTGGAGTGCTTCTTGAATGGATAATGTGAGCGTGTCAAACATGACTCGTCAGAAGCAATGTTAAACTGGGCAAGTGGCTTTAAAAAGTATCTTCTTGCTTGAAAGTGACTTAGCAATGACGGGGCTGATCCCTGACAACGAAAGACGAAATTTCTAGTCAGAAGTCACAACCCAAATATGACTTTGGCCGACAGAAATTGGTTGCTCAGCCCCTCACAGGCCTGTCTCGCTGAGCGAGCTATTTCTTGTTGTTATTTATACCAGGAGAGGAAAAAATAAGCGCAAACCATAGCGGAACAACGCGTTCCGCGACAAACTATTAACTCGACTGGCTTTTGGCACGTAGTCGCCATTGTTGCCGCTGCCCCACCATCAGCGGCGATTAATGTCGTTTGCAAAGCATCCTCGGGACCAAACGCTCATGATTCGCCAGTAGCGTTGAAAAGTGGGTCGACCGACACCACGGACATCGTCCACAGTTAACGTACAAGAACCGCTGGGAAGCCAAACGGGGCCTTCGGAAACCCAGCCAAACAGTGCGCTTCGTGCCTCGTCTTTGTCAGAGAGAAATAAAGCCTTACCTTAGGTTCAGACTAATGCCCTCCCCTCCCCCTCCTTGTCGACATCGCCAGCTTCACGTAGCGATGTCTAATAGAGCGCTCGAGTGTGTCTTTAGAACTTGGCCTCCATCCCTCGGCCAGCCCGGCAAGAAAAGACCCAATCACTCGGACCAACTCAGCACCTTGGAAAGAAAACACTTGAGTGGACAGTTCGAGTTCAACCTTCAGTACCATGGACAGAAACCTGTCTGCAACGCCCCCCTGCGAGCAGGCGATGGAACTGCAGGCAAAAACAAATTTCAACCTCCTCATGTCATTTACTTACGTTTGTGGTATAAAGATTGATGGATGGATGAATGGCATGAGCATCCATAAAAACAAAGACAAGAATAACTACAGAAACACTTTTTTTCCATTTGTAAAATATTGAAAACATTCTCTGCCATTGTCACTCCCCCAATCAATCAATCTATATAATGCAAATAAAAAAACATTTTAAAATATATAAAAGCAAGACATACAACTAGGCTTAAACAATTCTTTAATTATTTACTCTTAGAAAAAGGGCACATCTGTGAATTACACCCAAACACACACCCTTGTGGTTTTTTTTCTTTGTTAAACCGAAAATGTTCATTGTCCTCTGCGACATGTCTAGTCATTGATTATCTATTAAAAAAATTGCAATAATAATATTATGGTCCGTCAATTCGAACTGCTAGACCTCTATACTGTACTTAGTTCCCACATGCAACATTCTTGGTACAAAACAGGTTAAGTGGTTTGCCACTCAACTCAACTATAAACAGTGTAGCTCAGCCTCTGGATGTGGACGTCATGGATAGCAATATGCCTTTGTTGAAAGAAATCCCGGGCCCGGTGTTCGAGTGGTTAGCGCACAGTTTTCAGTCCAGGGTTCGATTCCGGGTCCGTCCTCCCTGTGTGGAGTTTGCACGTTCTCCCAGTGCCGGCGAGGGTTTTCTCCAGGCACCCGGATTCCTCCCACTTTCCAAAAACATGCTCGTCAGGTTAATGGAACACTAATTGTCCCTAGGTAAGTGAATGTGAGTGCGGATGGTTGTTCGTCTCTGTGCGATCAGCGTGTCCCCACCTACTGCCGGGCAGACAACTGGTGTAGGCTCCATGACCCTGTGCATTTCTTGGATGGATGAGAAAAAAGTGTAATTGCTGACTGTTTGCCATTACTGTTTCATTTCTCCAAAAGAAGACAAATTATTGGTGTTTCACTTTCATAATGATAAGATATAAGTCAAATTTTATGTTCGTCTTTTGTGCATTTGGTGGTATTCATTTTTGTACATGTAGGGGCCATGTTGATTCTGAGTTTCTTAATGAGGTTCTCTTGAAAGACACTTTGACAAGTAAGCCTGTTGCGGATCCCTTGGTGACAAACGTTGAGAACCACTGACAAGAGGGTGATACGGCTCCACACTTGAGTGACTGTCTTGGAACAGTTTGGTTGTTAGAAAAAAAATTGCAAATCTTCGTTAATCTGCATAGATTTAATTGAAGAAATACAAAAGACAATGATAAAAACAAATGATGTGAAGGTTAACCATTTGATATGTTAACTAATATCCAAGTACCTTCAACATGAATATTATTTAACATGTGAATACAGTATATCACATCCGAATAAATACACACACCAGCCTGTCAGACAAACATTTGCATATTGAAATTAATGCTTGATTCAAAATAAACGGGACATATACAGTACATACGGTGGATGGTGACAATCACAATTCCAAACATTCCGGGAAACATTTGTGACTTGACTCCATGTTCTCCGACTTCCATCTCATATCATCAGGAAAAAGGGTTGACTCTGTCATCGACACGTGGGTTCCCTTCGTCCAGATCACAGCAAGTCCATGACCCTAGACTGAGAGTATGACTGCCAGCAAGTGAGCACTACTTTGATAAAATCACAGGATTAAACGGTAGAAAACCCAGGAGACAAATACCACCCAGTGGCTTGCCCAGCTAAGTTCCGACCATCTCTGAATGGTGTGGATAGCTGCATAACCCTGCGGAGAGACGCAACAAAACCAGAATTTATTACAATTGTAAATGCACCATAATTCCGTTTGCTCCCAAAACAACACTTCACATGACCAAAAGTACTAGTCGGCCTAAGTAACTCGGGCTGTTTATTCAATGACAGCGGCTTCCTTGACAGGACTGGAATGTACTTCTCTGTGGAAACATTTCCACAAGTTACTTTGAAGTCACGAATTGTGTGACAAGTGATACGGTATCTGTGCTGTGTTTATTTACGACTAATTTACTTAAGTTTCAAATCAAACGAGCTTATAAAAGAGGGAGTACGGGTAAAAATGCTATTCATTGTCTTTAGAGCCGCTTTATGCTGCGTTATGAAAAAAATGACAGTTGGCCACTTAGCCCCTCACGCACTGCCTGTGTCACACTCTGAGGCTCCTCATTCAATAATGTACCGTATTCACTTGTTTTAATCCATAAAAAGATTATTACCACAAGCTCCGCTATTTGTAAAATGTCGAACATGCTTTAAATCTGGCTTCTTCTTACCTCTTCCACTTCCTCTTCAACACCCGGATCAAACATGGAACCCAAGTAGGTGAGGTGGAAGATGGCCAATAAACTGAAAACTAGGTTCAGCAGCATCACCCAATACTTCTACAAAAGGTAAAGATTGAGCACTGAATCAGACAAAACAAGAATAAGTAAGATTGTCACACTAATTTGGAACACTTTTGATGGACTTCTGTGGGTGGGTAGATGCGTACAACCAAATGGACGAAAACACATTTGCGTACATGTGATGTCACCTAAAATAATAATAATAATAATACATTTTATTTATAAGCGCCTTTCAAGACACCCAAGGACACTGTGTGAATAATGTATACTAACACAGTACTACTGGTAGACAGAGACAACTTCATTGAGTGCTTACTCTACTTAATTTGGCAAATAAAGAGGATTATTGAAAGATTTAATCGATTTTAATGAAAGTTTTAATCAATATTATTAAAATGCCATCAGTCCACAGGCACTGTCATCTGACATTTTGTTCTTAGTAGATTAGATTTGAGTAGAAGGCACTGTACCTTCTTGTGCTGATGGCTGCAGTTGGTGGGGCAAGGTCTGGAAAGGACACAGGCGCTGAAGATAACGGCGAGCCTCTTTCTCAAGACTGAGACGAAGAAAGAAATAGTCATCACATTTTAGCATGACACAAACCTTTGCGGTAGAAATTTACCATAAAACATGGCTGTATGGTATGTCATCTGTTTCGAGATGCAAGTGTTTGCATGTGGTGAGAAATGTGCTGCAGGGGTGCATTCATTGAGTCGTCCTTTTTTTTTCAACCTTCCAAAATTCTACTTCCTTTTACAATTCAGTTGAAAGACAAATTCAAAACTTTTTGTGAAGTGCAACAATGTGCCTGTTACATTATGTTGAATACACCAAAGAATCATACTGTATTCCTGATACTGTACATCAGGAAATGCAGTATGGGGCCAACACATATACTGTAAAACACAAAACAAAACCCAATATTTCATCAAATGCCCCGATAACAACTAAATCAACAAATGTGCAATTTAGAACTATACAACATAATGGGGACGTTCGATACCACTTCATTTCCAGACCAATGCGAGTATGATTACTCAACCATTGTGTGTTCACCGTGACTGATACTAAATAACCGATACCACTAGTGCTTTTGATCGATAACATTACAATTAAACCATTTGAATTAAACCAACAACATCATTTTAAAGAAATACATTTCGTTTATTTATGATAAGAGGATGGAATAGAGAATCAAACTGCAAAATAAAACACTAATAGCTCTCTGAATTTAGGATTCATTATTAACCAGTTAACAAAAGTGGAAAATAAAACTCAAGGGTTTTAGTGTGTTTCTCATAAATTGAACTGTATTATAAAATACTTCAACTATTAAATGTTAAGCATGATATTGGGACTCATTCATCCCGACACTCTTATAATGCACAAGAAAATATTCATACCATGTTCAACATATGTGATGAAGCCTAAAGAGAGCAGCACGGCTCCTAGGTGGAAACTCAAACCCTGAGGACACACAAACTGCATGGTTAGCTGAGAAAATGAGTGGAGTTGCTACTTCTCACAATGACAAGACAACCAAACAATTCCTTGCGAAAAGATACAGTGGTGCTTTGTGTTATGACTTGTAATTTGTTTCAAAACGCTCCTATTTCAAATAATCTTTTCCATTGACATCTCAACCCTTCCCCCCATCGCCCCCCCACACACAAAATGTAATATTTTTAATATGACATACAGATAGTATTGTACATGGAGTCAGTCTCAGCACATTGGTCACTCTTTGCCGAGAATAAAGACAGTATACATGTGAGTATTTTTATATCATCTGTTAACATATGTTGCTCCACTGCTTGTGTTCAAATATCAGTTGGTAAAGGCTTTGTTGTAACACTGTGATACAGTTGCTATTCATCTGGCATTTCCCATTGTGTGTCAGCATTAAGCCAGCAGACTTAAAGGCAAAGTTATCGTATGTGGTTGCTTTAAATAGACAACATGTAAAGTAATTGTTTAGGTTTCATGATTAGTTTAGCAGTAAAGCGGATTTACATGGGACGGGAGAAGTGAAGCGAACCAATCTTTTTTCGTCAATGGACGCCACAGCTTCGTGTTTACTTTCAAATTTAGCTTGGAGGAGATGTGTGCGCGTTTTGAGCGTGACGTCTCTGATGCACTGCTGAGGTGAAAGAACTCCTCTTTCATCTAGAATTGCTTCAAACAACAAAGCATTAACAGTAATAGTGGTTATGATCACATGACTGTCCGTGTCTTATGTGTTGTGTTATTATTGTTATTTTATGTTAACTGTTCTGTAAAGTGCTTTGTTGCAGCTGCAGATGTTGTGAAAGCGCTATATAAAGATGTATTGTAGTAAAGATAAACTGGGAATGACAATGAACATCTTGAAGACTTGTTTTGAAGAATTACTATATCATGCCAACCTGCAGCTTGTTGTGAAGTGAGTTGAGTTGTGTTAACTGCCACCATAAAGTGTTCATATCTCAAATTGTTGCTCTTAAGTCAAAGTTTAAAAAAAAAAAGGCTGAACCACAAACAGATTGTATTATCAAAAACTCAAAAGTGGGGTCAGTCGTATTTGAAGGCACCACTGTATTTGAAAGCATTGATTTATCATAAGTTACCTTCAATCGTCCATTGTTTCAAGTGTAATGTACTCACATGCAGTAAAGCACTGGCTGTATATGTGACCAGGATGGCTGGAAAAGTACCGAGTTTTATGGCATTTTTGAAGACATCTGAAGGCAAGAACACAAAATGATGCTATACAGTATGTGAACTAAACCAGCAAATGTGTTGTATGTTCCTATGTAGGGTTTTGAATAAAGGATTATTGTGACGTTGGGTGTTCATGGTGTGTCGAACATTTATACAAATTACAACTTGAGAGGTGTTAATGGCACACCTGTGTTAAAGAAGCAGACTTACAAATTTTAAGCCACTGAGACATGGGAATATTCCAGGACGTCACAACCATAACCATGGAACGAGGCATTTCCACATTGAGGGGTTTGACCACTTCTATTTCCCTGTACACACAATTATAAATAAATATTGTTATTTTCCTTTACTTTTTTAAAAGAAACGTATACATTAAAATTTAGAACAATTTCAGGCTTTGTATTGGAAACATTTCTACATCTAAATAAATCAACTCACGGGGTGCAAAATATCAACAGACCCCTGTAAAATACCAATTTTGTTTTGAAATGTAAAGCCGTGAGATACACTATACATTTAATTTGGAAAAAAAAAAATGGACAATTTAGTTGAAAACCTGAAAAAAAAAAGCCGTAGAATCCTTTTTGGCTCTATACGAGTTCAGTCTTGGTCATCTGTGATGGCATTTCAGAATTGACATGCTATTGCTGAGGAGGTGGTAATTTCTAATTATTGTAGCCTGTCATCTAAAATAATTAAACATTATTGTTGTATTCATTTTGCCCATGCATTTTCTACACTAAATGACTACAAGATAAGATAATAAAACCTTTATTTGTCTCACAATGGAGAAATTCCCAATTTACAGCAGAAATTATGAAAGAACGTAGAAGACAAAAAGTATATAAATATAAACATATTAAAAATGGGTGAGTGGGGGTGAGTCCAGGTTTTCAGGACCGTCTATTCAATAGCTTGCCAGCAGTCGGCAGGAACGAGCGGCGGTACAAGATCTGAAACTATTTGCATTTCAATAGCATCCACCAATCTTTGCCTTGGATATACTCACCACCTGATGTTGTCTTTTTCCTCAACCTGGCCAGCTCCAGCCAGCATGCTGGTGCTTTCACTGAGGTAGCCCACAAAGTAGTTACTGAAGTGGAATGACAATGCATTCTCATAGGCATTCAGCCACCTACATGACATAAAAGAGTTCATTTAAAAACAAACTCAAACATATTCTTGGAAGCTCCTGAAGACCTGAGAACGTTTAATAGGGTTATTTCAACTTTTCTAAAGAACAGAAGCTATGTATTGTGTCCTTTTTTGTAAATACTGTACTGTGGATGGACTGAGGCCACAGTCTATGCCTACTTTTAAGACCTATGCACCATACTTTATAGGCCTCGTGTCGGGCATACCCAATAATTCTAAGCCTGGATTTATCATGTCCAATACCGATTGTGCGCCTATATCAGATTTTAATTTAAATCTACTTAATGCGCTGACATTAACACTGCAGTCGTTGATGATCTGGGGGATTACAGTAAATCACATAACACGTAACGTATAACAAAATTATATGCAGTATACTGTTACTTGCAGACTGATACGTGGGGTGGAGTCACTACAACTTAAAAGAAAAAGAAAACCACAAAAATGAGTGAAATTTGTGTCGCAGCTCAAGTAAGGCGTAGAAAAATAAGTAGTGTGTTTCCGGTAACATTAAATTTCAGCATAGGGTCGGTAGGTCGGACAAAGTTTTTTTTAACTATTTTTTTCTCCCTCCTTCCCCCATCAAAAACGTAAACAAAATAACCATAAAACATAAAACAAGGAGACATTGAAACCAGTGCCGGATGCTCGTCTGTCAAAGAGGGGAAGCTCAATTTTGGTCGACATCATAAAATGTGTCCGTTTATTTATACGCGAATTCTACTCTAGCTCCGTTCCTTTTCAAGAAAATGATCTGTGACCCTGTCATACCAACAAGGCGTCTTTTCCCGGTACTTAACTAGTGTCCTACAACTATAGGAACTACAACAAAACCCACCAGAAATAAAAGATTAATTTGTCGCTAGTTGTTTGTTTACAACAAAGAGTGTCGCTAAAATGATTAGAAGTCTCCAGCTCACCTCGGAACAGAATGCCTAGCGTCCGGTACCCTCCCACTGCCATCCAGTCCCAGAGACAACGAGCGTACGTGGGCGGGACAAAAACCAGCTTGTATCCAATGACTCGTCTCCGTTCAACGCATTGGGACAACCTACCCTGAACTCACTACCATTTAAAGCACAACGAAGCTGCGGGATGAATGAGAAGGGAGTCGCGTCGTAACCAGTAAGAAGAAGCTGATTCGGGACAAAAGTTGAGCACGTTGTAGCGCATATTTAGTCAATGACATGTACACACAATGAAATTTACATTCATATATTTGATCACGTATTCTTTGACATTTTAGGGGAAGCCAAGCTTCCCTTGCAGTCCGAGAGCAATCGCCGCTGATTGAAACCCCCGCTCGGCGGCGAGAGAGTTGGGTACCCGGCGGCTGGGTGTTACAGCCATCTCGTTACCTCTGCGTCCCGCGTCCTAGACGGCCCGTGGTGTTCGTCAAATAGTTCGCTGAATCTTTTCGATACAGCAGTGGATGCTATTTTCTTAATATTATGGTGCGAGCATGCGACTGCAACACACAAAACGCGGTTTAAACTGTTGTCGGAGATCGTGGCCGCCGCCATGACTCAATGTTGTTGACAGACGACAGGGCAAACGACGGCGCACGCTCAACGTGAATATCGCGAGAGTTTGCACCAATGTAAATGCTCTAAATTCATCTTTCCTTTTATTATTTACAATTTTGTCTGTGGTTTTATTGTTCTTGTTTTGATTGTAAAGCGTCCTTGAGTGTTTTGAAAGGCGCTTATAAATGATTTTTTTATTATTATAATTATTATTACACAAAAATGTAGAAGGTTGTTTGAAAAAAAATGCCGACTGTAAAGCCAAAGGCGGCGAGCGGGGGTTTCAATGTCTCCTTGTTTTAAGGTTTTTTTGTTTACATTTTTGATAGGGGGCGGGGGAATAAAAAAAAATGTCCGACCTACCGACCCTATGCTGAAATTTCATGTTACCGGAAACACACTACTTTTTTTTCTACGCCTTATGAAATTATGTATGCTAGTATGTATATATCTGACTATATATGATAGGTATCTTGAGTGTTATTTCTCCTTGTTGCTCATTTCTATTTAGAAAAGTTTGTGACTGTAAAATTTTGTTACTGTAAAAATGCAGATTTTACAATGCAGAGCCTTTGAATATGAACACAATAATGACCCTAAAGCAGCATAAACTAACCCAAATAAGTCAAAGCCCTGGAATAAAATAAGACCAATACATCTGGCCCATGTTTTATGTTGTTGGTAAACACAGAAAATATATAAACAACAAATGTCCTCACTTGTGTGTGATGGCATTTCCATTGATGGGGATGAACAAAAGGAACAGGTACGGTGCAATGCAAGAGGACACCAGCAGACAAATCTGACTTTTTAAGAGGCTGAGGGAGGAACGCCGCAACCATAACCAGCTCTGAGGACAGGAATGTTTTAACAACTTCAAAGCACAATAAATCACAGGCGTAAGAACCACAAAAAAATTCTCACCAGTTGCCTGCCGACGATAGCAGCTTTATATGTTGAGAAGCTGATCCAAGGCCCGAAGATCACGTTGCCCACAAAGAGAACATAGCCCAGGAACTCAGTCGGTGTGGGAAAAGCGCCGACTGCTCCTCTGTCCAGGTCGAATGCCAGAGAAATGGCTTTCATGGCCACCACCATCTGACTGCCTCTCAAAAACAAACAAACACTTATGTCAGGATGAAAGAGATTGAACATTTGAAAGTAATACGTGAACCCAAAGTGCACCCTACTCCAAAGTTCTGCCACCATGAATCCTTCCATAAAGACTAATTAAAAAACTATTGGATCTGCACCGTATCCAGATCCATACCAAATATATTACGTTCTCCCTTGGGCCATGCCACAACCTCCACAAAAATAGAAAACCCATTTGGTAGTTTTTGCATAAAATGAAAAACAGAAACATGCATCACCAAAAACATCGGCTTTTGGCGGCGAGAGTATTTGGAGAGTATAAAGCATTTTACCTCTGATCTTATGCCAAGTTACTGTGTCAATTAAATGCATTTCTCTGGAAGACAAAAGAAAAATAACACTTTAAATCTACCGCAATACAAAACCAAACCTTAAGAGCCAGCTGATTAGATACAGACCACAGTTCCATTGAAGTTAGGACGTTGTTTGAAACATAGATTAAAAACAGGATACAATGATTTGCAAATCCTTTTTAAACTTCTTTTCGAGATATATAACCTATGACCTATATAATGGGAGTTTGACATCAAACAGTGCTAAAAATGTATCTTATAACTAACTGTTTAAATTCTGGATGCTGTCGCAGATGTCTTTACTGAACAGTGTTTATTATTGTGACTTGTAGTTTGCACAGAACTGTAGCGCATCATACTCACTCTTTGGTATAAAGTACCTCAATCAGGTCAGCAACACATTTGAAACGGTACACCTAGTTGGAACATAGTCCATTAAATATGATTGTGCAAAATGTTTTCTTACCCAATGAGGAGGTAAATGAGAATGGCAGTGGAGAGGAAGAGGCCTTTGTTTCTGGAGTGTCGGCCAAGAAGAAGAATAAGGTAGCAAAGCATGCTGAGCAGCATCACCCACAGCATGTGCAGGTTAAAGAAGAGGAACAGGCTGTAGATGCCCGCAAACATCGACACAACATGATTCACAGAGGACAGGCCTCCTGAGAAACACACAAAGGAAAGCAGTTGGGGATACAATTCACGTGGACATTGGTTTGTCGTTTATATGGCAACCTCCAAGTAATTCCAGTTGCAAAAATGAAAAAGGAGGCCGTGATGCTCACCCAACCTGAACAGTAGCCTGCTGAGAAGACAAACAAGCAGAAGCTTCCAAATTTGCTCAAAGCCCTGTAGGAGTGTGCTGACTCCACAACTTTCGGCCAGCTCCATCAACATCCAGAGCCTGCTGGACAAGTCCATGGTGTAGCTGCACAAACACAATCATGAAATACATCTGCTGTTGTCACTTATTGGTTGATTACTGGATTACTGGATTACTGGATTAATGTTCAACGGTCTAAATGCAATACTCACACACTGCACAATTCGCAATGAATGTTGTATGAGGCAAGATAAAAAGACATAAATAACATACTGTCCACCCAACAAATGACTTTACAATCACCTGTGTGTGTGTGTGTGTGTGTGTGTGTGTGTGTATATATATATATATATATATATATATATATATATATATATATATATATATATATATATATATATATATATATATATATATATATATATATATATATATATATATATATATGAAAGTTGTCTATTGGTATCTTGTGTTTTTTTTTGTTATTGTAAAGTGTCCTTGGGTGTCTTGAAAGGCGCTTATAAATAAAATGTATTATTATTATTATTGTATTACTATCTTGTGACTATTACACCCACATCGTCAAAAACAGCACTACTGTGCATCAGGTTTAATTGTCTTGAACTGTAAATAGCCTGGTTTACTGTAAATATTCTTGTTATCTCATATGTCACTACTACGCTTTCGGACTTTTACAAAGTATCTACAGTAGCGCGACAAACCTGATTCAATAGGTGAAGTTGTTTGCACGTGTACGGTTTACCTTACGTTAACTTTATTCGCAAAGAAAAATCGAGATCAGCAAAGCAAAAACGATAATATCGGTGGAAGTGTAAACAACTCGTCTTCGTTGTTCAGTAGTTTGCTTGCTCATGAAAACAAATCGCAAAATGACTGCAATATTTGGAGCTAGCGCCAAGATGGGCTTGAATTGTTGCCTATAAACTACACAGCGCCCACTACTGGATCGGAGCTCAATTAACCCTTCAAGCCTGCCGAACCCAAAAGCAAATGCGTTTTGTGTAGCTAGTTCAGAAACTTTAGGCTGTGGATATTTTTGTTAGTTTATTCTCCCTTAATTGTAGTGGTTTGGTTGGGGAGTTACTTTTTTAAATTAAGGTTAAATTGACCTTTCCCTCCACCGCCCCCCCCAAAAGACATACAATAGAAGAAGACAGCCAACGAAGAAGAAGAATGGGCGGAAGAAGGAGGAGAGGGCAACATATGGACCAATGAGACGTCTGATAGAAAACGTTCAACCAATTCGCAGTCGACAGTATCCTCTGCTGTGGAGTCTTCCCCTGCTATGTATTTTTGGCGGCTGCGTGGAAAACATGGCGGAAATTTCGAACGGTAATTCGGGGAAACTATCATTTCGAATGACAAATTATTTTAATTTGTGTGGTTGCTTTTAACAATGTCTTGCTTCCTTCTTTACAGAATTTTATGTACACCAAAGTTACATTTCCACAACATGTGACGCGGTTTAATATCACGATAGGCCCAGAGGCAGATTAAACCGCGCGAGATTGTTGTAGTTAAAACGCAGTCTCCCTTTGAGACAGTCTTCTCAAAATATTTGTGATAATTTTTTATGTTCGTTAATATTGAGTTATGTCATGGTATTCTTCGTTTGTGTTGCGAGTTTAAGTGAAGTTGCCAAAATTGTGCAGTCAAAATAAACTCGCTCCCTGCCATATCTGGTTTAGTGTCCTCCATGTTAAACATACGGACGCGTTTAAATTTTTGTTCACCAAATTCGTCGCGATTCCTTGAATTCGCAAGATAATAAGCAGATACTCGTTTAAATGTTATTCCCGAATTACATATCAAAACTGTTAGACATTAGTCCGATAGTTAAAACTGTTTCAGATCTTTGTCACGTTAAAACGGTTGCTACAAATCCTCATTTTACAATACAATACAATACAATACAATACATGCTGATTTATATAGCGCTTTCACAACAGCGGCAGCTGTAACAAAGCGCTTAACAAAGCAGTTAACACAAAGTAAAATAATAAACACAACACACAACATAAAACACGAACAAAAAGTAAAATAATGAACACAACACATAACATAAAACACGGACAGTCGTGCAGTCCTAACCACTTTTCCCTCATATGCTTTGTTGTTTAAAGCAGTTAGAAATGAAAGAGGAGAGAATCAAAGTGTTTTTGTTGAAACCGAGCCTGAATACACGATGAATTGTGTGGCTATCCTTAAAAAAAATCTAAAGGGTATCGGTATCTTTAGAACACAACTGTTTTTAGACACGTTTGTCCAATATGTACAATATCATTACACATTGTATCTGTGCCTAACTTGTAATATAAATAATTTTAATGGACAAACGGACATACGAGAATTGCAATTGTGTTCATCACTGTACCAAGAACATCCACGTTTAATTTTCTATACATCCTTTACAATAAACATTCTTATATTTGGTTGGTTGTGCAAAATGTGTTACTATTGTTTGGTTTCTTTTGTTTATAACCTATGTGTCACTCTTATAGTGGAAAGTGAGACAGCTTCTGCATATCTTAAATATGGTATTATTATTATTCAAAGTAAAATTACATTAGTTAAGTCCACTTTGGGTGGATGAATTTGGACAAATGGTGATCATGACGTCACAGTGACCTATTGCTTATTACTTTGACAGAGTGCAGGAAAAAAAAGATTAGCTGTACCCTCACAATGAGAGATTTGTCCATAAACCCCACATGCCGTGTGACTGTAAGAGTGCAAAGTCGTCTGCTTTTTCAGATTGCAGTGTCCCCAGCAAGATGTCGTGGGATGACCTTGAAGCCTTGTGTCGCCTAGAGGGGCTTAAATGTAAAGAGATGGGAATAACAAAGGCCAATGTCAATGAGTATGAAGTGGAGTTCCTCTGTGACTACAAAAAGACTAAGGTCAGATACCTTTTTATTCATCATCATTTGTATGAAACTTTCTTGTGAAATCTTACATAGGATCAAATTGAACAACACAGTTTCCAAAAAAGCCTGACCAAACTGTCAAAATAAAATTGCATTCATAAAATAGGAAAACTACAGTGGGTTAATTTTGTTGGTCAATTGGGTGCTGTAAAATATACTATACTCCAATCGTTTTTGTGGCAGTATTCAACTTAACTCTCAACTGTATTTATAGAGCACTTTCAAACAGCCATTGCTGCATACAAAGCGCTGTACATTTTGATCTCCACCTTGAAATCTACACAATAGTGTACATGTCCATAAAATGGACTGGGAATTGTCATGTTTGTATTACATGCTGTACCAGTGTAGACGCATAAACAAGCTCCTGCCTTTTTTCTGTTTACTGGAAGTCATAAGGGAATAGATTGCATTGTTTTATCCCGAGATGTAATTGAAGTTAATGGCTTTGAGTTCTAAAATGACTTAGGATCTTTATTTTAGGAAGAAGAATTTTACCTGGTCAAATGGCGGGGCTTTTCAGAGTCACTCAACAGCTGGGAGCCCAAGAGGCATCTGAAATGCCCCAAACTGATTAAGCAGTTCCACTTGGACCTGGATCAGGCGTTGCAGCGCCAGAAAAGACATTGCATCCCCAAAAAGCTAGATAAGGAACTTTTAACATTCCTGGCTCAAAAAGCTAAACTCCGTCAGAGACTGAAGAGCTGGGAGACTCTATTGAACCTAACCTGCAACCACCCCGGCCGCATCTTTGTCATGAACGATGTCGACCTTGAAGGTCCACCAAAGAACTTCACATACATCAACAACTGCAAAGCAGGCCCTGGCATTGTTTTTAATGAAATGGCTGTGGGCTGTGAGTGCAAGAACTGTTTCGAGGAGCCAGTGAACGGATGCTGTCCTGGCGCATCATTGCATCGGATTGCTTACAATGAACATGGCCAAGTCCGGATCAGACCAGGAAAACCAATATATGAGTGTAATTCCCAGTGCCTCTGTAGCTCAGACTGCCCAAACAGAGTGGTCCAAAAAGGCATTCAGTTTGACCTAGGTATCTTTAAGACGGACAACGGTCGGGGATGGGGAGTTCGCACGCTGCAGCATATAAAGAAGAACACATTTGTCATGGAGTATGTGGGAGAGGTAAGAGAAAGTCTGGCTGTGTAATCATTAAAGATGTCATATTGTATTAGGAGGAGGCATTTGACATTCTCTCATCAAAATAACCCAAAAAGCATAAAAAGTGCAATGTACGCTCCACATTTTATGTCTTTTTATTTTGTCTTGCTAAAATTATCTAGCCATTCTGTAATGCAAGCAAGCAATTGCTCACCCTGTTCTATGTATTGCTGGGCCAATGATCAAAACTGATTTCAGTACCATGACAATTTGAGCGGAGCGAGGGGTGGCTACACCTTGAGCCCAAAGTCTCAAGAAGTATGAACTGCGAACGCATGAACTTAAGTGCCGTTTCACAGGCGACAGATAAGTCATGTGTTGTTTCTGTCAGATCATCACGACAGATGAAGCAGAGAAACGAGGTCACATATATGACCGCGAAGGCTCTACGTACCTTTTTGATCTGGACTATGTGGAGGATGTATACACAGTGGATGCTGCTCATCAAGGCAACGTCTCTCACTTTGTCAACCACAGTGTGGGTATATTACGTGATGGCTTTTTGGAACCGTGTACAGCATTTTGACAGTTATGTAGATATAACTTGTATCACATTTACATCTTTTGTTGTTTTTGTAGTGTAACCCAAACCTGCAGGTATTCAATGTGTTTATTGACAACCTTGATGAGAGGCTCCCAAGAATTGCTTTATTTTCAACACGAGCCATTCGTGCAGGAGAGGAACTCACTTTTGACTACAAAATGCAAAGTGAGTGGTTTTTACTCAGCATTTTTAGAATTTATTTATTTTTGTAAACCAAGAGTAACAGGTCTATCACTTTAAAAAATATTCTAAATTGGTGGTAAAATTAATTTATTTTACTTGGGTTTAAATGGTTTTAGTATGGATGGATGACATGAGGACAAAAAAGGTGATTTATTTATTCCTTTTACTTCCAGTTAATCCAGTTGACACAGAAAGCTCCAAGATGGATTCCAGTTTCACCTTAGCGGGTGTCCCCAGTTCGCCAAAGAAGAGGATTCGAGTGGAGTGCCGGTGTGGCTCAGACTCTTGCAGAAAATACCTGTTCTAATAAGAAACTGATGTGGTTGGAAGAAATCTACTGTCTATACAAAAGTTTGAACATTGTACATATTCTTTTTTTTTTGTTTGTTTTCTTGAAAGTTCTTAAAAACATTTCTAGCATTCAAACATTAATTGGGCGTAAGATCTTTGGTTTCCGTTTCATCAGAAATTGTGTTTAAAAAAAGAATTTTCAAAATTTAAAATTAGTTTTGTTTTAGAGTGGGCATGCATTCATCTGTGCCAAAGGAATTCTATCCAAAGTTCAGGGTTTGCGGGTTAATCATCGCTGTCAGATTTGATCCAATGATCTATTTTGTCGAATTCCATTTCAATGAGATGCATCCACTCATCTTTGTGTTCCTTTCATTCCCTGCTACAGCCACTTTTGGTGGTCCTTCAGTGGTCTCTCAGACCCAGAAAAATACTTGATTCATTTAATCATTTTGCCAAATACAGGTTGGATTCAAACTTGTGATGAAAGTACTGTACAGTGAATTACAGTAACCTTTTTATCTGCTATTTACTATTTTTAGTTAATAGGTTGCATTGTGTATTTAATCAATGTTACAAAGTTACATTTTTACATTATGTTGTGTATAAGTAGCTTAATTGTGTGTGAGGGGAGAGATGTTAAAAGTGTCTTAACATCTTTAGGGTCCCTTGTTAAATAGTTAAAAACAAATAAAATAAGCCAGAGCAGGCTGAAAATGAGGGGAGTATTGCATTTCCAGCACCAGTGTCTCGATATCAAAACTGGATTCCAAAATTTTTATCGTTTTCAGAGATTTCGCGCATGTGTGTGTTTTATAATTTAATTTTTAAGCTCTCATCTATTTTATTTTTTTTTTTAATACCGGGAAGCTTCAGTCGCTCACACTGGAAACATTTTCTCACCTCTTTGCTACATAGCATTCCTTTAAAATGCTGGATTATATTTGGTTAATTACACACAGCAAATTTTAGTTATATGTATTTGCCATGCTAAAACATTCACTTTTCATGTGCTAAAATATGGTTTGCTGGCTATCCTCATTACTTTGTAGGTGTTGAGTCCTGGGGAATCAAAACCTGGTGACATGCCTTTTTTGTTGAAGAGGTAAAAATTAAAGAGCTGTCTGTCTTGAGTCTCCAAGGAGACTGAGGCACTGTTGACCTTTAATTTACAAGGGTATGGGCTCTTGAAAACCACTCTGAACACCCTATCCTGAAGATACTGAAGATGAATGGTTTGGTAATTGTCAGGGACATTAATATCTACCTGTGGTCCAAACTGTTGCATGAACAGGGCCCCATCTGGCCCTACTTTAATTTCATAGAAAGTCATATTCCTATACGTGAAAAAGCCTATATATGGAGCTGGGTCAGGCGGCGGTCGAGGTGTCAGTTCAGCATCCCTGAAAGCGCCTTCCACCTCAGGGATGAGGTAGCTGTATACCTGCTTCACCAAATCCTGCTCTGAGGGTCGTACCCCAGCCATCAAGACCACCAGTCCTAATTTGAGACGAGGCACAAGTGACAGAGAGGCTGCAAAACCATCCAAGTCACCATCCTTTCTTACTACATCGTAGCCCAGTTGCTGGTTGATCTCCCATGGTGTGCCAGTGTAGCTGGCAAAGTAGCCACTCTGGCACTGGAAAAGTGGGGCTAGCATAGTGTTTAGGGTGTCTTTGCGAAGGAGTGTCCGACTGTGTGATCCCAGGAGAGCCATTAGAAGCTTTGCCATGTCAGCTGTAGTGGAGTACATCTGACCCGCAGGTCGATACCAGCCCAAATTGTAGAGGGGAGCTGGCTGACCATTGCTGTAGACACCCACTGCCATCTGTCTCTGAATCATAGTAGTCATGTCGAAGCCGGTGTTCTTCATGCTGAGCTGATGCAAAACATTATGGGATACCCATTTTTCAAAGTCCGTTCCAGTCACTCTCTTGGCCAGGACATTGGCAATTAAGGAAAAGGCAACATTGCTATAGTGGCATCTGTAGGTAAAGACATTACCGTAAGAGATTGTGTAACAGTGACCATGCAAATCCATTAGGTTGCAACTATAGCGCCGTGCTGATTTGCTGACTCGATTAAAAAAAAAAAAGTTACCTTGTTCCTGGATCAGCAACAAGGACATCATCCTGTAACTTGTGAAGGGCTGCTTGTGTGTCTCCGTTCCAAAGGAGATTAGTTGACCTTAATCTTCGGGGTAATCCTGCAAAACAATAAATGACATGACTAGAAGAACTGTATCATTAATGACACTAAATATCAATAAGTCAATCCACCATTCCTCCTGTATTTACTTTTTTTCCCCATCTTTTGCCCAGCGTATGTGCTCCGTTTTTATTTCAGCACCACGCTAGGTGATCTTGTTAATCCTTGGTTTTCCAATCTGTTTACAAATAGTTAACTCATTGCAATGTGGCGCATTAAATGCTATTAAAAAGCACGCCATTGTTACAGAATTTGTCCACTAAGAAAAAGGTTGTTTATGCTCACCAGAGAGGTGGCTGGCCATTCTACGTAACGTGATTCCAGTTTTGTTGAAAGTCCTGACTGGAGTGGATGCTGGTTCCCTGTCTCTACCCAGTGGATTCTTGATAGTGAAATTGTCTGCGTACTTGTCCACCGAGTCATCTAGTGAGTCCACAAGGCCATTCTCCCACAGTTTGTACAACATCAGGGTGGGAAATATCTTGGAAAGGCTTGCAATTCTGCAGATGCAACAATTCAAATGAATAGTTGTGATACATTAAACTCTTAGTACATATCTGTTACTATTTACACAGAATCTGAAAATAGGCATGCTAAAACCTGAACATGCAGAGTAGTGCAACCATTGGAAGAGTGAAAGTAATGTACAGTATTGTATTTTTTTGTTTTGAGGATATATGTGCATATTTTGCTGAACAGGTAAAATATTTGCACATACACTAGTTGCTTAAAAAGGGCTTTTGCAATGCACCGACATCAGAATCCCAATGGTGCGTGTTGTGGTATGAATAAAATTCTCAATGTGGTCAAGGCATCATTGGCCATATTGACGACAAAGATGGTGCTTCACTCCACGCCACTGCCCTCATTCTTCGCTGCCAGTCCCATGATCCCGCTGGCATGAATATTTTAAGACTCGCGGCTCTTGAAATAGCCTAACCTAGCCAGGCTTACCGCTGCTTTCTGCCACGACCACCATATTTTTGTCCTTTGACTCACGCGGATGCATGAAGGCTTTGTCGCCTTGTTGGCTAGATTTTTCGCTGCTCCACAGAGCGTTAAGAGTCAGACAATGGCAGCTGATGGGCGAGGTGAATGTTCTCTGCACATTGGTGAACTGGAAGACGAGATACTAAAACACATTACATGATTGGCGAATAGTTTACTTCAAGCTTTAAACCTCGATGTGGAGTATTAAAGTCGACTTGTTGACTAGTCAACTAAATGGTTGAACCCCTGGCACAGAGGGACTATGTGGGCGGCCACACCAACCGATCGATCAATAGATCCTCCCCACGTATGTCGTGGTCTTACCTGTACACTGTGTACTCATTGGGCGCAGGTGATGTTGGGTCACTAATATTCTTTTTGCCAAAATTACCAATCCAAAGAACAGAATCATTCAAAACCACAATGGCAGATATTGCTGGAAGCTTAGTCTTGTCAACACTCGTCCTTAAGAGTATATCAACCTGGTGGGAAAAACAAAATAAGAATAATTTCGTCCAGATTGATAAAGAAAAAAAAGACCTCACCTTCTCTAAAGCCACTCTTAGAGGTATAATGGGATGTTTAAGGGGCACAGGCTCAGGATAACGTGGGCACATCTCCTCTGGCGCTAATTCTTTTAGAGCTTCTTCTGGGTAAACATGAGAAATGCCACTTTTAGTTTGTCATGTCATCAAAGTCTAGTTGTCCTGAAACAGCAACCTAACCATGTGTAATCAAACAAATAATAATTATTTTTCAATTGTCAAATCAGTCCCCTGATCTCAACCAATGGGGAATGCTTTTCACTTACAGAACATGTGAAGACACCAACAAGTCAAGAGAACTGCAGTGTAAACCTGATAAGGCATCTCCTGGGAGGAATAACTCTTTTGAGTTTGATTGTACATGGGCTCCATATTTCAAGTACTTTGTGAATTTATCCAAAATTCTTGTTACACTTGCTGATTTCAAATTTTACATACATCAGATATAATTCGGGAATGACAAATTCCATTTTTATCAACATTAAAACTGAACATCTAAACTTCAGTTACATCTCGAGGGTTTTGGTTCAGGGCGGCATTGTGGGTGATACCATGTCTGCCTCATGCAAAGAAGATTTTTAGTTCAGATCTTTTTACAGAATCAGATCCTCTTGCCGTCTCCCATACCAAAGAAACCTTGGTCCAAACTCTACTGTATACTTTACCTGTCTTCAACTTTGGTATCCTGTATTGCCATATGAAGCAGAAAGTCATAACCACAGAGAGCAGGAAGAAGACAACCATGCCCAACGTGGTCCATTTTATCTTCATCTTGCTTATTTAGGCTTAATGTGGAAAACTATGTGACAATTTGGGGACAAAGATTCAATGCTGGTTAAAAAAAATAAAACAAATAACTTAATAGGTAAGATATTTGCCTTTCACATTTAGAAAAGATAAATCTTACCATTGGACGGAAAAGCCAGATTAATTAGAAATCATTTTTTGTGTTTTGTTATTTAAAAAAAAAATCCCACCATAGCTCCTGTAAGGTCCGTGAGGTTGAATCCTTCAAACCTGTGTTGAAGTTGTACCTTTTTACACAGCCTCTACCTTACATGTGCTGTGCTTAATCTTGACTGTGATCCCTTAATGGTCATTACAACTCTGCAGTGACATCATAATCTGCAAGTGGGCCACACCACACAACCAAATCCGCTGATTCCTCTGAAGTGGTCGACTGTGTAAGGACAGGTCAGTGCTCCATGTAGTCAGTTAGAAAGACAGGAAATATACTTTAGCGTCCAGCAAAATACAGCAAGAGAAGAAGAAAACTGTTGACCCAGTATATGTGATCAGCAGGTAAAATCAGTTGATTGATGAGTTGAATCCAGAACCAACCTTTGTGGCTGTGCCTGTGACTGCCTGTTGCTGCTTCAACTGTTCAGCTGTCCAACCCGCTTTTACAAGAGCACTGCTATCAAGTAGTACAGAAGCCCGTCCAGCAAACGTCCGTGATATTTGCACATTTAGCAGCATCCCAAATGAGATTCTTACATTTTTTGCACTTTCTTTTGGTTGTCATTTTGTAACTTGCGTTTGATACACGCTGTCTTTTCACGAGCGGTGGGAGTGACAGACCATATTGTATCCCGATTTATTCGGCGTACTGTCAAAACTGAAGTTGGACAGTGTGGCCGGCTCCCTAAAGGGAAGGGATTCAGTAGGTTCCGTCAACTGTTTTATGTTTGTAGCTTCAATTTATTGGCTGTTTTGTAATTTGCTTAATGGGCCACTCTCTCTAAATCATGGGCTGCTCTTTGGAGGAAAAAAAAGATTAAATTAGTAGCACCACAGTGACCACAAAAGACGGCGGCCAACTGGGCATTTACCTACCTATTCAAAAGCTCCAGGCCAGTCCAGCCCTGACATTTCAATAATCACTCAAGGGTTGTAGCAGGTGTCACCAACCTTTTTGCAACTCAGAGCTACTTTATAGTGATTAATGTGCGCAGCTCCCATGCAGTTTGACACACACTTCTAAAATAACAAATTTGCTCAAAGTACTGTAACTAATTAATTCATCCCATCCATCCTCTACACCACTTATCCTGTTCAGGGGTGTTGGGTGCTGGAGCCTATCCCGGCTGACTTCGGCTGAAAGGCAGACAACACCCTGACCTGGTTGCCAGTCAGTTCCAGGATACACGGAGACAACCATTTGAACTCACATTCACACAGCCACTGAGTGGGAATTCAACCCATGCTGCCTGCACTGAAGTCAGGAAAATGTGAGACTACATTATTAATGCCATTATTAATTCATGATATTCGTTTACGTGACGACACTGCTGATCGCATTAATGATTACTCATAATTAGGAATAATGTTACTATCCATATGCAACAGTTTATTTCTTTTAATATATGCCACTTCACAATTTCAAATGATTACTTCAACAACATTCCTAGAAAATCACAATGTCCCATTAGTAGTGAGTTACTTTTAAAACAGGCTCCTAAGTATCCGTAGGCAGCACGTTGGTGACTACGGATTCACTGATACTGTACTACTGTAATAGTTTATCATTTACACTATAATATGTAATTTTTATTCACAATGAGGCTCTGAAATGCTTGAAAACACCTTGTCTAGTTGAATTCCCCTTGGAAACACAGTAGCGATCTTACTCTGCTACGCATAATTTAATGTTGTAAAATAGTCAGTCATACTCCATCATAGAAGAAGACGACGTGACGAAGAAGGTTTGTTTTGATCACGTGACAGGAAATACAAGTTAGAAGTCCAATGGTTAATATTGTGCGGCACAAATCTCAAATAATCTAATCTATGTTGAATTGGTGTGGAATTGCCGTGTTTCCATGAAAACGTATCGGGTTTGTGTTTTATCTTGCTTCTCCAATGGTTAATTGACTTGAGGGCGGACACAATGTTCTTGAGCTAGTTTTAGCTTGGTGCTTAGCTTAGGCGTGTGGACTACAACCTTGCCCTTTCCACAGCCACCTTGGCTTTCGAGTTGCCTGCAATCTCTATGCGTTTGTTTTCTGGTTTTATTTTATACTCTCCTGCTATAACTCCTATTTGTCTTCATCGCGTGCTATTTTTTAAACCGCTGTCACTTGTAGTGCTTTCATGTGTGCGAGCGACAAACCTGTCAGCTCCTTGACAGTGGCATTCACGATCATGGACCTAGCGATGGAGTGATCGATGGAAAGTAACATATGTCCTTGGAGGTGAGTTGGAAACACCGTTTTGATTAACTTCTTCACCTGTCAATAATGCAAGCTGTACGCAGGACAGGTTATGATGGGGCATGACAACTTGCCAACCTTAGAGACTCGTAGCCAATAATACAATATACAATACAATACAATACATGCTGACTTATATAGCACAACAGCGGCAGCTGTAACAAAGCGCTTAACAAAACAGTTAACATAAAGTAAAATAATAAACACAACACATAACATAAAACACGGACAGTCGTGCAGTCCTAATCACTTTTCCCCTCATACGCGTTGTTGTTTAAAGCAGTTTGAGATGAAAGAGGAGAGAATCAAAGTGTCCTTTCACCAGTGGATCAGAGACATCATGCTCAAAATGTGCACATGTCGGCTACAAGCTAAGTTTCAAAGTCAACAAGAAGCTGTAGCATCCATTGATGAAAAAAGAGATTGGTTCACTTCTCCTGTCCCATGCAAATCCATTCCAATTCCAAGCGGTGACTCTCAATTCCAAATATGCATCGGCGCTCTGCGCCGACGCTCCTTTCTCCTCATCCTCAACTTCAGCAGCCATCCATCCAGCTACACCAACGCAGACTGTCCAACAGCGCCTACATCTCCACTGAACAAAACGGGGCTGTGTAAAATGCTGCCCATTACAGGCGCAAAAAACACAAGCGCCCCGGGGCTGTCCAGCACCGACAGTCAATGGCGCCGACATTCCTCCCAATCAAAATCTGTGCTGGTATAGGCGTGCTGCCGAGAAGGCGCAACCACCAAGCACAGAATCTTCTCCTTCAATAAGCCTGTTTGTTTCACATGCAGACACACTATAGTTAAACGTTCTATATGTTTTTCTTTAGGACGAATACGCCAAACAATTATATAAAGTGCTCATTTGTAAAATGTATAATATCCCAAATGTTAAAATTGTCTGTCTATCTATCTATCTATCTATCTATCTATCTATCTATCTATCTATCTATCTATCTATCTATCTATCTATCTATCTATCTATCTATCTATCTATCTATCTATCTATCTATCTATCTATCTATCTATCTATCTATCTATCTATCTATCTATCTATCTATCTAGCTATCTAGCTATCTCAGAAATTGGATGGATAATGAAGAGTGGCAGGAATTTAACTTAACGTCCATAATCAAGCAGTAGAAAGTTGGTTCACTCACATTAAAACTACAAATCCCTGCAAAAATTTGATTCTAATGTGTCCTTTGTGGTCTTGGGCTAAAAAAAAAAAAGAATTCAACACCTCAAACTGACGAATATCTTGATATGCTCCAGTAGGTACAGCAGTTTATTCTCATAGAATATTCTATCACCAGGGCATTATCGTACTTGACAAAGATGTAATGTAGTATATTTTTCACGCTGTCTTTCAGATATCTTGCACCTTACCCCTGAGAGTTGTCCTTTTGTCTACATCCACATTTTTGGGAGGACCGGCATCCCCGAATCAACAGGATGTTGGAAGGACTTGTCGCTTGGGTGCTGAACACATATTTGGGAAAATATGTCAGCAACTTAAACACGGATCAACTCTCTATAGCACTACTTAAAGGTAATCAATATGTACCTATTTAGCCAAATTGTTTTGCAATATGTTTTATGGTCACATTTGCATAGTCATATTTTATCACACTTACAAACTCTCTCTCATCCTCCATTTGGATGATCGGTTTGACACGTTTTATTTAGGTTTTTGTGAGGCAATGTTGAGCAAAATGTGTACGATCCTTATTCCTACTCTTCAGGTGCAGTTGAATTGGAGAATCTACCTCTGAGGAAAGATGCCCTCAAAGAGTTTGACCTACCCTTTGAGGTTAAAACAGGTGAGGCTTTAGTTAATAGTGTTTTCCTTTTAGGTTACTTCGAAAGGCACCATGGACTGCTGATGTAATAATTTACTTCAGTAAATATTTGTATATTAAGAAAACTGTTTTGAATATCCAAACATAGCGCTTGTTGGATGTCTGCGCCACCAGTGAAATCTTGAGATGTAGTTTATATTTCTTTTTTCTGTGATCCTTCTTGTCTTTAGGCTTCATTGGAAAGATTACACTTCAGATCCCATTCTACCGTCCTCACAGTGACCCTTGGGTCATCTCCATGTCCCAACTCAACCTCATCATTGGTCCAGCCCATTTGCGGGAGTATGATGACGAGAAGGAGAAAGAGGAGCAGAGGGAGCGCAAGAAATATCTCCTCAAGACTCTTGAGGAAAAATTCAAAGTAGGTTGATTGTGATTTTTGTTTTTATTTTTTTTCTCCCAAACTTTGTTTTCAGGGGGAAATGTTCCAAAGTGATTTACTACATATTGATTTAAAAAAAAAATCTTCCTTCAGAGTGAGTGTGAACAAAAAGGAGAGTCTTACTGGTACACTGTGACTGCATCGGTGGTTACAAGGATTGTGGAAAACATTGAGGTACAGTAATCTGACACAATATCATCCTCAACCTGATATGTAGTACTACATACAGTGCATCTTGTTTTATTTTACCTATTAAAAGAGCAGCAAGAGTTTTGGTATCGAGCTACATAAAATGTCAGTGTTTGATGAGCGATTGCAAAAAATAAAATAGGAATCAATGAAGAAGTGATTTTATTTCTACTGCTTATTACTGCTGGTTGTCGTACCATTGTACTACCTCTGATACTTGCTGATCTGGGTGCTTTCAGTGGTGTCTCAGCAGAAATTGTACAGAGACCCCCCCACCCCCTCAATTTTGTGATGCTTCTCACCCCCCCAACACACTAGAGGTTTTTTTACTGGGCCTTGCAATGTGATCACCGGACCAGAACCACATTTTCTTGTTTCTTCACAAAGTGAGATTGAAGTGTAGTGTCTCAAGTCAAGTGTGCAAAAAGCTGTAGACAGAGACCGCATCCCTGAGGAGTGCCCATATACAGTCCAAGGGTGCTGGGTGGATTTTGTCCAGTCTTGCAGCCAAATATAAGATTTTTCAGGTTCTATTCATCTATTGAGTTGATGGTGTTGAATGCTTATCTAAAGTTCATTGGGCGACTCTTATTTTCTGATTTCTGATTAATTTGTTTAGCTGAACATCCAAGATGTGCACCTGAGATTTGAGGATGACACCTGCAATCCGGAGAAGCCCTTCTCCTTTGGAGTCTGCGTTAACAATATTTCTGCTCAGAATCCTGCTAAAGATTCGGCAAGTAGTCTTTGACTTCAAAGCTTGCTATCCATCCATCCTTCATTGCATTTTCTCTACCACTTGTCCTCAATTGTGTCGCGGATGAGCGCGAGCCAATCCCAACTGACTTTGGATATGAGTTGGTGCACCCTTAGCTGGCTCATTTTACATGTAGGGACAACTTAGAGTCTTCATTGAACCCAACAAGCATATTTTATTAATCTGCAAGTAGGTGAATCCACGGGCACCGAACTGCAAGTGTGTGATGTAAACATGCAAACTCTAATTTGCTAACCAGTTGGCCGTCGTACCACACGTAGATAGATATAAAATGCTCATAAGTTCTGCAGTTTGTCATCTGGACGATAACCATTTTAGAAAAGGCTTTGTGTCCCAAATTGAAAAACAGCTTTTATTACTAGTGTGTTTTCCCTTTCCATAGGCCTGGAACCTATTTCGACAGAAGCAGCTGGAGATTGAAGATTTTAGAATCTACTGGGATACAGAATGTGAAATGCTGGCAAAACTCCCGGTGAATCAGATCCAGGTCAGATTTCATCAGTTAAAACACACAGTTTGTGTATCCTGCATTGAATTCATTTGAATCCCGAGCCCTGTGATGGGAGCTGTTGGTACTAAAGTGGGTTAAAAATTGTCAGCTGTTGCCTTTGGTTGGCACCATGCCAAAGATTAAGGTTTATTCACTAAGCAGATTTACACCGTCTTGTGTCTGTTGGAGGTTCCCAGATCTGTTTTTGTTGTTAGTCTTATTCTGTAGCTAACCATGCAGGAAACAGAAAAAGTAATTTTGAAGTTTTTACATTAATAATTGAGTTGTAGAAAGATAAGAGAACAATTATTGGAATCTGCTCAAACTAAATTGTTTGCTCAAACTAAATTGTTACAGCCTTGCTTCATTTCACTCCCCTTCAAAACATTGTCAAGATCATTTGATTTATTTGTAGATTAACTTTTAACTTTTATACATTAACTTTTTAGGACAGTATTTTTTAATTTCTCGAGGGATTGAATTGATCCGAGTTGGACTGCTCTGGTTGTCTTAGAAGGTGTCCATTTTTTTGGCACATTTATTTTCATCTTGGTCATGATGGTCGTACTTCTTGGCCTAAGCCACAGGTGTCAAAGTCAATGCCCAGGGGCCAGGTCTGGCCCACCACATCTTTTTATGTGACCTGCAAAAGCAAATCAAGCATGTCAAGTTCCATGATGCTTGCTAAAGTACAAACCAAAATTTGAAATTGTCATATGTAATCCACAATAACAGTCATTATTCTTGACTTCTGATTTTAAAACTAGTTATTCATCAATTTGTTGTGTGCCGTGTATGTAATATGTGGAGGGGATTAAACATTTATATGGCTTCCCAAAATTCATAACGGCCCTCCAATGGCTACCGTAACTACAATGTGACCCGCGACAAAAGTGAGTTTGACACCTATGACCTAAGCATTTTATAGGTAGTACTCGGTGTATAAAGTTGGAGAGCTACTCGTGTAAGACCTTACATTTATAGTTTTTTTAATTTAGATTTTTTTGACGATCATCACTTCCACAATTCACTTTTTTTTCATGTGTTAATTTTTGTTTTGGCAATGTGTAGGAAGCTATGACTCAGTGTATGAAGACGTGGGAGCACCAATATATCTTTGAACCAGTGTGTGCCTCCGTATTGCTCCGAAGAAATGCCTCCAAAGAGCCTCTGCGATTCCGACATACACCACGGATTCAAGGCCACATTCAACTCGAGACCATGGCCCTACGCTTATCTCAGGTCTGTATCATTACATGACCGCAGTGTATGTGCTGCATACACTTGCACACACTTACTTTCGACTAACGTCGTTTGTGTCACCAATCAAAGACTATTTCATACGTCCCTCTATGTATTTTAAAGTGAAACATATTCGATTTGGTTTGATGCACTCGGATCTTTTAAATCAAAACCAAGTTTACAATTCAAATCAGTATTTGTCACACCCCTACCTGCTACTCTATATACGGAATGTCAGGCATAGGAATGAATTGTCAGGCATAGGAATGAATTTGCATGCTTTACTTTGGCATTGAATGTGTGTCCTCTCAGGTTCAATACCAACAGGTCATGGCATTCCTCAAAGAACTGTACCGCCGGGAAAGGGAAATGCTTTACCGAAAATGGAGACCCAACTGCTCCGTCTCCGGAAAGTACGACTCAGAGTGCTGAGGCTTGGAATCAAATCAGCTTTGCAAATATACTGTACATTCTGAAATGTGTTTACGCATTTAACATTTTCTCCTAGCTGCAGACAATGGTGGTTGTTTGCCATTGAGGCAAACCTAAGTGAGATCAGGGAACAGCGGCATCGGGGAAGTTGGACCTTTGCCCTCCAGCGGGCACGAGATGCCCAAACATACACCAGTCTGTACTTCAGAAAACTCAAAGGAATACCACTAAGCCCCCAAGAAGAGGTACTATACTATTACCGACAATGCTCTTTAAAATGTTTGCTTAGTATACACATTTACGGTACTGTAACTCCTGATAGAGAACATAGTAGAGTTCAAAAGTCAATTAGCGGTTTGGATATAGTTTGATAGGTGAGAAAGCAAATGCACGTGTCTTGGAAAACCCATCAATAGCTCAATCAGCTGTATTCCATTGTCTTGATTTACTTTCGATGAAAGTAATTTCGATGTCAACATCCAAGGGAAAGTAGTCGTTCTTTGAAATGGCTCTTTTGTGATGAATGATGAGAAACGATTTGCGGCTGTGAGAGAGCCGTTTGTTTTTAGGAGCTTTTTTGGTCTGGTATTTGGTAACTTTGAAATAATCTGATTAAATGTAGAATTGCAGATAAAAACACTTCTCCCAAATTTTGGGGGGGAATATATTAGTGTATGTTGTGATAACACGACTCTGTACTGTACCTGCCACTGTAGCAGATGAAAAAGTCCCTAAAAAATAATTTCAAGGCAAAGTGGAAACCCTGAAATGTTATGAGCGCTGGTGCTCTCAAAAGTTGTTCATATGTGACGCAGCCTTTGCCCTTTTCTATTTTGTGTATGTACTTGTCTTTGTCAATTAGAGTGAGATTGAGCGTGTAGAAGAGGAGCAAACCTTGGAAGAGCTACAGAGTCTCAGAGAAATTGTCCATGACTGGTTTCGAAAACAGGAAGAGATTGTTGAGGTAAGATGAGATGACTGACTTAAGAATTCACAAATGTACCGGTAACGACATTTACAGTTTCCTTCCAATTTTTATCCTTTTAAACTTTTTTTCTTATAGTT
Source organism: Hippocampus mohnikei (assembly GCA_026261675.1). Classification (NCBI taxonomy): domain Eukaryota; kingdom Metazoa; phylum Chordata; class Actinopteri; order Syngnathiformes; family Syngnathidae; genus Hippocampus; species Hippocampus mohnikei. The sequence goes on from JAKGUB010000284.1 coordinate 13,649,034, forward strand.
GAAATTAAGGGTTTCTGTTTTTCCTTACACAGACTTTACGAGAGCCAAGTAGTGACCCCCAGCCTTGTTCACCCACTCCATCCATTCCCAAGAGTGGGAGCTCTGGTATGATCCAATACCTGCAGTCTTGGTTTCCAGGCTGGGGCGGCTGGTATGGAGATTCCCTGGACCCAGACAGAGGTCCCGAGGTGCTTCTCCCAAGCCCATCCTCCTGGGATATTCTGGGTGAGATACTTACCAGTACTTAGACTTTGGCTTTTTAATATCTGTCAATGTGGCCGTGTCCACCGATAAAGGACATTTCTATGGTCAGCCAGTGAGAAAGAGGATGATGAGAAATATGAATCCATATAGTGCCTCATCTCTCATAGAACTGATCGCAAACTGAACATTACGACTGATTCCAATGTTATTTTGTTTTTCCAGCAGAAACAGATGACTTGTTTGACCCATTGGAGGACTCCCAGACTCTGAACACGTTTACCAGGCGAGATTACCTGTTTGCTCGGCTGGAGTTTTTACTGGAGAAAGGTGGAATTACGCTCTTCCATCAGGATACTAAAGACAAGATACTACATGAAAGTGGAGTCATCCAGCTAGAGGTTTCCGGTAAGAGATAAATAGAAATGTCAAGCGACTACACTAATTATCCTGTTCAGGCTTTTGTGCTTGCTTAGAGAGAAAGGCAGACTTCACCAGTCAATCACAAAGTGATTTAGAATTGGGTCATCGGGTGGGAATTGATCTGATGTCATCTTCAGGGCCCATTTTGTGCATTCTCTTTGCAAGCCCTCCGAATGTGAAGGTATTGCTTGATTGTTGATGTTGCCGATTTGTAGAACTCTTCTAAAATGTTGGACTTCTTGTCTTCATGTTGTGAAGGTTTTTTTTTTCTTTTACCAACAAAAGGATTCGAATGATCTTCTCCGTTTGTTGTTTTTTGCGGTCCTCTAGATAAAGCCTAATTGTTATTGAAATTCACATGCACAAACACGCACACACAAAATTTAAGTACCGGTACTCTGGTACATGTCCTTCTGTTCCACAGAGGTGAAGGTGGTTGTGGAGTCTTTGCCTCGCTCAGAGTCTTCCCTGCTGTCTGTAAAGCTAGGTGGTTTGTTCCTCAGAGACTTGACCACGCACGACACAGTCTTCCCTGTTCTGGTGTCTCCAAAAATGGTAAAAAAGTAACGACTGATGAAGGAAGCCTGGGTGTCTGTCAAAATGTACTGTATATGTTTGGTGCATTACATGGTTTTATTTATTGCAGGACAAGGTTGTCATTGCTGTTAACCAGACATCTGGGCAGCCGAGCAGCAATCCAGGTAAAGCCTTTGTTTTGTAGAATTCGAGGCTCATGTTTGGTTCTTAGAATGAAATAATTAACTCAATGGACTCTATGGTGCCACTCTTTGTATTTGTATTTTGTCAGCTTTTTGTTACCTAATCCATTTTGATACACTTTTAGAAGTTTCTTTGGTTACGTTGTTTAGTTTATGCTATACTTTGATTTCAATGTTTTTTTTCTTCTCTTTTTTAAGAGAGTGCAAGTGCAGAGAGCTTTTCATCGCCGGTGTTTGAAATGCTTTATGAGCGTAACCCTGTGAGGTCTAAGTTTGAAAGACGACTGGAAGTGAACACTAGCCCACTGAACATCATCTACAACCCACAAGCAATTAAAAAAGTGACCGAATTTTTCTATAAAGGGCGAGTTCATTCCTCAGGTAAGTCAGTGATACCCACATTTCAACATCTATACTTTTTTACTCTTACGTTGCAAAAAAAAAGCACTTCTATTTTTACAACAGTCTTTTTTTTTTTTTTTTTTATACAAGTGAAAAGTGTGAGTGCTTTTGCCACCTCTACTTGACAAGTCACAAGTGTGTTTATTCGTGCTTCATGCTTCAATGCAGATGTCAATCACTGGGTCATTGGAAGGGTTGGGATTTTAAACAGCCCTCATCATTCCATAAAATGTATAATAGAAATGCGTTTTCCAACGCAAACACAACCTCAATGTTATTTTAACCAGGGCAAATTGTGTGACAATTCCTTTTTTCTTCATAGGTTTTGGCTATCAGTCAGAGTTGGAGCTGAAAGTGGCAGAGGCTGCCAGGAGGCAGTATGACAAGTTAAAAAGGCAGACAAAGGCGGAAATCCGACAAACTATCGATCAGCTTCTTGTTGGAGAATTTATTGTAAGTCATATTCACTGCCAAGGAATGTGACTCAAAAGGCAAATATTTCATTTTAAAGTGTTGTTATGTCGTGTAGGAAAACAGTAAGCGTTGGACTATGAAACTGGACATCTGCGCACCACAGGTCATTTTCCCTGATGATTTCCAATCAGGAGATCCAATGTTAGTCATCGTTGATTTAGGCAGAATTTTGCTTACCAACTCTCAGGGTAAATGTCACCAGTCATTTTGATCACACTGTTACAAATGTTAAGTTTGTGCACTTATTCTTCTGGTTTACATTCCTAAATAATTTCATGTTTGTATATCCGTTCTTTGAAGATGACTCCAAAGACTGCAAAACAACCCAGGCTGAAAGGGAAGACCTGAGTGATGAGGAGTACCAAACCCCCCTGGCCACTCCACCAGAGTCTCCACCAGAGTTTGACATGATGCCCTTGAAAGACTGGCTAAAATGTCCTGAACTTCCCAGCCTCAGATCACCTGAAAGTACAAAGGCCTATAGTAGAAAGCTTTATGAAAGATACTCGTTGTCCTTTAAGGATCTACAGATAATGGTTGGTCGCTACAAGGACAATTGGAAAAACCTTTCAGAGAGCGAAGTAGGGCCGACTCACGTTGTGGAGAAATTCAATGTGTTGCTGCAACTAGAGCAGAGACTGCGTTACACGTCAGATCCCCAGCTCCCAGGGGCTGTGTTGTCAGGAACGCTGCCTGATCTGAAAATCCATATCAATCTCGAAAAGATGACAGCTTTGAGGAGTTGTCTGGCTAGGCTAAGCAGTCCAGCTGGGAATCCAGACGAAGGCCAAGGTGAGGGGTCAAAGTCTCCCGACCCTCTTACTCTCCGCCATGAGAAAATCTTTCAAAGAGAGGACAGCTCCTGGAAGATCCAAGGTTCAGCCAAGAACTTGACGCAGAGCGTCATGACTTTAGAGCAGCACACGAGGGAAGTTCTGGTGGAATCCCGTCTACTATTGGCTGAATTCAAAATAACATATATGCAGCTTGGTGTGGAGAGTGATGGCCGGTACATATCCGTTCTCAAGGTATTTGGAACAAATGCCCATTTTGTTAAGCGTCCTTATGATGCAGAGGTCTCTCTTACTGTCCACGGTCTTCTTCTTGTGGACACCCTACAAACTTATGGCTCAGACTTCGACCTACTCGTGTCATCCCATAAAAATCTCAGTTTTGATGTCCCAACTGGCAGTCTTCAAGAGAGCCAACCATCTTCCCCAATGTCATATGAAAGCAGATCTTCAGAGCAGCAGAGTCATCAGACTGAGTCATGTTTGCGCACTGATAGAATCGCTGCCCTGAGTTCCTTTCTCAAGGATCAAGACGCCCTAATTAAACTTGAGTACCAGTTTGTGAGCTCAGACTGCCCTTCCATGAAACTGGACAGCTCCTTTCAGGTGATAAGCATGCAGGTCAATAACTTGGACATCATTCTAAACCCTGAAACCATGGTGGAACTCCTTAAGTTCCTTCAAAAATCTTTCCCCAAGGAAGAAAACACTTGGACAACACCATTGCAGCAACCTGCAGTGCAAGCCTACACTGAGGAAGAAGATGGAACTTTTCAGTCAACCTATGACCAGAACAAGGAGCTTACAGTAGAGATTCATCGACTTAACCTCCTTCTCCTTCGAACTGTGTCCACGGGCACTCTCTTAGGCGCCGAGAAGAAAGGTTTGAAGATTGCCACCGCCAGCATCACCGGCACCAAGGTTAATGTTTCCTTAGGCACTCGAATGGACATTAATGGGTCACTTGGTGCCATTCAGTTGGTCGACTTGACCCAGGAAGGAGGCCGGAGCCAGTTTGTAGTGAGCATTGGCAATGACGAAGACTCCTCAACTGACGAAGTTCTAACCTTGCTTGCTGACAAAGAACTTTCTCCATCAGAAGCTTTGAATTTCCGCCTCCAAGAGAATTCCCAAGGGGACTGCGCTTTAAATCTGCATATGGCATCTTTACACTACAACCATTCGGCCAAGTTCTTGACGGAGCTGAGTCTTTCTGCTAATGAGGTCGAGGACAATTTCCGCTCCATGTTGAAAAGTGCTGCAACCAAAGTGTCAACAGTTCTTGCCACAAAGACAGCAGAATACAGTGGCATGTTTTCACTCTTTGAGACTCCCTCGCGAAGAAGTCGAACTCAGAGTTGGTCTTATCCATTGGAGGATGAAGAGGATATTCCAATGGAGGAAAACGAACCCTCCTTAGACACATTCTGTGTAAAGTTGACCCTAAATATAAACATTGAATCACCAGTAGTGTCCATTCCTCGCAGACCTGGACACCCTGAACTGCTGGTAGGGCACTTAGGTAGTATAACTATCCAGAATTTTATCACTGGCCAACATTCTCAGGGGGAGAGACTCCAGGTGCTTGTCAAGGACATTCGGTTGTACTCACTAAACACAAGTCCTTTGGTTTTGAAGAAGATGCAAAGAGGCGGGAAAAATGGTAGCGTTTCACCATCCCATACCCGAAGCATCAGTCACGATGAACCGCAGTTCACACGTCATGACTTCTTTGAATACCTCAGCCAAGGAAAAGGTAACAATGTTAATACTAAAATCTTCCAAGTAATCTTACTAATCTATCATTTTTCCCTTCTCCAGCCTTCCATATATTGAAAGACACCACCATACAGTTTAGCCTAGAGAAGGCCCCCATCAATGATGATATATATACTTTTCTCACCTCCAAAGAGCCATGCAGGAGCACAGCATTGCTGAGAGTCGAGGGAGAATTTGTCAAACCCGTTCAGGTATATACTTGATTGAAATAAAGTACCTTGAAGTTCGACCACAATCCATTCTGTAACGCAGTTCTACCTTTCATTGGCTTCCCACCATGCTCAGTCACATTTGTCATTGATCCCGTTATTAATTGTCATCAGCATTAAACCTTTTATTTACTGTACAGGCAATATTATGTTATGTTGACATTTCAACGTTGGCAATTATCATGCAAAAGTGAACGGACGTTAATTCGTCTCTTGTTAGTCCATTAGCAGCAATAAAACACTTAAAACATGCCCAACTCAATAATGACTCATTCTAACAAACGTGTCTGATTTCATTTTAGCATAAACAGAAATCAACCATTAATTTCATACAAACTGTCCCTGTATATAGCCAAATTGTCTCATCGGGGTATGCATAATGTATGAACTAATTTTCATCCAGTTGGATTATTGATATTAGAGCAATTTCATTGTGAATGGCATTTTGTCATGCAAAAAAAAATCAAATTAATGTGAACTGACTTTGCATAGTTTTTAAGGCTTTTGGAAATATTGAATAAAAAATAAGACAGAATTTTCTTTTTGAGATAATATGTACTATTTTCTCTATTAATATGTGACTCTTTGGTTGTAGGTGTTCCTTTGCAAGGCTGTGTATGAACAGGTCCTCCAAACACTGGATAATTTATTTCTGATCGAGGAGCAACATGTCACTCCCAGTCAACCGCCAACACCCCCGCCACCAACTCCTTCCTCCACCAGACCTCACCGCTTTCCCGACGTTCACGGAGGACTCTTTGCACAGGATCCTCCGTACATCAGTTTATCGCACTCATTACTCTCCTCTCCTTTGCCTCTACAGTCTCAAAAGTCGAGTCCTCACCCTCCTGCATTTACTCAGCTGAAAGTAACTGTCCATGTAGCAGAACTGCAGGTCCAACTCAGTGCTGACCTCACGCAGGGTTCCCAAGGCTTAATCAGTCTCCAGTTCCGCGACCTGGAGGGAGAGTTCACGAAAGAGCATCCACATTTGTCAGAAGTCCAGCTCATTCTGCGTTCAGTGCTCATGGAGGATCTCTTGGAGCAGAACCCTGAGCATAAACATCTTATGGTGTCTCGTGGAGCGCCGAAGCCTCTGACTTTCAATCCAAAAGAGTACCTCTCCCACAGCTGTCCATCTGCATCCAATGCCCAGTACCCAGATATGCCTCGTTCTCTTCCGTCCCACATGGAAGAGGCCCAAAATGTCTTCCAACTCTACCAAAGGCATGCCGGCACTCCTTCAGCAAGCCATCGCAAATCTAAGAACGATCCAAACTGTCCCAGCACTCCACCACCCTCCCCCACTCAGGGTGAATCCTCCCCTCAGCCGACCTCCGAATTTGACGAGTCATTAGTCCACATCAACGTGCTGCTGGTCGACCAGAACCACCCAGAGTTTAAAAGCCGTTACGGCAGTGTCGGACGAAGCATCAATATTGACTTCAACTGCTTAGATGTATTAATCACATTGCAGACCTGGGTGGTCATCCTGGATTTCTTTGGAATTGGCTCCACGGCCCATAATCATGCGATGAAGGTGCCTCCTAGTTCCCCTCATTTTGTGCCAGGACATCCTCTCGATGAGTCAGGCATTGTCGAGCAGGACCCAAACGAGCTTGTCAACACCAAATTGGACCTTAAGGTATGTCGATAGAAGTCATTTACATTCGAATAACCTTGATATACAAATTACGTGAGTCAAAAGGGAGGAACTAGAGTGACATAATGAATAGTGTCAATTAGATTAATCCTCTATCAAAATGACCCCAACCAAATTATTAGTCAAAGGAGGCGGCACTTGCTGTATGCTGTAAGCCAAGTTATCTGATTGGCGGGGTAAAGTATGAATAACTATCTACTAGTACTCTTATTTGTCGACATTTCATCGTTAGAAAGACTCAAATTCTAAATCAGTCACTGTCATTGCTGGCTTTTATCCATGTATTTTTGAACACACCCACAACCCAAAACATGAAGAAAAGTACTCACTTACTTGAGCTTTGTATTTTTATTTTTCTGACCCCAAAGGCTCGTGAGTTAGTACTGCCGTGGACTGATGTCCAACTTGCATGACCTAACTGTATGTATTTGATTTTGTAGGTTCATTCCCTGTCTGTTGTATTGAACAAAGAAGGAAATGAGCTTGCGAGAGCCAGTGTGATAAAATTATCTTCGCATCTGGAAATGTTGGGTATGAAAAACTTCTTAAAATTCATGTTGCAGGCATGAATGCAAATTTACTGAAACACTTGCAGTCCTGCTGTAGCAAGTTGATTTTTAATTAGATTCTTTAATGTTGTATTGCCTACATTTTAGAGAGCAACCTGGTATTGACCGGCAGTTTGGGAAGTTTGTCCCTCAGTGATCTGACCCCACATGGCGATCTCTACCGGGAGCGTTTCACCACATGTGGAGGGAGGCTCTGATATTCAATATTCACAGGTACGTGTCACAGTAGCACAAATTATATGTACAGTCCTTACATACTCGTTTTGGTTACGTTTGTATTTTGTTTCAGATATGGTATGCCAGATCCATACCTTGAGCGTGAATATGACATCAAGGTTTCTCTGCTGATGGCTTCAGTTCAGTATGTCCACACTCAGCGCTTCCAGGCTGAGGTGGTGGCCTTCATCCAACACTTCACACAGTTACAGGATGTGCTTGGCAGGCAAAGAGCTGCGATGGAAGGCCAAGCTGTAAGTAAAACTTATGGAGATATACAGTATATAAATTCATGAAACCATCAATTTTCTACCATTGTATTACTTAAAAACAATGACCTAACTATTTTTTTGAATATGTAAACAAAGTAGGATGCAAATCAGTTTGTATCCTCGCCTCTTAGAAAATTTGAAAACAACAAACAAAAAGCATAATCACACATCCTCTGTTCGGGATCACAGGTGAGCTGCAGCCAATACCGGCTAACTTTGGGCGAGATGTGGACTGGTCGGCAATCAGTTAGTCACATGACACTTACAGACAATACACCATTCACACTTACTATTAAATCTATGGGCAGTTTAGAGTCTTCAGTTAACTTAGCAGGTATTTTTTGCAATATGGGAGGAAAACAGAGAAGCCAGAGTAAACACAAGTAAGCATGGAGAGAACATCAAACAGAAATGTCCAAGATACGATTCCAGTCCAAAGCCCTTGACTGTGAGGCAGTCATGCTAATTATTCTTGGGAATTTACCTGGTATGCACATTAATTTCCAAATGATCACTTTTGATGTACAACGATCCCTCAGGAGCAAACATAGGATTACTGTGAGTTGCGTGAAAACACTGAAAACGCCCTGAATTTCTGCCTCGCCTGTGTCTTGTATCTCTTGCAGATACGGGACCACCCTCAACGGGCATCCAGGGTTCTGCTGGATATCGAAGCTGGCGCCCCAGTCATAATCATCCCCGAAAGCTCAACTTCAAAAAGGGTCATTGTAGCAAATCTTGGCCAGCTGAGACTGCAGAACTGCTTCTTACCTGCTGGGGCCCATGGCACTTTCTCCGCTCGAGACAAGGTAGAGAAACTGACCATGGTACATGCCTTTTTCCCATCTCTGGTGAGTCAGACTCTTAAATCGTTGATCCAAGCATTGACGCTTCACTCCAATTCTAACTCCAGACTGACCCCTACCATATCATTTTAGTTTTACTTTTTGAGTACAGTACTGTTAATTTTCCCTTCAGCAAACCCCAAACTGTTCGATGGCCTGTTTTTGTGTACAACCTGCTCACCCTGACATCTTTCTTTTGTGCATCCTGCATGTGTGTGTGTGTGTGCGTGAATGCAAAATATCCGCTCTCGTGGGACTATTGAAGATTGATCAGTACAATACATCAACTTTTGATATTGTAATAGTATACGGGTTGTCCAGATTTGTACTGTATTACTGATTAGGAGTTCAGAGTAAGTGTGTTTCGCATTATTTGACATTCTAAATGACTTTAAATTGTGCACCGAGGCACAAGGTGTGATATCATAACTTTCGTTTCTCCTAAACCGATTCTCAGTTTGGCGCATTCCAAAGTTTGTGCGTCTTCAGCAGGGAGTATTCCAATTCCAGGTGATGATTGTTACAAGGACGCAAGCTACACTGCGGGCATGGGAAAGTTATACAGGATGACCAAATATGAGCATATTAAAGACTTAATTCCCCCTCTCGGACTCTTACGAGTCCGACACCTGAAAAGTAGAACAAGAAGCTAAAGCACGCAACAATGACCAAATATGAGCATATTACAGACTTCAGTAGCCAGTTTTCCCAGCACGTGGAGCCAATTCCATATGGGTGGTGTGTAGTCGAGTTTGTCATAGCAGCATCATTGTTGTTTGAAATTCACCTGTTTATATCCTCCTCCAGCAAGACTAAAGAACATTTCCAGTTTGAGAACATAAAAGAATATTGTGCTGCCATCAACTTTCGTCACCAGCTTTTTTGTCCTTTTCTCCTCATTCCCGCAAAGCCCAGGCATATAGAGTACAACAGTAAAACATCATGCAAATAAAATAGCCATACCAAGGATGATTCCTTGAATAGTTGCCGCAATATTCTTGGTGTATTTATCTTGAAAAACAATGTAGGTGAACTAAATTTCTATAACTATGGATTCAGGATTTTACCTGCTTTACTAAGTTATAGGCACAACCACATAACCCAATTTGCATGATGATGGATTGTTTTACTGTTGTTTTCTCTTGAAAAAGGAGACGTCAGAAAATGCAGAAGCATGGTCTTATGAGCAAAAATGGCATCAAACTTCCCCCAGCGGTGTCAGCTCCGGGACGAATGGCAGCACACAGTCAGAAAGAGATCAGGAGGGGGGTAGTGGACCTACCGCTTCAGGTAAGCATCCCTGGTTACCGGTAGTTTGGAAAAAAGCACATTAATGTATTTACTTTTGTCTTGATTACCATTATAGGACCATTATGATGAATCTGACAAAACCTTTAATGTTTATTTTTTGGGTGTTTATTTTTTTCTTTTTTATTTTTTATTTTTTTTGGACTTCAGAAGCCCATGTGTGTCTTTTGGATTGCATTGCTCTGGACCTGCAGCAGATGGATGTCTTTGCTGCAGAGCATCTGCCGTGCCAAACATATGATAGAGGTTGTACTGCCTCTGACATCTCAGATGTTATTTTCCCATCCTACTGTGTACGTCGGATGGGAGGAAACCTCCTGAAAGACTGCTGTCGCTTCCAGCTTAAAGTTGAACGTAACCTGGAGAGGTGATTTCTACTTCATTTTCCTCAGTTTTTTGTAAAATAAGATTCATGTCATGACTATTTTTGGACATTGGTTGCAAGTGGTAATCATTTTTTATGTGAATTTTGTCTTTTTTTTTAACAGCTAATTGGCCAAAGTATCGAGCCAAGCTCTATCTATTTTAATGACTGGAATTTTCCAGTTTTTAAGAATATCACATCTTTATCTGAAGATCTGAAATTGCAAAGATGAATCTGACTATTTAATTTTTACTGCCTTGCTAATATCAGCTCACTGATTTCTGGGAGTGCTGTAATGCTGGTATTACAATGTGCTTCAGCCTGATAACACTCAAGTGTTGCATGGCTTTGCTTGTTCGCATCATTGATATTGATGCCCCTGGTTTACTTGGCAAAGTGGTTTGTAAAAGCTTGTCCAAATACTGAACAGTAACTGATTTCTCCCTGTGCTTGGATTACCTTTTTTTTTTTTTTTAAGTGAACTGAGCCATGCCGTCCCAGATATGACTATCTACGGCAGCCTGTCATCAGTACAGTGCTCGCTAGATCCAGAACACTACCAATTGATTCGAGGGCTGCTGGAGAACAATCTTGGAGAGCCTATTGAAGAATTTCTGCGACCCTTCAACCTGCAGGACCCCAGTACCTATGTAAGACAGCAGACTGACTTTTTGTCCTTAACAAAAAAAAAACATTTGAAAGTTGACCCATTTGAAAGTTGTTTTTTTTTGTTAAGGACAAAAAGTCAGTCCTTGGCAAGCGGTTTGTATAATCAAGGTCATCGCATAATCAAGGTCATCTTATCTAAATGTGGAATGACAGCAGAAAAAATGGGTGCAAGAAACGAGGGGCGAACTAATCATAGATGGTGTTTCTCCTCAGACTGTGTTAAGTGGAGATGTCTTCACCAACTTGTCAATCCTGGTGGATATGATGGATGTCAGTCTGGAGCTCATGGACAGTAATAAATCGCACAAGTGTTCACTAGCAAGGTTAGTCTTTACAGTTCTACTATTGCTTGTTTTAAAATATTGACCTACCTAATTTTTCAGTGTATTGTTAACCCTATGTTGCATGGCTTCTGCAGGAGTTATTCAATTGTGGTTTGTTTTTAAATTTAGGGTAGATTATGGCCAAATATAATAATAAATTCACAATTTTGGGAAAAAAATACATAATAGGGGGGTACTTGTGTGCATAATGGTCACTACAATTACCTTGCCAAAAAGCATGGCAGTACTGATAGGTAACACATAGAAACTGTTATTTATTGTGTTCTATATGTTCTATATACTCTTCTGCACAAGTACAATAGGGTATTTGGACCTTTTCATCTCACGGATAGAAATTATTCAACATTTTGTGGACCCTCTTTCACCTTTTCCTCCCGCTGTTGCGCACGCTAGTGACATCTCGCGGTGGATTTAAAAACTAAAACTGGTAACTTGAATAACCAATATGAGTTAAAGTTGTGGTTACTGTAAGTAACCCGTATGCAACATAGGGTTAAAGACCCCCTTTTGTTTTTTGTTTTTTTTCCAAATACTAAATAGATTTCATTTTATTGATTTGGCCTTTATACAGGTAAAGCAACGGAGAACATAGATTCTCATTTGAAACAGTAGAGTAAAAGTGACGAAAGCATAAAAAACATTTATTGAACTAAAAAAACAAAACGTAATCAATTAAAAAAAAATGACAGATAGGTCCTTAATTATTTGAACACTAACTGCACCTGCCCAATTAACCTCAAGTAAGTCTGTTTTCTCCATCATATTGAGCCATTGAAAAGGTCTCAAATTTGCAAATGGTAAATAGTTGTTCACCACACGTGGAACCTCTTTAAGAAGAAATCCCACACTTCCAATATATATATATATATATATATATATATATATATATATATATATATATATATATATATATATATATATATATATATATATATATATATATGTGTGTGTGTATATATATATATATATATATATATATGTATATATATATGTATATGTATATGTGGATTTTTTATTTCAATTTTAATTCCCTCCCATGTCTCGTGGAAAATGGTATCTTAATTTTTTATCAGCATTTTTGAAGAATTATTTGGGTTTGGTCAAAAATATATATAAATTCTCTCCCCAGTGCTTGTCAGTGTCCATCAACTGAACACTGATTTTCACTATTTGCGGGCTGGCTTGGTCCTTCTCCCCCACAAATAGCGGGGCTCAACTACACTTTTTTTTTTTTTTTAATGCCATCTTTAGTTGCTGTTGTTTTTTTTTGTCTTAGATTTAACTTCATGAAATCCAAGCTGCTATTTGAGAAGTTCTCCAATGGCTCCACATCAGTCAATCTCGTTTCTCACTCATTGTTTGCCTATGACACCCGGTGCACTGGGCAATACAAGAACACCGGTGGTGCTGACAGCAACCGGCATAATGTATTTGACTGCATTCTCCAGCCTTCTAAAACTGGCACAAACCAAGCTTCTCTGCAACTGGAACTGCATTACAGGTACTTTTAACTGAGTAACTCAAGTTAATTTTTGTTGTCTAATGTATAATGCTTTCCAACTTGTTGCAGATCAACACGAGACTCCTCTTGTTTCACGGTTGTCCTGAACAACCTAAGGGTCTTTCTCATCTTTGACTGGCTCTGGCTTGTGCAAGAATTCTTGCAGCTGCCAGTAAAAAAGATGTCAGGAGGTGCTGAGAATCTTCAGTGTCCAAGTAACGTCAATTCTGACGTTGAAGCAAATACTAATTCCTTCATCACTGGAGCTGTCATACCAAAGAGGGTCAAGAGTGGTGTGGTCACCAAGAGGTCCACAGTGTCCGTTACCAACAATCGCTGCCTTGAGGTTAAGGTCAATGTTACAGGTCAGTCATTGGCATGGTAATATTAACTACTTGACCCGCTTTTGTAAAATACGAGTTGGAAAACAAAGTTAATGCAGATAATGCAAAAAGACCTCAATCGTACATGCATGCAGTATGCAAATATTTGAACAAGATTACCACTGTACTAATGTGAAGGGGAAAGATGGAGCCTAGAATTGCATTTCAGCATCATCCCAATGCGTGATCCCAGTGATTTCAACATACTGTACTATATTATGGACATGATAGAATGGACAGAATGTAGAGTCAATGATCTTGGAAAAAAAAATCTTCTGTCTTCAGGTACTGAATTTGTCATTGTTGAGGATTCAAGCTGCCTGGATACAAACGCCATCATTCTTAAAGGCACCACAGTTCTCACATACAAACCTCGCCTCTTGGATAGGCCCTTCTCTGGAAGCCTTGCCGGCATAGAGGTAAACCCTCTTTCTTGGAGTTGAAAAAAGTGTATGACGTAACTCTTACAGAATATCCATCCATCCATTTTCCGATCCGCTTTATCCTCACAAGGGTCGTGGGTGGTGCTGGAGCCTATCCCAGCTGTCTTCGGGCAGTAGGCGGGGGACACCCTGAACCGGTTGCCAGCCAATCGCAGGGCACACACAGACGTACAACCATCTGTGCTCACACTCACACCTAGGGACAATTATATGGAATATGGGAGGAAACCGGAGTACCCGGAGAAAACCCACGCGGGCCCAGGGAGAACATACAAACTCCACACAGCGAGGCCGGAGCTGGCATTGAATCCGGTACCTCTGCACTGTGAGGTCGACGTGCTAACCACTGCGCCGCCCTCTTACAGAATATGATAGGAAAATATAGGAAAACATAGAACTTTGAGTTGATTTTGAGAGTGTTACAAAAAAGCAGTTTGCGGTGATATGGTGGCTTGTTCCATACCTGTAATTTACAAATTGATGGAACTACATACCCGTATAGATATCTCCTTATTAATTTTCGAAAAATATGACGCCCGCTCTTTTTTTCTTACCGGTAATATGTTGTCAAAGTATCAAGATCATGACTCGTATCGGCAGATACTTAAAACCAAAGACTCTGATTCAGATTTGGGTGATGAAAAAAGCATGATCGCGACATCCCCACTCCTTAGTCTTACTTCTGAGCCAATCCTTCACTTTCAGGTGTTTTCGTGCCGCCTCGGCAGTGAACAGGAGACAGCACTGTCCATTGTTGATCCAGTCAATGTTCAGGTGGAGCTGTGTGGCAGCCCCACTTACCAAAGTAGCTCTGGTCTACTCGATGCGTTCAGCGTGGAGGACATCCCACCTTTGCTGGAGGTTGGGAATTAAGCGTCAACTTTTCAATTGTACTAATAAAAGCTGTATATCATAAACGGTGTGAGTTGTTTAGTGGGATACATTGTTTTCTGTCTGTTAAATTTTCTTACTGACATTCCTTTATTTTTATTTTTAAAAACTGTTGTACACCTTTATTTGTGGTATTATTTTATGTGATGAAAGCGTTTTCACGAAATATAGTGACTTGGCACTGTTAATTGTCTATTAACATGAATACTGGTCTGTGACCCTGCAGATCCATTTTCCTGTTCTGGACATCCGACTATCTTACAATGACATTCAGCTGTTCTTGGCCATTGCCAAATCCATCCCGACTGTAAATCCTCCACCGCCCTGTGACACCGTGCCTCTCGATACACCCAAAGAATCTCACAAGAAGAAAACTCTTGCCCTCATAGGTATGCAATGGCCAGTGTCTGGAGTGTCTCACTCCATTTTGTTTGAGCCTCTAGAATAATATTTCTCAACTATAACTTTTGGTGGCTTTGCTCAATTAATGAATCCATTGGTTGAATGTTTAAACCAAACCATTTTCAGTATGCCGTATTGAAAACGTATTTTGTTTCCACAGAAGGGCAGCTGATTCATTTACAAGATCTTGGGTTCAGGAAAGAGGACTGTAAAAAAGCCCTCATCCTTTGCAAAGGTGAGTCCGACCTCTGAGACATTCACTACTGTGGCTCCAGTGTTGTTTTGATTAAACCTACTTTGTGTCTCCAAGGTCACCTGGATCTGGCTGCAACTTGGCTGTTGGAGAATGCTGAGAACATTGCAGGCCGGTCCAGAGAACGTTCCAGAACTGTATCTGGTTCTTCCAGCCAGGCTACTACTTTGTCTGGTATAGAAGTAAAAGCAGAGAGCATCTGCATTTGTTTCATAGATGACTGTTTGGACTGTGACATACCACTTGCTGAGCTCACCTTCTCCAGTAAGTCTTACTCTTACTTCAGATACACAACTGTTAAATAGTACTTAGCATGTCTGTCTTGCAATCATGTGGAGTTTGCATGTTTTCCTCATGCTTCCATCGGTTTTCTTCGGGTACTTGAGCTTCCATTCCACAAACATCCATGTTAGTTTTTGTCAGAGATGCTCACTTGGACAGTTGAACAGAGACTCGACCAAGAACAGATTGTCTTTCACTGCCAGGCAGGAGGTACGATTCTTGAAGCCGCACTAACTCGTGCTCGCTTCTCAAACCGAAAACCCCAACTCTCACAACTCCTGCTGGCCTTTATTGACAATTTATGGAAATGACAAGTGACATATCAGAAAAAAACATTCCCTTCTTCGTTTACATACCACGCCCCTCGGCCGGCCCCAATAATACGCCCCTCAGTGGACACCTGGAGGCCAAGACACTTCCCTGGTACAAGCACCAACATCTTCCCATGAACTGACACATCTGTAACTTTTGCTCAAGGACATCTTATTATGCTGGAGCGTATTCTGTCCTCCCTATCCGCCGAAATTGAATCTTTCTTCCTAACTTATCAGTTACCAAGCGTCTTGGCTCCATTCACCTCAAACTGATCCCTGATTATCTGTGCTCCATTGTGTACCAGCTGTATAAACACACGCGTTCGAGGTCAACAAAGCATGTAACGAAATGAAACTTTTAAACATGATAACATTGTGTTTGTCTATTCTCCATCATTTGTCTGTCGGTGCCCTATGATTGATTGGTTTCTGTCTCTAGTCCAAAGTCAGATGGGATAGGCTCCAGCTCACTCGCAATGCTATGAAATAATTTTGTTCCATGAAAACAGGGTTGTAAGGCAAAGGAATAATGACATTTCTAGGACCTTATGGGTTCAAGTCCAATGTGTCACCGGCATACTTGTTTGTTATTATAGGGCTTAACGTGTTGCAGCGTATTGGTTCCATCCAGGAAGGCAATGCCAGCTTTAGTCTTTCAGGAGACTACTACAACAGGGAACTGGCAGGTACAACATTGGACACATTTTTTACCGTCTGATTTTTATTTTTTTTTAACATTTGAGATGAAATAAATTTCAGACCAAATTTTAGAACCACATTCTGAAAGCAATGTCAAAATAATGTCACAAGTTGTGTAGTCAACATTCACGTTAAGTGGTTAGGACTGCACGACTGTCCGTGTTTTATGTTATGTGTTGTGTTTATTATTTTACTTTATGTTAACTGTTAAGCTGCCGCTGTTCTGAAAGCGCTATATAAATCAGCATGTATTGTATTGTTTCACATCTTTGTGTCGCAGTACACAAAACAATCTGAGCTTGCATAACAATGTATTTTGTCATTTTGTATGGCCTGTCTCGTATATTATGAGCATGCTAAATTTCAATGGCTCATGTTTTTTGTGTATGATAGGCTGGGAGCCATTTATCGAGCCTTGGCCCTGCCTCCTGTCCTGGCAGAAGCAAGAAGCAAGCCGATTACATCCTCCCCGTCTCAAGATGGGTGTTAGAGCCAAGCAGCGACTTGATGTCAACATCACCTCTGTACTACTGGGTGAGTCAAACCAATATGGTACTGATTGTTTAAACTTGCCGTTTGAGTTGTGGAATCATGTTATTTATTTATTTGTTGGACTAACTATTATTTGGTTGATACAGAACAATACAACACAACCAAGACCTCCTGGATAGCAGACTACTGTAACAAGGAAGAACAAAGTTGTCAATCTTCACCCACCTTGTCCTGGATCGGCTCCTCAGTTGACCCGCCTAACATTGGACAGAGTGAGTTGCAAGAGAATTAAGTGGATTAGAAAAACAAAATGTTGTTTAGCATGTTTGCCTCACAGTTCTGAAATTGCAAGATTAAATCTAGTCTGCGGCCTTCCTATGTGGAGTTTGTGTGGAGTACCTACATTATGTGCTTGTGTAGGTTTTCTTTGTGTACTTCCTTTCACATTCTCCCCCAAAATGCTTTTTCGGTTCACTGAATGCTCCAAATTGTCCATAGGTTTGAATGTGAGTGTGATTCCATATGTATGTCTGTCCTACAATTGACTGGCAGCCATTCCAGGCTCTACCCCTCCTCTCAACTAGCTGGGATAGGCTCCTGCTCACTTGCCCTAATGAAGATAAGATTTCTTTGACCTGTATTTTCTCAGGTGCTCCCCTCTGCCACCTTCGAACTCGGAGCACTGCCAGCTTGACCAGTTTCGATCAGCAAACTGACTCCAAAGGTACACTTCAGAGTTTTGTGACTCAGATCATCTCTTGCAGCAACACGTTCAGTTGCAGTTCATTTAATATAAAGTTACTCTGTCTTTATTAGTTATTCACCAAGGGTACCAGATCGATCTATCTAGCTAGCTAGCTGTATGTTTTGTTTTTTGTTTGTATTTTTTTTTACAATTTCTGTTTACAACAGGAGTAAAACTTTCCAAGAAGAGGCAGCCATTTGTGCCATATGCTCTGCGTAACCATACAGGATGTACAATGTGGTTTGCCACTCTAACTACAACCCCCACAAGGTTGGTGGAACTATTTCCATGACGCTAGACAGTCGGTTGTCATAATGTACTCAAACATGTACAAATTACAGCTATTTGCTGCAGAATATCTTGATTATTTGGCCAATGGATGAACATGTAGGCCCATGGCCATGTGTAGTCTGTTGCTTCCAGATTACTATTGATTTACATGAAGGAAAGGGATAGAAATTCTGAAAATGTAACGCTCTGCCTTTCATGTTTGGTGGCTGTAGTTTGAACTCCAGTATATCTCCCGACTGCCACAAACAAAAGACCTTTTAATATCCACCCATCCATCCAGCTTCTTGAATTGTTTCTTTCAGAGTCGCACTTTCTCACAGCAGTAGTGCAGACTCTATTGGCGAGATCCACGGTCCAGACAATGATGATAGCCACAATGTCAGTCAGTGGCAAGAGGTGTTTCCCGGGGAGGAAATTCCGTTTGAGTTTGAAGCTCGAGAGAAACTTCGCCATAGGTATATTTCTGAGCAATGTTTGTCACTGATATTTGTATTGAATAGACAAATAGTAGTTACTAATGTAATCTTAAGGAAAGCTTTAGGCTACAGTAGTAACCATGCACGTTAAGTCTGTGCCTGTTATGTAAAACTTATAAGTTGTCATTATTTCCTTATGCAGGCACACTCATGAGCTGAAGCTGCACCAGCTGCTTGTGCGAGTATGTGGATGGGAGCAAGTAAAGCCTGTGTCTGTAGACAAAGTTGGAATTTTCTTCCGTTATGCAGCTCCAGACAGGAACAACGCATCCAACATTGTAAGCGAACATTATGACCTCAAAATCAAGTCTAGCTGGAACCTTTTTTAATTATTAATTCCATTTCCCCTGACCCCCACACCCGCTGACTTCCACAGGTTGGAAGTCCTATCAGCAGGACTAACATAATTCATCCACACGTCTACGTAAGTCCGATGTTAAGTCACTGACAAAACTATAAAATACAGATACACTGTTGTAATGCTAATCCCAATCATGACTATACTTACCAAGAATTGCATGAATAAAAGTTTGCACCAGCCATTAAGCAACAGGTCTTATCCCAAACATTTACCAGTAGCTCAATTCTTTCTTTCACTAAATGACACCTGTTTTAATTCCTGTTTTTGATTGACATTGCTTTTACTGTATATGGTTATAAAGACATCATATCATATACTTTTTGTTCAACCTTTAAAGCTACTTCTGACTATGTTTGCCACACCTTTTGATGAAAATCACTCAGTTCTCAGCACTGCCTCCGGTCAGAGTGGTCTTCTCCATCACAATGGAGGGAAGTGCCAGGAAGGTCATAACTGTCCGCTCAGCCCTCATTTTGAAGAATCGTCTCGATGTTCCCATGGAGATCAGACTTGACAGCCCCTCTGCTCCTGACAGTAGGCTGCTGTTTCGTTTTTCATGATTTACTGTACTCGTTTTCAGTGTACACTCTGTTGTATATGTTTGTAGTACATCATACAGAAGCAGGGAGAGTTGGGGCACACAAATAATGATGCTTCCCCAACAGTAGTCTGGACTACTATACTTGCACTTTAAATTTATAAACATTATACAATAAACATAAATTTAAAAAATTACATTTAATGGCATGGAATGAACAGTGGGTTTCCACCCAACTAAACATTTTTTTTTGTGTGTGAGAGGCTATTGATAAACATTTAATTGCACATTTTCAAAAAACAATTACCAAAACAAGGATTCATTTTCACAGTGAACTATTTCTGTTAATATGTTGTAGGGTCTGAATTTGAAAGATGAAAAGTCCGTCAATGTATCTTTATGCACAAAAGGGTCGGGTCTCTTTCGGCCTTTACCATGCCACAATAACAACAAAGAACTGAACTGATTGCGCAACCTTCTGCTGTCTGCCACACGCACTTTTTTCTCATCCACTGACAGTCAGCCTTTACACATTCTAAAGTGTTGTGTTTATCGTTCTTCATTCCTTTATCAACTGTCAACCTGTGTCTACAGAGCCGGTGGTATTGCCTCCAATTTTGCCTGGTCAGGCCTTGGCAGTTCCACTCCACCTGACGTCATGGCGGCTCCAAGTGCGTCCCAAGGGCTTGGGCTTATTTTTCTGCAAAGTTCCAATCCACTGGACCAGTGTGGAGCGGCCCGGGGAGATCAGCAGCAGCAAGAGGGATTGCCAGTCTGCCGACTTTGATGACACTCTGAAACGTAACTTCAGGTAGATTGGTTGACACACATTTTGCTCTGGTTTGATTTTAGATTAGTAATGTCACCTAATTTCTCTGCACTTCTCAAGGTTTTGTGTGGTCATAAAAAAGGAAAACTACCCAGACCAGCGACCTGCCAAAAGGGTCTCTAGTACAAATCAAATCTATCGACAGCCAGGTCACACAATCTATCTGTTGCCCACCATGGTGCTGGCCAACCTGCTACCCTGCGACCTCAACTACTACGTGAAAGGGACAGCCATCAAAGGCTCACTGAAACCAGGAAAAGAAGCCGTACTTCATGCTGTGGACACCTCACAGAACATGGAGCTAGGTCGGAGAGGAGGAGCACCCCCCCCCCCCCCCGCCCCCACTAGTATTCGTATTTGCTATACAGTTTGTCTCATTAATGCTCTTGATGCTTGTATTTCAGGTGTCCTATTAGAGAACTTCCCTATGTGCAAAGAGCTGCTCATTCCTCCTGGAACTCAGAATTATGTTGTATGGATGAGGCTGTATGACACAAACAAGCGTCTTCTTTGTCTCACCATCCGCATCATCCTGCGGGCACACGGGGCACTGAAAATCCTAATTTCTGCCCCCTACTGGCTCATCAACAAAACAGGTTAAGAAGGATAATAAAAAAAAATTAAAAAGTCATTGTCCGCAACAAATTTGCTCAGTTCCTAAAGTTATTTTCCTTTTTCAGGCTTGCCATTAATTTTCAGACAAGACAATGGAAAAGTGGATGCAGCAGGCCAGTTTGATGAGCATGAATTAGCACGAAGCCTCAGTCCATTACTGTTCTGCTACACTGACAAAGAACAACCTGCTATGTAAGTTTGTATTAGAATATAATTTTATGTATCATTTTAACCCTTTAGTAAACACAGATCCAGTTTGACTCCGTAAACCACAAACACTAGGAAGAGACAATGATTTTTTTTTAAAGGGATACCTAATAATAAAAATGCATCAGATTTATATGGTGCTTTTCTGGACACTGGACACACAAAGCACTCAAAATGGGTACATTGTTTGTGCACTCATGTACATTCATATTCACTGGTGGTGGTAAACTGTGTGGAGCCACAGCTGCCCTGAGGCAGGCTGACGGAAGCCCCTCCAACGACCACCCAGCATTCACACTCAGCCGTATACCAGTGTGAGTGGCTCTGGACGCAAGGTGAATGAAGTGTCTTGCCCTAAGGACACAATGACACATGACTCGGACAGAGTAGGATTCTAACAGTGGACCGTCCGATTACTGGACGACCTGCTATAACTCTGAGCCATGCCCGACCCTATGTACTTCATTTTCAGCAATAAAAAGTCAGATGCAGAGCCAAATGGTCTTTTAATGGCACAAAATACACTTTGGAGAATGAATAGACCAAGTGGCATTTCTTTGCTCACTAAACATGCATGGACAATTCTTTAATTGATATGGCCTAACGTACCTGCATAAAGGTCAGAGTGCCTCTTCGGTTCATTTAATTGATCGATTGTTATTTTGAAAACATTTTTCTTTTGAAAAAGTTTCAGTTGGTTCACGATGCATTTAATCAACAGTCGATTCCACACAATAACCATTTTTTCCTACTGTGCTTATTGCCATTGATGTTTTTTTTTTCTTTTTCATTCAATTTTCCCTATACTTCTCAAACCCAGGTGTACTATGCGGGTTGGAAAGGGGATCCATCCAGATGGAGTTCCAGGCTGGTGCCAGGGTTTCTCCCTGGATGGAGGAAGTGGAGTCAGGGCAGTGAAGGTTATTCAACAGGGTAACAGACCTGGACTCATCTACAACATTGGCAAGTTGTTGTATTCCCACTTTGTGTCAATTAGTAATTCCTAACTCAAATATAATTGAATGTAGTAACAGTAAATGTCTGGTATCACCAGTGCAATATCACTTATCAAAGTTTCCAATATTTCAAACGCGTGAGGCGCAATCAAGGCAAGAGCCTTGCTCATTTTGTATACAATGTCCCTAGTAAACGCTTTGTTTTGTGGCAAACACTGAAAAAAACATTATTTTTGCCTGAAGCATGTAAATACCAGTGATTGAATTTATCATTTATTGTCTGTCTTTTCAATGTAGGTATTAGTGTGCGTAACGGAAAAGGACGCTACAGAGACACTCACATCGTGACATTTGCCCCCCGGTATTTGCTGGACAACAGCTCCTCACACAAACTTGCCTTCGCCCAGAGAGAGTTTGCTCGAGGAAAGGTGAAGAATTTCCTCATCTCACGGTGTTCTTCTGTTGTTCCCTTAGCCCCCCCCCCCTTTTTTTTTGCCTTTTTGCTTGCTGAATATTATCTGTAATTAAAAATTTTATGAAGTGACAAAAATGAGAGTGACAGTCACCAAGGCACTTTCAGCCATTTATTGTACTGAACAAACAATCAAATACACAAAGAAAAATGAAAACATGCACAATGTGCATGGAGATGACGCTAACACAGAACTAATGGGAAAACATTATTTGATATACCTGTACTGTACGAGTTAATTGAGTTATGAGCTTGGTCATGGTAGGAATTCAACTTCTAAGTCAAAGTCCTACTATATTATAAATAGATACATTTGACTTATTCCCAGGGTACAGCCAACCCAGAGGGTTACATCTCCACTCTGCCAGGCTCCAGCGTTGTCTTCCACTGGCCCCGAAATGACTATGACCAACTGTTGTGTGTGCGCCTAATGGACAGCCCAACATGCACCTGGTCGGGAGGCTTTGAGGTCAATAAACCTAAGTCCTTCCACGTCAACATGAGGTGAGAAATAGTTTGGCCCCTCATCCTTAACATTTCCTAATTACATCCGTTGACACGACTCACAAAAAGGAAGGGATATTCCAGTGAAGTGTGAAACTTGAGGTTGAACCTAAAATGTACTCTAACCTGAAATTAATTTGTGTGTGCATACGTTGAATCTTGCTTTTTAAAGGGACACCATGGGGAATTGCTTCTTCCTGCGGACCGAGATCACCATCAAGGGAGCCACATACCAGATCTCCTTCACTGACAGTGATCAGCTGCCCCCACCTTTCCGCATCCACAACATCTCTGAAGTAAGCTCCAACTTTGTTATATGGCTTTTTGCACGATTTAACATGTATGAGCAAGTATTGCAGAGGTAAACCTTTGAGAGACGCATCACCTGTTGCCCCCGCGACCCGACCCTTGATAAGCGGTAGAGAATGGATGGATGGATTTTTAAATATACTTCAACTGTCTTTACTAATAATGGATCTTTACACTGTTGAATGTTGTGCTATGATCCAGCTCGAAGACAAAGTAAGAAACGAAGTTTCTTCAAATCTCTCCAGGTTCCAATCCAATTCTGGCAGCATGGGGTAGTTGACATCAAGCTGCACACTGAGGTGAAGGCAGATTCTGAACTGGACTACGCCTGTGATGAGCAAACTCTGCCACCATACCTGACTCTGATTGTGAAGGGAGCGGGCTCCTCAGAGGTCACAGCTGACATGAACTTCTTCAGAGAATACAACAAGCTCTACTATGAGAATTTCATCTACATCGCTGCCACGCACACCTTCTCACAGTACTGATCCCTGCCATGAAGCATTTTTTGTCATGTTAAAAGTTGATGACAAAAGCAGTCATTATTTTTCTTTGATAAAGGAGTGGTGGCAGGAGGCCACTTGGCAAGAAGCATCTGGTAAGCCGTGCTGAACTGGTTCTTGATGTGGACACAAAAACACAGAGGGTCATCTTGAAAAAGAAGGTATTATTTTAGCGTTGTGTTATTAGGTGTCATGGGGGATTCCCCAAACATTAAAAATGTTTTCTTCATGATTTTAAACTTGCTTTTAAAGTTGGTATTCAGTATGAATTGCTTAAACTTGACATGCAAGCCTGGATTTACACAACAGGTCAAAGTGCCGAATTCCATTTTTGTCCACGTGTGAAAGAAGCCTGATTCTGATTTTAGCAAATCCAACTCCATCCATATTTTTCCTACTTAATACTACCATGAGGCTTATCTGATTTTTTCAACTTTAGAGCAAAATAGAGCTTTGTGTTTCAATTATCTCTTAACTAAAAGCTCAATGGATTATATCAGGTCATTTCCTGCAAAAAATGACAATGGAATCTTCATTGGCAGGAACCTGGGAAGCGCTCCCAGCTGTGGAGGATGACGGGTGCTGGCATGCTGTGTCATGAAGGCTCCTCACCACCTCAGAGCAAGCCCACCCAACCACGTCCAATGGACTCCTCTTTGGTTTTGGACATTGCGGGACTTGCAGCTGTCAGTGACAACAGGTTAGCTTTTCTTTATTTATCTTCCCCAGGGTTTTCTTTATATGGAAACTGCCTTACAAAGATGTTTCAAAATCAATCAAGTGGTTGTGGTATACGTATATTTCTCTTGTATTTGTAAACGAAGGCCATCTGTCCAATAGCAAATTAGTTATTGAAAAGAAATGTGGGCTGCTTTTAGTTTTCACTTGGTAGACATTCGATCAGTTTTGGACTGTGTGGGAAATGAAAAGGTAGTGCTACATGTCTTTCATGAAAGGCGCTTATAAATGAAATGTATTATTATTATTTTTTTTTCTTGTCTTAAACAGTTTTGAGCCATTGATGCTAAGAAGACCAGACTCTCGTCGCAGCACAACCCAGACATGGCATTTCAGCTCATGCATGCTAACCTGTGGCC
This sequence comes from Hippocampus mohnikei, assembly GCA_026261675.1. Taxonomy (NCBI): domain Eukaryota; kingdom Metazoa; phylum Chordata; class Actinopteri; order Syngnathiformes; family Syngnathidae; genus Hippocampus; species Hippocampus mohnikei. The sequence continues at coordinate 13,673,845 of JAKGUB010000284.1, forward strand.
TTCCTCGGCTAGTAGTACAGGTAGGGATATAAAACCATTGTTATCCGTTTTTATTTATTTATTTATTTATTTATTTTTACTAAATACAAGATTTATTGAGAGCGTTTTTGTTCAAATTTCATTGCACGTTGATAAATTATTTCCGTGATAGTTTTCTTCCTCGTCAAATTTATACTACAAGTATTTCACAAGTTCTCAGATTCCCCGAGCTTCCTCCTGAACTGTCTTCATTCACTTCAGATCCTGCCTCTCCATATCCCTTTTGGTCTTTAAACGTGTGTGAACGTTTAGCTGGAGAATACAGACTTTTGGCTCGTCTCATCAGTGGTGGCTACAGCGAATCACTTGCATAATTTGTTTGAAGAGCTTTTTTGAAAGTAATTGAAGGCAACCAGACTGAAAATGATCAAATGAATTGCGTCTGTTCAACACAATCCCGAACTGATTTGCAATAGATAGCATCATCGGTTTGACTGCACAGTAATTTCCCGCTTTAAAGTTTACAGTAAAAGCCAATTATTGACCTGAATTATTTTTTCCTTTCAGGTAAGGGGTGGTATTGAAGGCCTGTACGATGGAGCAGAGGTGGTTTTGGGACCAGATTCTGGACTTCTGGAGCCTGGTCCTGAACAGCAGTTTATCAACCAGAAGATGAGGCCTGGTTCTGGTGTATTGTCTGTTCAAGTGTTACCAGACGGACCCACACGTGTTCTGCAGGTAAGAGCCAGACCCCATATAACAGTTTACGAAAAACAAAATTTGATTGATCACAGTACTAGAGCACCACAATAACCGCTGATAACCAAGAAAAGGATTAGAAGCTGCCTGTTTGCTATAATTACAGGTATACTGTAGACCTTTGTTCACACGGTGTTGTTTCACCTTCTTTCTGTATTCATGAACAGATCAGTGACTTCAACCAAAGGAGGATGATCCACAAGTCACCAAGTGCTGATCAAGACAAGAGCAAAGATGATTTGAAGAAGAAAGAACCTGAACAGGAGCTTGAGGTAAAAGCAATAAAACACAAACATCCCTAACAGTTTTTTCCAAGTGCTTGCTCTGTTTAAAATACCTCAGATCATATTGTGAGAGATGTTGACATCGATTTTATTTAATGAATGAAAAATAACATTAATCATAAAAATGTTTCAATATTGTTGGATTGGATTTTTTTTTGTTTACGTTTAATTATTACTGATCACACATCCAACATCCAAATAATTACACAGCCAACTGTGCAATCAGTTGGCTGTGTAATTAGGATTTGAAAATAGAATGGAAAAGAAACTTGTAAATTATTTCATAGTTTGTTTGCCTTATTTCTACAATCAGTCAAAGTATTCTTCATTCTGTTTTTGTCCATTAGGATTGAAGGACTGCCCTTTGACATACTATCATGTCTTACCTATATTAATATGTACCTGACATCATTCTTACCAGGTTTTAGTGAATTTGGAGGAAGGTATTGGCGTATCTCTGGTCAACAAGGTTCCTGAAGAGCTTGTGTTTGCCACACTGTCTGGTATAGATGTCCACTTTACACGCACCGCTGCCAATGAAGTGTTGGAATTGAGCATTCACAACATACAGGTGAGATCCAAATTGGGTAGCATGTGTGTGTATGTGGAGGGGCGGGGTAGCAGTGGTGCCACACATTATCATATCATATATACATGCTGTGATACTAAAAGGTATAGTATGCAGACTGAATACATAATCATGTTGTACTTGTTACTTATTAATAAAATATGCAGAATACAGTACCAGCATAGATACTCCTGAAATCCCGTTTCAGTCCTCCAGGTCATGATACAGTAATCTGTAACTTTTTTTTTAAAGCATGAACTGCCAGTTCCAGGTTATAGCACACAGCACAGTATCTTAAATTAGGGGGTGCAAATACATTTCCACTGCGTTATATGTTTGTAATGTTTTGAATTTTAATATTCTTCTGGTTATCAGGTGGACAACCAACTTCTCGGAACCACACAGCCAGTTATGCTCTGTGTGACTCCTAGTTCTGCCGATGGCACTGTGAGCGACAGTGCTCCGGCCTTGCAGGTGAACTCGGTCAAAGTTCCAAGCAGTCTCATGCTCACTGATATCTTCAAGGTCAGTATAGGGCACATTATCATCACTCTCTGGCTGTTCACATTGCATAAAAAATGTGATACATTTCACATTTGGGCAAAAAAAAAAAATCATAATTGACTTGCAGTGTGAATGTAGCCTTTCTCTCAACGTGTCTCTCTTTGTGTCTACAGCACCTCATGGTAACAGCTGGGCGATTCACTGTCGTCATTGAAGAGAAGTTGTTGCTCAAGATGCTCAGCTTTTTTGGTTACGGGCAGACAGAAGCAGGTCGGTGAACTGTCAGGTTTCATGAGTCTCTTTCACGTATTGATGGTGATGCATTAACCATTGAAAATGAGAAGCTGTGGGCTGTACAGCCCACAGCTTATAATCCGGCGCAACTGGACTGTTCTGGTTGTCTTAGAAGACACTTCGCCTCTCATCTGAACAGGCTTCATCGGTTCATGCTTCAAGGCTTGTTTAGGATAGCGCTAGGTTCATCATTCCTTATGGATGCGGGAAAGCACTACGTCAAGCTCCTCAACTCACTTTAGTCTAGTTCCTGGGCACTATTGTGCCAGAAGATGGTAGCAAACTACAACATAAAGTTCCTCATTCCATCCTTTTTAAACAAGGCTACACTAAAACGTATTGTCTGGATCAAATCATAAGGTTATTCGTGTAATTGATGTAGAACTGGAGAAATTGGATGAAAACCTTCATGAGAGGTCGAATCAGGATGCGGGACCTCCCAAACGCTACTATTTTGAGAACCTGAAGATCAGTCTGCCTCAGGTCAAGCTCAGCGTCCTCACCTCTCACAAGCTGCCTGTAGATCTAAAGGTAATATTCAGCTTTTAAACTCTTTTAAAATCTCTGCTGCTGCTTTGACTACATGATGTCACTTGAACAAGGCTAAATTGATGTTTCTGTGTTTGTTCGGTTGCCTGGGTGATAACTCCATCACTTGAGGGTTGTTTTTATCGCAGCTATATTTGATAGCGGACAAATTTATATAGAGTAACTCATCTGGACTTGTTCTCGTTTGCAAGCAAATTCGGTCTGTTCTACACAGTGCCTATTGAACATGAGTAGGAGAGACGCACTTTGTACGGATAATATCATAATCTCCTTTTTATTGCGTCAGGTTTTGAAAGGTACTTTGGGATTTCCACTGGTTCGCTTTGAGGATGCTGTTGTCAACATGTACCCATTCACTCGGGTGCACCCCTATGAGCCCCAGGAGATCATCATCAATGATATTATCAAGCATTTCAGAGAGGTATGAGGAGATGGTTCTATGTTGCAAGGGTGCCGAACTACACAATAAGTTATTTTAACATTTAACTATATGATGGAATCAAAATATGAGCCACTGCTCTCTTTGTATGATGCAGTGCAGACTGGAGTTCAAACTATGACCACAATAATGAACACGGTGATGAGTTGTATCTCTGTAAAGCCATCGTGTTTTTTTTTTTTTTTTTTAATGCAATGCTGGTATTAGATTGCATTAGATGCGCAAGTGATCGTAATTTTGTGGCCGGTAAGTGTAATACACAGTATGATGTGTATTTGTATCTAAAGGAGCTGATCAGCCAGGCAGCTCAGATCCTGGGCTCGGTAGACTTCCTCGGAAATCCAATTGGACTTCTCAATGATGTCTCTGAAGGCGTATCAGAGCTCATCAAGTATGGCAACGTGGGTGGGCTCATACGAAATGTGACACACGGGGTGTCCAACTCTGCTGCCAAGGTACGTATTCACTCAGCGGTTTACTTTCAGCAGCTCTTTGTATTTTATACAGCTTTAGATCACATTGCCGTCGAACTCTGCTTCTGTGTTGTTAAATCGTTAGTCTCTTACACATTGAGCAAAGCTAAATAATTTGAAAAACTGGATAAAATTACACTTGTAACATATGCCACATATATGCGTCATTCAGTTTGCAGGAACTTTATCTGATGGGCTTGGGAAAACCATGGACAACCGGCACCAGACGGAGCGAGAGTACATTAGATACCACGGAGCCACCAGTGGCGAGCACCTGGTTGCAGGCATCCATGGACTAGCTCATGGTACTAACTAACCTCTCTTTTGCATATTAGTCATTACTCATGGTATCTGAATTAATGCCAAAACACTCATTGACGTCAAATTTCATTAAAATCAAAATTAAATGGCCTCTAAATGGATTTTGTTGGATGAGATACCTTGCTGAAATAATTAAGAAGCATAAAAGTGCTGTGAAAAAAAGGCATCTCGGTGACTTCTTGTGATCTCTTAGGTATCATAGGTGGCATGACAAGTATCATAACTTCAACTGTGGAGGGGGTCAAGACGGAGGGTGGAGTCAGCGGCTTTTTCTCTGGCCTGGGTAAAGGTCTTGTTGGCACTGTGACCAAACCAGTGGCTGGAGCGCTGGACTTTGCTTCAGAGACAGCACAGACGGTTCGGGACATGGCAAGTCTCAGTAACCACAGGTGGGTGTAACTGCTTACATGTGTTAAGTTCCCTTCACTCCAATTCATTGTAATTATGTAGTGCCAAATCTTCCTAATGGAAGGCGCCAGAGGTCACAACCTTTTGGGTACCAGAGAACTGTGTGTGTTTTGTCATCATTCTGCTTATAACACGATCTGGATCTCTTTCTGAGATATCACCCTTACACATAACTTAAATAACATTCCTCCGCGTCTTTCACATATGTCCAACTGTGATTCCCTTTTCATGTGGTCTTGGTCCTGTGTTGTTCAGGCTAAGCGTGTTGCGTGTCAGGAAACCTCGCTGCTGTAAAGGTCCCCAGGGTCTTCTACCTCGCTACTCAGCCTTACAGGCTGATGGCCAGGAGCAGCTCTTCCACTTGACAGACAACATTCAGTCCGAGTTGTAAGTCACTTGCCTTCACTGGACTTGTATGCGTCATGACTTTAACATACACCACTCCCTCCCTCCACACGCCTTTTTTTTTGTCCTTGACTGCCGTCAGCTTCATCGCAGTGGAACCCATCGACAGCTACAGTGTGCTCATCTCCTCCAAAGTGGTCTACTTCCTGAAGCCTGGAGACCAAGTGGACCGTGAAGCTATTTTCCTGGAGATCAAATATGACGACCTCTACCACAGTCTGGTGTCTAAAGATCATGGGAAAGTCTATGTGCAGCTAACCAAAAAGGCTGAAAGCACCAGTAGTGGTGTGGCCATCCCTGGCCCTTCCCATCAGAAGCCTATGGTAAGACAATACTGGGAACAGGACACTTTGTTGCATAGTTTTGTCATCACTTGCTCTCCAAACTCTTGATTAAATTCTCTGCTATTTTGATGTTTAAATATGTGTCTGCAAAGCTTTTTGGGACATCATGGTTGTTTGTTTATCTGAAAAAAATTTAAAATCTGTGATTCTCAGTCCTGTAATGAGGCAAACTGCTATGCCAACCTTATGGAGTTTGAAGCCATACCCAGCATGCCTTGAGATGCCATATTTGTGTGTGTGTGTGTGTGTGTGGGTGTTATTAATAATTACAGTTTTGTTGTTGTTACTTCATTCTTTCCCAAAGTAATACAATTCATTATTTGTGTTCACTTACCTTATTATTTATTTATTTTAAGTGACTTTTAGATTTGATTTTGCTCCCTGGTTTGTTGTTTATGTCTTAAAATCACGTTGCGTGTTATTGTTTGGTCTGCCACCTGGTGGTAATTGTGTGACATAAGTGAAAGCTTTTGTTCATCAAATCAAGCTTCCTCTCTCTCTTCTTATTTCCAGTCATTTACTGTAGGTCACAACTGATGATAAAATGACACAATAGATCGCCTTTGCGATATATACATGTACCGTCATATCGCCTAGCTCTTTTTCCAGATATCAATTCTTCATCCATGTCCTGCTGCCTATTCTTATTTGTGTTCTAATCCTCCGTATGCTTAACCAACAGGTCCATGTGAAGAGTGAATCTCTGGCCCTCAAAATCTCCCAAGAGATCAACTATGCCAAAAGTCTATACTATGAGCAACAGCTCATGTTACCTGCCAGTAACAATGAAGACTGCTTATTGCTTGAGTCATGATTAAATACGGATGGGCAGAGTTTCTGAAGCTTCCTCAAATGAACGTGCATAATGTGCCCTGGGATTGACGGGCGACCAGTCCAGGGTTTACTCCGTATCGTGTCTTACCCACATCTCTAATGAAGTCAAGCACTGTAGGAGATTATTGGAATGGATGCATCATGTTTCATCAACTCCAGAGAAGGGAATACTTCAGTCACATGCCGTAATATCAGACAGAGTACATGTGCATTACATAGTTTTAATTTCATCTATGTATTTTTGTTACTCTTGTTGACTGTGTATATAGTATCAGATGTACATATCCTGCAGGTCTTCCACATTGTTTGTGAATAGGTAAAAATGTAAATACTACAGTATGGAGAGATGTGACTATAACAAGGTTTTGACTGTTTGCGTGTTTTGGAAAATATTATTTTGTTTGAGGGATGAAATATAAATAATTGCACTGACACATTTAAGTATGTGATATGCCCGACCTCATTCACTTTGAGCTGCCTTCTCCCATCTCTCTGCCCTGTAACAACTACAACCGTCAGTTTTGACATTTCAGTGACATCACTGTTTGTTCCTCTCTAATGCAACTATGACTTCGTCGTAAACAAGCATCTAACTTCCAGGCAAGGTTTTTGAAAAGTCATTGAAGCGTCAGAACTATAGATTTTGTTTTGGTGTCAGATGAGATTTTGTTGAGGTGAGTTTGAGTGCTTGAGGGACAGATTGTGACATATGGAGGTTTTGTAAAATGCATTCATGTGGACAAATGCAAATAAAAGGCCCCTGATTTAACACATTGTTTGCAGTTCTATACTGTATGTGTTTGTACGATTGACGATTGAAAAATCACTCTAAAATATGTAGTAGTTGGAAGAAGTAGTTGATTTTTCAGGTATCTACGCAACTTGAACACCGGTATTTAATTTTCTGATAATGTTTACATTCACCCCCTTCATTTGAGAACAGATATTTGTACTTTTTATTCCATCACAATAGTCTTGCAGGGGATGACAAAATGTAAAAAGACAAACACCAACATGATTATGGTGACCTTTTGTACATGAATATTGTGCACTTGATTATAGTGTATACCAAGGTTGGAATGGAGTGTAAGTAACGGGTATCTTCAATACAGCAATACGGTATTCAATATTGACAGTTGGCAATACTGTCTTTAATGCTGTTTCATAGCCTAGGTCAGGAGTTGGCAACTCCAGTCCAAGAGAGCTGCAGTGCTGCTTGATTTAGAAGTTTCACTCTTCCAACCCTATTCAAATGCTCAAGATCATTATCAGGAGTTCACAGAGCTTACTGATGAGCTGTTCATTTGAATGAGATGTGTTGGAAGAGGGAAACTTCTAAAACAAGCTGGATCACCCACCCTATGCTATTGAGCTGCAGTGTGAACATTTACTTATCTTAGTTTGTTCAGGTTCCTTTAACAATGTCTGAAATTTCATGCTGCTTTCACCAGTCAAATGATTTTCTTGTTCATCAATCCATGGCAGCAATTGAATAGAGACAGAGAAAACAATAAAATTACTCTCCATGAAATGGCAGAGGTTACAATAAATATTTGCCATAAGTCGTGGATTCTTGCAGGTATATCAGTTTTGTGATCAATTATACAGGCCTACATTTTCAGACAAAGTCAGTAAATTTGTGAGAAATTTGAGATAAGTATTGTTTCAATATTCTTGCTCTGTTGAGAAAAGGCAGAACCATTATATATAGAGAGATAGAACGAGAGAGACAGTCACAATCTATTTTTTCAGGACATTTCGGGGTCCATATTTGATTAGTTTCACATAAGGAGTTCAATCAGTACTTTTACTTTTTGCCTGTTTTTTTCAAGCATCTTCTGTTATCAGAGGATTTGTGCCATGATTGATGGATGGATACATGGTTGGATAGGTGGATGATGCGCTCGGCGTAAACGTGCAGAAAGCTGATGCCAATCCGGTAGTGCTGTGTAGTGTAATGTATATGGTGGAGAGTGTGGGCAAGCGACCACGTGATGCGGAAGCAGACTCGAGCTTCTTTTGTTCACATCAATCAAAGCGGACACGGACGGAGAGCTGCTGCTGAATCAGGAAATAGCTGGTACATGATTTATTTTCCATTCTCTGAAAATTACAAGTAACATTTTTTCGCGAAACCACGCGTACCCGTTTCCTCCATCACGACAAACTATATTGCCTTGAAAATGTTTGTAAAGTTTTTTTTTTCTTTTCCTTGTCGCGGTATTGTTTTACGTACATGTCTTTATTAAGTATGCGTTAGCTTAACGCGGAGGTAACGTTAGCTTAATTATCTCGAAATGTTAACGTGTAGTCCAGCGAGAGAACAGAGTAAAATTGCTTAGTTTGTATGAGGTGCAAACTTTGGCCTTATGTAGAGGCTCGGGATAAAAGTTGACGAATTGGTGGTTCGTTTAGCTTGCTAGCCCGTCTCCAAGCGAACAAAGAGCGTCGGTGCTTAGCTTCGTGAAGCTAGCGGCTACGCGGACAAACGCGCGTGTGCTTTGTTTCAATTTGCGTGCCTGTGCTTTTATTGTACGTATTACAGAGCCGACTTTATTGGCCTTGTTAATCACGTGCGTTTTTTAAAGGTTGCTGAGTAGGTGGGAAGAAAGTACTGTACGACAAATTCAAGTCAGTTAAAAGTACCAACTCTCTCGATACTTCCTCTCTACTCAGGTCAATGTTGAAATGTTCTCACTGAGTCTTCTACTGTTTGATGGACTCTAACCCGAGTTGGAAGGAGTTAGTTTGCTTTTGACATTTTGTCCATGTCACTGGCCGATACACTCGGGAAATGTCAAAACAAAAGTTTGAAGCATAGTTGTAATCTATAGACCCTTTAAATGTCGACAAATTTCCCTGTCGACTTAAGTTTTGTTTAATCTCTTGTATTACTCAATGTGGCGTATGCTTGTCATGATGATTAGGAGTGTTATGATGAACGAGTCATACATAGTCTTTCTTTGAGTTGTCAATAAATTTTACTGACAATACAGCCCGAGACAATTTTATTTACATAGCACTTAATCACAAAAAAAGTCTTAAAGGACTACACAAGCCCGCAGTTGACAAACATTAAGGGCATCCCCTGATCTTAACCCTACAGGAGGACAAGGCATCTGTGGAAAAATAAATCTTGAGAAGAGGTGGCACATGGGGGGGAATCCACCTTCCAGAATGACCAGGCTGCCATGGATGCAGAGTGGGCAATTTAATGCATAATGTGGTGCTATACTATGCTAATAGTATAAATAGTAGTGTGAGAATTCAACATTAGAAAACATTTCTTTCTTATCTTACTGAGTTAACAGCTCTAATTTCTGTGGGTCGGGCATTCCAAATCACTAGAGCCTGAACAGAAAATGCTCTCTAACCTGCTGACTTCATTTTGTCTCTCGGGATCACCAAAAGCCGTAATGTTGTGAACGAAAGTTTCGAGACAAAACATACAGTGTCACTAAAGCAGGATAAGAACGTGCCAGTCTGTAACACTTCATTAGTCACAAAACATTGAAATTGTAACTCAAGTAGACTCAAGTATCTGTAATATGGTTGAACTTTCCCCATCCTTGTCAGGATAACTGCAGACGTTTTAATACTAAACATGGGACAACCATGACGAGCAACATGTTACAATAGTCAAGGCGAGACATAACAGTTGTCCTTGGTTTACGACAAAGTTTCTTTATACGTGGCCTCGTAACCCAATTTGGGAACGTGCCGTACCCTATGCTGTCGGACGACGGTTGACATAATTACAGTAAATATTTGTATGAGAAACACTTCTAGGCAAAACTGTGAAGCGTGAAACTAGTTCGCTGCCTGCCGTTCAAATTTGGCCCCTATAAATTCTACTACTAAAATGCTGCCCTTAAATCCCAAATGGTCAGATTTGGCCCTAATGCTAAATTAGTATTAAAGCATTGAATATTTGAAAAAACAATTTTGGTGTTCAGTGAAAATATAGTAGTCATTTAATGTATAATTCATCGTTTTCCAAAGAAGAAAAATGTTCTTGGGTTCTCCAGGGTTAAGATATCAAAATTATAGCAAATGCTTGGAAGAATAATAATTTGTGGGACAGTGGTCACCACAATGGAAAGCTTTTCAAAAGTTACTCCCTCCTACATGAACAAATCCCCAAAAAGAAAAAAAAACTACAAATCCCAATCTAGGTTATAATAATTTGTGCACGAAAAGATAAAGCAACATTTACATACAAAGAAAGCAATAATTGAGCATGCCTCCTTGTGAGTTTATTTTCCATAGCTGGCCAAACTAGTTACTCAAGACACTCTGAGGCCATTAATATGAAACAGTCAAATGGGGGGAGCGTGTGTGTTGCGGGAACGGAGCGTATCGTTCCCAATCTTGAAATGCTGTATATCAGGACTGCCATAAACCAATGACCACTACAACCCTGTGTTGCTGTCGTCCTGTGCCTACGGTTACGGAATTACAGAAAAGTTGCTCACGTTTTTTTATTTTTTTTTTTTTTTTTTTGCTCGCAGCTGTTTTGACTGAAAATGCCACGCAAGAAGGTGACTGACGTCTCAGGAAATGGATCCCTGAAGAAGAAGAAAGCCAGTGGCAAACGGAAAGAGCGAGACTTTAGCAGTGACGACGAGTTTGACTATGAACAGGAGAACAACAAAAAGCCCGGGAAGCCCTCCATCAAATCTACTCTGCAACCCGTCACTGTGGCAGATGATGTGAAAGAGAAAATTGTGAGTTTGTTGCGGTCGTTTATTTAAAAAAAAAAAGTAGTAATAATTATGCAGCTTCTCCTTTGTCAGATTGACTCTCCATTTGCATTTCCTCTCTACAGAAACTTGAATGTCCAAAGCTGAAAGGTCAACTAGTCATATTTGGAGCAACTAACTGGGATTTGATTGGAAGAAAAGAGGTGCCCAAACAACAAGGTAGAATATTTCTTATCCTACAGTGTGATATGTGTTAAAAAATCTATGTTGCTAATAATTAATTAATTCTTCGGTTTTGTTTTGTTTTGAAAACATATGATAAAATAACCTTTATTAGTCCCACATTGTTGATATTTGCATTTAACAAATCAGCAACACTATGTACCTTTTGCAGGAGTTAAGATTTTCACTCGTGCAAGAACCCACAACATTAATTAAATTATTTTTAAAAATTATATTGTATCCACACAAAATCTTGCTGTAAGTGTTAATTCACTTGTGTCTGTCAGGCAGAAGTTGCCTGAGCGGCACATCGCTGTGTTGAAAGTACACTTTCATCCAGCCAGTGTTTTGTTGCCTTGTCAATGCTCCATTTACATTACTGTACATGAAGGCAATCCGTTCTTAGGCCACCACAGACCAAACAGGATGGACGTGTGACAACATGGGGGAACGGGATGGGCAAATGTAACTGTGGAATTGCTGCGAATGCCAGGCCAGACTTTTAAACTGTGAAAAAAAAAAGCGCCACAGCAGTCGCAGCACAGATCACAACTACTCATCCATGGAAATACAGCTTGTACTGAACCAGTGAATGCCCATTAAATGATAGTGACGCAAATGTCTATTCATATCTATGCATATGGTGGACACCCCTCCCCCCTGCAGAAGGGCGTATTGATGCTTTTGCAGACACGCTGATAAATGTGCTTTGTTGCAAAGGGATTTGTGATTTTTGAACGGCTGGGGGGGGCAGCTTTATTTGTAGCAGCTGTTAAGACAAAGACCATGTTGGGGAGGATTGCTGCACCTGCTGTACATCTGTGAGGTTGTACATTTATCAAAATATGGCTTTTGGCTTTTTATTTTTTCTTAATACTGAGCTTCCAATAGGTGAGAATTGCCTGCCATCACGCAGTCAATATTTTTGTTTGTTTGTTTAATTTAGATTTTACAAGCATATAATTTCCGTAGAGGGCGGCATGTTGGGCGACTGGTTAGCATGTCCACTTCACGGTGCAGAGGTCTGGGGATCCCTAGCCTTCCTGTGTGGTTTTGTGTGTTCTCCCCAGGCCTGTGTGGGTTTTCTTGAGGGACTCTGGTGTCCTCCCACGTTCCAAAAACATGCGTGGTAGTTTGATCGAATGCTCTAAATTATCCCAAGGCGTGATTGTGAGTGTGAATGGTTGTTTGTCTGTGTGCCCAGCGATTGGCTGGTAACCAATTCAGGGTGTCCCCCGCATACTGCCTGAAGACAGCTGGGAGAGGCTCCAGCATGCCCTGCGGCCCTCGTGAGGATAAACAGATTAGATTAATTTGTTTTAAAAAAAGAAAAAGTGAAAGCTTAAATGTGTGTACCGACGTGACCATAAAACAAAGCATGCTTGCAAATATAGATTACTCAAATACCTTAGCTTTGGGATCATGAAACGCTCTGACTAATCCAACGTCTCTACATGTGCATAGTTGGTTCACACTCGTTGCTAAAGTGGGGCTTGTACAGATTGACTCTGTGACTGCCTTCCACCATGTTCAAATCTCATTGTCCGTTTCTTAGCGGGAATTTAACTTAGTTCCTTTCTGTTTGCTGAAGTGAATCCTGTGACCTTAACATGCAACCAGAAAAATCAAGTGCGTGGTCAGATCACAAAGCAAAAGTTGTTTGACTTCAATGTAATATATTGCGATATTGCGATAATGCCACAGAAAAGAAATGAATGTCAGATGAATTGAGTTGCACAATCTTTAAAACAAAAAAAATTCTCTTCCAGCTGCTTTCCGCAACCTGGGCCAGAATTTGTGGAGTCCGCACCGCTACGGCTGTTTAAACAACGTCCTTGTTAGCTGCGTGATTTCCGGCCCTTGTGCTGCTCACAGCCTTCTCATCACCACTGAAGGCAAACTGTGGAGCTGGGGTAAGTCCAAAATAAATTTGCATCATTTTGTATTTTTCAATCCCCCTTTTTTGATTTCAACAACATGCTACGTATGCCAATATTTGGGCAGGCCGCAATGACAAAGGGCAACTGGGCCACGGAGACACCAAACGTTTGGATGCTCCCAAGCTGATTGAGGGCCTGGCGGATGTTGTGGTTGTCGCTGCGGCCTGCGGGCGTAATCACACCTTGGCACTCACAGGTATGCTTGGGCAGCTCGCCTGTGCTAGGAATGGACCAGGCCCCTCGTTATTTTTGACTCCTCAACCTCAAAGTACCGTGTAAAGTTCTGGCAATGGTTCTGTACGCTTGTGTTGGTGGTTCTTTTCTTTAGAGGATGGCATTGCACACTCCTTTGGTGAAAACAAGTTGGGTCAGCTTGGCCAAGGCAGCCAGACGGATGCCGTCCTCAGCCCAGCTCCTGTAAGTGCCAGCTGTCGATGACGATACGATCAAGTCCCAGCAGGAAAGACTCAAGTTTGTTGTGGTTTGGGTGCCCAGATTTCCTACAATGGCCAGCCCTTGGTGAAGGTGTCGTGCGGGGCCGAGTTCAGCATGGTAGTGGACTGCAAAGGGAACCTCTATTCTTTTGGCTGCCCTGAGTATGGACAGCTCGGTAAGATGGAAGCACTTGAGCTCAGTCCTTCATTTTAAAATGCCAGACAATTTTGATTTACCTTCCTGGGACTAACAATCCATCCAGATAACATAATGCAAGTCCAAAATTCATAAGTGAAGAAACATTTTTGGATTAAACGTCATCAACGACGAGTTGCCTCGATTTAACTTCTGTGGATTAGTTTGATTTGAACTTGCTCCAAAAGTTTCTTCCCCATTACATGTCGTACACCAGGGCCACATGAGGACTGACAAATAAATGATTCATGAAATGGACCAAATTTAAACATTAGCGCTTTTGACCCGATGCCAGCGAAATGCTAAAGTGCATTCATTTGTTGCTGATTGGCATTCTCAAATCTCTAAAATGTACAGGCAATGTTTTAAATAACATCGTTAACTCTCGGAGCTCTAAAAACAAGTTAAAACGCTGCATGTTGAATGTGACTTAGGGGGCGTCCACTGTCAAGTCGATTTTCTGCCATTTCGCCTCTTCTCTGGTCTCACCGCAGGACACAACAGCGATGGCAAGTTCATAGCTCGTGCGCAGCGCATCGAGTTTGACTGCGAACTCATCCCCCGCCGTGTCGCCATCTTCATCGAGAAGTCCAAAGACGGCCAGGTCACGCCCGTGCCCAACGTGGTGGTCCGGGACGTGGCCTGCGGAGCCAACCACACGGTGAGAAGTTGCAACAGAGGGATACGTTTGTTGTCCCGTTTTGAGTGTTTGAGCCCGTGTTGTGCGTTTAGCTGGTGTTGGACTCTCAGAAGCGAGTATTCAGCTGGGGCTTCGGAGGTTACGGGCGTCTGGGACACACCGAGCAGAAGGACGAGCTGGTTCCTCGCCTGGTGAAACTCTTCGACTTCCCCGGTCGAGGAGCCAGTCACATCCATACAGGCTATCAGTGCTCCTTCGCCATCAGCGAGAGCGGTAAGACTCGGTGGTGGGTTTCACTTTGCAAATCGAATGCTGTTGGACTAGAGTACGGCTGACCTCTACCAAGGCTGGAGTATTTTAAGCGACTGCTTACTCTTTGATGTTTGACGGCTATGGCAGTCGGCAACTACGAAATACAATGTTGTAGAGAATAATGTACAATTAAGAATTCCAGCTTTCAGTTTGTGGTATTAGCACCTCGATGTGTTAAGCCAAGTCCGGATAGAGGCACCCACTTTTCTGGTGTGTAAGTATTGGAAGATGTGACCGAGTGGCTCAAACATTTGATAGTGCTTGTTTTGGGCTTTTGGCCTCCCCTGTGAAAACTGCATTTGCTGTACAGCAAATATGAAACACAGAGAGCTGTTAATGGGGAAAAAGACAACCTTTTTGAAGCTGAGAAGAGGTAAAAGCAATTACAGCGATTGCACACACGTTGGGCATAGCCGATACAACAATGGAATGTTTCGAATAAGACAACCGGTTGGCCAATGATATTGACAGCAGACAGAAACAATGCGAGCGCTGTGACGAAACACCTAAAGGCAACCGTTAGTGACATCACTGCCTACCTCCTCGGGGCTTGGGGTGAAGGTCTGAAAGAAGACATAAACAGGCCATAACCACAAGATGCAAACTGCTGATTGACTAAAAGCATTGGAAGGCCAAATTTGGGTTTTGCACAGTAGTACAGAGGTGAGCCACTAAAGTTTTGGAACAAAGTTTTATTGACAGAGGGGACGATTAACCTCCTCCAAAATGATGGAATGGCCAAAATATGGAGAACAAAAGGAATTGACCTTGCTGTTCCAATACATTTTGAGGGGGCTGTGTTATTGGAACCCACGCAATTTTTATCCCGTTTGGTGGCAGATTGCGCTCTACTCGGTCCTAATCTTGTCCAGATAGTCAGGAACAAAGAAGATATTTTTGATGATGTTTGCAGGGAGTCTCTTCTTCTGGGGGGTGACCAACACTTCCAGGGAGTCGACGATGTACCCCAAAGCCGTGCAGGATCTCTGTGGCTGGGAAATCCGCAGTCTGGCCTGCGGGTAAGTCCTTGGCAGTTGATGCGTTTAACTGTCAACGTTTGAGAGGTGACCTAAGTGTGTGCGTTTTTTGTTGTGTATCTCTCTGTGAAACAGCAAGAGCAGCATCATCATCGCTGCAAACGAGAGCACCATCAGCTGGGGTCCTTCACCCACTTTTGGAGAGCTGGTAAAGAGAAAGTGTCCTCATCATCATGACATTCACCCTGTAGGCCACAAACGGTACAAAACGTGTTTGTTTGATTTGTGTAGGGCTATGGAGACAACAAACCGAAATCCTCCACCACGCCCCAGGAAGTCAAGACCCTGGATGGCATTTATATCGAACAGGTGCACTGAATGACTGGCCTCGTGTGTGTGTGTGTGTGTGTGTGGGGCGGGGGGGCCTCCCACAAGTATTGTTGTTGACAGAGGTTGCAAGTTAATTATAGGCCGCACGCAGATGAACGCAATGGACAGGAGGGACCCTGTCGAGCACGGCGTCGGACCCAAAGCGTCGCTCGAGCCGTACGCTCAGAAACTGGCATGTTGGTGCTCCAGAAAGGCCCACACCAGGAGTTAAGATTGCTTGAATGCTTTTGTCTGCTTTTCCCAGGTGGTGATGGGTTACGCTCACTCCATGATCATCGCCAGGCAGGACACGCCGGCCGAGCAGGAGAGACTGCAAAAGCTGCCCGAGTACAACCCCCGAACAATCTGACAAGTCTTAGTGCAAGACAGCCCCCAAGTGGCCAGGAAGACGCGTCCGCTTATCGCACGTCTCCTCTTCACGGAGGGCTCAGTCCCAACAATTTGGACACTACGATCACAACGAACTATCGAGACCGTGTCACTTGTCGAGTGAAACCTTGTTTACGTCAAGCACTTCTGCCTCTTCCTTCCCAAGATGTGCTTCCTTTCCACTTTTGTTACATGCTCATTTGTTTGTCTGGTGTGTTGCAGTATTTTGAGAAATATTTGTCAGATTTACGGGTGCTTCAGCATGACCCCTCTTGTCTGCAGGGACAGATGCTCCATATGAGTGCCTACGTTTTCCATGGCCCTGTTATGGAAGTTGTCTTGTATGTTTTCTTGTTCTCAGCTTTGTTACATTCCTTTCGTTATTCTTCACAAGATCAATATTGGGACTATTGTTTTTACTCATTTCATTTGGGGCCAATGCTGCACTGTCAAAAGTATTTGAGCTGGGGGAGGTAGTTTATTTTATTTTTTAAATCAGCCGAAGGTGTTTTTCCTCACACCTTTGATCTTAATAGTGTGTGTTCTGGTTACATTTTCATTCCAATTAAAAAAAAATGGCCTGAACTCGTTTGAAATTTGCGGTGTGGTTGTAAACGAGGATTCCCATATGTTGAACTTATACCGACCCACACTGGATATGAATCGCAAGAAAAATGCCATGTGACCAAAAACGTTCCATTTATTTTATTATACAAAATTAGCTTGAATTTAATCTTCATCTTCCTCCTCCTCTTCATCCTGGTTGATCTGGAAGTAGCGCAGCTCGTAGCTCTCCTTGGTGTTGGCCACCACGCGCAACCAGTCGCGAAGATTATTCTTTTTCAGGTATTTCTTGGTCAGATACTTTAAATATCTAAAGAAAGACATCACAAACACAGTCACTTATACTGTACATGTGCAAAAGTACTCGGAAACCCCTGCGCCAACATGAGCCGCCCGAGTAAGCAAAAACTGATCATTTGATCCTGTCAATTTCTTCCCACATAATTACTGTACACATTTAAGTCCTTTTATGCATTTTTCATTCATTCATCTTCCGAACCGCTTGATCCTCACTAGGGTCGCGGGGGGTGCTGGAGCCTATCCCAGCTGTCTCAGGGCAGAAGGCGTGGGACACCCTGAATCGGTTGCCAGCCAATCGCAGGGCACACAGAGACGAACAACCATCCACGCTCACACTCACACCTAGGGACAATTTAGAGTGCTCAATCAGCCTGCCATGCATGTCTTTGGAATGTGGGAGGAAACCGGAGCACCGGGAGAAAACCCACGCAAGCCCGGGGAGAACATGCAAACTCCACACAGGGAGGCCGGAGCTGGAATCGAACCCGGTACCTCTGCACTGTGAAGCCGATGTGCTAACCACTGGACTACCGGGCCGCCCCCCTTTTATGCATTTTGTGACGCATAACTGACTTGTATTTATGGCTCGAGGAGTACCTGGACACTGTTGAATGTTGGCCAAATCCTTTATCAAGAATCACTGAGTGGCATCGGTAGCAGTTACTGTATGTCCAATTTAGTACGAGTATGTTGGACCAGAAACCATTTCCTGATCATGTTTCTTTTGTCAGATCCATTTAATTCGGTATGGGCGCTAATACATTAATAATCATAATAAATGCTATTAAAAATTATTCCAACTAATTGTGTACTTGAAAAAAATATATTTTTGCTTGCGTTTCACTTAAGGAACAACCAATCTGTTTCCTTTTTAATGAGCTTATATCAGCTAACTAGGAATTAGACAAGTCTTCTTTGTACTAATACAAGTTGTGGAAGTGTTCAAAACTAACCTAGCAGACACCCCGAGAGGAAACTGAAATATTTTATTTATTTGACTTGACCAAGCACCCCTCTGTTTAGGTACATGACCCATTTCAATAGCAAGTCCCCTCTGACCACCTTTGCCACATTTTTCATCCATATGACTCAAAATGTGTCCACGTACAGAACAACACTTTGGATTATATTTGGAAAAATTCAGAATGGTAACGGGAATGAATGGTGAGGTGGTGAGAGAGATTGTTGGAGTGAAAGTTTACCTTTTGGAGAAGGGCACCTCTGAGGAGATGGTAATCTTACTCTTGCTCCTCTCAATGGACACCACACCTCCGCCGAGGTTGCCTGCTTTGCCGTTCACTTTGATACGCTCCTGCAGGAACTGCTCCTGCAAACACACAAACACGTTTGCACACGGTAAGACGGGGGATGATTTTATGTCCATATATCTTGAAATTGAACAGATAATTTGCACAATAATTTAACACTCGCATTAAAATGTACTATGCATAAACAATACATGTATTTGAAAAACATGTTAATGGAGAATTATTTTTGTGTTATCGTTCACAAAAATCCATCCATCCATCATCTGAGCTGTGCTGGAGCAGCCTATCCCAGCTGACTTCAGGCAGAGAACAGTTGGTAATTAAGCCAAGTGAGGCTGGCAGAGCAGCAGAACAAAGGATTAAAATCTTCAAGAAAGCGTCATGATTTAGTGCAACGCAAAACATTGCACATTTTACTGCACTATGCGCGGAGGCTGGCCAGCTCTTCCTTGGAATCCGCCGAATGTTGCTGCGCCACGGTCGTCGTTGCCCGGACGGACAGATGGCGGGCGTTTCATAAAACGAAAGCACCAAGTGCAGTGGATTAGTTCATCTCGAGTTCTCTCGCAGCGGTTCGATTCCCATGGTCCTCTGCATAACTGATAGCTTGCAGTTTAAACTGCGCTTTGTAAGCGTGTCTCTTCGTCTGTGCATTTTTTGGGATGTTGTTTCGCACAATGCGCATGCTACATGCTATATACACCTACTTGGCAACATGCCTTTAGCCTCCTCTTCCCACCCATCCCACTTTATCATCCACACGTCCTCAGTTACGTCCGCCTTTCCTCTATATAAGCAGCGTGTTGGCACAACATCAGTCAATCAAGCGTACCCCTCATCGAAGTCAGACAACGGCATCCGCAGATTTTGGAACTCGGTGCATACGCAAGGCATTATTTTGGAGAAAATTATAAGAATTTTAAGTGCGCCTTTTGGTCGCGAAAATACGGTATTTAATATTCAAGACTGAATGTGCTACACTTGAATGGATCAATCATCAATGATGTTTTTACCCCGCTACGCACATTGTCTTGCATGTCAGGTTATTATGATTAAATAAAATGTCACTTGTACAGAACTTCTACTTATACCCGTTGCCCCTCCCTCAGCTAATTGTTCGGCCAATAAACGAGGGACTTACAAAGTTGGCGGCATCCATGATGCCGTCTTCAACAGGATGGGTGCAGTCCAGTGTGAACTTGAGGACCTGCTTCTTCTTCTTACCACCTTTGCCAGTGTTCTGCTTCTTCTGCTTTAATAAGAACAACAACACAAGTTTATTACACACGTGTTCTCTGGAGAGCTTCAAGCTGCACAGCGTTTTGTCACATTTGTACAGCAGTACAAAGTCAACCCCCCCCCAAAACCCAACAACAAAATCTGTTATTTTATTTATTCTTTTTTTGCTCCATCTCATTATTGGGTATAGCTGACTTTGTATGCAAGCGAACACATGTAAATTTACATAGAATACAATTTTCAAAGTCTAATCCAGTGTTTCCTAAATTTGATTGAGCAAAATGCAGTCCTACTTTAAGCCTTTGTTTTGTGTGGTGGCCCTGTTGCGCCGCCATGAGCCATGTTGTGGTTGCACTGGTCCTCGATATCCATGATAATATAAATTAAATGTCAACCATTGTTTCATATTCAGCATCTTTGTTGTGGATTATTTAAGGATGTAAGAAAATAATTCTGTGTCGTTTTTTCCCCCTGCATAACACCTGACTATTTTAAATTTGACATTTTTTTAGCTTGATGTGTTTGATTAAGGTGGATCACGACATGAGATGAGAGATAACATCTTGCTTCATTCTCTGCTGAAGAAATTGTTGGTAGGCTTGCGATGTGTGGTCTCTCTGAGGCGCCGTAATTTCGAGTTTAGGTCGTTGCATTCTATTCGTACATATACAATACATCCTTGTTTATATACCGCTTTAACAACAGCTGCAGCTGTAACAAAGCGCTTAACAAAACAGTTAACAAAGTAAATGCCACTAAATTCTATACACTGTACCTTTAATAGTAGTATCGTTAAAATCTTAGCGATACTCACCCTAGTCATGATGGCACTACTTCGTGTAAATGTTTAAGAAAAAACGATTAACATTACTGCATAAATACAGTTTAGTTGTATTTAAACGCAATATATTCCCATGTGAACTTTGAATAACTGCTTTTCAAAATGTATTTACGATTTTTATGTCACTTGAGTGCAATGCAGTCATTTAGTTTCATTTTGATGTTCCTATATTTAGACCAAGTGTTACTGTTGAAAGACGATGGTACTACTGTATTCTCATATCGTGTGGAGGCACTTAAAAGAGCCAAGCATATTTTAGGTACCTGGTATAAACTCTGCGAACCACCGACCAAGGACATGTTACTTAGACATCCATGTGTGAAAATGTCATGTTTTAGAATACCCTTTACATCACCTCAATAATAAGAGTAAGTGCAGTTGCCCTGACTTGGTTTACCCCTTGCGGCAGCCGTCGGTACGCTAATATCGTGACTCCCAATACAACATTAGAGTTCATGTAATGACGCATAGCGTGCTTGATAGTCGAAAAAGATCAATGACAATCATTGGCGATGTTTAAGGGGTGCGTTTAATCAATCCGGCCACTCATGTTTAGAAGCCAAAACAGGACAGTCTAGACAAAAAAACGTGGTGAGCTTAGCAGGCAGAAGCTAATGTTAGTGATAGGCCGCAAAAAAATTGAGATACTTTTATAAGCTCATCAACAGGCCGCCCCGAAGCTTCAATTTGGACGGCGACCATCATTAGACAACAAAGGCAACAGCCTTATCGTCGTTTTTCAATTTTAAACAGGGCAAGCAACAGTTTGAGCAGCTTGTTGATACGCGATTCTACTTACAATGGGCGCCATGGCGAAGAAGCTCGCAGAGAGAGCGAGCGTGGAGTGCGCATGCGTTACGAGCACGAACAAGTCAATCGTCGAATCATTGATTCACAACAACGCACGCCGACAAGTTATTTTTGTTTAGATTTTCACATTTCCAGAAAAGTGCAAACGTAAACGGGGCGCAATTGTAGCAAGGCAGATACTGTACATTCATTAAATAATTAATTTGTCGTTAGTGGTTAGCACTCATAAATAAAAAAGTCATCAATACAAAAAAAGTGTTTTGTGTTTTATCTCTATATATAGTGTATGTGGGTGTGAGGGTATGTGATGAATCCTAGCACGCAAGTATTTACATTGTACAAGAGTGGGTCACATTTTGCGGACACTATTTGTTCATTTTTTCAATTTACATTTACAGTGGGAGCCAACTCTTGGAATTTGAGTTCTCTACCTGTTTCACTGTCAAATACCATCAGGCCATTACAAAATAATTCATCTTGGCAAATATAGTACAGTATTTCAGTATTGGAAGCTGTAAATAAATGGTCAAATATGATTGAAATCTCCAATAATTTAATTATACAATCTATTATACAGATGAAAAAAACCTTTGTAAGTATAGGTCTACTCATAAAAAGCCAAAGATAAAGTTTTATTACAAGCGACTGTAAGGTGGTTCTTCGCCTGAGTGAGGGTCATATAATGGATTACATAAATAGAACAGTGTTCGACTCAACTTCAGTTCACTCTTTGACCATGTGACTGTTCTGAATGCAGTGTTACCACAATTTATTTCAATGGCCCAACAGAGTAACACTGCTCTGGATGGCATGAAAATGACAATGTGTGCAGGAATCCAGTAAAAAATTAAAACTGTCATCTAGGATCTTTTTTCCCCCCCAAATGTTGCTACATATGAGAGGTCTGTAAAAACACAAAAATCCAAAGAAAGAGGGCAGTGCTTCGCATCATCTCCACAGAGCTTCAAGTTGTTGGTTTGGACCTGATGTTGATGCCTTCTCCTTTGCTGAATTGTTCTCACCACGAGGGCCACTCACACAAGAGTGAATTGATTTCTTCCTATTTAGCCCTACATCCCTTTGAAGCTGGATATGTCACAACTGTATAAATGGTGTAAATTGGGAAAAAAAAATGAGCATAAAAAGTGGGTGGGATGAGCCAGCTACAGAGGTACAGTAGTCACAGCATCAGATCCAGTTCTGTGGAAACAAGACGCCGTTCCAGTGGAAAGCGACTTGTGTAAACAGGTAATATTGAAATGGAATCCCTTTTTTGCCATCCAACCAAGGTAATACATGTCTGTCCATCAACTCTTCAGTATCCACCTCTGACAGCTACCATCCACTCTCGAATGACCCCTGCTTGCTGTTACAGCAAGCAGGGTCAAAGCATGCAAACAAAACTGCAAACAAGTGCTACTACAATACACGCAAAGATGGTGAAACGTTTTTGGTCTCTCGAACTGGATTGTAGCATTTGGTCAAGTAAGAGCAGACCACTTGCTTGCTGGCCTGTGCGAGCTAGTGGGTCGGCTCGCAGAATTTGTTGCGATCGCGCCAATACCACCGTCTGGTCTGCTTTTTCAGTCAAGTCCACTCGTCAAAAGTTGTGCTCTACTGGTTGATGCGGATGCCTGAGATGAAGGGCAGCCCGGTGGGGACCCGCCTCTTGTACTCCACGTATTCCTCTGCAAAGAAATTAATGAGGGAAATCTCTTCTTCCTCAATCCGCTCCCGAAAGAACCTCCAGCTGGCTATGGTGTAGCCCAGTGTGCATACTGGGTTGCACAGCACCACCTACAGTGGACACAATGCGTTAGCTAACATTTTACCTGATATGACCAGACCAAAATTGCAGTATCGGTAATCAAGGAGAAGTGAAACACAGACCTGTGTTCCTATGCTCCAGTAGAACCAACCCACATAGGAGGGGTGTCGAAAAAAAGCGTAGACGCCGCTGGTGACCAGCACGTGACTATACGCCTTTTCATTCTGGACAATGTGGTTGAAGTTGGAGCCGGCCGTCAGCATGGCCGCCTTGCGGAGGGCCTCACCGCACAGCACCATGAGCAGACCCATGACGCTCAACCACCTCAGCTGCTTGAGCTCTGAAAGACAAGATTGGGCATGTCAAGCAGGAAAATTGAGACTTTTGTTTTTTTAATCACTTGCTTATTGGGATGTATGAGAAAAATCGACATGACTGGCATTATGCGTTATGGTCAGCCACAACCAAAAATTCAGCTCTTCTATTGAAGGACAAAAAGCTGCCAATGTCATTTTGTCAATTTCCCCGCTCCGAAAAGTGTGCTGTAAAATTACAGGACCACAACATTGTACATCTGAAAGCGATAGTAATTGGTTCAAAAGACAACTGATTATACATGATGCTGACTGTTTTTGTTGAATGAAAAAAAGAAAAAGTATGTTGCCCACCGACCTGGAAATATTAGCTTCTCCACAGTGAACTCAACCCATGATGAGACAGCCGCCAGCGTGTACTCCACACTGTGGTTAAGGAGGAACGAGTCCAGTGAGAGGCTGTGAGGGTTAATGATGGCCGTCACCAAGTACTCAGAGTAATGGAAGAATGCCAGGGAGCACATATACCTGCAGAGAGGTGACAGTACTACATGTTTTGCACGATCCAGCAAACATTTTACAACACCTAATACGCAAGTTCTTAAGTCTTTAAGAATGACAACCAGCTACCAACACTAACATTTTTTTAAGGGGGACATACAATGGAAAAACTGACTACTTGAGCCTGCCCACCCAACAATTGCGAAATTACATAACCAAGTTAGCTTTATCTGCCCATTTCTTAAAATGACTTTGTGAGCATGCACAGTTGCACACAAGCACACACAATGCGAAGAAAAACATTTATGATGTCGTTGACAGGGGACTGTTAATAAGACAACCCCTGTACATTTTTAAACAATGATTCCAAGATAAAGGCATAAATATCTCAAACATCAAGTAATATTCATTTACATACCACCCAAAATGTGTCCAAGTGGTTTCGGTGCAGCTTATAATTAGACCACAGCCAAAAATGACCCCCAGAAAGCAGGCTCTTACAGCAACCTAGGACAAAAACAAATGTTCAAATTAATCAATAGAAATGCATATTACTAATTTAAATTTCCAACCCATCCAGCCAACCTTAAGTAGTACTATTTTGTCATATCCGATAAATACATGACACTAAAGTGTAGATTGTATTTCGGTCCATTTTTTGTCCTCTTGTTAAAAATCTTCGAAACAAACACTAATTGTCGTTCCTCTCTTCAGGATCAGTTTTTACACTATATTCGAAGATACAAGTAAGGGGCGAACAACATTTTTTGACATTACTGTCACCTAAGAGAAATACAACAATGAATAGCTGATGTTTATCATCACTTTTGAAGTCACCTGCTTATACTATTTAGATAAGTGTAATTTTTATTTTTGATGACGAACATTTCAGACATATACAGTAACTTGGGGTAGGAATCGTTTTACAGAGTGATAACATCCCATAAATAGTAGACGCATGGGCTTACTTCTTAAACTGCAATTTTCTATTTCAATTCTAGACTAAAAGGACACGTACGTGACTAACTTCCCTAATAAAACACACAATACCTAAATGCAGGTGTGGCCTTTCTTCTCCATACAGTGAAATGTTTTTCAAGGACTTCAAATTATAATACAAATAAAGTTTGTAGGTCATTGCAGGTTGAGACGACACTGCTGTCTCGTTCTACTTTCGCTAATAGGATTAACAAAGTGCACAGCTATTGCACAACTAGCTACCGGTCTAAAATGTGGCACTTAAGACACATTTATAGGACTGTAATTAATTTAATTCTTCATTCACCCTAAAACCTTAACTAGAAAAAACTTAAAAGTTCGCTAGCTAGCGTTTACGTTTACCTTGTACAGAGGTCCCCTACAGATTAGTAACAGGAGGCCATTGATAACAGCAATATGCAGACAAATTGCTATTTTCCCGGGAGTTTCCGTCAGGTAATCGAAGACCCAGTCAAGGTGACCAAAGCAGGATCGAACCAAAGGTATTATGACAACGCTGAGACCTAGAATAAAGCTCTTAAGACTTACTGTACCCTCAAGTACTAACTTACTGCCTGCCATGATGGAAAAGGATTCCACAAAGTATCGCGAGATCACACGCGAGGGGATTCCCGTTGGTGCGTTCGCTTTGTAATGGGACGTCGGAATTCTTCATGTCAGTTAGAAGACGAAGACAAAAATGAGGAACAAAAAGTAACCATCACCCCAGGCTGAGGTTAAAGAGTGTTGTGGAGCAGGTTTTATTCCAGAGCAGGATCTTTCCCTCAATTATGTCTTCCTGTTCTAGCTACTGCAAAAAAAATAAATAATAAACATTCCCACAGTATGATGCTTCCACTTCACTCATGGGATGGTATAAGTGATGAGTGGTGCCTGCTTTCGTCAAAACATGATGTCTGACATTCACTGACAGTGCTGTGAGTACTTTGGGTATGCACTGTACAATGTCCCAATGTGATTTCCTCCCACCCCCAACTAATTTCAGAGGTTACATTTGAAATGTGAATTTAAATTTTGCATTCACCTGATCATGATTGCAAGATTAAACATTTTTATTGGCTATCAACAGGTTTTCTTTTTTTAGGGTGTGTGACGACTGTTCAGATAATCCAGTAAGAAACAACTGCCTGAAATTAAGGTTCACTTTATTTCAGTAAAAAAAAAAATATAAAATTGTACCAATAATAACATTATTGCATACACTGTACAGTATATATAAACAGGCTTGCACTGAGTTTCAAATACTTTGGAAGTAACGTCAGTAAAATTATGCACTTGATTGACTTTTCTCTGTTTTTGGCAGGTCTGTTTCGCCAGGAGCAGTGTGAGCAGTCTGACCCATCAACTCTCTCAACATCTCTTTGTACTGCCTCTTATGGTGAGGGCGAATGACATTGCCGAATCCTTCAGACGAGAAAGAAAATTAATTGGTAAATAGGAAGGAAAAAGAAAAGAGCAATTTAAGTGACATGAGACTGTGCTTACTGCATAAAAGGTGGAAGTCTTTCTCTCTCTCTGTGAATAAGGCCACGGCAGTAGTCACCATATTTTCATAGTTGTCCGTCTTCTTGTAAGCGTTAACAGCTTGACAGAGTTGAAGTGATCTATCTGGGCCGAGTGCTTCTTTGACATCTTTCAGAAAGGTAGCCAGGATTTTCTTCTTTTGCATAGCCTCTGGTAAACATGGAAGAGTTTTGATTTTGTTGTTTAACTATCATTTCTAGATTGCAATTCCAAAATCACTTTCCTCTGGTGAAGCCACTTTTTTTCCATGAAAGCGTCAACCTCAGGTAAAATCTCCAAGTTGCAGCTAAAGCAAAACCGAATGCCAAAGAATCGTGCTGCCACCACTATTGATTCAATGAAAATCATCTCCAATCAGCGGAGATTTATTTAGGGATAATAAGAGCAGTGAACTGACTACTATTTGAAATGAGTTTAAATGTGGTTATTTTGGAATCAGCCACATCTCTATTTGTAAAAGAGTGTGCACATCAAGCTTACATTTAAACATTGTTCCCCACATAAAATATTTTCATTTTTCTATCTTGGTCTACTGCAAAAATGCAGCATGTACAGGTTACCCTTTTTTGATGTCACTGCCAGTGTTTTGCAGGACTGACAATCAATGTCAATGCTTATGAATTGCACACTTTACGTGTATGTATAATTTTCCTTCGTATGACCTACCGATCCGAGTTTCTCTCTCTGCGTCCTGTTTGAGTTGCTCTCCATTCACTTGCGTATCCGATGTTGAATTGGAACTGGATGACGAAGGCTCACTGGGTTGTCCATCTGTTAAATGGGAAAATAAAGCCGAAGATTGAGATTTTGGATGAACATTTACTATCTAGTGTGACTTAAGGTAGGCTGCTTCACTAGGCTTGTTTTGTAATTGTCTAACTCTATTATAGACATATCAATTCGTTGCAATTATTTTTCGTTTGACCACATAGTTTTACGAGCCATTACCAACATGCTTATATAATGCGAGTGTTCTTCTATCCAGGCAGAATGTGTTTTTTTTGTGTCCCTTACCAGTGTTTCTCAACTGTTGTCACACCTGTACATGCATTTTCCTATTATCTCTAGTCACTAGAAGTTAAGAACAATAAAGAAAACGTATTTTGTGGCTTTTGAACTTTCAATTATATTTTTAAACATAACTTCACCTTTCATATTTCAAAGTGCCTGTGAAAATGATTACTGCATGAACAAAAATGAATATATCTGTAGTATACGGTAATTAAATAGGGATGGAACGGTGGATCGACTGGTGAGCACGTCCGGTGAGCACGTCCGCCTCACAATGTAGAGGCGCAGGGTTAGATTCCTGGCTATGGCCTTCCTGTGTGGAGTTTGCATGTTCTCTCCCGGTGCCTTCGTGGGTTTTCTACAGATACTCCGGTTTCCTCCCACATTCCAAAAACACGCATGGCAGGCTAATGGAACACTCCAAATTGTCTCTAGGTGCGAGTGTGAGCGCAGATGGTTGTTCGTCTGTGTGTGCCCTGCGATTGGCTGGCAACCAGTTCAGGGTGTACCCTGCCTACTGCCCGAAGACAGCTGAGTTAGGCTCCATCACGTCCGTGACCCTCGTGTGGATAAGCGGATTAGAAAATGGATGAATGCATAATTAAATCGTACAAAATCGCACTAAATATTTCACTTTTATCTTGGCAATTAGCATTTATTTTGAGGAAAGTCCCTGCGTCCAAACGTTTCGTGTGGGAACTCAATATGGTACAGAGGAGTAGCAAATATGAATTAATTTATCGAAAAAAGAAGGTAATAACATACCGATGACCTAGAAGAGGCAAGCCTGACCTGGGATGCAAGATCAGTTTATCACTGTACAGAGTTGCCCTAATTTCCAGTCCCACGACAATAAATTTGTACATAAGGCTCCAGTCTATCAATCACTTAGTCACAGTTATAGTAACTATAAAAACGTTGTAAAAGAAACCTAACAGTATATGACCGAAGAACATTAAAGACTGGCAATCATGACATCAGTGCTACCATACCATATTGACCTACCACTATGTGACATCGTTGATTTCTTTTCCTCACTTTTCACCGAGTGTTCCGGCTTGAAGCCACAGCCGTCACCGGTCAGCTCCACGCATTTCTCGTCAAATGCCTTTCTGTGATGCGGTCGTACAAAGGGGTATAAACCTGTGACACATTTGATGGTTTTTAATCACCTGCTCATTCATTATGACTAAACATCAGTGGACCCCCGCTTATCATGGGGTCATGGACTGTCATTGACTTACTCCGGTAAAGTCTGTAAGTATGAGGGTCAAGGGTTAGTAAAGACGTGCCAGACAGCAGATTGTCCAGGTTGTCATCCTTCTTGTAGGCGACCAGAGCCTGGCGAATTTGCTCAAAGCTGACCTGGCTCAAGGATGATTTCATTTCTAACAGAAATGACCGAGCAATGTTGATTTTTCCATCTCCAGTATCAGATCCAGAAACGCTTGGCCTCTTTAACAAGAATAAAGATAGTGAACATTTCTTAACAAGAATTAGAAAATGACCAAGTAGTTGTGTCACTGGAAATGATAAATACCTGTTCTTGGATCAATTTTATTGTGCGTTTGACTCCACGCATCATCTCATCCATTCTCTTGTCATGTTGAAGTGACAGTGTGGAGAGATGCCTTTGCTAGAAAAGCAATGAACACAACAATCTCATTAAAACGAAGTAAAACCATCCATTTACTATTCTGCTGCTTATCCTCATTAGGTTCGCGGGGGAGCTGCAGTCTACCCCAGCTGACTTCAGGCAAGAGACCAGTAAAGCCCGGACTGGTTGCCAACCAATCACAGGGCATGCGTAGACAAACAAACATTCACAACTTAGAGTCTTCAACACATAATATGCATGTTTTGAAATGTGGGTGGAAGCCAAAGCACCCGGCGTTTAGATTCAAAACCCCATCCTCATTCATGTAAGTTGGTTCTGCTAGCCCCTCATCTACCGTGCTGCCATCTACAGTGCAATCACGTTAGCTAGTTGTGACCCATTTTGCTTGCTTCCTTCGACATAGATTATTATATTTAGAAAAATTGGGGAGGGGGGTCCACATTGTCAACATCAGCCTCCTCTGAAACACAACTGACACTGTATACAGTACTCACAAAAAGATTAAGAAAATCCAATTATTTGAAGATACTGACATGTTGCAAGTGGATGGATGATTTAAGGTTAAGGAGCTACGTTGTTGGCCGGGGGGCTTTTCGCTAGCAGTAAGGAGACATGTGGCCAGTAAGGACAATAGTACGAAGCAATATGAAGGCATGGCTTGGTGATGCTGAGGCCTAAAGAATGGGCTCTTCAGCCTGAACTTTAAATACCATCCTATTTCCATGTATTGTAAATGTAGTGTGAAATAGTTTTTCATCATTGCCTCTCAAGACAAAGAAAACAAAAAGAAGAAAAGCTACCGTCTCTAATCCACAAGCGCCATTGCCTCCTCTTTGGTGCTCCACTCGCTCGAGGGCATCAAACAGGTTGCCTGGTTTTAGTTTCCTCTTTTGAGTCTGAGACTCATACTGTTTGAAAATCCCAGCGTATTCCGTATCTTCATCTAACAGGAGACAGGATGAGACAAATGTAAAATATTTCATATCGAAAATAACGTATTGAAGCGGTCAAGCCCAAAGTACCTAAAAGCTCAAACAAACACACTCACCAGTTCTCCTCCTTTTGAGAGTGGAAGTGTGCACGTCCAGCATTTTGGCCTTCTGAGTGTCTGGCTTCTGGGAGGGTGTGAATGAGGTATCACCAGATGAATGAGAACTGCTTGCAGGTAACACTGAGGGATCGGGTGCAGGATTCTTCTCCAACAGAGGCCTCTGGTTAGACATTCCAACAAAACAACAAGAGTTCATTCATGGACTGTTGTATCATTATGTGAAGTGTTAAAACTAATATTTCAAGTATTCCGCCTTTTCAGGTCATTCAGTGCATGAGTGTGTACTGTATAAAACAGCATAAAAGATATTCAATTAATAATCACAAACTATAGGTATAATTGATTGTTTTTGTCTCCTTATTTTCACGATACATCACAGACTGTAAAATAGTAGCGGTAGCATGAGTCAAGAACAAGTGACGTACCATTTTCTGTGCAACCCTGAAGAAATGGCAGACATCCCGAATAATGTTCCCAAAGTTGTCATACGAACGCACATAAGGCCTCAACCACGCTGGGAGGTGAGATTGTACATCTCTACTTTTAAATCTGTGGAGGGGGAGGGGTGAGAAGACAATTTTAAAGTTGGGTTATCATGACCTCACTTGAAAGGTCACTTTTTTTTAATGGCTTCTCAGGGAGGTCAAGAATGCTTTGGAAAAAAAAATGTGCATTTTCTCAAAATATAACGTACGAATTGATGTATATTCATATCTGTATGTAAATCTCTTTACATTTTAGAAAAATCTGATGTGTGCTCTTTTTTCCAAATGCATTACCTAAGTATAGGATCGGGTCTCGGTATAGGCCGACACTTTAAAACCAAACACTCGAATTTGCACTGAGGTGATAAAAAAAAAAGCGGAATTGGGACATCCCAAAAATTGATATTCATTGATTGTAAAGACACTGGATTACAATGTATGAGAAGCACTTGATCTGACCTCTGATCACAGAGAAAGATGGCTCCATAGTCATCCTTGTGGCGAATGACTCGGCCAATAGCTTGGTTGACAGCTCTGAAAGCTTGCTCTCTGTACCACTCCTGCCCTGTAAGTAGCTACAAAAGACACAGCCACATCCCAAACACAAAACATGTCAAACCAAGACTAGTGTTTATTTGGGTCAAATCCCTCATAGGAGTTTTGCAAAGTGTGAGTCCCTGAATTAGTCCAAGTTGGTCATTCCATACCAAAATGGATGTTTGACTGTCATCTAATCTTTTCTCACTATCACATTTTTATTAAAGCATCGTCACAAAAGAAGGCAATTGCTTCCGTGTTGCCTTTTTTTCCACCTACTACTTTGCCTGAAGAAGTATTGAGTGTTTTGTAAAAATGTCCAAACTTCAGTCAAAGAATTTTGCTATGTTGTGAAGTAACCTAAGAAGCACAAAGATTTACATTCTAAATAATGAATTTAAATCTCACCTTCTGGCCAGGTGCCGCTATTTTCCCTTGGTTCATCTCATCTAAGAATTGCATCTTTAAAACGATTCGAGGGTCGAACTTCGGTGGAAAGGGGAGTCCAGTGATGATAACTCCACGACCAAATGTATTTGCAAAATCCAGACCCTCGCTAGCCTGAAGGAAAAAAGTCATGTCAAGAGCTTCTGTGACACACACAAAAAAAAAAAAACATTTGAGAAAAAAACCCCAAACAGATCAAACAAACCATGTGATCACTTTCTAATCGATTAAAATTATTCACGTGAGCTTGTGGAAATCCACTAATCGCAAAGGGGCAGTTGGACTACCTATTAAGAGACTGGCTGAAGGCTGTACTTTATCTTTGGGTGAAATCACAACCCCTCATGGTTTTCTGGAATACTGGACCAGGTCAATTCCCTCATCGGGGGACTATTAGCACCCATGAAAGTTAAACCATGTTGGTACACATGTGCTTTGTGGACCAGGTACAGATTTTTATCCAATGCGCTTGCTGACCACTTATGTGCTGTATACCTAAAAGCTGTGCATTTATGTAAAAGAACCAAGTCAAAATAATGAAATTCACACATTTAGTACATGCAGCAAGTAGGACAGTTATCCATGAACATCCCTTCACCTTTCCACGACACACTGCGGCAAAGATTCCACCTCTTGATTGGGAGTCATTCACTTTGTTGTAATAACCTTCAATAGCCTAAAAAACACAGACAATAGATACTTTAAGATACCTGTTCAATACTTTTGCGACACGTTTAGTATGAGACTGTGTTGAACAAAACAGCTAATGAGGTATTAGAATTAATTAGGTTTTATACAAACGGTGGTCTGTACCAACACACGGGAACGTGTCGCAGAAATCATACCACATTTACCTCGGCAAAAGGTCCCCTCCCTTTTGGTTCGACAAACATTGGCTTTAAATTCTCAATCCGATTTGCGTGTCCATTGTCCTGGGGAGAATGAATGCAGTTTTTGATACAGACATTTTTAGAATTTAAAAGAATCACACAACTATAATAAAAGTACTATTGAGCTCATAGCTTCACTTACTCTCCAGAACTCCAAAGTTTTTTCCATTAAGTAGAAGGAGGGAAAAAACAAAAGGAGCCCATCGGGTACAATCCGGGTCAGGTTTACTGAGGAGACGGCAAACGTTGAAACATACTTTGAAGCTAAGAGGGCGTTTTTTCCAAGATAATCATTGTGATGGTAATTGAGTACTGTATGAAAAGTACTTACCCACTGTGTTTCCTAAAGACGACAAGTTTTCAGGATCAAGTCTTTAAAAGAAAGAAAGGAATATTCAGCCGTGTCAGCATTAAGTTTCTCAGTCACCCAATAGGTCATAAATTAAACAGGTGCAATGAACATGACGCATACTACTACTTACTATGTATGTACGTACTGACCTTCTATCAAACGCTGAAGTCAACGGCACCCTATCTGGACCGTGCTCAATGACACTAACAAAGATCTGATCCCGCCCAATCACGTGGCTGTTTTCCAGAGACACTGGAAACGGTCTGAAAAAACACATTGGTAAACAGAAAAAAATGTTTGTACAGTTGTTTAAAGCTCTGATAGGCCATCAGTCAATTATAATATATATTTACACCTATTTAATGTTTCCTATTTTGCCAATGATCAAAAAAATGTGTTCGATGCAGCTGTAATGGGCTTGACTCAAGTAAACATACATTCTCATCTCAGATGTAAAGGAGCTCAGGGGAGACAGGGTACCGCTGGTCAGAATGATGCAGCGAACGCCTTGATTCTTCAAGTCCTGCATGCTGAAGCCCGGAGAGAAACACCAATAACTCAGAATGTTTCCTGGAAGATACAAATGAACAAACACATAGAGTCAAGGCAAATAAAGAGTACTTGTCGCAAAAGCTTAAAACAGCGGTTGTGTCTTGACAGCGGATTGGCTCCACATTTAAAACAAAAACAAAAAAAACCCCAACAACAACAAAAGAGAATGGAGGATGAATTTACGTTTTATCAGCTTAACCACTGACTATTCAAAGCATTTGCCTTACCTGCTTTCTTTGATGATGAAGCCCACAGGTCGCCGTTTTTTTGTTTTTTCTGAGTGCTGGTGTCTTTATGGATGTGAACCTGCAGCCAGTACACAAACATGATAGCTGATGATAAGTGCCTAATCATGATGTTACTCCACACAAAAAGTAGAAATCTGTCACAGACTATATGTGTACATTGACCCTATGAAGTGATTAGTCTTTTGGGAGGGAGGTGTCCTGGAAGGGGAGGAGAACAATAGAAACTTGCAATACGTAAAGCGCTGAAAGTCAAGAGCAAAACACAAACGAAAACATGTGCAGGCGCAGTGCACTAATTCCAAGTAAAAGTTTCCAGCCTGCAATTACGTACTGTATGTCTATGTACCGGTATGGTCAAATATTTTAGAAAATAAAGTATATTCCTGTGACAAGTAACTCACCTTAAAATGAGCTGTATTAGCTTCCATTGTCATTTTGCAGTCTTTCTGTGAAAATGCGGCGCCAGGGAACACCATCTATAAGGGAGGGAAAAAAAAACTAATTTAAACTGGTGCCTGTTGTTCTCTACATTATTTCTGGGCGAGTATATACAGTAAGTCAATATCATGGAAATACATGTTGGGGTTTTTTTAAGAGTCTGCTTTCTAGGAAGGTACAATTTTTCTACAGCTCTCCACATCATAAATGAGTGATCTTATTACAATGTGTACAGCAGTCGTGACATGAGATGAAGAATCGTGTGTCGACATGAGCGGTTGCTTCCAGTGTTAATATTCTCCTGGGGAAATACAATCTTATGCATGCTTTGCGTATTCCAGATTAAAAAAGGAGCATTTTTCCAAAGTATTTAACTCCTTTGTACCTTCATTTGACATACCTGCATGATATCCAAGAGCTTCTGCAACCCGCTCGTGTTGAGAAATATCCCTGGCTCTGTGAAATACATGTCATCCAACACATATGCTACAGTGGTAAGAACCTTTGCATCAATAGGAAGTTTAGGTCGAACTGGCTAAGAATGTGTTTGAACGTGACTAAAATGTGCTGATGACTGAAACGTTCTCCGCAAACAATAATTAGGTCAGTGATTTTATCGGTCACAAAAATGCGAATGAGCTCTACTCACGTCCTGCTAAGTATCCAATGATCTGCTCCAGAGCTTCAGACACAGTGTCCTTGGTGTCGTATGTCAAGTGGGCTCTCTCTAACAGCTCATATATGAAGCTGTGAAGGACATCACAAGTGTTAAAAACAAAAATCTTTTTTGAAGCGTCATCCCCGAGCCATCTATTGTGCCAGGGATACCCAAACACCATGATTGCTCTTTTTCTGTTTTTAAACTTAAAAAATTTGGTAACAGCACTTCTAAAATCCTGAATGAAAATTGAGGTTAACCACAAGTTGTCACTTACATTCCAGGTTTTGTTATGCCTCTGTCACCCGGAACCTCAATGGAATCAATAGCCTCCTCCAGTTTCAAGAAAATCTCTGTAAATAACATCAACAACCATTTTGGTCCTTCCTATTCAGAATAATAAATTATCTCGATTGTGAGTAAGTAAATGGGGATTCATTAATTTGAATACGAACCTTTGAGTTTAGCAACAACTGTGACATCTGTTTTTAGACCTGCAACTGGAAAAAAAAGAAAACTCTCAAATTGAAGAAAGGTCTAAATTGTAGGATGTACACCTTTGCTCTATTATTTTAGTTATATTCCCAAAACTCCAGAGCTGTAGTACAATCGGACAATGATAGGAATCTCAGAAGCAAATCAAACACAGACAACCATTTTGGCAAGAATTGAGGCATTCTACATTACAAACCTTGAGAAGTTTCCCCAAAACTGGCTTCCTGAGCATGTTCACTTAACAATCGGGTAAGCGCATTAATGGCTGAGGCCAGATCATATGGAGTCAAGTCAAATGATGTTGACTCTTCACACGTCCTTTCCTGCAAACAGGAAAACCTCATTTGATACAGAGTGGTATAACAAATAATGCTTGATTGTTCACATTAGCCCCTTGCCTCTCTGTGAGCTGCACATAGACAGAAAGATGTCAAATAATGCTTCACACTCATTAGAAAGCTGTGTAGGAAGTACTCTTTGTGCGTTTAATGTCAACACAATAAAAATACAGCCACAGGCTATGCTGGTTGCTATACATTTAATTGAGACAAGTAATGTCTTACCACGTTATGAGCTTCATCAAAGATGATCACAGATCCAGCCAGTTCGATGTTGTGAGCTTTGCGGCTCTGTGGAAAGATGGGGAACAAAAGGAAACAGAAAAGAAAAGAAAGAACACTGTTTTTATTCTTAAATGGAGAGAAAACGTTCAGGAATACAAAGCATTCCAAATATGTTACGTTGTATAGTATTACAGATTTGTATAGTGTGATACAGGCTAAAAACTATTAACGCTACTGCTTACCTTTGGATCCAGCAGGTAGTTGTAAGGCATAAATATTATGTCAGCCTGCTGTTTTAAAGAACGCGAGAGATAATAAGGACAAGTACTGCAGGAAAAAGAGAAAAAAAAATAGGAAATTAGATTTTGAGGCCAAAAATCCATTCAAAAATCTCAAATGAATCCATCACTGACATCGTATTGTGATGTTGCCAGTGATGATTCGACAAGGTATTTGCTGCAACGCTAAAGCATTGAAAGTTAACTTACTTTTGGAACGAATAAATGGGCATAATGTCTTGAGCAATGTTTGGCAAAACTGACTCCATGAATGCATTCACACTCTTTTCATACAAAAAACAATCTGGGAATGGCTCTGCTAAATCGTGACAAAATCGCTAAATTGGTAACACGCCATGTCATTAGTAAACATCGGCAGCAACACGCTGTAGGTTACGGAATTCACAAATAAAGAAATCCACAAATAAAGAAATGCACAAACATAAAAAATACATTTTCATTAATCCATGAAACAGATAAATCATTCAGCCCGAGTTCAGATAAACATAACACGACACACCGTTTTTTGTTGCCAAATTTGACCAGGTCCTCCACGTCCACAATTTCCTCCACCAATTCTTTGTCAGTGCATTTCTCTGAAGACAATGCCAAAAATTAATCAATATTACAAACATATAATATAATCGGAGTACCAAAAAAAAAAAACTATTTCAAACTCCAGATATATATTACTGTGATTCACCTACAAGCAAAATGTAAACTGACAACTTGACTACCTGTGGGATTCCACCTTGCTTGCATGAAGATAATCTCTAGTGGCAATGGTCAAATTCTGGGAAATTCAATGATGTCTACTGCTGATCTAAAACTATTTACCTTCAACATTGTTGTAGAAGGGACATGACCTTGTGGAGACCTTTGCTCGACACATATGGACCTTAAAATAAGAACAGGCTGTTGTTGAGAAACAAACACATGTACACCATCTTTTCTCATAGTTAAAAATCTACGTTCTTGCTTTGTTGCTGAAGCGACACGAGCCAACATTTTGCTCTGAGCTACCTTGAACGTCTTATGTTGAATATTGCTCGAAATAAAAAGATAAGTACTTTGCTAAAACGGTTCATCTCATACTTTTATTTGGCTTTGGACGACATCACAAAAAAAACAAACAAAAAAAATTACCTTGACGTGGTTGCTTTCCTGACGCATCACCTCTGGATTGATACACAACTGCTCTCTTGACCCCAACACGGACACTTTAGGTCTGAATCACAGATTTATAGGTCTCAATATGTAACACCAAGGAATGGTTGTATCATTCTTTTTGAATCAGATCCAAAATGGTGCTGTATATACAAGCTGTGGTATGACATTCGAGTTCATCTATTCATTGACTGTCTCAGTTTTTCACTAGAAAGTATAAAATGGCAATATCGTTCACTAGACGTAAACCGCTCTCCATTAGGCAGTCTCCCTCAGAATTTTTAAATTAATTTTTCTAAATCCACAAAGTTTTTAGAAAGCCATTGGAGGAGATGCAGAAATGTGCTTTGAATTTGATTCTCTTGAGAGTAACATGGACTTCATGTTACATTGGACTTTATTTTAATTACACCCTGCTTTAGCCATCACAGTCCCAACAGTGTGATCTGCTGCAAAATCATTGTCTCGCCAGAGGTAAAACCTAAAGGCATCACAGTGGAATTCAATCTTGCTTCTATAGAGTCACTCATAAGGTGCAAGGCCAAGAAAATGCAACTGTGTTGGTATTTTATTTTGAATGCTTCAATGAACTTAACTTTGGGCTAATTATTTGATTCTGGAAATGAACAGCTATTGAAATAAGATAACTTACTTGTATGATGTGTTCTTTAACTCATTAACAACTTGGCTAAGTTGCGAGTGTGTCCGTGATGCATAGATAATCTTGGGAACAGCACCGTAGGAGGCTGGAAAACAGTAACAACAAAAAGAATACATTTCAAAATCAATCAGTTATCTACATTCATATTAACTCCAATATTTATCCAAATATTACAATATATTTCTCAGTGGGAGAATCACTTCAGCGGTTTTGCAGTTTTCAACACAAATGACAAAATAAACACTAGTACGAACTAAAAGGCCAAGGAACTGATTTTGGCAACATTGTGGCATGTACATACTTGGCGATGAACCATCTTCTGAAGCTGGTCCCCAAGATGCAAGAAAATTATCAGCGGATATCTTTTTCTCATCCAGTCTTTCTGCTATTTTATGCGCAGTGATGGCGTCTTTGAAGTGCTCCCTCCATGCCAAGGTGGCACATAGTAGACACAAGGTTTTTCCAGTTCCTGTGGGACTCTCCAGAACTCCATTAACCTCCTGCAAAAACGTGTACATTGTTGATGCACGTGCAGTTTTGCAAAAAAATAATAATACAAATAAATGCAAATAGACACTAGAGAGGAATTTTTAAAAGCCTGGTATCATAGTACCAACTGTAATTAATTACAAACATGGCACTCAAGGACAGAACGAGAAGAGATTAAGCCATATTTATGCATACTATTCAATGGCAAACGCTTGTTTCTCGGCTATAAACACTCACCCTTTTTAGGCAATCAATAACTTTCATCATGTAGTCCTTCTGACACTCATACGGAGGGAAAGGAAACTGCACTTCGACTCCGTCCAAAGATAATAAAGGCATGATGGAGCTCGAGGTGTAATGAGCAATTTAGATGTTGAAAAGGGCAACGAAGTGAAGTAACCAACTCACTGGTCATTGCAAGTCGCTTAAAAAAGAGAAAACGACAAACATAATTGGCGCCGTCGACTACTTCCGCCTTACTCCTTCTCTTAGTTGAATTACAGCTCTTTGGTGCATACCGCCACCTACAGTACAGGAATTTGGCTTCACCCCAACTGCACTTGCGCTTTATAACGAAAGCAAGTTGAACACGTAGTCATTTTTGATTGTACTGTATCATTCGAAGATTTTTGTTTTTACATAACGATGGGTATTTTTTACAGTTGCCGTTATATGCGTGTGTGCAAATGTCTAAGTACTGTATGCGCCTGAATCGTGTGTTTTGTGCCCTGTGTTATCATATAAATTATTCAAACAGAAATTAACATCGCGTGTGTACACTCCGATTCAGATTTGGATTTTGCCAATGGAGACTTCATTTGCTGTAGGAAATATGAGCAGTGTGTGGTTGAAAAGCAAACGAATTTGAAGCTGCTAACAGACAGTAAAACACTCAGGCATTGAAGTCTGAAGATAATATGTTGAATGGGTATATCAATTCACTGTTCATGGTGCCAATATTTTCAAACCATTTTCTTTGCAAGTCAGAGTCCACACATATTTAAAGAATCCAACAAGTAGCTTTTATTGTATTCTGGTGAAATACAATATTCATGAAATACATTAAATGGATGGTTGTACATTTTACTTCTCTCCACCACTGGGCAGAATAATTTTGCTGGGGTCATAGTAGTTTTCCTCTATCAGAGGCAAACCCTCCTTCTCTCGCTGCAGGATCACACGTTCAGCTTCCCTCCTGGCCCATTGACGCATCCTGGCACAAATAGAAGCATTGGAGAAAAAAAACTGTGACATATTAAGAGGACCGGCCCATGCTAAGATATCCAGTGCTGCTACTACAAACCCAATTCCAATCAAGTTGGGACGCTGTTTAAAACATAAATAAAAACAGAATACAACGAATTGCAAATCATGTTGAACCGATATTTAAATAAATACACTACAAAGAGAAAATATTTAAGGTTTAAACTGATAAACTTGAAAGTTGCATCCATAACAGTGTGGATGGTTCTTTTCCACTTGGCCCGGAGGACACAACATCCACACTTTCCAAAAACAATTAGAAATGTGGACTCGTCAGACCACAGAACACTTTTCAACTTTGCATATGTGAACATTAAGTATCTTGTCTTTGTCGAGTATACAACTTCATACAGGTTGAACATGATCTGCAAATGGTTGGATTTTGTTTTTATTTATGTTTAGCACAAGGTCTAAACTTGAAATTGCGAATGTACAACACAAGATTTGAACAAGTTTGAAATAAAACGAATGTGTGAAAGTCCTACCCATGGTCTGGTAAGTAGTGAATGAACGTTCCTCCGATGACAAGACACACAGAGATGCCAAAGAAGAAGGCCAGTCTCATATTCCATTGATCAACCACCGGGTCTCTAGAGAAGCCATGGTACTCTGGATTCTGGAAAAAAAACATGACGCCAAGAGTACAAATATCAAATCGCATGTTTCAAGAGTGCCCAATTAAGCATAGCCCAAATTCAATACAAAATTGCAATATGTTGACAACGCAATGACAATAAGGATTCTAATTCTAAATAAGCAATACATGTTCCATACATCTATGAGTATTAACAATTTATGTCATCAGCCTTTGGTGTCCCTTGGGGAGAATAGATGTGTCAGACACTGACCAATAGGTTCAGTCTTGAGGCAGAATGTGAATTAAGTTGCACAACTGCAATTTTATGCTTTTACTAGTCGCTCACCATGTATTCAATGTGAAGAGCGCCTGATTAAATGTCAGTACAAAGGGACATATGGAAAATGTATTTTCTCAACAATTGGGCTGGACAATTTGGCTATGTTGGGATGGAGGGGAATTTGGTGAGGTCATGCACCACATTGTTACATTAATCGACAAGTGTATTTTGATGGCCTATTTATGAAATGCTCCATCCATCTGTGAAAATGCATTGGGATCTCTATGGATGCACACTTGAAAAGCGCGAACAGAATTAGATTTTTATGAACAACTCTTAAGCAGGTGGAATGAGTATGTTTGTGTCAGGCAACGTGGCCCCAAATTGCTTTTAACCGCTTTAAGATAAGGGCAGTCACACTAGATGAAGAAGCAAGCAGCTGCTGGCCACCGAGGAAGGCTGAAGAAGTGATGGCCAAACTGTGGCAGGAAGGCACCTGTGAGATCCAGTCCAGCGTTTGTCTAAACCAGACCCTCCATTAGCCAGGCAGTACGAGAGATAACACATTCCCTCTTAAAACGAGCACATCCCAACAAGGCAAGCACCCGGGGAACTGTTTAAAATTCTGACCAAAAAAATCATAGGCCCTATATGTCTCCTTTAATTGACATTTAAATGTGCCACTCTCTACTCAGACTAGAAGTGACATCAAATTGAATGTGGAATGATGTACTGTACACATTAACTACGGCCTCGTTCGCGTCAGCCACAGCTAACAAAACAAAGTCAACGAGAACATTATTAGTATCAATAGAGGAGCCATTTGTTGGTTCCAGTAATTGCGAATCAAGATCGAGTTTATTGTAAGCGTGCAAAATCACAGGAACTCACCTTGACATACGGGCTGACCTCACCATGGCTGTCACTCGGTGCAGCCTGCTGCAGCTCGGTCACAGCAGTCGCACCGGCAGCGCCACTGGGCTTCGACTGGGACACGCAGCGAACCGGTATTCGATAACATAACCGTGGAAAAAGTGGCCCAATTCGTGTCAGTCGGGCCAACATTTTTGCCTTGTGAACAATTCGGCTGTCCCGGAAAGGGAAACAAAAGCTTCCGCCTGCGGCGCTACTTCTTCTTTGACGTACAATGGCTGGCTGGTCCATCATCGATGTCTCACTGCTGCTACCCTGTGGAGCCACACGCTCATTGCGACTCATTATTTTAGGTCGACGTATTATTTTAGGTCGACGTATTCCTTCACTAGTCTCCTAAGTGTAAATTAATTATTTGTGTCCACATAAAATTACGTTTTTTCCATTACGGTTACCATCCATTCCCATTTTTTTGTATTAAAATAAATTTAAAAAACAATTTAAATACACATTTTAAATACACAGTCTACATTTTAAGCGCTAATGTTACCGTTGAGTACAAAAGCTTGTCCACTCTTCACTCGAGGTTGACCAAAGGTCTCTGGCATGAAGCCCAAACCAACACTATAAAACTCAGGCTGGATCATGCACTGAAATATAGCTGTACTGTACTTTGCAGAGTGACAACAATTAAAGACAACGCCTCAGTTGAAGTGGGAACCTGAATACACCATCACAAAATGAGACACCATATGACACAAGGAAGATAATGAGTCGAAAAACCTTCTGAAAAATTAAATACAGATTTTGATCAGGAGTATTGGCTCGGGTCTATATGCTAAGAAAACATTGACAACATTTTACAAGGAAATGGTATACAGTACAGTAGGTCTTTTGAAAGTCACAATTATGATAGCAAAATATGTATGCTTGTATTGAACTGTGCAGTAATGTAAAGCATTTTCACTACGAGTTGCAGAGAGTATTTATTTGTGCCAATTAAGCAATTATATGTATAAATAGGTAAAAAGTATAACTGCTTTGCAATTCTGTACTGTACCTAGATTAATTTTTTAAAATAACACAACGCACACATCCCTGGCTCACGGTCCAGTCAGGTACTCTTTAAAATATTTATTATGCTAATGATACATGGAAGGGTTGGAAGGCAAGAGCAAATGTTAGCATAATAACAATGACAAAGAACATTCAAATTAAGAAAAACAAAGGCCTCAAAATAATAATAATGAAAAGAAACGTTACCAAAAAAAGCACACTTCTGAAAAATACATTAATTCAAGTAGCTCACTGTTTGTTGTAAAAAGGCCCCTTAGACCTTAATGTTGTGCATATAATTTAAATGCAAAACAGTTCAAAGGTGTATAAATACAGCCCATAGTTTTGGCATATAGTGTCATGTGCTCGAAGTTCCAAAATTAATAAAGGGGGGGGGAGATAACTGGCAGACAATCAACAGGACTTGAGTTGACGCTAGTAACTAGACGTTTCAATTTTATGTGTAAGAAAGAGTTCAACAGGGTGGACTCAATCAACGTATTCATTACTTGATAAGAAAAAGCAAGCAATATTATAACCCCAGGATACAACAGCACATCATACTTTCTTATTGAAGATATACACTGACAGATAGATACAAGTAAAAAGTTGACCAAAAAGAAATACAATAACCCCGCAAAC
The DNA here is from genome assembly GCA_026261675.1 of Hippocampus mohnikei. Classification (NCBI taxonomy): domain Eukaryota; kingdom Metazoa; phylum Chordata; class Actinopteri; order Syngnathiformes; family Syngnathidae; genus Hippocampus; species Hippocampus mohnikei. Next base: position 13,716,948 of record JAKGUB010000284.1, read on the forward strand.
ATTTTTTAAAGTGTTGTTTCGTTTTGATGGTATTTTAAGAGACTGGAGTTTCATTCTCAAGTCACACATCAATCAACGGGCCTAGCATTTCACAAACTTTTGGCTGGCTAATTGGTTCATGGAACTAATCAGTTACTTGAAATGCTACCGAAATACAGCAGGATGGTGTTTATTAAATCTTCCCAAAGGGGCAGCAGTTTCTACATCATAGCAGGAGATATTTTTAGCACAGATGAAAATACACTTGAATGTTTCAGACTCCCAAGAATGAGGCACTTCTCTAATAATGCAGCATCAAATGCTGTGACGCGTCATACTATTAATCACACAGAAACAACGACAGCAAAAACATTGGCTTGGAGAGACACAAACCTTTAGCAGCCTCGCTGGCAGCTTTCGATATGTGACAGAACTTATATAACACATTGACACATAAAAGTGGTTCTTTTGTTCAATTCGAGTAAACAAAAAAATAAAAATAAAGTGCAAAATTGTTTCATCTCTTGAAATGGAGGACCATATAATTACATACTGTCAATTGTCAATTATTCATAAATAGTATGATTACAGTATATCATAATTCACTGGGACTCGATTAGAAATAAAATTCCAGTTAGCTTCGAGTGATATTAAAGTCTCTTGAAGTAAATGGAGCAGTTTCTTTAAAGCCTCTCTCATTCATTTGTTGTAGGCTTTCACATTAAAAAGCAAGAATTCATTTGTCGTCGTGAACTTATAAAGGCAACATACTTACGATATATCTATTTCAAAATAATCGTTGACATCATCGACCCACTGAGGCTTCGCCATATCTGTGTATAGCCCAGAGAGAAAACAAAAACTCAGGACACCATTTTGTGTGCATATTCCAATGCACGAGCACTTCAGAAAAAAACTATCAAAGCCTAAAAATAGAAATAATAAATCATAGGGAGGCTGAGTTTAAAAATGGCCAATGTAAGATAAACGTAATGATATGACAGTCAGAAGGCAAAGCAGATTTTAACATTGCTTCATTAGGGGACTATTGTATTTTTCTTTCTTTGTCCACACATAACTTGAATTTCAATACCATCTCACATAATGAGGGCAAAACGGTTGATATGCATGAAGTGGCTGGAGTAATGTTATTTCAAATTGATTATCTGGGCCACACTGTCAAAAACGGGGGGAAAAAAGACAGGGTGCATGCATTCTAAACTTTGAAGGATGCAGGAAAAGCTCTATCCAAATACCTCCAAGCGGCAGCAATACAAATAACATGTTATGATCAGTCCTGGAATCATTCCTATATTGTACATAATCAAGCATGTAAGATACTTAAGTGCCCGATTCTAGAATGGGAGGCTGTTTAAAATAGTCCACACCACTGCTGGGCCACCTTGCTGCTGAGAAGTGTGAAGTCAGGGATACTTGTGTAAATCACATCTGTGAAAGAGAGACTTCAGCTGTTGGTGAAGGAATGGTCGTTGTCAGGTTGTAGGTTGAGTTCCGAGATGAGGACTGAGGAGATGATAAGGGGCTATAAATTGGACGAGCAGAGATGGTTAAAGGTGGGGAGTACTGAGCAGCAGCGGCTGATATTGGAGAGTCTGAGCTAACCTCGTCTCCCTCCTCCGAGTCCCACACTTCACTCTGCAAATAGTCTGCAAATAAGGCCTTGGCTCGCTGCAGGATTCTGTTCAGGTTGTGGCGCCGCACGAGGCGATCAAAGTGCATCGCAAGCTCATTGTAATCCAGGCTGTTTTTGATGATGTGGTCGCGGTGTTCCAGCAAGATGGACAAGCACAAAAATAGCATGAAAGGATTGCCTTTTCCAAACTCTTGGGGAGGCGGCAGAGAACACGGTTTGATGCCGCTCTCCAGTTTGGGCGAAGTGTCCATGTGAGTAGCTGTGGTGGTTGAGGGCTTGTTGCTGGGAGAAAGAAGGTTATTGGAGGAGGACCTGGGCTGTGAAGGACCTCTTCCAAAAGGCAAAATTGGTGAAGAGAGAAAAGATCGATTTTGAGCATGGGCGTGAGCTGTTGCACACGTTTTTACAGCAGGGCTTGTCAAGTTCAACCCCGTACTCCTGAGCAATTGTGCCGAAGATGTGATGACTTTTGGGACAGTTCTTGATAAGGCATCTCTTCCGCTTGTTGCGAAACCGAATGTTGGGGCGGAGTCAGATGGAGCAAGTGACCAACTGGAAGGTAAGACTGAAGATGAATGCGATACAGCGCCACTGTTGAAGATTGGCGGGAGGGGAGGTGATGATCCTGGTGAAAAGCCATTGCTGTAGCGTTTTATCAGTGGCGTTTGTTCTTCGGGATCCTCCTCGCTATCAGTGGTGGACTGACGAATTGGAATGCGTGACAATGACCGTGCGTCAGTCAACCCCTGATGCTGCTTCGTATCCTTCTTCTCAAAGCTATTTTCAGTTGGGGAAGCATAGTATTTAAACTCACCAAAACTCTCCTCAACAGAAGGAGACACAAAACCTGCCTGACCCACACTCACTGGAGGCGTGCGTCTATCACTACCAGGTCCAGCTTTCTGACAGTCATCCGTGACAGCATTCCAATCGACATTGGTTTCTTCTCTTGATGGCCGAAGCATATGTTGTCGACGTTGCTTTTCTTTTATTTGCCAGTCACGCCCAGCGCGACTGCCACTGGGCGCATCCCTGTCAGCGAAACGTGTTTTATCAGTCTGTACTGGTGGTCCAAGTAGCTCCACTTCAGTTTCAGGTGGGTCCGGGGGCAGCGAACTCCACGTAACCTCGAGCATTCTTAGCGCATCATCAAAGGCAAACTCTCGTTTGAGCTCCAGAAGTAACCAGCGGTAGCAAAAGAAAAGGTCGTCAGCTCCACGGGAAACCAGATACGAGTAGAATTCATAATCTGAGTACTGCAGAAGCAATTTTAGATGCTGAAACTTAATGGACATAAGCTGTCCATCAGGCCGGAAGTTGCCCTCCAAGCGTTTCATAATGCCGCAAAAACAAATGAAGGCATGTGCTTCATTATCCATCACAGCCAGTATAGGAGAAGCGATGTCACTCATTCCTTGACAGTACGATATCTGAAAAGCAAGCCATACACAAAGTTCAGAATGCGCATTGACAATTCACAGAAACAACCAAAAATAGGCAATTTTGTTCAAATGGAAACTACGGATTACAGTAGTTCAGTTTTGAACAAAATTGCCTGTGAATGTATGTCCAAACAAACCTCATCCTAATCTGATCCATGCATTCAAATTTAACATAGGAATTTGCTTCTCCCCTAAAATGGTTTGGGTTCCAAACCTTGATTGGAATGTATACAGATTTAATTCTTGGGGAAAACATTGTCTTGCATCAACTGATCAACAGATTTTTCTCTCTATATATAAGGTGTATATGCTGTTTAGTTCAAACGATTCTTTTTAAACGGGCTAAATGATGAAACCAACAGCAACTGCCTTATTAGTATTTACAGAATTTGAAATGGACACATTCAATGTAAAGGCCCCCAAAACAAATGCTATAAACAAACACCTGTGGGTGAGTGATGGCGAAGGTAGTAAGCAAGTCTGTGAGAGCGGTCAAATGTGGACTGTCTTCTGAGCCTGCGTAGTATGGATGGGCACGGTCTGTCCTTAAAACGTCTTTGAGTACATTTCCCCGGATAAACTCAAGATCCTCGTGACTGACGTGGGCCGTCCATTCTTTCTTCAACTGGTCGTACTCTCTCGTCTTTCGCTTCATGTAGTCCATTCGTTCTTGTCCACTTAGTCCGTCCGGGTAGACGTTAAGGAGGTAGCGCCAAACAACCTGAAAACAACAGAAGAAAATGTCATTCAGAAGAATGCAACACAACCATCCAATTTCCCCAAAAATGAGACTCCTGTGTTATGAAAGCCGTGGAGGCTTAGACTAAAATTAAAAAGGCCTGCAAACAAGCCAAAAATGTCCCCTGAGTTCAGATTGTTAACTCTGCTCCCAAGACAGTAGCACTGTACTCAACATTCAAAGTCTACGCTACAGTAATTGTACTAAAATCATAACATACAATTTGACTACAATGCCCATCCGGGTCACTTGTTCTATTTTAATAGGCCTTTGATACAATTACGGTACCGTATTTTATTTTTTTTTTGTGCAGGGGGACACTTAAGAGTTGAAAATTTTCCCAAAATTCTTTGCAAGAAGGAGCACTGGGAAGTCTTTGCTTATATGTTTGAGCAGATTAATGAAGCCACACCTTGCGCAGTGAAGGTTCAACACCACCATGGTAGATCCGCAGCCTTAGTTCCTCTGGTCTTGTCAACTGTCCTTGACCATTGAGATAACTGTGAAACTCGGTGTCACTCAAAGGGGGCTTGAAAGGCTTAATTTCCTCCCCATAAGACCAGCTGAAGGCCTGCTGGACTCGTGTCAGTGTCCGGCCGACCTAAATACAAATGCATAAGAACCATATGAGAACGGAGACAGACTGTATGTAAGTTATAGGCTTGGATAGGCTCGGTTAAAAATGTACCTGAGACATTAGAGACTGGGTGAAAGGAAGTGCTGCAGTTGCCAAAGACCTGGTCCTCTCTGCAAGAAGCTGCTCAGAGCCAATCACATCTTTGGGGCTGATGATATCCCAGTCCTCCATCACAGGACCTCAAATTGGACCAACAGTGAAACATCGTTAATGCATTTGCAGCAAACACTAACGACACATCTACCACATTTGGTTTTAATACTTCATAAAAGATTGATCCGGAGCAACTTTTGTCAATCAAGCAGTCCAGAGGTACCCAACACAGAGTCTTTGTTCTGCCCTAGGTGGGTTCCATCTCCTTTGTTTTCTGAAAGTTCAAGGGTTGCAAAAATCTGAAGTTGATTACATCGACGAAGATAACTCGAAATGTATCTTTGGTGACATCGCTCCTGGAACTTTTCTGACACGCAATGTATCATCAGCCTCCTGCTCACCCCCTCTCGTGGTACCGTAACATCACAATAGTAACAGCATACAACATTTCCTGAGTGTGTTACATTTCAACACCAAACATTTCTGACCTTAGTCTGGTTTCAGAAAGCATTTCAAACTGAAGTAATTTGCGTAAATCTGTAATTTTTTTATGTGTGAGTGGAATGATGTGGAGGGCTGTTATATGTGTTCTTACTGTCTTCTGAAGGTTTCACGTCCATCTTGAGTTGTAGATATGGTTTGGCCGCACTGGCAAATGCAACATCCAAATCCCCATCATATGTTAAAGTCAGGTACATCTCTGCAACGCTGACACCTCGAGACATGTAACTGATCTCAAAATTTCGCCTCCTGGTTTACGAAAACAAGCAACATTTTGGCATATTGCAAACAGATTTACTTGGTACTTTTGAAGTCACAAACATTTTAGTCATGGGGACCAGACTTACCCATTCAAATCAAAAGCTTTAATTAGAATATGCTGCAGCACCTCCAATGATGTAATTTGAGGATCAACAGCAAAGGATCGAAACTCCACAGGAAGTGCTCCATCACATTTCTGAAATACATTAGAGTGCATCACAAATTTATAACCAAAAGATCACAAGGATGTAAACATATGAATATCCTGCGATACATAACTACAAAAGTAATGTCGTACATAATGGAATTGTAGACTTTTTGACAAAACATAACATCAAGGTATCATTCATTCATTCATCTTCCGAACCGCTTGATCCTCACTAGGGTCGCGGGGGGTGCTGGAGCCTATCCCAGCTGTCTCCGGGCAGTAGGCGGGGGACACCCTGAATCAGTTGCCAGCCAATCGCAGGGCACACAGAGACGAACAACCATCCACGCCCACACTCATACCTAGGGACAATTTAGAGTGCTCAATCAGCCTACCATGCATGTCTTTGGAATATGGGAGGAAACCGGAGCACCCGGAGAAAACCCACGCAAGCCCGGGGAGAACATGCAAACTCCACACAGGGAGGCCAGAGCTGGAATCGAACCTGGTACCTCTGCACTGTGAAGTCGACGTGCTAACCACTGGACTACCGGGCCGCCCACATCAAGGTTTGTGTAGCTTTAAATTTAGTGTTGATAAAGGGATGAATAAAGTATTCTGCATTGCACAAGAGGCACTTCTTTTATTGTAAGTATAAACAAGAGCAGGCAATGATTTTTTGATAAGATTCATTTGCATTGTATCCTGTAACAACATTGGCGTTGATAGACATTATCAATTTGTAATTCCAATAAGTGTCTTTGTTTAAGAAACTCATGATAAATAGGTACTGGAAAAACAAGTTTCTAAAAAGCTGCCGTGATGAAAATGGGGGGAAAAACAGGTTGGGACATGTTTTTGTAGTTATAATAATGGAAAAGACGGGATAAGATTGTTTACTGGACGTCCAAAACTAAAAAGATTTAGCTTTGCATCGAAAACGCCTTAATAATTATACTGCTGCAGCTTCTTCCTTTGACTTTACAAAGAGATGCACAGCCCAGGTGAACACGCGTGTTGTTGTGCGTACTAGGTGACGTCATCCTGGACTGCTTTGACGTGTGTGCTCAAGCAGGGTGGTAATTCGTGCCGTATGTTTTTTACATTAGACAGACGTTGTCACGCATGTTAAGGTATACATGTACAATGATCTCTCGAAATAACATGATGTCAAAGCACGCTAGCGATGACAACAATGTTGATCGTTATAAAATCATGATAGATACGACCTCTGTCTCTGACATGTAATTGGAATGATCGAATGCCGTTTACACGTGACGAAGTCCCACAATATGTATATGGAGAATTAAAATGTAGACTGCCCCAAAAAACATTTTCACACAGCAACAGCAGGATTGTCACTAACTAGCCGACATACCTTCACTTTGACCCGAACTACCCCTCTATCCTCGTCGCTTGCCATCTTTACAATTCGGTTTTGGATCAACGTGGCTCGTGGATAAATTATCCTTCTCAGATCTACAGCAACATAATGATCAATAACATGATCAGGTTAGCAGAATGACTCCCCTGGTGTTCTTCTTCGGATTTCCGTTCAGAAAAGATCTTCACATTGCAATACTGGCATCTATTGGTCAACTACTATATTGCTGTAATTTTCCCAAACTCTTATCGAACTGCTTCAAAACTAAAGAGGGGGTAGGAGCCTATTTGCTTAATTACTTTAACGAGAGACAAAACTACTCTTTCTCTCTCTCTCTTTGATTTTTCTATTTTTTGTAGTGCCCCAAAAGTGTTTCAATAATTCCATTCAACCATTCCGCAACTTTAGTCATGAGACCGAGATGTTGATGCATGCTGGGAAAAGTAGTTATTTCTCCCCACTTGCTTGCATAATCCTTTGGGCCAAAGACTTCATCTCCCAGGAAGCCATTTTTTCCATTTTTTTTCATTATCACACTATTTTCTATACTTTTCCACGGAAGAAAGCATTCATTTGTCAAAATTATCTAACTTGACAGCGGGTGAAACTGTTAATTTGAGACTGGGGCAGGAGCGGATTTGTTTAGTATAAATAATACGCCTTGTTTCACTCGGAGAACAGAATGAACGTGAGAGGCGAGATTCTGCTTGCGAAGTAGCTAAATGCTAGCCGATCGAGGCTTGTTCTGCTGCTGTTTGGCCACCATGAAGAAGTCACACATCACTCATTGACTGCTTGGTCAACAAGCTGCACGCTTTTGATGCAGTACTGTACTTGAATCCCGCGCCTTAAATTAAAACACCCGACATGGAGGAAGTTGACAAAATCTTGATACTCGCCCTAAAACAAGTCGGCACGTAAGTAGTTGCTTTCGTGAGTGTGTTAATGACAGATGGATTGATAGATACCTTATTCGCCCACAGGGAACATTTACTGTTTAATTAGTCTAGTCTCCACAATTAAAACAATACAACGTAAAGCAGGCAAGGAAAAAAACATGGCATTTATTCACATCGTTTTTAATCAAAGGTAGAATAAGGTGTAGAATAGAAAGGTGATTGGTGACATGAGAATAAAGTTTTATATTTGTTTATGTCAATTGTTAGCAACAACAACATTTGTTTTACTTTGTCAGTCAATCAGACAGACTGTGTCTGGGTAATGGCCATCATATGATCAAACATGTGGATGTATGACTGTTAGCTTGCAGTTCACATTCCAATACATTTGTTCTGCTTCTTGTAGAGAGCTGAGTGAGGAGGTTGGTTGTGTCAAAGACTTCACCAGTGAAATTATAGTGGAGGCGGTGGTGAGATGTATCCGGGTAATCGATCCCGGGTTGGGCAGCCCGCTGCCAACCTCCCTCCCGCCTGGCATGTCTGCCCGCTTCAGGGTAGGAATGAGCTTGGCACAGGCATGTCAGGTAACAGCGCCCATGACTTACTGACTTGTGTAGCAACTCTTTTTTTTAAAGTGAGCAAGGACAGAGGGTTTTTGGGGGGGGGCGTTTGGGGCAAAAAGCTGTTGTCGCTGAACACCTGACCGACTAATGAAATATCAAACTTGTTTGCAGGACATTGGTTATAAAGGTGAAATAGGTTATCAAACCTTCTTGTACAGCAGTGAGACAGAGATTCGCTCCTTGCTCATGTTCCTTGTGGAGAAACTGCCCAGAGAAAATGCTGAGGCCTCGGATCAGCCAACAGGTACAGGACATGGACTTAAATTTGAATGGACTAACAATGCCGCTTGTTCGCTGTCGGGAGGAGTGAAGCCACCAGTGGCCATCCTAGGTTGCCAACCACTAAGGCCGCCTACCCACCAAGTCATTGGTGGAGAAATATTGTGTTAATTACCTCCACTGTTATATAACAGTGGAATAGAAGTGCAGAACAGCTCGATCACATGCAGATTTTCAGAAATAGGCAGATCACTTAAGATTTACTTGGTTGTTTAATTCCACATGTGGGCAATCACTCTGGACACTATTTACTGTATATCCCAGTACAAACAAAAAAAATATCTAATTTTCATAATATGTTCCATTTCAGGAATATATTTCCACCACAACCATTATTAGACTACTTGTCCACATTCTTGGTATGGCAAGTAATTGTAATGCTTTCTTGACATTTTAAGGAGTCAGACTATTTTTTTTCTACAGGCAAATCAGCCATTCTTCAGAGAGCTATTGCTGCTGCTATTAAAGCCCAGCTGGTAGAACCTTGGCTCCCTTCAAACTGCAGGCTACCACTCCATGGTGAAACACAAGTAAACTCTTAAACACAAATAAAATTGCACTTTACTGTCAGGTTTGCAGTTATGATATGGGCAAGAGGGTGAATCATTGTCATGGGCACTCTCTTATTCTTGCTACTTTATGTTCACCACTATAATGAGTTTTAGACAATGTGCCATCACTTTAAAAGCTTTTTATGCACACATTAAAGAAATCACGCATGTTGTATTGTCCACTGTGTGCTTTTCTGCCCATAGAGTTTAGGTGTAATGCACAGCTTCCACAAGCAGTCCCTCAGTTTACCTTACTGTATTAAAGATCCAGGGAAGAAATCACTGAAAGGTAGGCAGACATTTGTCTTGACTGGTTTACGATTAATTGTCTGTGGGGGTTTTTTCGACAAATTTTGTTCCACGCATCAATTTTATTTTGACCTCTAAAAATGACGTTTGGTTGAAGCTTACTTTTAAATAAAATAGTCAATGTCTATTTGAGTGCCTCTCGGATTCTTGAAAACGGAATTTAAATGATCCAACCGCAGTGAACCAAAAATGCAGTGAGCGCCTGTCTTCCCTCATCATTTTATTGACTTCCGGGTTGAGTGAACGCTGGCGCGTTTGGCTGCCGCTGCTAAACCCGGATTGTTTTGTATTGTTTTGTGTTTTTGTTATTGTAAAGTGTCCTTGGGTGTCTTGAAAGGCACTTATAAATAAAATGTATTATTATTATTATTATTATTATTATTATTATTATTATTATTGCGCACTGTCAGAGGATTGTGAAGGTGTGTTGGCATTCACCACTTGCTATTTGCCAACCCCTCGTCTACATACTTTGAGATGGATTTTTTTTAATGCTCACCTGTGCTCTTATCTGACATTTCTTGATTGTATTTCACCATGTATTACAACTGAATCGAAGCGTGTACCATGGTTTCAGAGGTAAAAGACTACCAGCGAGATTTTCTTCCTCCTGTGACTGCTCAGCTTGCCCATAATGCCGCCGTGGCAGCGTCCTTACTGGAGCAGCACACAGCCGAGCTCAGTGTGGCGCAGGAATGGTACAATGAGTGGAACAGTCAGGGACTCCTGTCTCGTCTTACTCCACAGGTAAATTATTTGTTTTTCTTGCTACTGAAAAATGTCAAAACATGTAGAAACATGATTCCAACTCCAAACCACATGACTATCCCATGCTTTATTAAATCTTTTCATCATTTTTTTTAAACAATAGTTGCAGGGTACTTCCAGTTGGCAGAAATTGATTGAGTACTGCTAACTTGAATTCAAAATGTTTTAATCCGGTGGAATGTTTATGTGAGGAGGATAAATCGAGCTCATATAGTGAAATAGTTGTGCAGCTAAGATTGCAAGACGCTTTTCGCCGCTTCTAAAGGGACAGACCCTAAACAAAACATCCATCATTGGGTTCGTGGAAGTCATTTTCTCACACTTGTTTGGTTGGGTTTTCTTCAAGTCATATAGCAAAACACAATGGTTAGCCTGCTAACCAAGATCAGCTCCATTTCATGTTATTCATTCCACTGTCAAAAGGTACGCCTTATGCAACTAGTCTGAGTTTAGTCTAGTTTGAGTTTACATTACGTCTATTTTCAAATCAAATATAAATTAGAGCCAGTATTCTATCTTTCTCCCAAGGAACATCAGGTGTAATGTCACCTTCTGGACTGACATAGGAACAATGGCAATAAACTCAAAATGCAAGCCAGTTACCCTGTTTTTTCCAATTACATGTATAGATTTGTGCATGAGTGTTTCCATCTGAAAAAGGTGTGTTTTTTTTACCCTCCAGAAATATGTGTGACGTCATGGTGAAAATGTTTTAATCTCAACATTTCCTGTATGCGCTCATATTTGCTGCAACAATTGTCTCCTTTCACCCAGGACTACAGAGCCCGAAAACTGACTCGGCTGCGTAAACGTATCGAGGAGCAGTTACGCTCTGCTGCCCTTCCCCCCACGGAAAGTGCCTTTGGTGGTCTTGGCGCCACCTCTGATTTGTCTGACGTACTGCAATCCTTCAGGGGGTCTGCTGCTTCTGCCCACACCCTGACGAAGGGCTCTCACTTCACTCACTCCCAGAAGTTCACTTTTACACAAGTGCGTACGCCTGGCGGTGCAGAATGAAAACAACAAATAGTGTAGAATTATTCAACATTTGTGCGTGTTTGATCAGGAGACGGAAGCAGCGCCATCCCCTGCGCGACGGACGGATGATAACCACCGCAGTCAGCAGGAGGAGCTAGAGTCTTTGCAGCAACAGTTTCAACAGCTATGCAGTGATGTGGACCAATTAACTACTGAACTGAAGCACCTGAGTGTCACTAACGCTCAGGTAGCAGGACCCCTTCACTCCCTGCCCTGAAACGAATATCCAGTTCTTTGGTTCATCATGTAATGATGTCATCCAACCAATAATGACAGAAAATGCACGCCTCATGGGTTTTTTACGCTTCTCCTTGTTCCCTCCTGGTACCAGAATTGAGTCTCCTGTCTCCTCATTGTGTTTTATTCCAAAGTGTCATATTGGATAAACCTGACATATATTATTGGACTTATAATTCTTGATGCTGTGTTTCGGAGAGTGAAATCCATAAACGCCTTCAGACTAAAGATCTCATCTGGATTTATTTGTGTAGGTACTGGATGAGTTCAAGCAGCGAGAGCGGCAGAACAACGAGCTGGAAGAAAAGATCCAGCTGAAAAAGAAAACCGTTGATCTATTACCAGATGCTGAGAACAACATAGTGAAGCTTCAGGTTGGTGAGATTAGTACAAATTGATTTCTTCAAAAGCACCATTGCCTTTCAATTAATCACGGCCTGCTGCTGCAGGCTCTGGTGGAGGCCAGCGCTCAGCGGGTGGTGAACCTGGCCTCTCAGTGGGAGAAACACCGTGCACCACTCATTGATGAACACCGCAGGCTTAAAGAAATCTGCAGTAATCAGGATGTAAGTATGCACAGGGAAATAATAGTCGTAATTGAATTCAAAAAGATTGTATGTGCAATAGTTATTTTTTTCTGCATTTTTCACAGATGGAATCATCGAAAAAGCTGTCTGAAATCAAGGTTCTACATGACAAAATTCGTGTGTCAACAGAGGAGGCCAAGAAAAAAGAGGAAATCCACAAACAGCTGGTAATCTGAGTATTTAAAAAAATGATATAATCTCTACATTTCTTTCTGCAACTGGACGTGTTATTTACAGTAAAACAACTCACTTTATGATTGCGTACTGTGTGACGAAAATGCAAAAGTTTTCTATTTGCATTGCCGTTTCCTCACGATAGGTAACAGAGTTAGAAAGTCTTCCCAAGGATGTGTCTCGGGCAGCTTACACACAGAGGATTCTTGAGATTGTGAGCAACATCAAGAAACAGAAGGAGGAAATCACTAAGGTAAGAGTTCGCTGTCAACATCTTCTTTTTAAAGAAAAACGAAGGACATTTTTGAGCTCTCATTGGCTAACTTTGTGCAAACTTCTCAAGTGCTTTTAAGCGTGTGCTTGAGTTGTTTGTGGACTTAAAAATATATGATGCTCTTACCTTCTCATGCTGACCAGAAGCTCGATGCTCTTAATGTCAGCATTCACGGTGACATTGGTCATTGAGTTTTGACAAGGAAGAGGGATTATTTATTTTATTTATTGATTCAGTAATATTTTAGTGATCAAATATTGTTTCTCTTTAGTGTGGCAATTTTAGGAACGTAATGGTGCTTGCCTCCTACGTGAACCCATTTCGTCACCTTTTTTCCTTTCCCCATCACAGATTTTGTCTGACACGAAAGAACTACAAAAAGAGATCAATAGCCTCACAGGAAAACTGGACAGGACTTTTGCTGTGACAGATGAGCTTGTCTTTAAGGTCCTTAAAATACATGTTCCTTTTTCTGGGCTTTTCTTAGCAATGGTGTAGTGATGACTTGGAGCAAAATGCCAAACTCCAGTGTCTAGCAGGTGTAGAATGGAATTTAAGAAGCAGTTTGAGACATTTAAACATTTTGTCTTGGTAAAATTTTAAGACGCATTTTAGTTTATTTTGCTAACTTGCATAAATGGGAAAAATACATATATATTTTTTATCACTTCCAGGACGCCAAAAAAGATGAGTCGGTCCGCAAATCCTACAAGTATCTGGCTGCCTTACATGAAGTACAATTAAACATTCAATTTCCTCTACTGCAATTATTTTTCCACACTCCTTTGCAATATCATATTTTTCTGTTTCCCTCTCTTGTGTAGAACTGCAATCAATTGATCCAAACCATCGAGGACACTGGTACAATCCTGAGAGAGATACGAGATCTCGAAGAGCAGGTAGGAAAAAAAAAATTGTGCGTGTGTGTATTTTTTCCCAACTCAACTGTATTTATAGAGCACTTTCAACAAAACAAAACAACCCCGTATCGAGGGGGTGTGTGTGTGTGTGTGTGTGTGTGTGTGTATATATATATATATATATATATATATATATATATAATATAATATATATATAATATATAAATGGTGAAACTGGCACAATGACCCCCAAACATACGATCCATCCAAGGTGGTTATGTAATGGATTTGGCTAACACTGAGCTTTTCCAAGGGTCTTCTAAAAGTCCTGTCATCTATCGGAGGGAGGTAGGGGGAGAAGGTGGGGGAAGAGAGAGAAAGAGAGGGAGGCTATATTGGATTGGCTGTCGCACAGGTGTGGTCATCAGAGCCTCATGCGCGGGAAAGAAATTGCAAACAAGTGCCCTAGGCAAAAATGTCATGCTGCATGCGTTCCTTTAGAGAAGCCAGTTTTTCTGCAGTTTGTTGTATTCCTGCCCCACCTTCCTACTTAACTGGCTTGTGTCCTGGTGGCTCTGCACTGGTTATACTGTGTATCGAGCAGTGTACATTACCCCTCTGTGTCCTAGTTCCTCTTAATTGAGTTTCAGTGATGAACAATCAATTTTTTTTTCATTTGTCCACAGATTGACACAGAAAACAGTAACAAAACTGTGGCAAATCTGGAGAAGATTCTAGAAGACTACAAGGCTATTCGACAAGAGAATTCTGCACTTGCTGCCAAGGTTAGAGAGGGCTGACGATGAGCTACCTGCTGATGTCCAATCTAAAGAACAACTGTTGTTACTCTGAACATGATGGAAATCAGTCTTAGACCGAAAGAATTACTGTTCATGAACACCTCCCGCCTGCTGTGGTAATTGGGAGCTGCTTCTCTTCAAAAAGCTCAAACGGTATTTGTACCACAGTAACTAAATAAGCATTTTTAATATGTCATAATGATCGCGATGCCTGATTTCTCATGTTGTTCACATCATGCCTGAGTTTCCAAAACACACATTGGTCACTGAAACAACTTCAGACATAAATAATAATAATATATGAAAACCTATTAAATGAGCTAATGAAAGTCAGGCACCAGCAATCACGCTCACTTGTTTAGATTTGCCATTCCAATCCTTACCTAAATCAAGATCAACAGCAAAGCTGCTAAACCTTCCTCCTTAGTTCAAGGGCCATTGTCATGATTGTTAAAAAAAATGGGGAAAAATAACATGTATTTGATTGCATTTTTTTAATACAACAAGCACCCTTGTAATTTCCATAATGAGCTGTATTTGAACTGAATGTTGAATGAATGCTATTTGAATGTGTCATCTTGATCTATTATTAAAAAAAATTGTATCTATTGGTTAAAAAAATTCAAGTGTTTTTGACATTTATTACCAGTTTCCACACTTTAAGGTTCAGAAATGGTTGAGTCAGTACTAATGGAGCTTGCATGACATCACAGTCACGTATGTTGAAATAGTGACATGCAGCTAACTGAGATTACCGATAGTGTTAAGTAGCTTAGACCCGTTTACTGAGTACCGTATTGACTCACACCATGTCAGGTTCTGGTGAAAGTAAACAGACTCTGCTAGTCCTCATATCCATCTAACCTTTAAATGTTGAAGTGATTCAGCAATAGCTTACTTTTCCTAAACTGTATTTGTGTTTTAAGGCGTATTGATTCACCTTTCAACCTGCATGATTTCAAATTGAACTACAGTCGTGTAAAATGATCAGTGATATATCTAAATTATGGCCAACAGGTTTTAGAACACATTTTTAAGATCTGTTTTTTTATTTTGAAAAAAAAGTCATACTGCATATACATCCTCTGAACTTGTTAGATTTCTTGCAGTCTGAAAAGTCAGTCATGGCCTCGTAAAATAGATTATGGTCCAACCAGAAACTTCTGCAGGAGATCTTCAGGGTTTCATTGGCAGAAGAATTGTTGGGCTGGTTCAAGTGGTCAGGCGGGTGGGGTCAGCTTCAATACGTCCCCCTCATATGGCGGCGCCTGAGTCGCACAACGCGCATAGTGCAGTACTGCAGTTTAGGAACAAGAATTTGGTACTTGGGCGACTGCAGCACAGGCCTTGGATCCTCGTTTGCAACCAACCACATGCTCAGCCCGAACAGTGGAAACTGAGAACAGGTTGTTGGGCCAGGAGAGGGAGCTGGAGGCAGAATCTGAGGTTGCAGCACTGTAGAGACTGGAGCTACAGGGGCCAGCGGTGTGGCTGTAGGCCAGACCAGTGGAGACTTAGGACTGGACAGCGGAAGTATGAAAAACTTAGCCCTGGGCTGAGAACGAGCAGACTAAAGATGAACAGGTTGGAAGAGGGCTGGCAGATGTTAGCGTTTGCTATTTTGATCTCAAAAGGAGTGTCTGGTATTGCTGATGTGGCAGGTCAGCAAAAGTTCAAGTTCTTTCCTCTGCAGTTCAAAATGAGGCATGTCTTACCAGTTTTAGATTTGGTTTGCTGTCTGCTTAAACCACCGACGCAGTTTTGTGGGCATTCTGTCAAGAGTTTGCGTAGGAAGGGTTGGAAAAGCAAAACTCAAAATACAGGGTGAGCAGACAAATGCAAATGTGGCAACCACATTCGTCAAAACAAAATCTGTAATCACCAGTGACAGGGATCAAACAGACAAGAAGTCTATTTGTCCTCTTCTATAGCACTTGTCGTCATTCGGGTCATGGGTGAGCTGGAGCCCATCCCAGCTGACTTGGGGGAGAGGCGGGGTACACCGTGGACTGGTTGCCAGCCAATCACAAGGCACATACAATGGATTTTGAAAAAACAGTCTTGCTCCATCCCTGTTAAAATGCCAGGCTTGTATGCCAGAAAAAAATGAGACCAAGATAAATCATTTCAAAACTTTTATAGAAGCAAAAAAAACCAAGGCAAGGCTAATAATTTTTTTTAACTGTTTAAAAACTGTGGATGTGCCTGTATTTAGAATTAACTCATCACATTCAAACTCATCTTAAATGGGATGTATGACACCTGTGCCTCTGACTAACCCGAGATAAAGTGAAGATGTTCTAGCAGGCTTTTCTTGACATTTTGGGAGTTGCATCTTACATTATAAGCCCCGGTCCACAAAGAGCTTCCACAGCATCACAGTGATCTCATTGTTTAAAGGAATCTTTCAGCAAAAGGGTACAAAATAATTCACTAGGCCTCATATGGCACATCAGTGACATTACCAAGCCCTGGAATTGATTAAAAGAGGAGAAGGAAATTGGTCGGAGGGTCAAAAAAAACTAACGGCAACATTGAAGAAGCTCCAGCTATTTCCATCAATTACTGGCTTTTTAAAGCATACACAACAAAAAACTCGACACCTCTCAAACGCATGTGTAATCGTCCAATGAAACCAATGGGCAATCACAAAAGATATTTTTGGAGCATACACAACAATGCTCAACTTTATTTGAGGTTCAGCAGAGGTCTTTTGAATGCTGGCAGTTGTGTGGTGACCCACAATTAACACAAGTTTGAATGTGACAGCCACACACACTGAGTTGACGTGCACATTTTTTAAACCACATAATCTCAGCCCCTCCCACACACACACACACACACACACACACACACATGCACACATTTTTTCCCCAAATGAGTTGTTCGGGTTATCTGTAACATTAACAGTGGAAAAATAAGTTTGCAAATTAATTATCTTGGTCTCATTTTGGGTCCTTTTAACATCACAAAAACCTGGCACTTGAACAGACTTGCGTCGACATTATATCCACTCTATAGTCAAACAAAGACCTTCACGTGAAGGCTTTTGGAATGTGGGCGGAAACCAGAGTCCCCAGTGAAAACCCACGCAGGCAAAGAGAGAACATGCAAAATCCACACAGGAATGCCAGAGTCAAGCATTTCGAAGACCAAATCTTTGAACTGTGAGGCAGACGTGTTCATCGCTTGGCTACTGTACTGCCCCAATAAAAAGGAAACCTGTGAACTATTATGTTAATTTAATGCACTTTAATCCAGCCTCCCAGACACAGATGGTAGAATGATTACGTGACATGACCAAGGGGGTTTGTTGTATGACATTATTGTATGGTGTACAATATGTCAAAGGGGGGATGGCGGCGGGGGGGGCTCTGAAACAAACACAGAAATATTTTGACAATATTTATTGAATTATGTAATGTTCACAAAAAATTTACAAAACCAAAGTAAGTGGTTACCTTATACCAAATTCACTGGTTCACAGCATAGCCATGCAATACAACACTTGTCTTTTGACTGAGGCTAACCTTTCTTTTGCAGTTTGTGAAGTACCGCTCTGCAGTATTACAAAGTACAACACATCAAATGACCTCAAATAACCCCCCCGCCCCTCGTCCCTCGGACCCCGCCCTTCACCCCAGAGTGTTTGGTCTTGTTCCATGTCATTATTCTGCTCCATTTTCGAAAAGCAAAGATTAAAGAAATGTTTTGTATGCAGACAATAATTTTTCTCCTTAGCGTTATCCTCCGCAATTTTTGTGGCATTTCGTGAAGTTGGGCAGTTGCAAATATGGTGGCTTCCTTGGTCGACGTAAAGCGGGCCGACACTACCTTCTGATGTGTCCTTAGTGGCTTCACGGGGCCACTTTGCTGTTGTCGACACCATGGAGGAACAATGTGTCCTCGTGTCATTAAGGAGTGCTTCGAGCTCATGGTCAAAACCATCCAGCAGAAAGTCGAGGACTGTCGAATAAGTGAAGATGCTGTTTCTGAAGAGCTTTGAAGCACTCTAATGCCCGCCCAGATTTCGTTTTTCCCCGCTCGTCCAATCGATTCCAATGAATGTAAGACTCATGGTCATAAATATGAACCCGAGTGCTGCGAAACATGCGGCCTGGAAACAAAAAAACAAATAGAGGCGATATCAGTATGGAAAAATCTTTCTGAAAAACCCTTAGCGCAAACCTACTTGGATCTTTGGTCTGGAGTTCATGGGTTCTTGCTCAGTGGGGATGATGCGGATGTAAAACAGTCCAGGAAGGATGAAGATCAGACTGGGAGCAGTAGTTGCCCCTGGACACACAAAAAAGACTCAACATTTTACCCTCCTCCAAAGAAGTATTGGCATAATTTTGTAAGTCAATGTGCGGTGCTTATAATTGTGTCGTGCTTCCTTGTTTAAATACATGCTGAAAAATGATGATTTTAAAAATTAAAACAAAAACGTTCCAGTTGTTTTAACCGTACATATTTCAATTTCCAAAGTGTTCACTTATTCATGGTTTCACCGTCTGGTAGTTTATTGGCATCTATCATTTTAACTGCAGTCTGTGAAATGCCTTGTGTTTTGTTATCAAAAGCACAAATGACTTTCCAATCAGAAGTTGATTTTATCCACTCAGGTCAGCTAATAACGTTGCAATTTTTGCATTTATTGGGTGATTCCTGTTTGTTTTCTGATCATATTGCGTTTTTGACACAATACCATCAGAGTACAGTGATCTCTCGCTATAACACGGTTCATCTTTCACGGCCTTGCTGTTGCACTTTTTTTTCCTTTTTTTTTTTCCTTTCTGCATCCTGATTGACAAAGGGACTGCAGACTAATGTCAACAGTCTCTGCGCATCATAGCTGTGCAGCTTGTCAAATTTTCTCCATGGCAAAATCCACAATGTCGACGGAACCTTCTGTACAGTATTTCTAAAAACTGTCAGTTGTTTGCAAGAAAACATTATTTATTTATTTATTTATTAAATGTTTAATGTTTAGGCCTGAACATTTTTAAATGTAACTAAAGATGACTATGTCACGTATTTCACGTCGCGCGGGTTCTTTTTGGAACGTCACTCCCGTGATAAACAAGGGATTATTGTATATGACAATTATCAAACGTGTTCGTCAAATGTGATACCAGTAATGCCGAAGATGTCTCGAATGTTGGGCACGAGGATGACCAGCAGGTTGACAACAAACAGCAGGCACAGGGCAATGACGATGTGGCGCACCCAGTGGAAAGCCTTCCCAGGGAACAGAAGCTGCTGCAGGGCACGACGGATCTGGTGGAAACGCACACGCAGTACTTTTTACAGGAAGCACCGCACACGACTCCATTCAGTTATTTTTATTTGTTATTCCAGCGTGCCTTTTTTTAAATTATTATTCAAAATTCAGCTGGGCGTGCTAAGTCATCTGTCGCGTTTTGCATTGTTTGTTAACATTGAGCTAAATTGATTTTAAAGACAAAGCGACGTCAAAGCAAACATCCGCCAAATGAATGCTTGTCGAAGAACACGTATCACTCAAAGAGACCACTCTATGATTCAATGCTGCATTTTAACGGGAGAGACGTATTGCATATGTTTCCAAATTGTCATTTGGAATGATGTAAGATGTGAATTAACAATGCAGATGCTCTTACAGGAAAGAGCACCACAGGGACAGTGAGAGTGACAGCGACCAGGACAGCCAATCGCACGCAGAGGATCAGCGTGTCCAGAGGATCCACCTTGCTATAGGTATGGAGCAGCTCTGCTTCCGTGTTTTCTGCCCAAAAAAAAAAAAATGGACAAATGTTAAAGTGGAAATGATGAAATTTCTGGCCAAAGTAACTGAGGTGTTGCACTCACCGTAAAAGGTTAGATAGCCAAAAGTGGCAGTGAGGAAGTACATAATAAACATGCCAAGGATGGAAATATTGCCAACGTTCTGCATTCTTCTCTTGGTTGGACTTGATGGAATAAGATTAAGAAAATACGAATGAGGTCTAACATTTGTGTAATTTGCAATCTTTTTTTTTTTTTTTTTGGTGAGCGTTTCTTACTTTCTCAGTTCTGTGTAGATGGGAAGAACTTCAGGGTGACACACAAAGGCAAAAGCCAGAATTGGAATAGCATATGCCGTCTGCAAACAAAGTGGGAAAACAGCTGTCCAGCCCCGTTTCTTACATAAACCGTCTACTCATATATGTAAATCTTATACAGTACTCATATATGCTCCGATGGCAAGATGATCACAGGTGTTGAGCTGAAATCAAGTCTTACTGAGCCCAAGCTTTACCTCTTGGTTGACGGTGAAGAATGTGGTGGTGCACATCTCCCCTGAGGGTTCTGTGGTCACTGAGTGGTTGCCAAACACCTCCAGAGGACACACAATATGAAATCTCTTGTAGATGACCTTTTGTGACAGAATGGGGGAATTTAAGCTACATACATGCTCCAATTCAAAATGATGACTTTTCTGTTGGCATGTAAAAAAAATGGCTACAGGTTAAGGACCGTTGACTGACATTATGTGGCATTGAATTTAGTTAAAGCTAAACATTATTTAGATTGTATAATTTCGCATACACTTACCGCAGAGAGGAAGAACACCATGCAGGAGAGAGAAAAGCCACTTGTGTAACCCAAATACCCTGATGAGCACAAAAACAATAGCATTGAATCAAGACCCCTGGTTATGATGGTAAATCGACAATGTGTTTGTGACATCATCCATTTTCAACATGGCTCTGTAGAGGTTGTATTTAAAAAAATATTTGATCATTTAAGTGAACACAAAAATTGGGATTTACCAAGGTGCTTCATGAGGGCCAAAGGAAGGATGATAGAGACAGTGACTATGATGATCAGGTAATTTCCGTTCATGAACCAATCACTAGGTGAGGAAGATAAAAGAGAGACTCCTTTACCACAATTTTACCACAGCTGTGTATTGTCGCCTGTATTAGTCGACGCATAGATTGTGGCAGATGATATTTCATGGAAATTTGTATTCATCTTCCATTCATAATGCGTACACTGGATCATACAGGATTTCTCCAAAGTCTACTGTCAAAAAATCATATATATGTACAGTAAGATGTCTTTGTGTGATGTATGTATTGAATGGCATTGAATAAAAGATGGGAAGACAAACATGAAGCCAACCAAATAAGAAAATGGCTAAGCCGATACTCCACAGCTCCAGTAGGCCTATACTTTTGTTTCTCTTTTATGTCACTTCGTCACGTGTCAAGTATTTTTCATACTCTTTCTCAACACATCGACGGCCAAAATACAAATGCTCCTATCTGACAGAGGTGTCAAAACCAGATCCAGAAAGCTACAGGTGGCTAAAGACAAACTGTGGTGGGGTTTACTTTCTGGACATGGATTTGACACCCCCTTGGAACGGAAGAGTTGCATTTTGGTCGTCGTCATAAATATCCAATGTACTTAATGCATCATTGATTTCAATGCTCTCCAGTTTGATCATGGACTTGTAAACTCAAAATATGGGCCAAGGTATGACTTGTTTTCGGTCTAACTATACACATGACTACTTACTCTGACCCGGTTGTTTGGCCGAGAAAAGCCTGGATGACCAGCGGTAACTCAGACTTCACAATGAACAGGTAACTGGACATCGCTGCGGAAAAAGACAAACATTTATTGACCTTGCCTCCCTTGTCATCACATCGGTGTCACTGCATTTTCATCATCTAGATTCACATCCGATTCATATTGAGAAATGACCTCCAATGTTATGTAGCGTTATGACAACAGCTGCTATAATCTTTCCTGGATGTCCAAATGCTCTGAAGCCCAGGTGCTCGTAGGCACGGATACCTGAGAAAAATAAAATAAAAACACAGTCGCCCAAAAGAGGATGAAGTCAACAGCAACAGACTTTTGTACTTTGCTTTGTTTTCTAAATGTTTTCGAAGCCTTACCCACGAATCCTGCACTCCGTAGCAGCAGATGGACGGAGTAGGAGGACAGACACGCGATACATATCAACAGGACCCTGTTATACACGCACAGTAGCAAGAGAAATTAGTTTCAAATCAACATTTAACTACAGTGATGAATTAGTTTAGTGCGCACTTGCGTAAAAATGTTAATTTAGTCACGTTTTCACAGCCAACAGTTGTTGCAAATGGGATAAGTTGCTCACAAAAGAACAATCAGGCCTCAATATATTAATTCTTTTGAATCCAGGTTCAAAACGATACATTTTGATCAAGCTCTTTTAAGCATTTTTTAAATCAATTTCACTAATTGCGTAATTCCCGAAAGCTACTTTTTATGTCTTTCCTTTGCCCTGACATAACAGATGGGTTCAACAGGAAGAGGAAGCCAGACAGACAAACACTCAGGAGGTCCCTCCGAAAACAGTACTTTGAGGATGATGAGACAAGCACTCACAGGAAAAGGACAATGCCTGTGTTGGACATGGCGTACGAAAGACCCAGAATGCCGCTGCCCATGATGGCGTTGCTCAGGTTAAAGATAGACATTCCCAATGAGGTTTTACCCTCAAACTGAAAGAGAATTGAGTTGAAATGTTAATCAGACCAAAAAACAACAAACAAAAACAAGTTTTTTCACATTCAATAGCACTACTACTAGTAATAGTGTACACATAACTGCATTTACTCATATAGCCAATAAATTCCCCCCTTCAAATGAATTGAAATACCATTAATCCAATCTAGGACCTACAAACCCCGCCACCAATTTTACGTTTAATACGCAATAAATCAGTTATTCTTCACAGTAGATAACAAATATATTCCAGTCAGTAGCATTATATTATGTCTACGTGTGTTGCTCCACCGATAGTGTATAAACATCCATAGCCTAAACGGTTGCAATAACGCGACATCAATGCTATTTGTTAGCCCGTCTATGGCTTTTCCCATTGTTTGTTAGCAATAAGCTAAACAGACTTGCATAAAATAAGTCTATGTAGTTGTTTTGAGTTAAATTCTTCTACTTGCTGCTCGTATCTCAAATTTTTGCTTGCATGCCAATGCAAAAAAAATGTCTGAATGATGTCTGTTAGGAAAACAGGAGTTTGTTGAAGGAACTGGTACGTGCGACGTATGATTCCAAAGATTCTGTTTTCCCGCCATACTCACATCGGTAAACTGAGGCGTCTTTGTGGGCCCGCTCTTGTGCTCTAGAAACAGCTGATCCTCTTGCGGGACCCTGGAAGTGGAAGATAATACTTTCAATGTGAACAATATAAATGCGCTTGAGTTGGTGGGAATTTGCCATAAGTCAACGAAAAGGAAGCAAATGGAGCCTACTCTTCATCCATCGGCACAGCAGCTCCAGCATGACCATTTGACAGTTTGTCCATTTCCATATTTAGATGGGACGATCTCAAAAGGAGATGAAATGACAAGCGAAATCTGAAAAAGGGGCAAAACACAACGCAAATGATAAATTATACGGCAGTGCGTTTTATTCTGAATAGCCTTTCAAAACATCCCCGATCAGGGTACAATGAATAAAGTGTGATCATTTAAAAGCTCTACCGATTTAACTGAGATGCTTGCAGAAAGTGGGCATATGCCTTTGTTTTGTTTCCTTTAATTTGATGAACATGTCTTCTAAACGAAGGTTGTTTAAGGAAATGGGGTTTTTTTCCTCTCGTTCGCCATGGTGATACATTATGGTATGTCCATATTTGTGCTGGACTTTACACAATCTGATCGGCTGGATCTCATCATCAGATATGTGGCATTTTTATGGGCATCGATGATGCGCAAATTTTGGCAGTACGAGTGTTGGTCACATAATGAAGTAATTTCTTTTGAGACACATTAAATGTAATAATGTCGCAGTATTCAACACACATGGCGGATGTGTGTTTCAAATTTCATGCAGCCGTACTGAAAACTGCACAGACTGAAATCGCCATCATCATAACAAATATTATATTCTGAGTGAGTTTTGTTTTTGAGTCTGAATTTTTATTCCCCAAAAAATCTTCAAATTCGAAATTCTCTTCTCAATGTTTGGAAAAACATTTTGTATAGGTATTCAGATAATCTGACTTTATTCTTGGAATTTCTGCCAATTATTTTTCTTGTTCAAACAGAAACACTAATAAACAAACTTTGAAAAGAGTAGGAAATAAATTTCGTCCAAAAAGTGAAAACAACAGAAAATGAACAGCTGCTATTTGAATTTCTTCATTACTCAGTAATGAAACAAAACACAGTCAGTGCGTCATATAGGTAAAATAACGCAAGCAACATCGAAGTTGTCAACGGTGGTCCGGCCTGTCATCATTTGTCAAAGTACACCAGGGAGCTCATCCAGCCAAAACAAACGTTTCTTCTCGTACCTTATCGCTATTTGGTTTCCCCCGTGGGAGCAAGGGTAAAAATCGTCCTCAGGTCAAGTCAGATTGATCACAACATTCACTCATTGGCCTTTGAGAGAGGGGCTTGACCAGCGGTAGGCGGGCTACACACGAGCCACTTGGATCCGGTCCACTCAGCATTTGTGTAATCAAGACTCTTTTTTTTATTTTTATTTTTTATTGCAGATGTTGACGCCCCCCCACACACACAAAAAATAATGTCTGTTTATGTTTTCATTTGATCATCATCAACAGTTATTTATTGTTTAAAATAATGTATTTCTTAATTAAAAATAATAGACATTTAAAAATGACAATGATTGTTTAAAATTTACAATAAATCTCAGTGTATTAATTTTTATTTAAAAATAAAAGTTTTTGACAAGACCCCCACCCCCAATCTTTTTTAGAAATCAAATGTTTGCCCATGCCTGACAATATTTACTCCCAACCCGACATTCCACCATAGGCTAGCACATGCTACACTTGCCAGTGGGACAGAAATGGCTCCAGCGTAAATAAACTTGTGGCCAAACTAAAAGTACACAGTGTACAGTTCGATCCCTCAGCGAGCATTTCAGGTCATCACGTCATTCACAAAAGTAACGGCTACATTTGCTCCAAGGACTTGAAATGAATCATGCGTTTCTAGAGACACCAATAATGCTCGACTTGTTGTTTATGTTGACTTTTATTTTGACACTACATCAAATATAGATTTTTTTCTATTACCATGGATGAATAGAATCCCACATGTGTCGTCAACTAACATCCCTTCTTGTTTTGAACATGATCTCTGTAGATTGTGTTATGTTAAAAACCAACAATAATCCCTAATTAAAGAAATTTAAAAAATGAGGAGTCTTTGAGCAAGATGGCAGCGTGCCAGCGGCAAGGCAAGAGCGAGGCCAAATGTTTGGATACAAAAATTGATATTTTCACTTTTAGGCCTTCTGTGACAACAGACAATGTGATAAACGCTGAGAATGACCTCCCTGTTCAAACATGACTGCGTGGCTCACAACTAGTCACACGGCTCTTTCTAATACCGTCCCTACACAAATAGACATCATAAATGGTGCCATTTACTTCAGTAGAAGCTCTTACTAACCATCATCCAAAATTAAACATGCCAAATGAAAAAGACATAGACAGCGATGGCGATGGTCCGCTCGCTCTACTTATTAACAGTGCTTCATATCTCTTCGCCCGGACAGCTCATCCGTGAAAATCAAATCTAAATCAAACTTGTGGGTCATGTAGTCCATTTCCATTCTGCTATATAGAGATCTTATAAGTCCCATATCGTAACTCTGGGTATCATATCGCCAAAATTGCATTGCATCGACTTGGATTCTGGTGTTGATTTGGTCATGCGCTCGGCGTTATCGCATGATGCCAAGACAGCTTCACGTTGATCTGTACAGAATGTTTTGAATGTCATATGGAGATTTATATTAATAATCAGCGTTTAACCTTCACGGGGCCATCAGCAAGACAATCATCTCGTCCGACAAACTCACCACATCCATCAGAAAAGTCACATTTTGTTCTGAACGGTTTTTATCTTGTTTCCCCAACATACTTTCAGGAAGAATCTTGAACTCCATCGCATAAGCTCAAACAATCATCTCACGATACCCTTTTCACCTACAGTATATATGTTTCCATCATTAGGAAGCATCTTCCACAATAGAAACGTCTTAACAGCTTCCTTTTCCCCTCCTCTTTCCCCAGCCAAGGATCAAACCGGATGCCTGCCTGCTGTGCGACAGTCCTCACCGCTGATCCAATGTGCTACCACCTTTGCAAACATCAAGTTGAAGTTGGGGTTTTTTTCCAAGCTAAGATCACAAAAATGACTGCCCCCCAACCCCTTCCGTAGCTCGTCTCTAAATTTCCCAATTAAAATGTCAACGTCTGTAGATTTTAAAAAGGAATATATAGACTTACTGTGTTCATACTGTGTTTATTGCACAGCTTTTTTAAAATTAATTGTGAATACGAAATGTGAGTACCTGTGTATGCTGTTACAATTCCGAATCATCAATAATCACACTTGAAATGATGCATTGCGAAAAATACAAACAAAAGTTGGGCGAACTCAAAATATCAAGGCAGCAAACTTTAATAAAGTTTTAAGTTGAGCCATTCAACAAAATGTTTTTACTTTTGGTAACGTGAACATTGGCTTTCTCGCATTTTCAATAAAGACATGAGTCTACAGAACGAGTTGTCCCTTGTATTGTCCCCCAACTTAAAGATAAGTGAAAGTGAAAACAACGCCGCAAATTAATTTAGAGCAAACAACTTGCTTTATTGTGCTAACATTATTGCCATAAATGACAACAATGTCTATTTTAAATGTGCTCCAACTTAATTTACTGTTTTAGCTCCCCTAAAATACAAGTTGTGCTTTTTTTTTACAGTGTAGTTAACCTACAGTAACTCATCCTTTGTCTTCTGAGTGCTCAGAATGTTCCTGTTATGATATACAGTAACAGCACAAACCACTCATTGCTTCTATTTTTTTCCTCACATGATTTATGCAGTCACACTCTGCTGAACTACACTGACATTTGTCGCGACACATTGCCATGCCAAATAGCTCTTTTGTTTCTTTTCTAATGAATCTAACTTAGTCACAAGCTATATTAAATCACCATTCAATGTTCAACCTGTTGCTGATGTGACCAGTGCGGGATTGGTTTTATTTTTGTGGAATTATGAATTACGGTCGGGTATTCATGAAACTTAGGTGAGAGCGGTAGCACTTAAGCAGGGCAAAAATCCAATTCCGTTTAAGTGCAAATTTGAATAAATATAGAGAAAAAACAGATAGCCTTGTTATGCGTAAAAAAATATAAAAAAAAAAAAAACATGATCAAACACCAAAAAGCAACCCATAGTTTAAAGGGGAATACCACGCTGATGATATGGCAATAGAAGCAACTACTTTGCCAGACATGAAAAGGTTTCCCACTCACAGTAAGCCTTTACGCAGATTATTTGTTCATGTATTCCTACTGCTTGTTCGAATAACTCATATTTTTGTACATTTCTCTCCAGAGATGAATCACACAAAAACACAAACACACACACACACACACACACACACACACACACACACACACATACATAAACAAGACAGCTCACCAAAGCATGCTTGCACACAAACTGAACACGACCGAGTGAAACGTCCGAGTTGAAGAGACTACACCTTCAACAAAGCACTTTTCTTTTTTTTTTTTTTTTTTTTTTTTTTTTTGTTGAGCAGAGCTCCTCCAGAAGTCAAACCACGTGGCAGCAGTCAGTCCAGCTCAGGAAAAAAAAACATTGATGGACTTACCACCTCGAGCGAGTCCAGCTGAGCCTCACAAACTGTTGCTTGTGTCGCAAAGTCCTGCCACCACAACAGCCCTTTGGGGACAGGCGTAATACGGGTGTGTTTAGGAACTCTGAATGGAAGCGCACTGTGGCTCTGGTGAAGGTTGGGAAGAGAGGAACAAATATGGGAACAGGGAGTGAGAAAGGGGGGCTGAAAATGATGGGATCAAGTTTCTTGTGAGGTCACACGTGTCGGCACTCCTCTTCCTTTCCCTAAAACAGACAACACATTAACTGGGACTTTGTTAATGGATTGATCAGTGGAGGATTGCCAAGATGACTACCGGTATTATTATACTGTTATTATTCTCCTGTTCATACACATGAATGTGCTTTTATAGTTAAGGAAGCGCCGGAGTCCAGTGACGTGTTAAGAGTAGAAGGTATTGTGCACGTTATTACATAAGAGTCTGGAGTTGATGGGCAGCCATACTGTATCTGAGAGCCAAGATGGACAAACCGCTAGCTGTGCATTGCATCAATGTGCAAATGTAAATATCTGAACCGGTGTTTCCCCACAAGTGTGTGAGGCAACCCGAGTCCATGTCCTTTAAAACAACAGATGGTAAAGGTTAAGAACACTCCCAGTATGGATGCCTTGCACGCATCGTGAGTCTGTGTGTTTATATGTGCATTCAGAAAAGGGCACTGTGGTGATTTAGTATGCCGCTTAAATAAACGCTTTGGATTTGAATGTTCCAACATGTGTGAGGACGACACACGTCTTTAAAAAAAATTAACATATCCAAACTCAATAGATATTGTTGTATATGTTCCATTTGTTCTCAAGCACACATGTAAACTTCATGTGGTCATTACATTGAATGCAATGTACACGTGGAACATCTGAAGTTGACCCTCTCTGAGATATGAGGGGAAAAAAACGTTTCTTGAAAAATAGACCGGCACTTTTAAAATCTAGCCTCCGTCATGCATAACGTTGTGCAAGACTTCTGTGCAGCGTATTCCAAAAGAGGGAGCAGTCTCAACATAAAAGTTTCATGGGGAGAAGCACAACTATTCGACGTTATGACTCCAAGTCAAACCAGTCAGACCTCCGTGTCTCTATAATTTATTATCCAAGTTAAGGTGGAGTTTTTCCTGCAGTGTATTTAGAGCATATTGTAAAAAGAACACAATCAAATATCTCTCCAAATTGATGTGCTCGAAAAAAAAATGAACACACATTTTCAATCAGCACATACGTTTTTTGGGGACATGTTGACATGTTGCGATTTTAGACATCCCTGTGATAACGTTTTATTTTTTCACATGCCGGTATGACTTCTTCACCCTATCGCAATATTTATATAGACATGAAGAGGGGCCCATAGGTTCAACCACATCAGAGGTTTTAAGAGGACTCCACCTGATTCTTTCTCCGTCTGACTACTCTGTGTGAGCTGAAGCAGGTGTGCACAGTCCCAGTATATGCCATCACGTGTCATACTCCATGCCCATGCAGCAGGCAGCTGTTTTCAATGGAAATACAGAGATAACTCCAAGGCGGTGCTGCCCAGGAAAAACAAACAAACAGACAGAGAGACAAAGTTGAAGTCTCGATGGTTGTGCAGTAAATTCCACCTGAGCCAAAGAAGACAATTAAATTGCTCTCTCCCACACACACTACTGAAATTGTTCCACACGCGCAACTGAAGAAGAGACCGTTTCTGTATGGTGTATGAGAGGATTTCAGTGAGAACAGAAGTCCTTTCTGTAAAAAAATAAATAAAAATGGCTTCCACGTTTACAACAAAATGTGTCGTTCGTTACGACAGCTCTTGATGGATAGTTGTTCACCTCGCTCTCTGTCCAATAGCTAGCAAGTAGCTTAGCGTAGCGTTTCAGTGGTGCGTGAGGAAAGTAGGGGGTGAGAGAGTGCTTCTGTCACATTGCTGGGTGTTGGTGAACCCCAAAAAGCAGGCAGGAGGGAGAAGCAGGGTGTACTTGACAAATTGTATCAAAATACTAAGGAAACGAAATCCAGAACACGCAAAGTCTGGAAAACAAACGAATCCAAAGTAGCAAACAAAACCATGGCATAGCAAAAAACCAAAGTGAGAAACACAAACCAACAGAAACTGTGACAGCAACTAACACGACAGACGCTAACAATGACCCGACAATGGGTGGTCGGCCAGGAGTCCTTTTATACTAATAATTACATAACGACCAACAGGTGTGCAGCTGCAGGGGGAGCCCTACAGTGCCACCTATTGGTCCCAAACCAAATCATGACAGTTTCAATAGTGTGTATGTGGGGCAATCTTGACCCTTGTCCCAATTTTTGCGCCCAGCACAAGTGAGTCTGGGTGGGGTTTTCTTTCTTTTGAAATCTTCACAGACGCGTGCGGTTAGAAACGTGCCTTTGCACCATTGTGTGTGTGAACAGAGCCGACTTGCTTGACAGCCAATGGAAGCAGCTTCTCTCATTTTTTTTTCAAATTCAGCGCAGAAAAGGCACATGGTCCACATGGCTGAATTCCAGGCAGGAAATCGATGCGTGCAAAGTACATTTATAAGGAACTGCAAGAAGATTTCCACTTGCGGATGATGTACAGTTGGCCAGGGGCAATCACAGATCCCTGCAAGGAAGTTGGGGCACCTGTTCCCCAACTTCGACTTGCTTTCAGCAGGCTTAAAATGTTGTCTACTTTCAGCCACCAAACTGTCTGTTGTGCCAGGGGAATGTAAAAAAAAACAAAAAAACAAAAAAAAATGCCCTTGGTCCGCCAAAACACCCAGCATGGTGTACCAAGATTTAACACCTGAGCACACGTTTACCGTCTACTAAAATAGAGCCCTCAGGGTGTAAAATGTCCGGCTGGTAAGCATGAGCTAGGATGGTTTTACAAAAGCAACCAATAAATCAATTTAATTTAAAAAATGCACAGGTAGCCATTAGCCATTTGTTTGTCCCCGTTACTAGATGAGCTTTTTCGGTTTGTGTAACGTTTTGGAAAAACAATGGAGAAAAGAAAAAATAGCTATATTAGCTCTCATCAGCTTGGCATTGTGTTGTGACCATGTGTTGTCTTGTTTTTTTCCCTCCTTGGCCAATCAGCGGAGTGATCTAGCCAGATCCACTTAGGGCTGATGTCATTAAGCTGCTCAAGGCAGCGCAGCACGTGGAATGCTGAGAGATGCACTGCAGAAAGATGTGCGTGCATCTTTGCGGAGCTGCGTGGTAGAGCAACATGACCATGTGTTTTTTAAACGTTGTCATTGATACCTAACGGATTACAAGAAATAACGCTTTTTGTTTTTTCAATCCAAGGGTGTATCAAGTCAACATGGAATGCATTGGAGAGGTAACGTGTGTAATGGCATGATCCACTGGACATGTCAATGATGGAATTCTGATAGACAGCAATCAGGCAAGATTGGATGAAACAAATTCACGTGTAATAATTATATCTATTAAGGGTCAGTGAAAAGTTCGTATAATAATTGCGGAAAATGTTGGAGTGAGAGTGTTGTTGTTGTTGATTGCTATTTTTGTTTCTCACTGTGGTGTTGACTGACTGTCCATCCACTAATGAGATTGTTCAATAGTATTGCAGTTCCCGCCAAGTGTCAAGATTACACTGGATTTGTCCCCTGGCGCGCAGTCAGAAATTCCGTAGAGGTCACAAATTTGCGTTTTGATTTTCTTCAACCCATTCGGGATTAGTTCTCATCGTCAATTCAAGAAATGTGTTGATGTGTGCGTGGCATCGGTCGTACGAAAGATGTTGATTGTTTGGCTTTGCAGCCCTGATGTGCAGTCATTTGGAAAAGCGACCTCGTAAATGTGGGTTTAAGTTGGTTTGTTGACAAATCTACAAATAAATTATTGACATCAAAATATTTGCAGTGGTGGGAAGTAACTGAGTACAAATACTTTCTTGCTGCACTTAAGTTGATTTTTCCGGTAGCTGTAGCCTACTTGACTCCAGTATTTATTCAACATCCATGAAATTATTTTGGATAACTGTTGGATATTGCAGCCCGGTGGCCCAGTAATTAGCACGTCAACCTCACAGTGCAGACATACCGGGTTCAATTCCAGCTCTCCCTGTGTGGAGTTTGCATGTTCTCCTTGGGCCTGCGTGGGTTTTCTCCACATTCCACAAACATGCATGGCAGGCTGATTGAACACTCAAAATTGTCCCTCGGTGTGAGTGTGAGCGCGGATGGTTGTTTGTCTGTGTGTGCCCTGCGATTGGCTGGCGACCGGTTCAGGGTGTCCCCCGCCAACTGCCCGAAGACGGTTGGGATAGGCTCCAGCACCCCCGCAACACTTGTGAGGATAAAGCAGATCGGAAAATGGATGTTGGATATTGTCGGCTACAAAAATGATTTACTATGACGAATGTGCTTTGCCTTGCGCTAGCCTAAAAACCTCCGGCTTTGGGTGACAAATTCTCAGTCTAATCTGAAAAAAACACAATTTAGGTGAGGGTTTTTTTTTTCAATTGTTATCAATTTAGCAATGTGTCTTACTCAGGTCACAATGTTAGCAAAGCTACGGGTGTTGTTTTGAAAGCATACTACAAATACATTTTTTCTTCTCAGTACAAGCGAGACATAAGGTAATAAAAGTGGCCAACTATTTGAGTGGACAATTTTTGTTCTTGTTGTATCAAGTTATCAAAACCAAGTATTGTATGCAATGAAATACAATTACCGATAATATACAGTAAGTATTTTACTTTGGTACTTATATGTACATTTCAGACTCTACTGCTGCTCTTATTTAGGAGCAAGAGTTTTTTTTGGAGGGGCGGGGGCACAAATATCTGTACTTCTACTACTACTTAGTATAGAGTTTAAGGTAACACTGTCGATAGAAAACGGATACATTTATTAAAACTTGAAGCAAATTGACTTGACTTTCCCACAAGGATGCACAACTCTACTGACTCTAAGTGTGGTGACCAAGTTGCCTATGGTAATAGCAGTACTCTACTGTATAGTAAAAGGCTTATCTACTTAAATTAAATGCAGTCGGACTAGACAGTGATCCTTACAACTTGGGCAATGGCAAGTGGCCAGGAATGTAGATTCCTTTTTTATTGGCTGTCATTATATTGTGCAATTGGTCAACAAGTCGTGAATAAAATGGTTAGCACATCTCACTCCCAGGTTTGGTGTTCGGATATTGGCTCAGGACTTCCTTCATGGAATTTACATGTTCTCTCATGTACCTCCCACTAGGCCTGTAGTGGTAATCTGCTCATTTTGGCAATTTCACACTGGGCTGGGCTGCAATATATATTCTTCGGTGCCGCACGTTAATTTCTTCAGGCCTACGGATCATATTTGAAGTCAGGAAGTATTTTGTGTTTCAAACAACCAGGCCAATACATTACATATAGCATTGACTGTATTAACTATATTACACTCTATATGAACAAAATAACACATTAAAGAGGCATCATGTGACTTGTAACAGCAACACAGCATTCTGGGAAAGCCTCTGTGCAAACGTAAAGTTAGCATCAGTCTGCTAAGTACAAATATGTTTATAAGGTAAAGTATCTTGAGAAAAAAATATATAAACTGTATAAAGTGACTCTTTACAGCACCCACTATTGAATATAGAATCGTTACTCAGAATTATTATTATTATTATTATTTTTTTAACGCATGTTTCTTATGACAGGTGACCCCTCAGCTAATGATGGCTGTGGGCACAGCAGTGATTGGCTCCCTCCAGTTCGGCTACAACACTGGCGTCATTAATGCTCCTCAAAATGTGAGTATCACAGCCGTGTAAAATCCGGAGGTGGTAATTCAAAACCCAACGCAATTTGAAAAAAAAAAAGAATTTTGTCCTGCAGCAATATTATTTATTTATTTATTAACTTTTGATTTTATCATTTAAAAATTCTGAGAGAATTTTGAACAGAAGTCATCAACAACCTCTCATTCTTTCTCCTACTTGCAAAATATGTTCTCATATGTACGCAGCTTGATCCTTGCGCTTTGCGTGGGTTACTTAGCGGGTTTAATTTAAATTTGAAGTGACATGGAGCAGGTTAATGGGATTATACCGCGCTATGTTGGCATATTAAAAGATTACAGGGTTGAATGTTTTGTTTATGGCGACACGATGGAGAGTGGTTCGTACATCTGCCTCACAATTCTGAGGTTGGGGGTTTAAATCAGGGCCTCCAGCCTACTTGTGTGGAATTTGCTGTTCTCCCTGTACTTGCGTTTGTTTTTGAAGGCTACAATGACTTTCTCCCACACTTCTGGAGACTCTCTATTACTGCCCTAGGAGGTGAACGTGAGTGTGAAAGTCAGCTGGGAAAGTTCCCAGCTCACCTGTGTTGGGACCGGCATCAGGACAGACAAGATAGAAACCGGATGAAACTTGCACTTATATTTGGATTGCATTGTCATATGGCAAGAATGAATCAAAACCTAGGACAGACCAATAATAACAATGTTGATAGGGTAGGAGAACCGGTTGGTGCACTCATTGGCTATATACAGCAATGGCCCACCTATTTTGCATTTTGCCATTCATAAATTCACCTATTCCCAAATTTTTCGAGAGTTGTATTTTTTGTTTTTTAACCTATCCCCTGTTTTTGATTGAAAAACTCACTTGTTTGATTTTTTGGGGGGCTCTTCCTATAATGTTCCAAGATGCCACAAGACATGTATAAATAGAAATTGGTGTCAAGGAAGTTAAAGTGATACAATTTGAGTCGACTGAGAGACAGGCTTTGTATGTTGGGGAGGAGCTAAGTTTAGTCTGGGTTGTTAGCGGAAGTTAGGGGAGGCTTCACCATACATCATGTACATGTGCACTCCGGGAGCATTTTAAAAGTCATTTATTTTCAAGGGTAATATAAAAGTTGAGTTTGGCATTACGGTACTTTAAGATTATAGGGATCATAGTTTATGGTCTTTTACAGTTTGTACTATTATTATATGCTTTTATAAACATATTCTAAAGAGTCAATTCCTCACCATTTTTCGCTCTTCGTAGTAAGGCTCAGTCCCTATTCCCTGCAAAGGGCAGGAAATTACAAGTCTGTGATCTTAAATTGCACCAATTACACCATATACAGAACCAAACTCCAGAGAGCTCCATAATGCCAAGGAACGAGCCGAGCCATTCGTCTCATTCTAAACATTGAGCCAAATGGCTATGCCGGCATAGAAATAGCCTGGGTTGATATAATCAGGTTCTCCTTGACACACACACACACACACACACACACACACACACACACACGTGCATGCACCACCTCTGGAATCAAACACCTCATGAAGGTTTGGATTTTGCTTGAAGTTGAAAGTGCCGCTGGGGAAAAGGGTGTGGACGTATTCATAGTTTCACTGTTTACTGCCTACATGTTGGGTTATTTCTCTGCGCCTTCAGGTTTCAAATGAACTCAGGAGCTCAGAGTGCAGGTGTTATTGGAGTTTTTGAACTCGAGGGAGTTTCATTTTGTCCAGAATGGTCATGTCCTAGCATATGTATCCATTAGGCTCAAGCTAGTAGCACGGTGGAGAATGTTTATGGACAAACCTGCCAGATGGAAGCATGTGGTGCAGTTGTGATGAGAGCATTCGTACAGGCTGTAGTCCGATATATTAAGGTCGCACCAACAGGAGAGCTATTTGCACATGATTATGTAATGACAGACCCACTGAACTGTGACCTTCAGAATTCACGGTGACGGTTTCCAGAGGCGTGTGAAGCCGCCAAGATGTCACTTGGTCCCCCCAAAAATATTTTGGATCATTGTCAATAAGAGTGTGTGAAATACAACATTCTGATTTGAACTGAAGTTCCCCCTGAAGTTGAGGAATTCAAGTGTCTCGAGGTCTTGTTTACATGTCTGGAATTGATGAAGCGTCACATATGAATCCGTGTGGTCTGCAGTGATACGTTTTCTGTACTGGAGTGTCATGGAGAGAAGAGAAGGTTGAGCCAAAAATGTTTGGTCCATTTTCCTTTTGCTAAGATCTGAGAAAACACAAACAGGATGAGATCACAGATACAATTAAGCAGCCATTTCATCCAGAGGGATGTCTTGCGTGATTTGAA
Organism: Hippocampus mohnikei; assembly: GCA_026261675.1. Taxonomy (NCBI): domain Eukaryota; kingdom Metazoa; phylum Chordata; class Actinopteri; order Syngnathiformes; family Syngnathidae; genus Hippocampus; species Hippocampus mohnikei. The sequence goes on from JAKGUB010000284.1 coordinate 13,752,985, forward strand.
TTAGGCTGAGGGGTTAAGATGTGGTGGAGTATGGAGGACCCAAATGCAGGAAAGTGAGGCTGGCAAGCAGGATATTCAGTTAAAAAAAAAAATCTAAAACCAAAAACGCCACCAAAGTACTGGGAAAATCTCAAGAGTAAATGAACAAATTGCCCAAATAATCATTTTTTAAACCAACAAAGAAACATCAGGAAACAAAAACTCAACACTACAAGAATCATGACATGACAAAGGGGAAGATGATTTGTGACCAAAAAAAAAGCAAAACAAAAAAATAAAACAATGAACTAACAAAGACTGAAAAGAAACCGGGGAACTTGATACAAGCAAAGTGACGAGGCAACAGAGGTCACCGAGACAAGACACGATTGGCTGGAGGTGGCTGATTGGTCACAAGGTTATAATAATTTGTCATTTTCAAAGAGTAGTCTAGTCCGACTGTTGCTTGAAAATGGCGGAGGAGTCTGAGGTGAAGAAACTCGCTGTGGGGAAGGTCAATATGTCAATTCAGAGTTCACTCAGACACTATTTTCAGAAATAGGCAGAAAACCAACCAGGTCACCCCATTATCATGCCCATTCCTTTATACACTCTTCCCATTGAATCCTGAATTTGAATAGCCATCCCTTGGTGAATCATATCAGGTTAAGGTCATACAAATCAAGCTGAAATGTTTGGGTTTTTTTCCTTCTTTGTTGTGGTTCAGATCATCGAAAGCTTCTACAATGAGACGTGGACGAGCAGATTTTCCGAGCCCATCTCTCAGAGCACATTAACAGCTCTGTGGTCCCTCTCAGTGGCCATCTTCTCAGTGGGGGGGATGTTTGGTTCCTTCTCGGTTGGCCTCTTTGTCAACCGCTTCGGCAGGTAGGAGCCCCCTGCCCGTTGATATTGAGCCAATTATCATCAATAGGAATGAAATCGAAGAAACCGAATGGCTTTTTTTTTTTTTTTGAAGGCGGAACTCCATGCTCATGGCCAACGTACTTGCACTTATTGCTGCTTTTCTCATGGGCTTCTCAAAGCTGGCTGCCTCATGGGAATTACTCATCATTGGACGCTTTACGGTGGGCTTGTATTCTGGCCTGTCCACTGGCTTTGTGCCCATGTATGTGGAGGAAATCTCCCCGACGTCTCTCCGCGGAGCAATGGGCACTCTGCATCAGCTGGGCGTTGTCATCGGCATCCTCTTGGCACAGGTAAATTACTTCTTCCTCAAACGTCGACAGTGTTTGCCGCTATTGCTTTTATGGGTCTTGACAATATACTTCCTTACTGTAATGTCCTTGCATACGGGGAAAGCAGAACCTCAGTCACCGAAGTGCTTTTCAGCTCTATATTGGAATTGTAACGCACACGAACACAATGAGCACACTCTAGCTGGAATTGTTGTTGACCAAAGCACACACCGATCCATTCCACATATTGTTCTTCACCTTCTGGTGTGCGCGCCTGAACCAAAATGTCTTTCCTTTTTTTTATTGGCACATCAGGTTTTTCGGATCTCGTCATTTTTCGTTTTTAAATTTGACCTATGAAAGCTTGCACACTCTGGATTTGACATGTCATTTATAGCTGTGACGTTTCAGAAAACAAAGCAGCACCTGTTTCTCAACCCAACGCTTTATTCTTTAATATTACAAAATATATTACATGTTAATTTTTTTTTATGAAAAACTAATGTGCAAGACAAAAAACAGGGGCAGATTTCGATTCAGTGCAAAAAAATAATTTAGAAATGTTTACTTGCATCCCTGATTTTAAAAATGTGGGAAAAAGTTGTTGGCCAGTGTAATGGACTACAACATTATGAGATCAGCAAATATGATCCACCTTTCGTGAAGCCACACGGTTTGCAGACGCAATTGTATGGTTTATAGTTTTTAATTAATTTTGCCTGAAAAAGATACTTAGTTCAAGTTTATTGGCTTTCACTTGGAATAACTGTTGTATTATATTGACAATATTCACAGATGTAACAATGTCCCTCATATCTTGTGCAGATTTTGGGTATCGAATCCATCATGGGGAACGATTCTCTCTGGCCAATGTTGTTAGGGTTCACTCTGCTGCCGGCCATTTTGCAGTCTGTTCTGCTGCCTCTCTGCCCAGAGAGCCCAAGATACCTTCTCATCAACTGCAACGAGGAGAGCAAAGCCAACAATGGTAAGACCCGCTACAAAGTACCCCTCCCCAAAATGTTCTCATACATTACATATTTATTTGCAGTATGGTACACGTAGATATCATGAGTTGAAACGTGATAAAATTGGGAACCAAAACTGAATGTCAATAAAAGGAATGAGAAATTCTTAAAACAAATTAAAAAAAAATAGTGAATGCATGAAAATATCTAGAGTTGCAAATGACACGGTGAATGGTTGCATATATGTGACATGAGATTGGCTGGTGACCAGTTTAAGGTGTACTCCACCTCTTATTCCAAGTTAGCTGGAATAGGCTCATTCACCCTAAGGGGGCAACCACTATGGAAAATTGATATGTTTTTTATCATGTATTGCTGTTGTATGGTGTCCCACAAGGTTACATTTGGGGCCCCTGCTGTTTTCATTTTATTTACTGCCCTTGGTTCCATCTTAAAGAAGCATGGTATTTCCTTTCACTGCTATGTAGGTGACAGTCAGATCGATATCTATCCCGCTAAGCAAAAAGGGTGATTTTTCCTGAAGACCACTTCTGTCTGGTGAAAATCCGTAAACTTCTTAAATCTTCAACAATAAAATAAGTTATGATGTTTGGTCGCAGTAGCGTTGCACATCTCCTCCCCTCCAGCGTCTTCTCGAATTTGGGTTTTAAATTGGACATTGATTTCAAATAGGTCTGGCAAATTGGTGCTGTTGTTAAATCCATCTTGAGCAGCTGGCTAAAGTTACGCCCCTCCTTTCACAAGAGCCCTTAGAAACCATGACTTAGTTAAATCTCGGCTAGATTGCTGCAGTGCACTTTATTTTGGAGTCAGCCAGTCCTCCCATAATCATCTCAAGTTGGTCAAATGCTGCTGCTTGCCTCCTAACTAGAGATCTTAGGAGGGAGCACATTACTCCAATTCTGACCTTCCTTCACTGGCACCCTGGACATTTTAGTGTTTCATTTTAAGATTCTCTTAATTGTCTTTAAATTCTCTCACCCCAACTTACCTCTCTACGCTCCTCTACCTCTACGTGCCAGGTCAGCAGACCAGATGCTACTGGAGGTACTGAGAACTAAGTGGAGATTCAGAGCTGGGGAACAAGCTTTTTCCATTGATGTTATGAATCAATTATTTTAACTGTATTTTCTGTCTTAACTTTCTGATTTTTATTTAATGTTCAGCAATTTATATGCAGCTGTGGTTGTTTTTAAAGTGATCTTTCAATAAAGTTGACTTGAGTTGATCTACGTATCCATCTCAAGGTTCATACATTACACTCATTTTGCAGTGTTGGTGAAGCTACGTGGCACCGAAAACGTGAGCGAGGATATGACAGAGATGAAAGAAGAGAGCCGGCAGATGTCGGCGGAGAAAAAAGTGACAATATTGGAGCTCTTGCGCGCCCCCGTCTATCGCCAACCCATCCTTGTTGCCGTGATGCTGCAGCTCTCACAGCAGCTGTCTGGGATCAACGCTGTAAGTTGGCCAGCAACTCTTACGTTCTATTCAGATGTGATCACTGTACGGAACATCAAGCATCGAGTGGGATTGACTTCAGCTTCCCTGTAACACCAGCCAGGATAAATAATATTGGAAGTGGAGGGATAAACATACTGTACATTAGTGCATGCCATTCTGCTAAATTAAGACTATTTCAGTTTTAGGATGCATTTTTAATCCTGAAGGAAACCTGAGATGCAGTAATAGTGTCAAAAAATTGGAAAATAATTAGTGAGTGAACACATGGACCTATATGAAGGCCAAATGACTGAACACCAGTGGTGGGCAGGTACATCCAGTTGGGCCGAAACACTCTCAAAAGCTCTGATGCACATTTATAACTTAAATTCTAATACTTGTTCGATGTAATACTGTTTAAATTTTTCCCCCAACAGTCTGTTTTCTTTATTTCAAAGAATTTCTCCGGGATGCACTGCCTCGTGTCTGTAAATGTTTGATTTTTAAAATTTTTTTTGGCCAGTCAGATTTGAGCCCCTGCCATGTCACTCTAAAACACACAAGGGCCTTCGTAATCAGTAGTGTTGGCATGTAACTTACATTTTATCAGCAATGGGACTGTTTCTTTAACCAATGACATTTGACAGTCATCCTCACCCTCAGTGATATTATTTTTCCGTCCTCTGATTGGTTGGTCACAGCAAAACTTGTCACAAGCAACTTCGACGACCAAAACGCATCTGTAGTGATCCGTACACATCAATTTACTTAATAATCATCTCTGGTGAGTTTCGTGTAGTTGATGTAAAAAAAATTGTCAAATTGTTAGATTAACATTGATATTGCCTTTGATTGGCTAATGACCAGTCCAGGGTATATCCCACCTCTCACCCAAAATCAACTGGGGTAAACTCCATTTCACCCGTGATCTTCGTGAAGATAAGCGCAAAGAAAATGGATGGATGGATGGAAATTGATTCTGCTTCTGATGTACCTGCCATAGTTGCGTGTTGTTAACTTTTTATATTGTGGTTTTGTGTCGTAGTAATGACGGTTTCTCTGATTGTGACGTGATAGTGACATTAAGAGGTGGATTAAGTAGAGTTCACTCAGTCCCCACTGAAGGCCCGAGTTCCCGAATGCACGGCCCTGCGGCAGCCCTACGTGGCTAATTTGACTTGATGTGCATGGCCAATCCTAAAGGTGCAGCTCCCTCTGCTGGATCTGGTTGAACACTGCACCACTTGTCCCCTGTGCTAGTGTGCAGCACATGTGAATGAAGTAAAGTATTATGAATTATATATTATCAGGTATTACGCGTGGTCATTATAAAATATAAATTATATAAAATCGTCAACAATTGCCCTTAGCAAATCCTATCTTGGAATTGTTGTCTTGCTCTACCAGCTTGCTAAAATGTCATTTGAAACGTTACTTGACTATTAGGCATATGTTGTCACGTTGTGAGGTGGTGACCCCAAAAAGCAGGCAGGAGGGAGTAGCAGGGTGAACTTGAAAGATTGTAGTTACGCCCCTCCTTTCACAAGACCCTTAGAAACCATGACTTAGTTAAATCTCGGCTAGATTGCTGCAGTGCACTTTATTTTGGAGTCAGCCAGTCCTCCCATAATCATCTCAAGTTGGTAAAATGCTGCTGCTTGCCTCCTAACTAGAGATCTTAGGAGGGAGCACATTACTCCAATTCTGACCTTCCTTCACTGGCACCCTGGACATTTTAGTGTTTCATTTTAAGATTCTCTTAATTGTCTTTAAATTCTCTCACCCCAACTTACCTCTCTACGCTCCTCCACCTCTACGTGCCAGGTCAGCAGACCAGATGCTACTGGAGGTACTGAGAACTAAGTGGAGGTTCAGAGCTGGGGAACAAGCTTTTTCCATTGATTTTATGAATTAATTATTTTAACTGTATTTTCTGTCTTAACTGTCTGATTTTTATTTCATGTTCAGCAATTTATATGCAGCCGTGGTTGTTTTTAAAGTGATCTTTCAATAAAGTTGACTTGAGTTGATCTACGTATCCATCTCAAGGTTCATACATTACACTCATTTTGCAGTGTTGGTGAAGCTGCGTGGCACCGAAAACGTGAGCGAGGATATGACAGAGATGAAAGAAGAGAGCCGGCAGATGTCGGCGGAGAAAAAAGTGACAATATTGGAGCTCTTGCGCGCCCCCGTCTATCGCCAACCCATCCTTGTTGCCGTGATGCTGCAGCTCTCACAGCAGCTGTCTGGGATCAACGCTGTAAGTTGGCCAGCAACTCTTACGTTCTATTCAGATGTGATCACTGTACGGAACATCAAGCATCGAGTGGGATTGACTTCAGCTTTCCTGTAACACCAGCCAGGATAAATAATATTGGAAGTGGAGGGATAAACATACTGTACATTAGTGCATGCCATTCTGCTAAATTAAGACTATTTCAGTTTTAGGATGCATTTTTAATCCTGAAGGAAACCTGAGATGCAGTAACAGTGTCAAAAATTGGAAAATAATTAGTGAGTGAACACATGGACCTATACGAAGGCCAAATGACTGAACACCAGTGGTGGGCAGGTACATCCAGTTGGGCCGAAACACTCTCAAAAGCGCTGATGCACATTTATAACTTAAATTCGAATACTTGTTCGATGTAATACTGTTTACATTTTTCCCCCAACAGTCTGTTTTCTTTATTTCAAAGAATTTCTCCGGGATGCACTGCCTCGTGTCTGTAAATGTTTGATTTTTTATTTTTTTTGGCCAGTCAGATTTGAGCCCCTGCCATGTCACTCTAAAACACACAAGGGCCTTCGTAATCAGTAGTGTTGGCATGTAACTTACATTTTATCAGCAATGGGACTGTTTCTTTAACCAATGACATTTGACAGTCATCCTCACCCTCAGTGATATTATTTTTCCGTCCTCTGATTGGTTGGTCACAGCAAAACTTGTCACAAGCAACTTCGACGACCAAAACGCATCTGTAGTGATCCGTACACATCAATTTACTTAATAATCATCTCTGGTGAGTTTCGTGTAGTTGATGTAAAAAAAATTGTCAAATTGTTAGATTAACATTGATATTGCCTTTGATTGGCTAATGACCAGTCCAGGGTATATCCCACCTCTCACCCAAAATCAACTGGGGTAAACTCCATTTCACCCGTGATCTTCGTGAAGATAAGCGCAAAAGAAAATGGATGGATGGATGGAAATTGATTCTGCTTCTGATGTACCTGCCATAGTTGCGTGTTGTTAACTTTTTATATTGTGGTTTTGTGTCGTAGTAATGACGGTTTCTCTGATTGTGACGTGATAGTGACATTAAGAGGTGGATTAAGTAGAGTTCACTCAGTCCCCACTGAAGGCCCGAGTTCCCGAATGCACGGCCCTGCGGCAGCCCTACGTGGCTAATTTGACTTGATGTGCATGGCCAATCCTAAAGGTGCAGCTCCCTCTGCTGGATCTGGTTGAACACTGCACCACTTGTCCCCTGTGCTAGTGTGCAGCACATGTGAATGAAGTAAAGTATTATGAATTATATATTATCAGGTATTACGCGTGGTCATTATAAAATATAAATTATATAAAATCGTCAACAATTGCCCTTAGCAAATCCTATCTTGGAATTGTTGTCTTGCTCTACCAGCTTGCTAAAATGTCATTTGAAACGTTACTTGACTATTAGGCATATGTTGTCACGTTGTGAGGTGGTGACCCCAAAAAAGCAGGCAGGAGGGAGTAGCAGGGTGAACTTGAAAGATTGTATTAAAACCCAGAAAACTAAATCCTAAACAAAGTCCAAAGTATCAAACAAAAACCACAACTGAAGCTCAAAACTATCAATAACAGAAACATGACCAAAAACGTGACCTAAACATGACAAACAAACAAACATGGCAGCAGCAAAGAGCAACAGCCACAAATAAACAACGACCCGAACATGAGTGCTCGGGCTGGTAGACCTTTTAAAGCACTAATTACATAACGACCAAGAGGTGTGCAGCTGCAGAGAGAGCCCTACAGTGCCACCTGTTGGTCCCAAACCGAATCATGACAGATGTAAAATAATCAATCTGTATTTGAACTTTTGCGACTCAGTTTGTTATCTTGCTGTATTATTCCAGCTGCTAACGTACAAGCATCAATCACTTCTCATGGGAAATGCTACTTCAATACATGAACAAGATGTCAAATCCTTGTCAAGTGTATTTAGCACTTTCTCGACTAACGTTGCTATTTTTCAAAATCTTAGCATGCATGCATACCAGTGGTGACCCTGTTAGCATTTCATTTGTGATTAGAAACAGTACCTGAATACAGCTAGGGATACATGTTCAATTCATTTTGATCTGCCTTAGCAGTTGGCTCCGCAGGTTAATTGTCATCTTTCTGTGTTAGTACAGTAATGCAACTTTATGGTTGCAAGCAATTCTCATCACTATTGTATTGGCATTCACACTCAATTTCTAAGGAAAGTGCATTTTCCAAACTTATGGGATAGTTGCTACATTCTCTTATTTTGATGGAAAACTGCAGTAAGTAATTACTGGTAAATTTTACACACATCCTCAATTCCTTTCCTGTTCTCACCTTTTAGGTGTTCTACTATTCTACCGGAATCTTTGCAAAAGCGGGTGTCCCCCAGCCTGTCTACGCAACCATTGGAGCGGGAGTAGTAAACACAGCCTTCACAGTGGTTTCTGTAAGTAACAAAATAAACATTTGGGAAAACGTAATAGTTTAGGTTCAGAATGCTTTAGTGACACTCTCTTTTTGTGCAGTTGTTTGTGGTGGAGCGTATGGGCAGAAGGCCACTCCACCTGACTGGTTTAATGGGAATGGCAATATCTGCAGTTGTTCTCACTCTTGCGATGGCCTTGTTGGTAAGTGTATTCAATGCTGCCTTTATTTTATGTTTAGGTTGTGTGGAGACTAAATAAATAATCGTAACAATTGTGGTATTCCTGCTGAAAGTTTCTGTGTCCCGCAGGATCAATACAGCTGGATGTCCTATGTGAGCATTGTGGCCATCCCTTTTTATATTGTGGTTTTGTGTCGTAGTAATGACGGTTTCTCTGATTGTGACGTGATAGTGACATTAAGAGGTGGATTAAGTAGAGTTCACTCAGTCCCCACTGAAGGCCCGAGTTCCCGAATGCACGGCCCTGCGGCAGCCCTACGTGGCTAATTTGACTTGATGTGCATGGCCAATCCTAAAGGTGCAGCTCCCTCTGCTGGATCTGGTTGAACACTGCACCACTTGTCCCCTGTGCTAGTGTGCTGCACATGTGAATAAAGTAAAGTATTATGAATTATATATTATCAGGTATTACGCGTGGTCATTATAAAATATAAATTATATAAAATCGTCAACAATTGCCCTTAGCAAATCCTATCTTGGAATTGTTGTCTTGCTCTACCAGCTTGCTAATATGTCATTTGAAACGTTACTTGACTATTAGGCATGATGTTGTCACGTTGTGAGGTGGTGGTGGTGGTGGACCCCAAAAAAGCAGGCAGGAGGGAGTAGCAGGGTGAACTTGAAAGATTGTATTAAAACCCAGAAAACTAAATCCTAAACAAACAAAGTCCAAAGTATCAAACAAAAACCACAACTGAAGCTCAAAACTATCAATAACAGAAACATGACCAAAAACATGACCTAAACATGACAAACAAACAAACATGGCAGCAGCAAAGAGCAACAGCCACAAATAAACAACGACCCGAACATGAGTGCTCGGGCTGGTAGACCTTTTAAAGCACTAATTACATAACGACCAAGAGGTGTGCAGCTGCAGAGAGAGCCCTACAGTGCCACCTGTTGGTCCCAAACCGATTCGTGACAGATGTAAAATAATCAATCTGTATTTGAACCTTTGCGACTCAATTTGTTATCTTGCTGTATTATTCCAGCTGCTAACGTACAAGCATCAATCACTTCTCATGGGAAATGCTACTTCAATACATGAACAAGATGTCAAATCCTTGTCAAGTGTATTTAGCACTTTCTCGACTAACGTTGCTATTTTGCAAAATCTTAGCATGCATGCATACCAGTGGTGACCCTGTTAGCATTTCATTTGTGATTAGAAACAGTACCTGAATACAGCTAGGGATACATGTTCAATTCATTTTGATCTGCCTTAGCAGTTGGCTCCGCAGGTTAATTGTCATCTTTCTGTGTTAGTACAGTAATGCAACTTTATGGTTGCAAGCAATTCTCATCACTATTGTATTGGCATTCACACTCAATTTCTAAGGAAAGTGCATTTTCCAAACTTATGGGATAGTTGCTACATTCTCTTATTTTGATGGAAAACTGCAGTAAGTAATTACTGGTAAATTTTACACACATCCTCAATTCCTTTCCTGTTCTCACCTTTTAGGTGTTCTACTATTCTACCGGAATCTTTGCAAAAGCGGGTGTCCCCCAGCCTGTCTACGCAACCATTGGAGCGGGAGTAGTAAACACAGCCTTCACAGTGGTTTCTGTAAGTAACAAAATGAACATTTGGGAAAACGTAATAGTTTAGGTTCAGAATGCTTTAGTGACGCTCTCTTTTTGTGTAGTTGTTAGTGGTGGAGCGTATGGGCAGAAGGCCACTCCACCTGACTGGTTTAATGGGAATGGCAATATCTGCAGTTGTTCTCACTCTTGCGATGGCCTTGTTGGTAAGTGTATTCAATGCTGCATTTATTTTATGTTTAGGTTGTGTGGAGACTAAATAAATAATCGTAACAATTGTGGTATTCCTGCTGAAAGTTTCTGTGTCCCGCAGGATCAATACAGCTGGATGTCCTATGTGAGCATTGTGGCCATCCTAAGCTTTGTCGCCTTTTTTGAAATTGGCCCGGGCCCCATCCCATGGTTCATTGTGGCAGAACTCTTCAGTCAAGGGCCCCGACCTGCTGCCATCGCAGTCGCTGGCTTCTCCAACTGGTCTGCCAATTTTGTAATCGGCATGAGCTTTCCATATGTTGAGGTGAGGTTGTTGGTGTTTTCCGAAAATAAAAATTCGCTCAAATAGACACTTATCGAGCACCCTAAATGAAGCCTGGATAACTCGGTCAACTTGGATCAGATATTCTTTCAAAATCAATTGGGATCTTTTGCTGCCATAGAGTAATCAGATGTCATAACAATGGGCAGACAATACAATCCAATGGTAAAACTGCTGTCACAGTGAATAATCAAATATGACTAAGGGCAGTATGATGTTCGTAATTTATAGAACCATTTGAGCTTCTGAGCAAGCGAGGTTCATGTTTTAAATGTTTTCACTCAAATTCTATCCGCTTCTCATCTTCTTTAGTATCAAGTTGTTTGGCTGCAGTGCTTGTTTGGGGACTACTTTTGATTAAACTGAAGTACTATTGAAAAAAGGCTTTCACTCTATTCTGTGTACAGTACTTCCAACTGAACACTGGCGTTTCTCTCCCTTCAGCAACTCTGTGGTCCCTATGTCTTCATCATCTTCACTGTTCTCCTGGTGGGCTTCTTCATCTTCACCTACTTCAAGGTGCCCGAAACCAAGGGGCGTACCTTCGATGAGATTTCTGCAGGCTTTCGACAATCAACTGGCCGCGGTGCGGATAAATACTCGGCCTCTGAAGAGTTCAACACACTCAGGGGGGATGATCCTGACCTTTGAAAGCTGTGCTCAAATTTCCTTCATTTCATACATATTTGAATCCCAATTCATTTGTTGTTATCCTTCTATGATTTCTAGTCCATCCGCAAACTGTCAAACAGGGTAGTCACATGTCCCTGTTCAGTTTTGGTGCCACAAGGTAGAGGGACTGGTGTGACACCAAACATACAAATACAGTAATCCCTCGTTTATCGCGGTTAATGGGGACCAAAACCACCCGCGATAAACGAAAATCTGCGAAGTAGCGTCCAATTAACATAAACAGGTATAAAAAATATATATTTTAAGTCTGCAAACAGTCCGCGAGAAGCTACAAAACAACAGCGAGTAACATAGAGCAACATATACAGTACTGTAATCCATGTATATTAAAAAAAATATATATATATATATATTTTTTTTTATGTTTGAAAAAAATCAGCGATGCACTGAACCCGCGATAAACGAACCGCGAAGTAGCGAGGGATCACTGTACAGTGTCGTATGACAGTCCTATTTAATATAATTAGTAGCCCTGAAAAGTAGTTCTTCTTTGGTCTTAGTTCTGTGTAATTGCTTAGGAGATTACTGATTGGGCAATGCAATGGTTATTTTGTTCTCTCATTGTGTTTGGTTCTAAGGCCCCTGTCACACCTTGACGATTTAGCCAGCGTATGCCGACGTAGGAAAAATTTGGCAAATACGCTGGCGTACGTCGAATAAGTTATGGGTAAGTTTTGTATACGTAACAGCACGCTGAAGCACGTTGGTATACGTCGAAGTACGTCGAGGTCGTCGAGAAATTTTAAGCATGCTTAAAATTTCTCGTCGTATGTCAGCGTATGGCTATACGTCCCGTATACGCAGGCCATAAGTAATAGGTAAGTTATGCGATCGTTGCACACGTTCAAACACGTTAAGTGTAGGTTACTCATAAGTCCATATACGTCGAGAATACCTACTAGCTGTTCTCCAACATCCGTGCCTTTCGGAACTGCAATACGCTGCTGCATAGCGTGCAGCAGCGTATTGCCGACGATCACGTGACGTAGTCTATAAAAAGGCTGGCGCTCGACGTTGCCGACGATCACGTGACGTAGTCTATAAAAGGCTGGCGCTCGACGTTTCAAATCATAACTGCACTAGACATTGCAGTACCAACATCTGTTTGGGGACTATCCCCGGTCTAGTTAAAATGGTATAACCCAAGAGGCAAGGTGCGGCTTGCCATCGTTACTGTGAGTTGCTATTCACGCTATTAAAGCAGCAATCAAACGCCATTATGACTTGTGTCATTAATAAACCAAACAACATCAGCGTCATGGCAAAGAAAAGTCTGGGGAGCTCATCAAAGGTCTCGCAGAGGCTCATCCCATCACAGCCACTGCAGCCTTCGCCAACTACGTGCGTGACAGCCTGGTCAGCATGTCCAAGCGCAAGTTCCGAAAGGCACGGATGTTGGAGAACAGCTAGTAGGTATTCTCGACGTATTTGGACTTATGAGTAACCTACACTTAACGTGTTTGAACGTGTGCAACGATCGCATAACTTACCTATTACTTATGGCCTGCGTATACGGGACGTATAGCCATACGCTGACATACGTCGAGAAATTTTAAGCATGCTTAAAATTTCACGACGACCTCGACGTATACCAACGTGCTTCAGCGTGCTGTTACGTATACAAAACTTACCCATAACTTAATTCGACGCGCGGCGTATTTGCCAAATTTTTCCTACGCCGGCATACGCTGGCTAAATCGTCAAGGTGTGACAGGGGCTTGAAACGTCGAGCGCCAGCCTTTTATAGACTACGCCACGTGATCGTCGGCAATACGCTGCTGCACGCTATGCATAAATTAGACTATCGTTGGGCATAAGTTGTGTACGCCGGCAACACGCTAGGCATTCGTTGGAATAAGTTATCTATAAGTTATCGAAACGTTCTATATAATTTACTGATACGTTATGTATACGTCCAGCCCGTTATGAATGCGCTATGTATACGCCCAAAATTGAAAAAAAAAATCGATAATTCAGCGTATGCCAGCGTTTTAGGGAAAATCTGAACGTCGGCATACGCTGGCTGAATCGTCAAGGTGTGACAGGGCCTTTAGTTTGGGATGCAAGAGAATAGAACTCGTCAGTCATGACGCCACTTTCATCTTAATAACTGAACAAAACTTTCAATTTGGGTTGAGCAATATGAGGGTTCTACCTTAACCTGGAGCCAGTCCATGGCTGTGTCAGGCCACCCAGGTGAAGATCTTTGTAGTCATCAATTTAGTTGGGTTACAATCAAACTGCATTTACATCGACAGCGGAATCCAAAATCAGTACAAATGGATTGATCTCGTTGGTACCAGTTAATAAAGTTAATCCACCCACTCCTGTGTTTATTCTGCTGTTGCAAAGTGCATAGATACAGATTAACCCATTTAATCCCACCAGTCACATTTGTGAGCGACAACAATGATTTAATTTACAGGGCTCTAAACATTTTTATTACTGATTATTTAAAAGGACTACCAATGACACCTGATTTTGACTTTTAAATGTCTGAGAAAATTTTGGGATTAAATGGGTTAACACACATACACACACACACACACACACACATACATACAACTATTTATTATTTGGAGAAAAGGCTAAACTAAGACTTTGAAAAATGTTTCCTAACCTTCATATGTAACACATGTTGACCCACAATGGCACACTTGAGTCTTAACATAAAAAAAACAACCCAACAACAACAAAAATCGGACAAAAGCAATTGACAATGATTTCAAAGGTGCAGTTAAAAATCTGAGCTCAGTAAATAGTAACTGTCAAAGAAAACAACTAAAAACAAACTGTCAGAGTAACAGTAATTGAAAATGCCGAAAAGTTTTTCATTCCTGCATTTCTGGCTAAAATCCTAAAAGTACAAAATATATTTTTTTAATTGTCACGTAAACATTTCTTTTCTTATAGCAGCATTCCAAAATAGCTTAGGGGTGCTTTTTTATCCTTTCATTTAAAATTAAATTAAATAAAAATCATCATGAAACTATAATGACACTTCATGGAGTGGTGACTGCGGAGAAGCATCCAGCTGTTCAAACATGTCATCGATCACCTGCCACAGGCAGTTGTCCAGTGGGAAGTCATTGTCCACCAGATTCACCAAAAAGTAGTTGTCATGAATGTATTTGATGATCATCCGAGAAGGTGACTCGTCTTCGTACAGTTTGGCCCATTGCTCGATCCACAAGGCAAAAGCCTCATCCTGAGGGCGATACCCGGATATGTTTGTTCTAGGCAACGGGGACGCATCAGTGCCGTTCGCAAACATCTTGACGCATGTTTTCTTACCTTCCAGAACATAAAGCTGACCGGGTCCACAATGGTGGGCTGAACAATCTCCCTGCCGGGGAATATCCCCCAAGTGACGGCATTAGGTTGCATGTCCGGAGCGTTGGTCAGGTTACGGCCCTTGGTGCAAAATATACTGCATGGTTACGCGTTGACAGAGAAATCAGGAAAAGCGTGGCTTCCTTTTGAAACTTACGTGCACGTTAACAATGTGGTAGTTGACACGGGGTTCATACTTTTTCAGTACTTCGAGGAGAGCAGACACATTTTCGCTGGAGGTGAAGAACTCCAGATAGGCCTGTTGGATAGAAATGCCTGAGGCAACGTGCTCACATGCCGTACAAAAGCGACACCTGTTTCATCGATCAAGTGGTTGTACTTTCTGAAAGACGTAGCCTCCGGGAGGGCCCCAGCCCACTATTGGGTCGGTGGAGGGTTTGCCGTTGATGTTGGGCTGAGAGTTGATAGTTAGCACGCCTCGCCTGTTCACTTTCTCCAGTTCATCATTCAGTAGGTTGGTTTCCTGGGCCAGAGGCTCATCATTCCAGGGCAAGCACATCACCTGACATAGAGGAATGCTTAGCACTTGATTTGTGTGGGCGGCGTCGGGCCTCTAGAGCAGGGGGCCAAAGTGTGGCCCACGGCATTCTTGAAGCATATTTACACTATCAAGATTCCTGAAATATGTGTTAGTGTGTTTGAATGTTTGTCCCACTCATTTAACAGTCAAAAGTTTGAGGGCATTACAATACTTGAATGTTATTTTTCTGCGCCTCCTCCCTTTACTTGGGATTCTGCGTGAGCTAAACACTAAAGTTAAAGTACAATTCAGATGCAAAGAGGTGCTGTAAAGGGATCCATCTACCTTGTGTCCGTTTCGATTTGGCTGAGCTGTGATGTAGGAGGTAAAGACCTCATAGACACTCGCCTCATTCTTCAGCTCCTCTCCCCACATCTTTAGCAAGTCTTCTTTGGATGACTTGCTCTTCAAGTAGAACAAGTAGTAATCATTCAACTCACCAAAGGCTGGAGATGAGGAGTTACCCCTAGGAGGAAAAACAACAGCATGATCTTTCTTCTGTTTTTCAAGCTAGGTTTTTTTTCTGATAAAGAAAGCATTCAATAATATATCACATTCCTTTCATCCTCCTACTTGGATTAAAAAAAAAACGGACAAAGATCTTACCATCTGCCATTTGGGAACTCATCCCACTCCTGGGTTCTGTAGATGTAGCTCTTGGGCCTGGATGCCCAGAAGATGGGTCGCACGTCCTCGACCTTTCGTTTGGGATGTGCACTCACCGCCCAAGGAAGAGGCC
This sequence comes from Hippocampus mohnikei, assembly GCA_026261675.1. NCBI lineage: Eukaryota > Metazoa > Chordata > Actinopteri > Syngnathiformes > Syngnathidae > Hippocampus > Hippocampus mohnikei. Next base: position 13,768,909 of record JAKGUB010000284.1, read on the forward strand.
GTCTGACAGAGAAAACAAGCTCTTCTTTGGATAACAGTGCGGGCTATGCAAAGGGAAGAATCTGTAGTTTCCGTCGAGAATCTTTTTGACACGCACGGAACAAAATTACAAATGCAACACTTCTGTTTTTGCTCCAACTTTTCAGGAGCTGAATGCACAGCTCGAAGCACACAAGGCCCAGTTTCCTCAAAGATTGCTCACAAAGCTGTGTCTGTCTGTGTTAGTGAGCGCTTGATAAAATAATCTGGCCACTGCACAGGTGTAGCATATGAACATGCTGATTCGTAGAAATGTTGTGAGAAGCAATACTAGGTATCAGGCCAATTTTAGGTATTGTGTACTCATGGAGGAAGCTGATACAGGTCACCGATACTTTGAGAAAAGAACATTTGATCTCGAGTAAGTCCACCTCGGCAGTAGTTGGCAGCATAGTGAGGCAGTTTGACACATCAGCAAATCCTCACCTGCTTGCGTTAGAAAGAAAGCTTTTGTTCACAATATATTGTCATTGTGGGAAAACGAAATTTTATACATCAAAAGTACTTGGGGTATCGGTACTTGGTATGGATAAGTCCTCCAAGAGTGAACACATGTACTGGTATTGAATAAATAAAATTGAATTGGTTTTGAAGTGGGCTTCGATTGTGGGCAGCCTACAGCACAAGTGCAACAATCGCACTCTCTAATCAGCACTTTGACATGTGTGATGACACCCGTGTGATGGATGGACTTTCTCAGCAAAGAAGACGAGTGCACCATCACAGCTTTACGCCTTTGGTGTGCTCAGAATACTTTCTATCTTTGACTTCATCTTAAGATAAATAGCAAAACAAAGTGTGCCACATTTCTATTTCGGTTCAAAATATTTGGCAGCCACAGGGATGTCTCACCTCGGGTCCTCCACCCACAGGCCGAGCTGCCGGAGGACTTCCATGGTGGCAACTTCTCGATTGAGAGTGTAGAAGTGCAAACCGGGTACTTTGCCACTTTGCAGCAACACTTTGCACATCTCCACCGCTAGTTGGATTCCATAGTTCCGAATGGCTGCGTCATTGTCTTTGATGGGCTCAATGACTTCCATGATCTCCTCCGGCACCTCCAGTTTTGACAGCTTGACAAGCTGACGCAGAGACTGGTAGCCCTGAAGACAAACACAACTCCAGAGTCATATGACCATATGAACAATATGAAAGGACTTGCAGATTAAAGCAGGAACAAACTTTTTTATTGTGATGCCATGAAAAACTGATGTTTTTGCTCACTTTTCTCACTCACCGCGGCATGATGAAAACTGAACAGGATCATTTTCGTGCCAACTTACTTCAATTATAGCCCCTTTACACTGCCTGTTAAAGCAGATTTCAACGGCTCTTTTCCGTGTTTCTATTTTGCATAAACTAACAGTTCTGTGAAGTTCAAATAGTTCAAAGAAGGCCTGTTGCATTCTATTGCAATTCATAACCAAAATGTGAGATATTAAATGACCACTATCAGTATGTGAGTTGGTACCTGAATTGGGAAGATCCCAGGAAGGATGGGACACGTGATCCCAGCTGCCCGACAGTCATCAAGAAATTTAAGGTACGTTTCCGCTCTGAAGAACAGCTGCGTGATTACAAAGTTGGCTCCAGCATCCACCTTCTCCTTCAGATGTCGCAGATCTTCCTCATAGCTTTCTGCCTCAGGGTGGCCAGTGGGATAACCTGCGGCACACACATTTGTCATCAATTACCAGAGAGAATATATTTTATAAGATGAGGCCATCCATACCAGCGACACATATGTCAAAGTAGTCATCGAACTCTGATCGGATGTGTTTCACAAGGTCGATGGCATAGTTGAAGCAACCTTCCTCTTCCTCCCAGTCTGCACCCACTGGATCTGTGGATATACAGGAATGTGGACCATCAAATTCAAAGAGATAAAAATGTAGATTTCGAGAGAGCCACATCACAAAATAAATGACTCTGCTACCTCCTCTGAGAGCCATGATGTTTTTCAGGCCCAGGTGCTTCGCTTTGGCCAGATAGGCAGTGATCTTGTCTTTGGTTTGGTTGCAGCAGGTGAGGTGGAGGATGCTCTCCAGGCCACAATAGTTGACTGCTGTGCTGGCAATCATCATGGACGACGTATCCTTGTCGGAACCCGGATCTCCAGCGGGATGCCATGTTATGTCAATGAAGAGTGGCCCTCCAGAGCCCATACGGTCAAATCTGAAGATGGAATGACATTCTTCAATCCAATACTCCTGAATTGAGTTTTGATCCAAATGAGGAGGAGCTCACCACACACCTATGCTATAAGCCATTTAAAAATATATATGTTTAATGATTTGTTACAAAGAGATTTTGGATTCTGACACATTTATAGGACTTTTTTTTCCCACCCCTCAATGACAGCAGACTTTTACATTGCAAGATCTCAACATCCCAGAGGTCAAGGAATAAACTAAGAATTAATTTTAAAAACGCCTTGAAAGCACAGAACTTGGTGAGGTCATCATCCATGTCAAAACTCAGTGGCTTTTCTTTGTTGTAACCCTCTGGCCTCGATGTTGGCAATTTGAATCACCCTCACTTACTTTTTAAGAACCACTTTACGGGTAATGCAAATGATCAAACTTATCGAGGGTGTGAATTTTTTGTCAGATCTTTTTTTAACTTCAGATTTCTAAAAATATCTCTACAATATACTCTTTGCATCAAATTGTATCCGTAGGCAGGGTAAATGTGCCAGACCTAGCACAAATGCTAGTTTTCAGCCGTAGTCCAAAGGCAGGTTACTAAAATAGCACAATGAGATACAGAAAACTTTAAGGCCACAATGACAGAAATAAGAACCCTGTGGTTAGGTCTGCGACACTGAAGACACAAGTTTGTTGCTTTTGCTCACTTGTATAGCCCACAAATAAAAGATTGACATATTTTACGTTTTAATTTGACTTTATAAAGACTGCGAGAGCCAGTCAGAGATAGTGGATAGGCTAAAAATGGCCCATGGGCTGTACTTAAGTTCTGATTTAAGAGATGTTGGCCGTTGAAGACTGCACTGAAGTATTAGCAACATGAAAAAAAAAAGTTTCATTGATGTTACTATTTTAAATGATCATTTTTAAAGGTGTGACATGCACGTTGTGCAGACAAACTGGAATTTGAAGGGTTAAAAAATGGCTCATTGTACGAATGACAAAAGCCGAAGTACAAAACTTTATGCAGTAAAACAACCCCCCCGTGCCTCCCCGAAAAAACAAAAGCAATCTTTGAAATCACAGCTTAATTTTACAAAGTAAAAAAACTTACATATTAAAACGGTGTGTACTTGAAATCACCTGCGCAGCGAATTTCACGGTTTCATAATGGTGACTGTTGGAGCTCAACACTCTTTCTTCCATATGAATAGTGCTTTGCTAATATCAGACAGTATGAATACAGAACAAGGAACTGACATACCTCGAGATGAGATTCACTGCACCTGGGGCCGTCCGAGGGGGAAAGAATTCCAGAGAGAACCAGTGGTCCCCGGACTCGATCCTCCTCCTCATCTTGTCTCGCAGCCTGTCTGAACGATCTGAGTCCAGCACTGGGGTGGAACATCGGGAGCTCTCCTTGGAGCTCTCCCCGCCGCTGGTGCCCATCCCACTGGAGTCACTCTTACATGACTGGCAGCTGCCATCGCCTCGCTGAACCTGGTTTACCATAACGGGAAATTGCTCTAAAGAAACACAAACGTACAGCACAGAGTTACTATAGTAATTATACAGAACGGGTCAAAGTTACAGTTTGTCATTTGACTGTTTTCAGTGGTGGGAAGTAAAGAAGTCCATATATTTGTAACTGTACTCAAGTAGGTACTATAGGTAGGTAGGTACTATAGCTGCACTCTCCTTGAGTATTTATTTTCCTGACTACTTTTCACTTTTACTCCATACACTTGAGAATATATTTGAATATCTCAGTACATTCTGCTACATTCTTCCTCAAAATAGGGTGGTTATTTTGCTGCTATGAATTGGGAATTTCTCCATTGTGGGACGAATAAAGGTTTTCTTATCTTATCTTAAACTTCAGCAGAAAATAAGTTACCAGTAATATGGCAAAAAAGGTCAACTGTGGTTGGGATCTTGAATGATTGAAATCTTAGGATCTTATCATGTGGGGAAAAAACAGGGAAAAGCAGCGGCATGGAGGAACAAGAACCAGGGATCGATCATTAATGCCGATGAGAAACCAATTCAGAAAAGAATGATATTCCCCATTCACTGCCTTATTTAGGAAAATTGTGTTTTCGGTCCCGAGAATGACTTGAAAACCAACAACTTCTTAAGTAAAAAAAATTAAATGAAATCTGAAAAAACACTAGTGAAATTTATTTTTGTTCAGTTGTTATCAATAGCCCCACCCCTCAAAGGAGCACTATGCAAGTTTGTAAAAGAGGGAAAATATTTTGTGTCTATGTAAAGTGTGTCTTTTCAAGTTTCAATCATGACTTGCCATGGACGATATTTACCTTTATTTATGGAAAGGGGTTGAACCAGTATTTCTACTTTTGTCTGTCTTTTTAATACTGCTGTTGTTTTTACACAAGGATATGTTTTTTTCTACTAGTAAACCGTGCAAGTACTTTTCCCATCTCTGACTGTTTTACATGTACACTCCAGAATCATTTATCGTACTCACATCTACTGTACGGAGTTTCCGCGCGCTGTTCCGAGTTACGTACAAACTCGGGAAGGAACGGAACTTCGTCGTAAAGCGGATACCTCTCCAATATTCAACACATTCCCAACTAGCGTTTTACGAACCTCAAGCTAGAGCAAAGGAACTAAAAACCGCATATTGCTTTGCAGTTTGACAAACAGGGACATATCATTTTAATCCGAAACCCAAGCAAGCGTTCCAACGCCAAACTGCGCCCATCCCATGACCATTAGCTTCTTTGTAACGGAGCGTGGTGGTAAACATGAACTCCCCCACGGATATTCATTTTAGTCACATGACTGGGCACATGAAAGCGTGCACAATTAAGTTAGTCATAAAAGGACACGCAATTAAAGTACCGGTATACTGTACTTGAATGCGTTAGCAGCTCCTGGTGCAGCACAGCTAGCAACTCACTGGTTGTGGCTTTGTTCGTATTAACGCCAAAAAACACAGGCTATACCAGCTACAGGCTAAATTCGGCATATTACAAAGGCAAAGGTTAGGTCAAAGAAGTTGGTTCTCACACTTTTTTTTTCAGTCACCCCGCTTTGTGTTGACGGCGTTCCAGAATTCCCACGATATTAGTGGGAGGGCAAAAGAGGCGACAGCGTGGAAACTCAGAGGAATTCCAATCGATGACAGATTCTTCCATATTCCATAAGGTGACGCTGTAGGCGAGGACAACCTGCCACACTCAAGTTCTCCTTGTAAAGTCGGACAGTTCGTAGTGTGCAGTCAACCGTTCGATGAGGTCAAGTTACCGTAAATTCATCTGCACACGTTAAAGCACATTGTATATCTTTAAACTTTAGTGAAGAAAATAGAATCGAATGCCTTTGTCTTCTCACATTAAACAGGTCCGCCTTCTCCAGTGCTAACGTGCATGGAAAGTATGAAAAATTAAATGAGCTATTAGTCCTCTTCAATAGAACCACTATGGCTATTTTTGAAAGTAGGAAATTCAGGACAGTTATTTTTTTCAGACGTGATGACTATTAGGTTATAGCCTTAAATTAAACATATTAGATTCAAGAGCTAAATATAAAATCTTTACAGCCGAGGTAGTAAATCAATAAGATAATGAATCGATTTGTGGTCTAAGTAGTATTGTTCATTATATGGATTATTGTACAGACATTGAATATTGCACAGTATAGGTAGTGTAGTAATAATTAACAATTTTTAAAATAGAATAATAGTGGGCTAACAATATTTTATTTAAATCATGGTTAATTATCACACAATAAAGGAATGATTTCAATTAAATAATTTCATAATGTTTGAATGTAATTAATTTGGGATCTTATTTCTATTATTTTATCACAATGGCGCATTTATGTATTTAACTGATTTGGGCACGTTTCGTTCTCCAAATAAATGAAGTTCCACCACAATACACACATGCCAATTGCCAACATGTTCTGAAAGCCGGGGCGTATCCGGTGCTCTAAGTCACGTGATACAGGATGGCTGTTTAGGGTCATGGGAAAAGTAGGAATTCGCAATCTTTTCTGTTGTGCGTAAAACAGCATGTTGAATCAATGTTCTTATTGACATGAAAATATATATTTTTATGCACAAGTTAAGTTCACAGTGTATATCGTTATACACCCAACGAGCCCTCACACACGTCCTTGCTAATATTTACAATATTTTCCTGTAGGCATTGAATGCAGCATGACACAACAACGAAGATGGCGTGCTGTGGCAACTGTTTCGGCTGCAGGCGTTGTAGTGAAGAGGAGACTCGTACGCCAGAGGAGTTGGTAGGATGCTGCAATTACTAAATCAGTGCAGGTGTATGTTGGAATTTTTAGATTCGACTTGTATGCTTTGAAATTAGTCAAAACTGCTTTGGAATGCCTTGTTTGCTGCAGCTCTTTGCTTCTCCAATGTGTTGTTGTGACCCTCCAATGTAACTTATTCGCAAGTAATAAGACTAAACGAACGTAGTGATTTGGCTGCATAACAAATGCAATACTGTTATCGCAATTTTTGCACACTATTGGACTCATCACGGTTCAAAGAACATGGTCACTCTGCAGCATTATTGGAAGGATGCTGAAAAGGCAGGCAGTCACATTGATGATTTCGTTTTCATGCTTATCTTAAATGAATAGTTAGTTACCTTACTCCGTTTACTTTATTTCTGATGTTCTTGCAGACAATTCTTGGAGAAATTCGAGATGAGGAAAATGAGATTCTGCCAAGGAAGGACTATGAGGTAAAATGATGAAAACAGTGAGTTCAAGGTGCAGTTTGTGTTTATATGTCATCATCTGTTTGAGCGTAAACCCTTTTTATTGAATAGAGCCTGGATTATGACCGATGTGTCAGTGAACCCTATGTGGACATTTTGGAGGGGATGGACAACAAGGTAAACAACGTTTTGTTTGTTGGTGAAACTGCGCAGTCCAGATAGTGATGTGTGTTTAAGTGCATGTGTTCAGTTTTCTAATGCTCCTTTCATGATCACGGGACAAATAATGACGTGCTGTCTGTTATTTTCCCACCCCACCCACTTCCAAATGAGAGGATTTATCGATTTATTACACAACCTCACAGCAGAAGTAAAACTTAAGCTCGGTGTCATGTAGACATAAAAGTACAAGAAACACAGATGGGAATTGTGGCTACTTAAAGATGTCAAAGTAGCAACTTTGTCATCATATATCATACCTCCCATGATGCATTGCGTTTTGATTACGACATGCGTCTAATTTGACACAATTATTTTGCACAATTTTTCTTTGTGCCACCCTCATTGTTGCTCTGTCACCTGGCATCGTTTACACATTTCCTTGTTCCATTTAATTGTTACTTAATGATTAGGTATTCTGATGATGAAAAGGAAATCTTTCTGAACCAAAATGTCCTTCAGATAAACCAGAATAAAACTGTGGCAGTTGTTTGGGCAATAAAGAAAAGAGGATTGCTGTTAGTAAACACTTGGAGCCACTGTCTCTAAAAACCAAAGACCAAGTACCGGATCCCTCGGCGTGCTGATCACTAAAATAGCCTTTCAGCAGCTGAAAAAAAATATCCAGATTGAAGGGTTGCATTCTTCCACCAGATGAGGAAAAGCTTGTACAGTACTGTACTTGCTTTTATCTTCAGTAGACTTGATTATTGTAATCGAAGGATGTAATGTAAAAGAGATCAGAACATATTACTTCAGTCCTAAATGCCTTACACTGGCTCCCAATCACATTTAAAATAGATTTAAAATACTGCTCCTGGTCTATAAATTGCTTAATAGTTGAGGACGTCAATATGTATAATAGTGATTCAATATAAAGCCAGGTGGGCTCTGAGGTCTGTAGACTCGGATCAAATAGTGGAGCCCATCAGCATTGAGCGTAGAATAACAACTGAAGTTACTCCCAAAGTGTAAATGCATTTAACGATCAAAACTGTTATTGTTTATCCCCATGCCTATAATTAAGGTCTTTTACATAATCTCTATAATATTGTGAGGATGAAGCGGATCGGAGGATGGATGTGTGTGTGCGTGTGTGTATATATACATACACATTTTTTCGCGCACTACTTTCTTTGTCATTTTAGCAAACTACTTTTTACTTTTCTACTTTGCTTTAATTATCTTAAATTCTTCTGTCTTTTAAATGTCTTCAATTATTTTACCTTTAAATGTTGTATTATGCCTTTGAATATTGTTTTGTAACTATGTGAAGCACATTGAGTTACCTTGTGTATGAAATGCGCAATATAAATCAAGCTGCCTTGCCTTTTCTGTCTTTCTCGTTTTTCTTTCTATTCCAACAGAGAGCTAAAAAATATGAAGCACTGCGATGGGTGATGGTTTTTGCGATTGGAGCGTCTGTTGGATTGGTATGTACTTCCGTTGTTGCCATGTCTTCTTTTGCCTTTCAAAATGCACCTGATTTCTCTCAAATGTTTCCTTCTTCTCTTTTCTTTTAGCTGGGTTTGTTTGTGGATTACTTTGTACGTTTCTTCACCAAACTCAAGTTTTCTATGGTTGGTTATTGTATCCTTTGGAAAGCCCGCCATCGTATTTCAGCACCCACTGAGTTTCAGAAGTGATTTTCAGAAGCGTTTTGATCACATTACTTCGAAATGTATCATGTGATGCCGATTGTTAGTTTGATTTGTGATTTGTGTACAGTATGATTTTCTTTTTGTGTGTGTAATCGGCTTAATTGTTATGGTTTTCACATGCTCAAGTCGTCATCACAAATAGCATCACCAGTGTTCATTCTCCCAGCCAGGACTGGCGTTAAAAGTAGTGCATGATACACATCCCGCAACTCGCATTGTGGACGTATTTCTACCTGAGTTTGAAGCCTTCAGCTGTAGAGGAGTGCAGTGAGAAAGGCTGCCTCCCGCTGTCTCTGTTGGAGCTCCTGGCTTTCAACATGACCTTCATCTTCATCGCCAGTGTCCTCGTCCTCATCGAGGTGAGAATGCATACTCGGGCAACATAGATAGTTTTGCTGAGATTTCACGTTTCCTGTTTTGTGGTTGGAGTGGCAGTTTCGTTGGCAAACATAATGTACTTTTTTTTTAAACTGGATGTAAAATAATAATAATAATAATAATAAAAAAACCTTTATTCGTCTCACAATGGAGACATTTACAATTTACAGCAGCAAAGTTATGAAAGGAAGAAAGTAGAAGAACAAAAAGTATAGGAGCTGCTGTAAAGGCAGCCACTCTCGCGGCGCCATCTTGAAGTCATAATAACACAGTACAGTAACAAAATAATAGAACACAACACATAAGACACAGACAGTCATTCAATCCACTTTTCTGCATACTCTTTGTTTCCAGCCTTTAGCTGCAGGCTCGGGGATTCCTGAAATCAAAAGTTACTTGAACGGTGTGAAGATCCCTGGGATCGTCCGGCTACAAACCTTTCTCTGCAAAGCTGTTGGGGTTCTGTTTAGTGTCGCTGGAGGTAAAGTACGATAGTTCCAAAGTTTGAATCTGCTGCTTTTCATTGTTCTTACATGTGTAAAATATGTTAGCTTTGGTATCAGAAGTCTGTCATTTGGAGAAATTCTGTCCACATTTCCAATAGCCACCTTCCAAATAATAAAACAATAGGTAGTTAGTTACAAATAGACGATAAAACTGTACCTCCGGTGTATTTCGCTGCAAAAGAAGGGATGAATAACGGGGTCTTCGGAGAGTCCAAACACCCAAGTAAAATGCCACTTTTTAAGAAATTATGCTGTATGCTTTGTGTTGGGTCCTTCCGTCTTAAGTCAAACCAATTCTTGTGAGATAAAACGGATGAAAATAAATAACAAATTTTCCCAAGTGCTTTTGAGAGATGTTATAGCAAAATTGAACCAGGCATTTTGTTATTTCTCTGAGTGGCATACAAGAGATGGTTGTCTCATGTCACACAAGCGGTACTTGCCACCGATTCTGACAGCTTTCTTAAAGTTGCTCTAGTTTCCCTTTTGTCTTTTCATATATGATTCTTTTGAGAAAGATACCACTGGTTCTGTAACGTCACTCGTCTGACTTCACTTGTCTCACCTGTGGCCCCGAACAGGATAAGCAGTATAGAAAATGTATGGATGGATATCCTGCTCTTGTAAATGCAACTGCAAGCTACTCATAGTTGTCACAAAAATCCCACTACTAGATCATCTTAACTGCACTTGGAGGTAAATATTTGTGCAATGACTAATTTTTGTAACTTGCCACAGTAAAAAGATAAGAGCAGTTTTATGATAAGACCAACAACCACTTTTAGTTTAAAACATTGTGCAGCACTGTATTACACTCACCAGGCTTTTGGTTTTCATTATCTTGGTAGAATTGCACGGTTATCATTTCACATACTTCATTTATCGCATTTCGTATTATTATGTTGAGATTGTCACCCCAATTTTGATGCAAAGTTTCGATTTGAATGTTTTTGTGTCCATTCAGGTCTTTTTGTGGGCAAAGAAGGTCCAATGATACACAGTGGAGCCATTGTGGGTGCAGGCCTTCCTCAGGTACATACTGCACAGTCGCCACACATCCCAATTGCAGCTGGAAAGGGACTGATGCTCATGGAATTGATTTTGTTTTGCCCACAGCATGCATATGGAAATAATCATGTGTTTATTAAGTAAGATTTTGCAATTTCATTGTAAAAAAAAAACCCAAACAATTATGTAAGAATTCAACTATGATTTAATGTTACACATTAAATATTTGGTGTTTGTAATAATAGGAGACAACGAGATGTAGTTGAATGTAGATAATGTAGATCATATTGACCTCAATAAGGAACAAAGAAAATCTTACAGCGACATATCCGTCTACGGAAAACACTACGACATGGCACGCGTTGAAAATTAATTTGACATTCTTGCATATATGGTAGTCATTTTCTTGTATCGGGTGTGGTTGTTGCTTCCACCTTTGACTGTTATTATGGTTTGAGTGCTCTTATCAGATGTGTTGTGCTTCTCAGTTTCAGAGCATCACTTTTAAGAGAATCAAATTTAATTTTCCCTTCTTCCGGTCTGACAGGTACGATCACGCGCTACAACTTATAGCACTGTACATGTTTTAATTCCTTAAAAGATAGAAACTGTCATATGTGCTGTACATAGCAGTTGTCACTGTCCTGTTGTCACTGTCCTTAAGGGACAAGCGAGACTTTGTGTCCGCCGGTGCAGCTGCTGGAGTAGCTGCTGCCTTTGGTGCTCCCATTGGAGGGACCCTATTCAGCCTGGAGGAGGGCTCCTCTTTCTGGAACCAGGCCCTCACTTGGAAAGTGGTAGGTTACCTACCGCCACTGAGCCCGACGAGATTCTTGGTGGTGTTTATGCAAAACTTTCCAATTTAATGATTAGATAACAGTAGCTGAGATGAAATTGCGATTGAAATGTATAACATTTACAGAAGCCTGTGAAAGTCGATATACTATTAGTACTATGAAAAAACAACAGCTGTATTAAGTCAGAATTAGAAACTATGAAGTACGATATCAAATTGCTTGCTTTTAGCCTTCACACATTCCTGTCACCCAGTTGCCTCCCTTAAGAAAACTTTATTCGTATCAATTTCTCTGCATGCTTCTCACATACATTTACACATCATCCAAAGTATGTGGTGTTCTTAAAGGCACTTTACCGGCACCTCTCGGTGGGATACGGACTATTAATGTGACAAAACCCCAAAAGAAGAAATCCATTGGTGTGAGGTTTAGTGATCGTAGTGACCACTCCACTGGCCCTTAGCAAAATATACCATACTTGTTGTGACTTCCAGCTTTTCCCGTCAAGGGTCAAAACAATGAGGCACTCACATGATTTGTATGGCGCAGTTTTTGAACCAGATGCCATTCCTGATGCAACCCATATACTGTATTTCTTTCATTCGGGTTTAGGGCCGGTGCTGGCTGGGTATTAGGGTTCAGGCTGGAAATTGAACCTGTTCTATCTGCATAAAATGCAGGAACTTGTACCACTCTACTAGTAGTGCTGTTGTCAAATACGTAGTGACGGAAATAAAAAATAAACATGGCAAATAGTAGTAGTAATATTTTTTTTAATCTTGTGTTCCAGCTCTTTTGCTCGATGTCTGCTACATTCACCCTGAATTTTTTCCGTTCGGGGATAAACTTCAACAAGTGGGGCTCATTCCAGCTGCCTGGCCTGCTCAACTTTGGCGAGTTTAAGGTAAAAATGTAAACCACTAAAAGATCCCACATTTAACATCTCAAGGTGATGTGTGTCTTACAGTTGACATGAAATATGTCACAAAGTTCAAATGGATTCAAATAAGCATGTCATCACCGTGTGAATCACTGTCGTACTGCACCATGATTTGAAAAATGTTTCACTGTCTTAGTGTTCAGATGGAGACAAAAATTGCCACTTGTGGACTGCAGTAGACCTGGCCTTCTTTGTCTTGATGGGGATAGTGGGTGGGCTCCTGGGGGCCCTCTTCAACTGCATGAACAAGAACCTAGCCAAGTATCGCATGAGACACATCCACCCGAAGGCCAAGTTTATCAGGTAAGACCTGTCAACACGGGACACCATATTTTTAAAGTCTGTCTTTTTATTTCCTTACCTATTCAAGCACGTTGTTACAGTGGTCGTCTTTGTCCTTATAGGGTTTTAGAGAGCCTACTTGTTGCTATGGTGACGACAGTGGTGGTTTTTGCTGCGTCCATGTTGTTGGGCGAATGCAGGGACTTGTACTCTCCTCCATCTCATAACAACACTGTAAGGATCTGCTATTTCCTTGTTGTCAAGTAGTAGCGTCACCACCATATTATTAATATATTTGAACGGTGCAGTCAGTGAATGAGGATCTTTGTTTAAAAATACACAAAAAGTCTTCATGGCCTGACTCATTTGGGATTTTCTTTCAGCTTTCTGTAGGTGAGGATATCAACTCAACCATCCGCCAGTACTTCTGCTCCAACAAGACATATAATGATATGGCCACGTTGTTCTTCAACCCGCAGGAGGCTGCCATCCACCAGCTTTTCCACCAGAATGGTGAGATGGGAGCATGTACACTGAAAAAAAGCTCCGAGGTTGAAAACAATCGTTTTAATTCTGATGAACCAATACTATCTTATATTCAGTGATGCCGGTAACGCAGTAGACAGTTAACGTGTTACTCTAATGTATCTATATTTTACAGTAACCATTAATCTGACATATCACTTTTATCAGTGAAATATTCTGATTACTATCGCTTTGCATATTTCATTTCATTGCTGCATAGCAATTAACAATTATTACAAGCAGTTCAGTTTGTTGACCGTCTTATTACTCATTCACCATATGGATGTAATGTCGTCAACTGCCTCTTGGGTGCAGCAGAGAGTGACATTTGACGACATTGAATAACAATGGCATATTTTTCAATCGCGGTTTTCCCTCACATATGCACGTGGAACAAAGCCAATAATTAACAAATAATAAAATACAGGATCAGGATCAGACCCCAACCATTCCTAGATAAAGACACACAGCAAACACCTGTATGTTATAAAACACATACCGGTACTAAAAGGGAATTACAGTGTTCAAAGCTTAAAATTATGTATTCTGGAACTTGACAATTTGTCGTCATATGTGTGCCATGTCACGTTTTGACCACATGAAAAATGAGAATGAAAGAGAGGGAATTGCGTTTCCAAGAGGGAAATCCAGTCATTACTTTGATTTTGTGTCAGCTAAAGTCAATGTTAAGGTACATCGCACACTCTGTCGTCATATATGTGCATATATGTTACATTTTGACCGCTTAAAAAATAACAATGAAAGAGAGTGTTATGTTTGGTATCATCCCCAAAAAATTTTATTTCTTAAGCAGGGGAATTTTTTTTAATTCCAGCCTGATCATCTGATATCATGTTAAAGGTGATATTGTTTGCTTCCTCTGTGGCCACTCAGGCACCTTCAGCCCTGTGACTCTGTCGGTGTTCTTCCTGCTTTACTTCCTGTTGGCCTGTTGGACCTATGGTGTGTCAGTACCCAGCGGTCTTTTTGTCCCTTCACTGCTATGCGGGGCTGCGTTTGGGCGTTTGGTTGCCAACATCCTTAAAGTGTAAGTGTAAAGTGTTACTTTACCTGTGTTTTTACAAGACATGTACACATACTGAGAAACTACCAAGTAACTCCTTGTTGCCTTGTTGTTTCCTTGGTATTCTACTTCCTTGTTGACTACATTATTTGCACTCCCCTGAGCACATTATCCTTTGCAGATTGCCATTCTCATTCCAATATCTGCCCAGACACTGATTCTCACCGTCTTTCTATCTGTGGCAGGAAACTGGGAATGGACATCTACGCTGGGACCTTTGCTCTCATTGGAGCTGCCGCATTCCTCGGAGGTGTTGTTAGGATGACCATCAGCCTTACTGTCATCCTTATTGAATCCACAAATGAAATTACATATGGACTCCCAATTATGATCACCCTAATGGTACTGTATATTCTTCTTGATATAATTATTCTCTTTACATTCCATGCAATCAAAAGTCATTCCTTTCCTCATTTGTACATGCTGATGACCAGGTGGCAAAATGGACAGGGGATTTGTTCAACAAGGGCATCTATGACATTCACATCCAGCTGAGAGGAGTGCCACTTCTGGAGTGGGAGACTGAGGTTGAGCTGGACAAGTAAGATGTGTGCAACTCAGAGATTTCTGTGGTTGACTTGGGTAAAAATCTCGTCTGTTTTCACCAACATATGGCATTATTTGGTGGAGGATTGTTTGTCTAACAGTTCATTCAGCAACTTCCTCACTAGGTGTCATAAAAACACTCAACAAATGCACAAATTAAGCTGTACTCCACTCTTTGATGACACAATTAAAAAGTCTGTGTTGTCGTAATTTTTTTTCCCAAATCAAATCCAATAGAATCAAAAAGTAGTCGACACGACAGCAAAACGACTCTTACGAGTACTTTGTGTTCATAATCATACAAACCGCTTTACTCCGGCTATGCTGTGAAATAACCTTTTGACTATTCTGTTCTGTCGATTACAGTACATCAACAGTGCTGTGAAAAAGTATTTGCCCCCTTCCTGATTTTTGTGTTCTTTGTTCTTTGCACATTTATCACACACAAAGGTTTCAGTTCATCAAAGCGATTTTAATATCAACCCACGGAAATATAAAATGCCAATTTAATTTATTAAGGCACAAACCAAAATCCAAACCAAACTCCCGATGTGAAAAAGTAATCGCCCCTAAACCTAATAATGGGGCGTGGCACCATTGGCTGCAATAACTGAAATTAAGCGTTTGTGATCATTGGTGATGAGTCTTTCACGCCGCTGTGTGATAAATATGCAAAGAACACATCAATCAGGAAGCGGGCAAATACTTATTGGCGACGCTAAACGCATTTTAAATCATCTAGTGGGATACATTGTGACTATGCATTTACAGTTAAAATTACATCAACAATATAAACCTGAGCCTATATGTGAATTACAAACATAATATTTGTAAGTGCCTGCGGACAGAATTTGAGTGGCTTTATTGTTGAAGGTTAATTGCATGATGTCTGCCATTTTTTAAAAATTCATTTTGACTCAGACTCAGCTGCAAATGTTAATATTGAATGAAAATGTAGCACGTATCTACAAGCTAATCTAATAAAACAATCTACAACCGAGTCTGTTTCAAAAAGTAATCACTTGCTGTAAATTGACTACCGAAGAAACATCTTAACAATCAACATTTTAAGTATCATGACTATGTAACTATGGAGTATAAATGCCAAAATCTTGCACCCACAGAAGAATGATTTATAAACCATAAATGTGACTCCTGGGTGCTTGTTTCTGTTGCGTCATCCATCTCAGGTTGACTGCTAGCGACATAATGGAGCCCAACCTCACTTACGTGTATCCCCACACCCGGGTCCAGTCTCTTGTCAGCATCCTGCGCACCACCATTTATCATGCCTTCCCTGTGGTCACCGAAAATCGCCCGAACGAGCAGGACTTCATGAAAGGCAACATCCTCGTCAGTAACAACATCCACTTCAAGGTACTTTCTGTTCCGCTTCAGCAAGTGCCCAATTCTGATTTAAGGCCAATATTTATGAGACCTTGATTTTGCCCTGTCTTGTGAGGTAACATTTCATTTACGAGCGAGAATAAGATACATCTCTGATTGAATTAAGTGCAAACAAAAAAAAAATGGCGCAACTGCGATACTGTACTGTAATGCCCTTGCCTGTGGGAAAGGAGAGCCTCAGTTGCTTATGCACTCTCAGCAGGTTATTGAATGGAACAAACAGTCAAACACACCACTCCAGCTCGCCATATCACTTTGTAGGCCACGCCCCTTAAAGGCACTCAGAGAACACAAATAATCCAATACTTAATTACACGGTATCAAAACAGTTTATTTTTTTACATTCTCTTTTAATCTCATTTTAATGTAAGTAAAGTAATGAAGAAGGACCTTCATCTCTCTGCCATGTAGAAATCCAGCGTTGTATCACGCGCCAGCGAGCAGAGACGACGCTGCCAGTCCATGAAGTCATACCCCTCCAGCGAATTAAGGAACGTTTGTGATGAGCAGCGTGCCGCCGTGGAACCAGCGGAGGAGGGAGAAGACCTCCTGCAGCAGATGTTGGAGAGGAGGTAGGATACCACAGTACCTGCCCTACCTTTGAATGAAAATGTACATCACTACTCACAAACAGTTGTGGTTTATCGGGCTTTCCAATTAAATTTCAGGATTTACTAAAAGTCACTATAACCTTGGACCTCAGTATTCTGTTGGCTCGTTTACAGCCCTGGGTGGGCATTAATGGAGTGGTTTGGATCTTATTTGCCAGGCAGGACTTTTTGTGTTCGCCTTCGTTGCTGAGTCCCACTCTTCCCCATTGTCGTTTGGTGTTCTACAGGGTTCCATTTTGGGGCTCCTGCTGTTTTCATTGTATTTGCTGCCCCTTCAGTTCCATCTGAAGCAAACATGGTATTTCCTTACACTGCTATGTGGACGGCAGTCAGATTTATGTCCCGATAAACAAAAAGGACGCTTTCTTCTTAAGGCTACTTTACTGTCTGGAGGAAATCAAAGCCTGGATAGCAATAAAAGGAAACAGAAGTTATAGCTTTCTGTGACTCTTCCAGTCTCCCTATTTCTATCGCAACCTACTGATGACAGTCTTAGCTCAATGTCCACATCCATCTAAGCACAGCCTGTTTAAATAAAGTTGCTCAATTGTTAGGTGTTGTCTTGGTCTCATTATGTCAAAATGTGAGCAACAAGAGCATGAGGGCTGTTTAAATAGCAATTCTAATTGAACTAGGAAATCTATTAGTCGACTCATGAGTCAAACACCTGCCATTCAAGCACATTTTTAAGAGAACAGAAAGTTGTGCAAAAAGTGCAGAAATGTTTTAACTTGTGCATTAAAAAATTGTTTTTAAAGGTCAATTAAAGTTAACCTCTAGGGGGTCATTGTACCCCTATCACCAACTATCCCAAACTCTTTGTTGTGTTTCATTTGTATTTTTTTAATGCTAATGCTTTAACTGCGTGTCATTTCCAGGCATATGCCCTACCCCAACCTGTGCCCAGACCAGTCCCCGAGTGAGGAGTGGACAATGGAGGAACGTTTTAGGCCGCTAACTTTCCACGGCCTCATCCTGCGCTCTCAGCTGGTCAATCTGCTCATGAGAGGCGTGTGTTATGCTGAGAACCAGCCGGTCAGTAACACAAACGTACAGACATCAAGAATGACTTGAAATGCAATTTATCCATGATAGTGATGATGTCTGTGATTAACAGTGACCACATTTCTTTTTTTTTTTTCTGTGCGCTGGTATGCATCCGTTGGTTCTCCAAGTTAAAATTGAACCACATTCTCAAATCCTGCAATCACTTATGTCTAAACCAAGACCATGCTGTGGTATTTCTTTCAATGAAATCTCACGTCCTGTCAGAGCGCCACACAGCCCAGATTGACATATGCAGAGATGACTGAAGATTATCCGCGTTTCCCTGATATCCACGACTTGGATCTGACCCAGCTCAGTCCCCGCATGATTGTGGTATAGCCCATTCAGCCAAACACCATCTTCACAAGTTGAAATATTAAAGAGTATTTTTGATATAACCAAGCAGGACGTATTCCCTGTCTTTACAGGATGTCACTCCTTACATGAACCCATGTCCTTATTCGGTGTCACCAAACACCCGCATTTCGCAGGTATTCAACCTGTTCAGAACAATGGGCTTACGGCATTTACCGGTGGTCAACGCTGTCGGAGAGGTAAGTAATTATTATCTCTTGTTGTTTCTGATTACTGTTTTAGGCATCCACCTAGTTTGCACTGACTTGTTGATTTTGTGATCTTCCTTCCCCTCCAGATTGTTGGGATAATCACAAGACATAATTTAACCCATGAATTTCTTGTGGCCAAACTGCGACAGCACTACATCACTATTTAATCTGATCAGTTACATTTTCCGTGTGTGTGTGTGTGTGTGTGTGTGTGTGTGTGTGTGTGTGTGTGTGTGTGTGTGTGTGTGTGTGTGTGTGTGTGTGTGTGTGTACATGTATTTCCTTCACGGACCATTCCATACTTGTCGATGTAAATTATGTTCTATTTTTTTCATTTTTTATTCCTATTGTGTCTTAACTATACATTTGTAAACAACTTTTATTTTGTCCTATAGCATTGCATCATTAAAGGTGTTAAAATGAATCATATACGAGTTGACTACCGTAATTTCCGCACTATAGAGCACACCTGATTATAAGCCGCACCCACTACATTTTTAGAGTAAAACCAATTTTGTACATACACAAGCCGCACCTGTATATAAGCCGCATGTGCCCACATTAAAACATGTAAACATATTTACAAAGAAAGACGGTACACAGAGAGAGTTTTCAAAGTTTTAATAATATAACTTAACAATAATAATAATATAACTTTCTTCCCAAACGGTGCCTGTGACGCAGCAGTAAAACTGTAGCAACATGGTAACAACATGCTAGCAACAGAATAGCAACACAGTATAACAGGTCTGGTAAAAGAACATACCGGTACTTGTAAAAATCACGGTGAGCCGTCTTCATCTTCCTCCTGTGAACTGAAGCCATCGAAGTCACCGTCCTCAGTGTCGGAATTAAACAGTGTCATAAAGACCGGTCTTAATCATACCTTTTTCTACCCGAGCGCCCCTAGCGGCCGTTAGAAAAATTACATAAATTGGCAGCATCACTGTATAAGCCGCAGGGTTGAAAGTTTGGGAAAAAAGTAGCGGCTTATAGTCCGGAATTTACGGTACTTTTTTGTTGTTGTTTTTTTTTGCCCATGTGTATAACCTTTATTTATCTAGAAAAAACCATTGAGATCAAGATCTCTTTCACAAGGGTGACTTGGCCAAGACGTCAGCTGCACACATTATGAGAAAACATGTACTGTAATAGTGAAAATGAACACAGATCAGATAGAATGCTTTTTTTTTTTTTTTTTTTTTTTTGCAAGTGCACGTGTATGATACAAACACCTCTTTGGAGGGTTAGCAAACTTGTGTTACTTTTTTTATCCAGCAGACCACTGGTGTGAATGTCTTTGACTAAACAATCAGAAACAGACTTCACAAGGGTGGCCTGAGAGTCAGACGTCCTCTAGTGGGCTTTTTTAAAAGATGACAGCAGATTCACCCTGGGTACATCTATCAGAGGCGCAAGGGCCTGAAGAGGCTGTGGAAAACGTTATGTTGCATAGTTTGATGGTTGGTCAGTGATTGTCTGGGGAAGCATTTCCATGAATGGACGGACAGACCTCTACAGGCTAGACAATGGCACCCTGACTGCCATTAGGTATCAGGATGAAATCCTTGGACCCATTGTCAGACCGTATTCTCGTGCGATGGGTTCTGGGTTCCTTCTTGTGCACGACAATGCCTGGCCTCAGGTGGAATTGGTACTACTGACTGGCCCCCATGCTCGCCTGATCTAAATCCAATAGAACACCCCTGGACATCATGTTTAGGTCCATCCGACATTGCCATCATCATGAGCGATGTTTTAATATTTTTTGTACATTCTATTATCAAACGTGGTGTTGGGGACCGTCACAGCCTGAGGTCAAGACATTGGTAATCGTCTGAATACAGTGGGGGGGCCAATTGCAGGGAAGATGTTGCTAAAGAGTTTTTAATGACGCACAGTAAGCCATGTCTCTGAGACATCTGTGCTCTGTTGCTTTAAAAACAGGACTGTTTTGATGTTGTGTTTATATCGTTTATAAGCTGTATTGCACTCTTAAAACTATTTTCAAACACCATAGATACAAATGCTTGACTAACATTTTGAAGCAATATTTTTTATGTACTGTAAACCAGCACCATTTCCCCAGGAAAATAAAATTGTCGGATGTATTTTATACACAAGGCGTTTCCATCTTGTGTACAAGTGAAAAGCAATTGAGGAGAGCGGAGAATTACACGAGTGAGAAATGCATAATGGCAGCAAGTGCTACTCGGCTATGCTTCATAGCACACATCCGCGTGTTGAAGACCACCATCGTGACAAGGACCATTACTTTGTTTTTAATAGACTAAGTGCTGACAACCTTGGATAATGAGCAGAATGTTTTGGTGAAGATGATTGACACTAATAAAAGTACTATTTAACGAAACCGAGTCCAATTGATGTGTGCGGTCCATTAAACTAATTATGCTAATCTAGGTTTAGAATATCAGTGTGATGCATCATTGACAGTTTGGGCTGCTGGTCATGTTTGTCTAACAGATGAAATGTCGACCTGAGCTTCATTAGCCCTTATAATTTTACAGTGCTGTGAAATAGTATTTTCCCCCCTTCCTGATTTCTGTGTTCTTTACATAGTTATCACATACAAAGGTTTCAGTTCATCAAACCAATTTTAATATCGCACTATCCAAGGAAATACAAAATGCAGTTTCTAAATGCCAAAGGCGCAAAAATCCCAAACTACCTGTCCCTATGTGAAAAAGTTTTCTCAAAGCATACTCGCTGAGTAGCAGTGGATTTTTGAACAGATCATGTTAATTTTACCCAAGGTTGGCTTAATTATTTTGACCCAGCAACTTGGGTTGAAGATTGAATTTGGGCAGACAGAAGAGCTGAACCTCTTCATCATTTTGGTTGTGCACTGAAGTTAAAGTAAATTCAATGTAACATTCTTCAAAAATGCTGCAGGTAACTGGATGCTCAGGATCGATTTTTGATGAGTGTAAATGTAAATATAAAGAACAACAACAGCTTTGGGGTTTATTTAGGTGATGCACGTTTAAAATAACATGAGCTAATGCTAAATATATGCAACAAACATCCCTGCTGTGTGAAAATAACCTTATCTCGGTAAAGGTGCCACTGGAAGGGTCACATGTGTATGCTGGTCTTTCCAGTGCACGAGGGAAAGCATGATGTAAGGGGCATGAACCATGGGATCAGTCCATGACAAGAATAGATAAGAGGGCTGATGAATGCCATGGAATTTACTTCGGATGGCATTCTGCTCCAGCCTCAGCCAACTTCAAGGTGTAAAACTGCAGGCAATTTCACATTTCTGACTGCCTTTAGTACATAAACACAATGTTTAGTTTTGAGCAAAATAATTTATGAGAGCAAAAATCAAACGTGCTCTTATATATCCTGCTCTTATATATTTGGCCAGAAACCCATGTGATGAACATTAAAGTTATGATTACAACTTGAATCTTAATGTTTAAAGTACTCTGCTCTGTCTTATGTTCTTGGCCAAACAGACCAAAACGTTTTCCATAAATCAGGATGCCATACCAGGCACATTTCTGGCGGCAGGTGCTCAATCTGAAAAGTAGGCCACTGATCACCAGAAAAAAAAAAAATCCACCTCCGGTTTTATATTTGTAAATGTCTCCCATGCGGGAACAGCCTTGCTTGAAGTGCTATTTTCAAAAAGTTATTGATGGTTCAAAATTTTAGGCCACAATGGTTAAAACAATCAAGAGATAACTGCATTCATTTCATGCTAATGTAATTTCTTAAACTTGTATGGGCAAACTCCTAATCAACGATAACAACTAAAATGTTGCCACAGATTTGTTGTTAGAACACCTCTAGATCTCCAACACTACAGATAGGAGTGCATAAATCCTAATTATTCATTAAACCTATTCCGCTCATGTTTTTATTCTTTTCTAAGAACAGTAAAGATATGCAATTGTTCTGACACTTTCACAAATTCATCCATGCCTCAGAAATAACGCCATCTATTTTGTTGTCTTTGTAATCGTGTAAATGCAAAATGGCTGCCACATCCTGGCACTTCAGACTACAGATACATTTTCATGGATTGCAACAACATAATGAGGTTCCCTTGGAAGGGAATTGATGACAGAGAGGGTCATTTTTACTGTATTTTTAAATATTGAGGGATTAAAATTAAAAAATAAAACATTGGCTCTGGTAGAAAGAAGACTTTTCTCATTCGCGGCAGAAGGGCACATGCTTGTGCACATACCTGAGCGCACAAGAGTAAGAGAGTCCCTGTATGGTGTCTGTTGTCACATTACTGCCATGCACACTTCTCAATTGCCCACAATAATGTCAATTAGAGTAATTTTTGAGTTATCCACAAGTTAACAAGTCTGACTCAGTGCTGATAACATAATTGTTGGCTGTTATTTTCAACAATGCCATCAGTGATTGCCTGAACGAGAGAATGGCAGCTCTCTTGGTGTCACACTGGTCAGGTAGCTGCTCTTCATGAAGAAAGTGAGGCTCTTTTGTTGTGGTCCATCTGTTGGTTTTGCAGAAAGCTCATCTGGATGCTAATTATGTGAAACCCCATGGATAGCTTAGCCGTATTAAGTAACCACTATTTAAGTGGAGCGTCACTTGTTGTTGTCTGAATTACTTTTTGTAAATGGCGGTGGTTGTTTTAAAGTGCTCTGTAAATACAGGTGAGTTGAATTAAGGTGAGTTTCAATTGAGCCCGCCCTTCTTTCTTATGTGACTTCCTATTCCATCTTCTTACTGCGCATTAGCAGATTGGATTTAAGGGGAAGGTAACAAAACAACGTTTCAAACTTTTTTGAGCATTATGAAAGAAACAAAACAACTTTTAAATGAAGCACACTCCAAACTGAACAGAGTGTAGATTGTGGAATAGCTTGGTTCCTTCCAGCAAAGTATTTGTGGGAGTTGTTGACAGCGGATGAGCTTTTGCGACTGCCTTTGTCACCATTTATCATGTGTGACATTTTCCACATGCACTGGCCAGCCCTAACACGCTAGCAAAATAGGGTCAGCAAATATGACCTCGCTATCAATGGTGAATGGTGATGTGGCGCCAACAAGAGGATTTGTAGCAATTTCAGTACAATATGCTTGTCATTTGCATCCACATAACGTGTGTCATGGTCTGACCAACAGAGGCTACCATTTATTATACCATTGTGGCCCCTGTATGGTGGAACCTGGTTACTCTACAGCACAGGTGTCAAACTCAAGGCCCGGGGGCCAAATCTGGCCCGCCACATCATCCTATGTGGCCCGCAAAAGCAAATCATGTGTGTCAACTTCCATAAATAGACTGATTTCAAAACTACTAATCACAATTCTATTGTGTGTACAAGTAATAATACGATGTAATGATTTAACAATTATTCGGTTTCACTGTCGTAATGGTCCTAAGAGGGACGACTTAAGCTCCAAAGTGGCCCGCGACCAAAATGAGTTTTGATATCTGTTTACAGTCTCCATTTCGCGCCCCTTTCCAAAAGTTCAGGTATCTCCCACCATGGCGGACAGGATAACTGTCATCAACTGTGGTGGTCCATTCATAACAAGTAAATAGCAATTAACTTTCAGGAGCCGTAGCACTGACATAATTGTGACATTTACCAATTGTGTCCCACTCCTTTCAGGCTACCCCACCTCAGTTCAGCAAGTTGTTGTTTTAGCGATGGGGTGCTGAAACTCGAATTAAGGTCATTAATGGAGGGGAACCAATATGGGGGGCCAACGTCAACTGAGTGACTGTTAACAGGTTTAAATGTCAGTCAGTCTGGTGAGGGAAAACCACCAGACTGAATGGGTTTCATTCAAACGTCTAAGTCGAAATGCTTCTTCTTTCACAATGTCTTGATTGGTTTTCACATATCTCATATAAAAAATTTTAAAAAACAGGAAACTCCACATTATGTTAAAATATAATAGGTGGCTATACATTACATTGGTCAACAAAGTTCAGTAAAGGCTTCCTTCCAATCATGAACACTCCTAAAATGTACACGGGGAGCCAATGCCGTGATTTTAAAATTGCCGTCATTTGTTCTCGCAATACAATTTGAAAATAGATTTTAATAATGTGTTTTAATAATGTCTATGGTAGGGTAGGCTATATTATTTGATCTGGATGTGACGCAACTCTCAATCTGATTGTCTTCATAAAAAGAACGTGTGAACCATTACCCGCCGCCCCGAGGCCTGAGTCAATTTAGAATAATAGCCTTCCAGTGGAGAAGCTGGGGAAATGTCAATTAGCAGTCGTAATCCTCCACAAGTGAGCTCAGCTTCACTGGGTCCTGGCCTAATTGCTCACCATTTAGCCTGAGTCGATGCAAACACTCCACAGAAGCACAAAGAGCCACACATGCTCCATATTCCAATTAACCTCTGATGCCAACATGTGGCTATTTTCTATCTTTGGTTAAAAAACAAAGCCAGCAAAACAACAATGAATCACAACTTGCCAGGTGTTATGCTGGCAACGGTCATGATCGTTACAGCTGCCCCGCCGCCTTCAGAAATGAAATGCTGTGATTTTTCTTGGCTCAACAGTTTATTGTCCCTCACTTTGCTCATTTATTTGTTTTATCTTGGTGGGAATTTATATCAGCATGCAAATACTGCAAATACTTCACTTGCTATGACCGATTTCAGAAAATGTGTTGATCATTGGTTGAATTAATGCTTCACACATTTCATTTTATTAGGATAAGATTTACCTGGGGGAAAAAGTCTAGTGGAAATGTATAGAAATAAGCTTGATATTCAAACTGGGGGAAAAAAAAAATTAAAAAGTATGGAAATCCATTCATTTTCATCACTGCTTATCCTGAACAGGATTGCTGGACCCTATTCCAGCTGATTTAGGGCGGAAAGCAGACTACACCCTGAACTGGTCGCCAATCAGTCACAGGGCACATAGAGAGACAAACAAGCATTCACACCCACATTGCTGCTGAGTGGCCCACGCTGCCGGCACACAAGTCAGGCGAGTGTACCACGATGCCATCAGCTTCTCATCTCCACCACGTAAAGATCTATATGATGAGACAATTCAACCGACCTTTTGATCAACATAAGAAATTGATAATGCAGAAAATGGCAGAAAATTGTGCAGAATCATTTGCACAGATGTTCCAAATAATGTGCAGTTTGTACTAAGAAACGAGAAGCCACTTTTTTTTATGTGCACAAGCGACACAGCACTGTAACAAATAGTTTGGAAGAACTCATTTTTGATCAGAGAAATGTACCAAAGCAAATAAGAAAAACTGGAATAAAAAAAACTATATTTCTCAGTGAATTATTTCATGTCAGATGGTATCATGTCTGTCTCCTGGTGATGGCCTGGATGCATGGCTGCATTCCAAATAACGAAACATCATTAAAGACGTCCTGATTTTCGTTGACTTGTGCCTGCATGTCGCTGAATTATCCCAGCCCACCCGTTTTCAAACTGAACTTTGCCTGTACTCCCACTCTTTTGAACATTAGTCGCACGTCATTAATTTTCCAAGCTTGGTGACGTCGTCGGGTCTGTTATAAAGGCTTCACCTGCGCATGCTGAGAGTCAGAACGACACCAAGACCAGGGCAGCCTGAGTCGAGCTCCAGCAGGCGGAAAAAAAAAAGAACATGAACCTCACTGTGTCACTTTGCTGCTTTAATCTTCTTTTGGTGCTTGATTATGTTCGAGGCAAACCCATGTCTGATTTACAGGTATGTCCTCTTCTTCTTCAATGGATGGATGGATGGATGGATGGATGGATGGATGGAATGATAGATTTTTTTTGTTCCATATTTTCATGTCTCTCCTTCGCCATCAGAGTTTGAAACAGATTTTGGAAGAGCTTGATGACAAGGCTCGTCACTCTGCAGAGGAGATGCAAGAGAGAGGTGGCAATGCAGAAAAGTCAAAGCACGGAGCTCCAGATGGGTACCCGTGGGAATTCCCTGGCCCCAGCAACTCAGCACTGGAGGCGAAAGCAGATGTCCTTGCCCTTCTCTTCAAAGACCTGTTCCGGACCTCCAAGCGTAACTGGAGTCGGTACCGTAAAGGGGGGCTGAGGAGCTGCTTCGGCGTCCGCTTGGACCGGATCGGGTCTTTCAGTGGATTGGGATGTTGAGGGTGAGAATACAGAGGAGACTCTGTTGTTGACTATCTGACCGTTGTTGTAGATCTCAAACTCTGGTCCTCAAGGAGCATGTTTTAGATGTTTCCCTCCTCCAGCACACCTGATTGAGATGATCAGGGTCAGTATCAGGCTCCTGCAGAGCTTGCTGATTGATGGGTTTGACACCTTTGTTGTCAAAAAGTCCAAAAATAAATTTGACTTGACTTGTTGAGGAACTTCAGCACTTCTGTGATTCCAAAAGAAACTAGATTTAATGTGAAAGATGAGTAGCTTATGACAACAAAATGTAATTCAAATCTAAATGGCTATATATATATATATATATATATATATATATATATATATATATAATATATAATATATATATATATATATATATATATATATATTATATATATATCTTCCTGCCACATAGATGTATATATAGAGAGAGAGAGAGAGAGAGAGAGAGAGAGAGAGATTTAGCTCAATAATATTTAGCTGGGGGTAGTGGGTTCTGATACTAACCCGTTTTTTCAATTTTCTTTTCTTCTGTCAACAGGAGTATGTGATGACGATCCGTCAGAAAAAAATATTCAATCGTGACTGACACTCCTCTTCAAACACCACTGTATGTTTTCATAAAATTGTTGTGGAAGCAGGCTGTTTCTTATTTATTATTTTGAGTTGTAATAGAATTTCAATTATATTGTAATGCAGTAAAAATATTTTGCATACAAGTGGCCTTGTGTGCCTGTCTGTTTGCCTGACCTTCGATCTGTGTCGCTTTCAAATATTGTTTGCAGCGTTGAGCATTGTTTTTTTAAACTACAGCTTACCAGACATACACGTGTAAACGCTTGCCAAATTATTCTTAACACTCAGTACAATAAATAAATAAACAAACAAACAAATAAATAAATGAATGAATAAATAAATAAATAAATAAATGCCACAATAGTCAATGAAATAAGAAAAAAATTCAAATATATATTTTTAAATCGCTGAAAAATTAGC
The DNA here is from genome assembly GCA_026261675.1 of Hippocampus mohnikei. Taxonomy (NCBI): domain Eukaryota; kingdom Metazoa; phylum Chordata; class Actinopteri; order Syngnathiformes; family Syngnathidae; genus Hippocampus; species Hippocampus mohnikei. The sequence goes on from JAKGUB010000284.1 coordinate 13,796,507, forward strand.
AACAATAAACAGGCATTTTTTTCAATTGGGGTCCAACAAACTTATGACAACAACAACAACTAATGATGTCACCCTTGACAAAAATCATGGTACCCTCTACTTAATGCCATGTTCCACAACCGTCTGTGGTCATCACTGCAAACGCCTACAACCATAATGGATTTTGGTTAGTTGTAGTTACATAACAAAAATCATCATGATACAAATCTAAATTCCTTCTCATATCTTCCTGCCACATAGATATAATCTAAAGACATTTCTCAAGTGTACGAAGAGTCAGTGAGGTGTCGTTTTTTCTGACAAACTGTCAAACTGTCAGTCTGGACTCAGTTTGTCCTTGTTCAGGCAACTGTCAACAGTCACATACACACTCCTTAAATTAGTAACATCTACTCTCTCTCTCTCTCTCACACACACACACACACACACACACACACACACACACACACACACACACACACAATGACACAGTGTGGTCATTTACTACTTCCCGTAGCTCTGTGACAACAACGTCCCGTGTTAGGGATTGTTGGGAGGTGGCAGTCTGTTTCTGGCAGTGTATGGATGCCACTATGTCATATGAATGTCTGGATGCCCCACTTCTGAGAGAGAACCCTTTAAAGGGAGCCGTTTCCGACAGCTTGCGTTATCAGGAAAAGGTGTCAGGAATTCAAGTCCAATTCCTGGCATACCCTAATGGACTGAGTTACTGTATAAAAGAGCAGAGCTTGGTCCTGTGGGCTCCAGCATTCACAAGCTATTCAGCAAACAATCCCCAAAAGATTCCATCCCTACTCCATAAATTCAAAAAAAAAAAAAAAAGGAAAAGAAATATGCCACTTTCTTCCTGTGTTGCCTGCGGCCTTCTCCTCCTCTTGAAACTTCAGCTATTCAGCACATATCCTGTTAGCACCAGCCTGACCTCCAGTGACATGGACATCTTAAGGGTATGTTGAAGTTATGTAATTTGAAAATAGTTTAGGATTTCTTGTCATTCATGTTACGTTCATGAACTCAAACACATTTTGGCTAATATCAATTGGTAACAGCCTTTTTTTGAATGTTCACATACCTCCTGGCATGTCATAGGTGCTCCTTAACACATTCAAGGAGTCGCTTCCGGAGCAGACTGAGATGCAACAAAGGCTCTCTGCAGAAAAGCACAACACCTTTGATGACCTGAACAGAGAAGCTGATGCACAGCAGCCACAGGACGCTTTGGATGAAGCTTCAATCCGAGAGTTTCTCTCAGCCAAAAATCTGAAGAGCATGCGCAGTGACTCCACCAGAAGATCTTCTGGCTGCTTTGGTCGCCGTATGGACCGAATAGGGTCCATGAGCTCCCTAGGCTGCAACAGTGTTGGCAAATACAGTAAGTTGACAATAAATCCAATCGTATCCAATGGTGTGGTTCTAAAACATGTGTTCCATGTGTTCTCTTGTAGATCCCAAATGATGATCAAGTCTTACTACCATGAAGGACCTTGTGGAACTGCAATTTCACTACCAAACGTTATTTAGTACTCACTTGATATTTATTATACCCAATATTTAAAGTCAGTTGTTTGTGCATTACATGTTTATTTATTTTAATGTATGCAAAACTTAAGTTCATGCTCTGAATGTTTCAATAAATGTTTACAACAGCAGCTGATGAGAGTACAACCACTCATGATTGACAGCAAGTACATTGTCGCCAAGCAACACAAATTTTTCAACCAACTTCCTCTATGACAAAAAAAAACACAAGAAAATAACAGATATACTGTGGCCATATCAGCTATACAAGATCTAGATAATATAATAATATTATCATGGGGATAAACTGTTGGTTCCCTGTCACTTGTAGTCACTTGTAGCGTTTCATTAATTCTGCACCAACTGCATACATGTCTACCATAATGTGCCTAAAAAGCACAAACCCCATCCTGGGCAATAATTTAGAATGTGGCTATTAATTTCTTTAATTAAAGCATAAAGGAGTTATTTTCAGCACCATGGAGAGCACACACAGCGCCCCATGTGGATTTGAGATTCAAGTCAGACTGAAGACAACAGAGAAATGGGTGCGATTATGGAAAGAAATCCTTTTTTTCTGCTAATGGTTGTTCTGTTATAGAATTCAGAGAACTCACAAAGGACCTTTATCGGCCGGCATCACTCCTGTGATCCAAAAGTTGCATTGTGTTGGCTAACATATAGTGGCCAATGGGAAACTCTTGTGGAGCCATGCCAGCGTGGTTGTGATCCAGTTACACTGGTCAACAGCAAATTTTAATTCGTGATGGCTTCATCTGTCAACAAGTTGTATTTTTGACTCTGATTAAAAAACGTCTATTTTTTTCGAGCAGATCTGGTTTTTCAGATATTTTCTTTTTTTGTTGTTGTTATAGCTGTGACATTTCAGGAAATTCATAATTCATAAATATTACTACCAGTACATATATTACTATGTTACACATTACATTATTATCATTGTATTATTACTATTACGAAAACCTGGTGAGAAAAAACGGGGGTTGGAGAAATTCGTAACCAGTGCAAAAAATCTTATGTAAAAAAATTTACTAGCATCTCAGATTAAAAAAAAAAAGTCAAATGTGTTAAATAGTGTTATTACAATAAGATTTTACATGTGTATAGCACGCATGAGTGATTATGGATTTTGGAAAAAAGAAAGCAAAGTCAGCTAGTTTCTCTCAGCCAAAATCCTTCAGACAAAATTAATTCTGAATGTTCATAATGGCATTCTTCTTTGAAATAATGATGTAAGCAAACTTATTTGTTTGAGTCAAACTAATATCTTGTTTTAAACTATAATTTAAAACGATAATGATGAGAGTTTTCTGAATGATCAAGGTTGGGGGTATTTACTGCTAAGGGATAGTGAGACCATTTGACACCTTATTCCATTTTATTCAACAAGACTTGTCATCTTACAACTTAACAGAGGTGAGAGTGTAGAATGTCAACTCTGCAGAATTCGTCATAGCTCGCTAAAGTCAAGTGGAGAAAGTGTTATCCATTGGCGACAGATTATGAATTGCTTTCTTCACTTTGCTTATTGCATGTCCACTGCGAATGTCCGCAACCAAAAAAGGAAAGACACAAAGAAGATTGCGTTCAGAGGATGAACCACACTGACCGTAATCGCGCCCAACTTCAATCACTGCCTTAAGGTGAAGGGTCCCAGTTTTAACCTACTATGGTGTTTGTCTGCATGCAGCGAGGAATTCCTATGACTAAACGCCATGTCTGAGCTCACAGCTTGTAGATGGCTCCTGAGGTCATGCTACAGCTGGCTGGGAAGGCTGATCGTACGCAGACATGTTATACCCTAGACTCACGCAGAGACTCACACACAACAGTCACTTCCGAGCACCACTTAAAGGTACATTGGACTTATCATGCTGAAGTGTTAGAATGCACTTGAGGCGATGTGCAAGAGGAGGAGCCATTGACGCCGTCGACTAATTGTGTACGTATGCCTGCGCATATTTAAGCAGTTTCCAGCAGTGGCTGTGATGCGACTTGTATTTGAAGGATAACATGAGGCTTGTGGTCCTGTGGGGCCTTCTGCCCCTGCTGTGTCGGTACACGCTGGTTAGCAGTCACAGTTTGGGAAGGTCCTCTTCTCCTGATGACTTGGCCGAGCTCAAGGTAAGAGAGGATGGTCAGACTGACAAACATTTTCGATGGGTATGTGTGGTCTGCAATGTTGACCGTTGAATAAAAAAATATTGAGAACTAGGAGAGAGCAAGACAAGTCACGTTATAAGGTTGATCTGTCTAATCGTGCATGTTTTTTTAAGTTAAAAAAACGGCAATGGGAGAGAGGAAGTAGCATTGGAATTTTTAAAGCTCAGTATGAACATTTCACAAGTATCGAGTCTTTACCTTAAAGCAGGGGCGTCAAATTCGTTTTTGTCGCGGGCCACATTGGAGTTACGGTTTCCCTTGGAGGGCCGTTGTGAATTTTGGGAAATCATATATATATTCAAATTGATGAAGAACTAGTTTCAAAATCAGAAGTCAAGAATAGTGACTGTTATTGTGGATTACATATGCCAATTTGAAATTTTGGAACTTGACATGCTTGATTTGATTTTGTGGGTGTGGTGGGCCAGATCTGGCTCCCGACGCTTGACTTTGACACCTGTGCCTTAAGGTAACAAGCTCTTTCAAACCATTCATGAAAAATATTGTCTTCTCTTGTGTGTGCATCCTGCCTTCTGCAAAAGTCTTTGCTTGAGCGCTTTGAGGAGACTCTGGCAGAAGCAGCTCAAGAGGACACCTCTGAAATGGACTATGCAACGATGAACCAAGAACCAGAACGCGGCCAGTCTGACCGAGGATGGAACACGCAGCAGGACAGGGACCAAGAACCTGCCACAGTGGAACGATCCCAAGCAGTGGCTGAAGCCCAGAACCGGGCCTTGAGTGCGAGGAACCGCCTACTGGACCTGCTGGTGACGGCCAGAAAACGGGCATCGGGCTGCTTTGGTGCCAGGATGGATCGGATAGGGAACGCAAGCGGTCTGGGCTGCAACACTGCAAGAGGTTGGTGCACAAGGAACAATTACATTCAACATTTGTTTATATTTTTAGCTTTCATTCAATTGAGGAATTAAAGCTATCCTTATAAAATTGCTTCGACATTTCTCAGTACTCAAAATTGAAAAAAATATTAATTGTATAAATGTCAGATGTTTCTTACAAATGCACCATTTACTCTATGCTGTTTATTTTTTGAACAAATTTCTTACATTGCATTACTTCTACACCCTGCGGTGTCTGTAAGAGAATCGTATTGCTGCAAACACAAATTATCAAGCCTGACAAGCCTCTATTGTCAAAGGCTTTCTTTCATTTTTGTAGAATGAGCGCAGCAAAGTCCGATATTGAAAAGGTCCTCGAGAACAAAGTTCAACCCCATGTTAGCTTAGTTTCAGGAAACAAAAAAAATCACAAAACAGTCAGTGTGCAAGTAAAGTTGTTGTAGTAACTAACGAACACATGCATGCAAAATGTAAGCTACGACGATATCACAGTTTTATCGGAAATAGTGCGTCAGTTAAAGGAGTGACTGTGTGCTTTATGATTCAGTCGTGCTCTTGATAACCAAGTGTTATTCTGTTCTTCTGTTTTTTTTGTTTTCAGGATAGGCTGAATCTTCTTTGGGAGTCTGATCCTTTTGTCCTTTATTAACTGAAGTTTAGTCAAATTAATATATGATATGACATTGAAAAACTGTGTGTGTGTGTGTGTGTGTGTGTGTGTGTGTGTGTGTGTGTGTGTGTGTGTGTGTGTGTGCGTGCGTGCGTGTGTGTGTGTGTGTGTGCGTATCCCTCCCTCCATGTCTTGTTTTCTATGTCTGGGTCGATAAAATGATATATTATGTGACAAATCCATGATACTGTATGCTGTATGAAAATAGCACAACTATAACTCCGTATGAGTTGCTCTCAATTAAAAACTACAAATAAAAACCTCTTTTACCCATTTTCACAGTTTCAGAAAATGTTTTCAATTTTGAATTACACACATCAAATATTAAATACCTGGACAGAAATGAATGAGGATGTGTAAGGGGAAGCAAACATGTATTTGAGGGGAGGCCTTTATTTTGTTTGGATGGATTCACCACAATCTAGGCTCAACAAAGTGAAAATGAAGCACACGTAGGATAGACAATGCTTCTAACTTGTCAAAATTAAAAGCAGACTTTCGAGATGAGTCATAGATGAAAATGTGGCTGCGAGTCATTAATTCATAATTTTGTGTGTGTGTGTGTGTGTGTGTGTGTGTGTGTATATATAGAGAGAGAGAGAGAGAGAGAGAGAGGACTTTATAAATTGATTATTCTGTTATATAAGTTGCAGTCATGAGGAGGTATATATATATATATATATATATATATATATATATATATATATATATATATATATATATATATATATATATATATATACACACACACACACACACACACACACACACACACATTTTTATAACAACCAGCAGATAGGAAGTGTTATTGTGGGTTACATCACAGAGACGGTCACACTGCTTCCAGTCAAGTTATATTACGTTACATTATGTTGACCATTGACACCAAAATTAAGCACTAATGAAGTAAAAAATAAAAAATAAACACACACTCATATTATTGAAGGTATTTTGGACAAATATGTTATTTCAGACGTGTATCAATTTGGTAGCCCTTCACACAATCAGTCCACATGAAGTTGCTCTCTCCCTCAGAAATGTTGGTAACACCTGCTATACAGTATTTGGACACAAAGTGGCTGTGGGAGGGGTGGTGGGCGGGGGCCTGAGTGCTTGTTTCACAGCTCTTGGGGTGCCTCTGGAGGGCATAGGATAGAAGCTGGTTAGAAAAAAAAATTCTGATCAACACTTGGGAAAGTTGGCATATGAATTAATACTGGAACTATGAAAGATTGAGTAAAAAGAAGAGAGAGAGAGAGAGAGAGAGAGAGAGAGAGAGAGAGAGAGAGAGAGAGAGAGAGAGAGAGAGAGAGAGAGAGAGAGAGAGAGAGAGAGAGAGAGAGAGAGAGAGAGAGGACTTTATAAATCGATTATTCTGTTATATAAGTTGCAGTCATGACGGAGGTTATTGTTGTTGTTTGTGGAGCCAGGCAGAACGTCACATTTGTCTTCACTGCTGCTGCCTCTGCACTGACTGTGCTGGGAGGGCTCCTCCTCCCCCTGCAGACGCCCAATCGTGGAGGTCCGGTTGGCACCGCTGCTGCCTGAAGGCCCCATCTGGGCCGCACCACTCAGGCTGGCCTCATGGGATCGAGGGTGCGGCGGCGTGTGATTGGGCACCGGGGTGGTGGCGCTTTCACTGAGGCTCTCCACTGTCGCTGATGACTGGCAGACAAAAAAGGTACATTCAATGACATTTCAGAATTTGTCATTTAATGTACTGAATTATGGCAAATACTGCGTTTTTGTTGGAAATCAGAAAGTGAGAACTGTTTTGAAACATCACCGAGCAAAAGCAATGGGACAAAATAAAGTAGGATTGAAAGCGCTTCTTGGTAAAATATTAAATGTTGAAACCAGTTCCACTCACATTTCCCACAGAGACATCACTGCTTGCCTCAGTCTTCCTTTTTCTCGCCATGTTGGGATTCCAGTGGCAAACCAGACTGTCATTCTGGACACTGTAGTTCTTATGGCCAATCAACCAATATGTGTTCATTTTGCCTTTACCCTGGCACGAGGAGGCAAAGGGATTTTTAGATACAATAAATAATTTGGACCATTGGGAAATCACAGTAAACTCCATCATAGGGAAATTGACTGGGATGACACGTATATTATTATTAAGTCTGTGGTGAAGGCCCTTGCACTCACCTTGACTTCAATCTCTCCTCGAAGCTGCAAATCGTAGGCATAGTCTTTGTTAAGGGCCAAGTAGGTTGCAGAACTGGTGTGGATTTTTTGAGCTGTCGCAATGTATAATATGACATACTATTTAAAACACACATACAACTTGGGACAGATCAAGATTTGCATGGATAGAAATATACATTATGTCCCAAAAATCATTCAGATCGGTAAACTTTTTTGATTTGCAGTTGAAATGACCTGAGATGTAACAAGCAGCTAGTCATCATTAATTTCTGCTTTGTGTTGATAGGAATGGGCATTTGAGACTAAAGAGAGAGGTGAAAAAAACTTAAATGAAAAGAGCACAAACTGCAAGAGTGGAGTGTGATAGTATCATCAGTTACGACATTGCATGTCAGGATTTTCAAATCAACTCAACATGTTTTTTGGGGGGGTTTATGTTTGGCCTTGCTGGAGGTCTGCACTGTATTTCACTTCCTGCATGCACTCCATCACATGCAGTGATATTTCATGTGGCTGTCATTGAAGAGTTTTTCTCCATGTTTTAAAGTACCGTATGATTCTCAAACAAATCAAATCACATAGGTGATTTCGCTACCATTGGTCTCCAGCTTCAGTGATCTATGACACTGGCTGACACGTCAGGTTGAAACTATTCCGAACTGTGTTTCGGGGTGTTCATTGAGGTATTTTTCCATTTGGAAAAAGACATACTTTTCTTGAGGTGTTCACCAATGAGTAGACGGTATGTTGACTACCCAAAGGTGAGGTGGTGGGTTTTCATATTTATAACAGTGCTTCAACATTTACATTTGACATCAATGACTGGTGGACGTGCTCATCGCTCAACATACGCAGACTAGTGGACTCCATTCTAGATGCTGTATTCACCGTATCCCCAAACAGACAATATCTAGGCATCTTGTAGCCCACGATTCCGGCCACACATGGACCTAATTGGGACACAAAACAATACCAGAAAGACATTGGAGGTAAACAACAACAACAAAATGACACCGAGCCAACCCATGCCCATAAAATGCCTTGACCTGTGTGAATTCCAGCTCGGAGCTGCAGCCTCTTTTTGGGCATGTGAGGGATGAACACCTGTCGGACGGCCGCAACCAGATCCAGAGCCATCTTGGCAATCTCGTCAACATGTCTGCCCCCGTTCCTCTCGGGGAGTCCACTCACCACCATGTATGCGTCCCCAATTGTCTCAACCTAGGTGAAACGGCGTACAAAACAATAGTAACAAAAACCGGGATGCTTTTAATGATAACTTCAATTGTTACAATAATACAGGTGCATTATTTGCATGACTATCGGGGTCATGCAATTGCAAGCTAAGCACATTTGTGGATTTGCCTTTATTATTATTATAGTGTGTTTTCTCGATCCTGAATCACCTTGTATACGTCATAGGAGTCTATTCGTGTGTCAAAGCAAACGTAGAGGTTGTTGAGCATCTCCACGACTTGTAAAGGAGTGCAGGAGGCTGAGATGGAGGTGAAACCCACAATGTCCGAGAAAAAAATGGTCACCTAGAATAAAATAAATGAACATTTATTTAGAAGTATCCTTTTGGATTTTTTTCACAGAGACAGAAGGTTGGGGTGAACGTTGGTTGTGGAAAATATCTGCTTCACATAAAGAACTCAAAATGTCCCACACCGCTGGTTGTTGAAGCTCCAAACAATGATATAATTTCAGTCTGTTTTTGCAACAGTGCTAGCTCTTAAAAAAAAAACACATATTGATGCTCAATTTCCAAATAATTACTTTTCAATTATGTTTTCTGAGTCCAAAGTTCAACATCATTTTGAAAAGGAGCTTTCAGTTTATTTCACAGCATTAGAGCCGCCCAACCCCCGCACTCCGCTGCACCGAGTGCTTTTAGCACAGCTGTTCAAACCTCTTCAATAAGCCAAATGCAATTTTCACCTATCAAACTTGTTTTATCTTCTGATGAATATGGAACAGAGCAATTATAGGTAATTACGTCAACAATAGCTACAAAGGGAGCAAAGACACGTTCATTCAGCATGTCAGCAGATGATGCGATGGTAGCCTCCTTACAGTAGCCTCAATATGAAAAGGAATCAGCGAATTTATGGACTGGAACATGAAACAAAAGCCTGCATTACAAAATAAAAGGATATCTAAAAATCTTCAAGCATGAGAACTATGATTTTTTTTCTTGACTGATATGCCAGATTCAAAATCAAAATTCAGTTGGAAGTGACTTGGCTCTAAATAACTCGTCTCTAAAGACTAAATGTGGAGAGTCTCATGTTTTGCTTTCAAGTCAAGCAAAGGGTTAAAAAAAAATCTAACAGCTCAAAAGAGCAAATATCAAAACAGAAATTTGGATATTGGGCCTGATAAGACACCAGATTGCTTCAGAGCACTGCAGAGTGACTCTTGAGCAAGGGACCTGATCAAATACACGCCTATTGTGTTTGCACCCGCTTATATATTAGAACGCATGAGAAAATCAACGCGATGTTCATTGCGGCTTTGTCCATGAATTTCTAGCACACCAACCTTCTCATAGCTCTCCGCCTCTACGTGTTTATGCCGGCGTAGCTGTTTCGCGACCGATTTTGGCAGCATTTGATGCAGCAGATCTTCGGCCAGCTGTCTTTGACGTCTCAGGTCCTCCGTCTTCTCTATTAAACTGCGTGCATAATTTTGAATCCACTCAGTCATTTGCTTGAAAGAGAACATGACCACTGGGTAGATGAGGCAGGCAATTGTCAGAAGGCTGATCTTCATACTGAGGCCCGAAGACACCGAGCGAGATGCCATTCGCAGTGCCGGCACCGCACGCTCAAACAAGCACCGCTGAGTGTCATTCAGCAATTGAAGTCCGGTGTGGGACCCGGACAGCTTTTTGTTTGAGTCTGTGATGTCCCAAAGATTTGTGTTGAAGATTTGTTTGAAATACTGGCTTGAGTTGAACTTTCCATCAATGTTCTCTAACCAGCAGTCATGCAGTTGTTCTGTCATGAGTGCAGCCAAGTTCAGGTACTTTAACACAAAAGTCCACTTGTCCTGGAAAGCAGGTAACGCTGCCATATTGGGGAAGTCCTGTAACTGGTGGTTGAGTTCTTTGAATGTGAGCAGAAGCCTTGCAGATAGAACATCGCCCCAGTTTGAGTCATGTCTGGCTTTGCTGAGACTTTCTTCTTCTGTAACCCACATATCAAGAAGCCCTCGAATGAACGCATTGAGAGCCGAGGTATCGTTTTCAGTTGTTGTATTTGTAACCAGTGAAGGGCGCATTAATTCATGAACGCTCCTTTCAATCTCCTGGCAAAATTCAGCCACCCTATCATGGCAATGCAGCCCATAGCCATCTCTGTGGCCCACTATGTCACCACACAGATCCAAGATGGGCAACACAACCGCAGAAACACTGGCATTGAACGTCTCATTTCCCACGTCTTTGCTTAACAAATGGCGCATCACTTGAAGCTTACTGACCAGGTCCAAGATGGCTGCCGTCCGGCACGAAGCCAACTCTTCGTAAGCAGCCTCAGTCGAGTGGAGCAATGCAAAATTGGAGCTGAGGTCAATGGATACAGAGCCAAGCAGGGCTAGGAAAGACAGCAGGCAAGCTGTCAGAATCCGGCGAACAGTCCGACCACTGCCGGAGTTGGAAAATAGGAAACACCTGCAATTATCACGGACAGTAAACAACAAAATGTCATTCTGGGTGCTATTCTTGGGCCTATAGAGGACATACAATGAAAAACTGACTTTTTCTGCTCGTTTTCATACCAATATTTCGGTCTCGGGCGTGTCTGCCCATCCCATCAAGTGTGAAATTACACAATTTAACAAATCTTTAGTCCTCTGCCAATTTCTGAAAATATGTCTGTGAGCTGTTCTGTGTTTGCGCCTCACTATTACCGTATGTAAGAGTGGGGATAATTTACACAATCCTGCCGCCACCACACTTCACTGTAGATAAGATGTTCTTTTGGTGATGAACAGTGTTGTTTTTGTATCGAATTTCACTTTTGGAATTATGGCCAAAAAGTTCAGCCGTGGTTTCATCAAGCCATAACACATTTTCTGACCCAAAAAATGAATTATATAGAACACATTTTCTAGGTTTCCTGGAACAAGCTGTGCTATATATCTGCTCTCACCTGCACAGATGACAGTCTGTGTTCACATCTTTGCAGTTGGCCCTTGGAGAGACTCTTCCCTTTTTGATGAATCGTCTTTTTAGAGAAGCTGAGGACAGTGTCCCAGATGCAAAACAATCCTTTTTCATCAATTCCAGCGTTGACATGAGACTTGTGCTGCAAAGTTTTCCTCTCGAGTACTGGCTGCTCACAGGACCGTCATCTCAAACGATGGATCATTTGCCATGGGCAGGAATGGTAAATTGATAGTATGAAGTAAGATTGCAGTCAGAGGCCATAGCTAACTTCCGTTTTTGTGCTCCAAAATTAAAGCATACAGACAGACAGACAGTCTGGTCTTGACCAACGTTGGCCACCCTATAGCTCCGGAGCTGGACAAGATAAAAAATCATTATTGTATGAGAATTATTTTGTCCATGCTGATGGATAATAAAATTCTTTACTTTTAAAAATTAAAATCGTGCATTTGAGATTCAAAAAAGTTGCATATTTCTGGAACTAAATACTTGCATACTACACTTTCAAGAGAAAAGGTTGTATATTTTAAATATAAACTATTTTCAAGATTGAAACCAGTCACCCACCATGCCGCCAAAAATTGTCATATTGGGGGGACCGAGCCTTCTCTGTCGCTGCCCCTACCCTCTGGAACGCCCTACCACAACACATCCGTAACTGTACTGACCTCCAATCCTTCAAATCATCTCTTAAAACTCATCTGTTCCGCAATGCTTTTCACACATTTTAATCTCTTTTACCCATTTTTGCTTTTTGTTCATCAAAATGTGCTTTTGTAAATTATGTATGCTTGTTTTAAGTGCACATTTTATCCTGTGTTTCAAGCTCTTGTAAAGTGTCTTTGAGTATGATGAAAAGCGCTTTCAAATAAAATGTATTATTATTATTGTTATTATACTTTGGAAGGGAAATAAATTGTATATTTCAGCGGAAAACAGGTTCTGAAAACAAATGCTTGAAATATCTGTAAACTGTAAAATTGCAATTTTCTTACAGACTTCCTGTACAAATGAAAAGAACAAACCCATTCAGCAAGAAGTATGGAGTAGAAACTTTATTTGGCAACAAACAAATGATATGGCAGGCTGGATCTGGCCCTGGGTTTGAGTTTGACACCTGTGCTATAAACGGCTGTTTAATATTCCGATATGCATTCCGATATGCATTGTCCATCCATCCATCCATTATCCGAACCGCTTGATCCTCACTCGGGTCGCGGAGGGTGCTGGAGCCTATCCCAGCTGTCTCCGGGCAGTAGGCGGGGCACACCCTGAATCAGTTGCCAGCCAATCGCAGGGCACACAGAGACGAACAACCATCCACGCTCACGTTCACACCTAGGGACAATTTAGAGTGTTCAATCGGCCTGCCACACATGTTTTTGGAATGTGGGAGGAAACCGGAGTGCCCGGAGAAAACCCACGCAGGCCCGGGGAGAACATGCAAACTCCACACAGGGAGGCCGGAGCTGGAATTGAACCCGGTACCTCAGCACTGTGAAGTCAACGTGCTAACCACTGGACTACCGGGCCGCCCGATACGCATTGTGTCCGTACTTATTAATGTAATTGATTAGTAGGACAGCAGCGACGCCATTTTTTTGGGTGCGTTTTAGCTATTTCAAATTATGCAAATTTGGTTGGTTCAACTTGGTCAGGCTCTTTATTTTGGAGGATTAAACCGGAAATCGTGTTTAGTGGTTTGTTGTTGTCCTGCCATTAGGCATGCGCACGTACAAGTCAAGGCAAGTGTTGTTGTGTGTGGTTCGAAGAGTTCCGTTGCACTTTTGTTGTAGTTTGAGTCAATGAACACGAAAAAATGATCAATTAATTTGGGCCGCAGTGTACAAGGCTGGGCTCGGATAAGTGTTGGCGGAGGACGAAGGGTGAGTGAATGAAACGTCGCCCGCAGAACAAAGGGGTCCTCTTCCCTGGAACTCACCATTGTTTAACCCGGAGGGCGCCTCTTTACCCAAGTGGCCCAAAGGTGGGTTCGGACAGAAATAGTTATTTCAACTCCTCAGTTCTCGCGCCCTCACGGGGGACACGGCAAATGTAACAATTCTGTGGACCTCGCACGTGAATTACCAAACCCTCGTAAACACAGATTGGGTAAAATGCTTGCTCATCTTCTTTATTCATACGAAAATGCTATTCACAAGATTCTAGGTATATGGTGCTTTTATGATCACAGAACCCATGGCAATCTCCACTCAAAATAAACGACTGAAAGAGCAAGAGATGTCCCCTTGCTTACGACGGAATTCCGTCCCGTGTCGCAACTTACCCCCAACGTGTACGTAAATCGGAACCAATCGTTGTCTATCCACTAACTTTCCGTAACATTGAGGTAAAATCAAAAAATGCGTGAAAAATACTTCTCGCTCCTAAATATAAACGGGGGTAAAAGTATTTACGGCGGTAACTGAGTTCTTGTGACTCCAGACACCTGACGACGTATTCTTAACGCTGAACCACGACTATCACTAATTATTCATGACCATAATTTTTTGTTTGTATTTAATTCTAGACTACTACAGTGTGTGTACACACACACACACGCACATACAGTATATATACATACATATAAATATATATATATATATATATATATATATATATATATATATATATATATATATATACATACATATATATATATATATATATATATATATATATATATATATATATATATATATATATATATATACACACAACACACACACATACACACACACACACACACACACACACACACACACACAACCAGCTTTGCCTGTAATAGTTTAAGGCCACACCTGGTCAGTGGTAACTACTGTTATATTAATCTGGAATGCGTAGTGTCGAACCTGTCTTGATTGGCACCCTGTGTGAAACCCCCCACCCCACCACGTGGGATATTGACATTGGACCTCAAACAGCAACAGTAAAGACCAGTTATAATTAGGGAAATATAGGATTCCCTAAGAAAAAAAAAAAAAAGACTTGTTTGAAACTTATTGCAGTCATTTTGACTTAGTTTCCCATTATGTTTACTTTCTTTTAATTTATGGATTATAATGTAAATGTATTTCACAATGTTGCAGTCTCTCCTTCCTCGATTTGAAATCGACTCGACTCCTTGTTTGGGTTCTGCTCCCAGACTGTGGGGTTGATGCTTACGATGCTGGGTGAGGAGTATGCAAGTTCTTCCCGTGCATGGATTTTCTCCGGGTATTCCGGTTTCCTCCCACCTTCCAAAAACATTTATGGCAGGTGTGATTGTGAGCATGGATAGTGGTTCATCTATGTGTGCTCTGCGATTGGCTGGCAACCAGTTCAGGGTGCCCCCCGCCTCCTGCCCGAAGACAGCTGGGATAGGCCAGATTAGAAGATGGATAGACTCCACAAAGAAGCCCATTTCACGTCGGCGATGCAGCGTTTTTGGGGTGCTTTGACTCCCCCAGCTAATGTGCATTCACACATACAGCACATGCCAGAAACCACCACTGAGAATGGAGCTTAGCGTACAATTCATAATAATGATGTGTCATCAGTGTATAATTTAGAAGTTTAAAAAAAAAAAAATCCATTCTGTAAGTATCTGTAATTGTATGACTTGAACAATCCATCTAGGGGTTAAAGGGTTTTTTTTCCCTCTCATTTTGCCTAAACATTTGTGATGCTGTTTTGTGTTGTCAAGGTGAGGGGCATCCTGTGCTCCAGTCATGACCGCTGGGAATGGCAATACAAACAGTAGTCGACACAGAGGAGAGAGCAAGCCAGCCCAGGCCATAGTCAAATCCCACATCCTGACCCATTTAATAGAGGGCTTTGTTATCCAGGAGGGTGCTGAGCCTTTTCCTGTGAGTGTTTCTGCTTGAGCCACACACACACACACACACACACACACACACACACACACACACACACACACACACACGCACGCACACACAAACCATGATTAATTAATGTTGGAATAGAAAGGGTAAGTAAGGAGGGCTAGGTACATTCATTGAATTATATCGTAGTCCCTGCTCGTGCCTCAAGTATTTTTTTCTTTCAGCATATCTCATCACACGCAATGGGTGGGGACTGGGTAGGACTAGCGCTGATTCAATCACAAGCCATTGCTTAATACTGCACTAGCGAGTGATAAGCAAATGGTGTACAATAATATTGGCGTGATTCATTTATTTAGCATTCATCTGCTAGTTTTCTTTTAAAAAACATTTTTATCAGAAACATTTGTATGATAATGTATGTGGTATAGTGATGTAGCTAATATCGGTGATGATTCAAAGAACTAAAATGAAACAATTTAATATAATAATGATAGGGTTGGGGGGTTTGTTTTGCTCTTCACATGCAAAGTACGGCCAGTAGAGGGCGGCACTGCCGCACTTGCCTACCCTCTTTGTATATCCATTGTTTTTCTCATCTCAGTTTTCTCCCTTTTGTACTTGGTGTGAAATATAGACCTGTTGAAAACCTAGCTGTATATCAGAAAATGGAAAAATATCCATCCATCCATTTTCTAATCCGTTTATCCTCACAGAAGCTACGGGCGTGCCATCCGCGTTTGCAATCACAACTCGGGACAATTTAGACTTTTAGAGGGTTCCATTAACCTGCCATTCATGTTTTTGGAATATGGGTGGAAGCCGGAGTACCCAGAGAAAACCCACGCAGGCACGTGGAGAACATGCAAACTCCACATAGGAAGTCCAGAGCCGGAATCGAACCCTGCACCTCTGCACTGAGGCAGACGTGCTAACTAGTCGACCACCATGCCACCCTTTGAAAAATATTAACTTTCATAATAATATTGTTTTTGTCACACTTGTGCAATTGTGTATTATTTCCAGCGTAAACTAAGTATGGCTAATTATCAAGACAGATGCCAATTCCAGTTTTGAAATGAGTATTCTTTTTGCGTCTGTAGGTGGAACGTCCTTCCTTTTCAGTTGATTGCCTCAGGAGAGACACGTCAGATTCAAGAATGAATGGACTTCCGCCAAAGGGTAACATTAAGTCTCTCAGCCAAATGGCACAGTGGTCTCCTTGTTAGTAGCACTTGCCTGGACCTCCTGTCATTGTCTCAGGCCTCAGGCCCAAATTTCATTGTTATTTCCCTGATATTAGGTCATAATACTGTATATAATACTGTATATATATATATATATATATATATATTATTATTATTTTTTTGTTTTTTTTGGGGGGGGAGACAAACAGGTGAGTAAGCAAAAAATCACCTCGAGAAAGTAAAACGTTATTGTGGTATTCACAGCAGTCCCATCTGCAACCTTATTCATGATATTTTGCAGAGATGCAGGCTTAAATCATGTACAGTACAATAACCCTCCTCCACCCCCCCACACACACTATATCACTATCACCTGTTGTATTGAATGAAGCAGACTTCTCTCAAACATGTATTTTTTTGGGGGGGGTGCTACTACATTTGTAACGTCTTTTAATGAGCTTTAATTTGATTACAGGGGATGGGATGGGTATTTTAAGGCTTAAATGAATAAACATATTTATAGATGTCTGACTTGTCTTCTCTCCCCGCCCCATCAGATTTAAAAGCTCGACAAGAGCCCATGCTCACCTGTGAGCTTTGTGGCAAGGTGGACTTTGCGTACATCTTCAAAAGGTCCAAGAGGTTCTGTTCGACACTATGTGCTAAAAGGTAATGAAGTATAGTCGGCCACAGGATTGGCCCACTTTGTCTGCCTTCATACTAAAACTAAAGTCTTGCGCCCCAACTCCAATGAACAGTTTGTTTCGGTTCAGCAAAATGTTTTCCTTGCCTTTCCGAAGGTTGTAATTGGTGCCATAATAACAGATCTGTCCACGCCAGGTGTACGCCACAAAGTCAGCTGGAATATGCTCCGGGTCCATGTACCCCTGAACAGGATAAACACTCAAGATATAATCATGAAATCACCGTGGACGAAGGCAGAGGCTTCAAAAACATTTTTTCCACATTATATCAATGCACCTCTCTGTCATTTAACATAACTTACATAGCTTGCAGTTGTCACCACGTACCGCTGCGCTACATTGTGGTGGAAACGTGTCAATTTACTCTTCCAAAATCCACCTTTGTTGGAGGAAAAGTGAGCAAACCTTTGACAATTATTCTCGTTTTAGTCTCCTGACCCTGTGTGTGTAATGCAGGCATGATTCCGTGTTCAAAAATAAGTCACACCGTGACATGTTACCTTCTTTTTCGTTGAAAAGAAACGTTCAACCTGTTTTCCGAGCATTTCTTATTAGCACATCAAGTGTTTTTACTAATTAATGATATAAATTTTTATATTACTGTAATTATTGCCATTGCTAGATCAGAGGTTATTTCCAATGCCATTAAGTGTGTTCATAGTCTGGTTGTTGCAAAAGAAAGCCGAGTTAAAATGTTTCTTTACAATAATGAGCTCTGTGCGATCTCTCGAGTCTTAAATAGCATCTAATGGGGCGGCCATTTTGCCACTTTCCACTAATACAAGATCAAACAGACTTCCGTCTTTAGACTGTTAGAGAACGCAATGAACACATTATTGGAAAGAAAAATGTTGGCTTGTCTTTACTTGAAACAGAGCAATCACGTTTGATTTATTGGTCAAAACTTCAGCCAAGTGTTTTTGTTCCAAGATACAATGTAGGATGCACAAAAAGAATCGGCCTCTTCCCAATCCGTAAATCCACCGTGGAGGACACGAAAAAACAAAAAGGACTGAATGAAAACCCCCAAACAACCTCCAGTTTGGAGTTGAAAGACAAGGTGAGACGCAAGTCAGCCTCAGTTGTTATTAAATGTTCAACATATCCATATGTCAGTATTTGTCTAATGATGATGAATTGTGATTTTTGAAAGTCGATTTTTTTAAATTTATTATTTTGCTTTCAGACATCTTCCTGCGTGCGGAAGTCAGCTGGTCACATGACTCACCCCGCACAGAGGGAATCAAGCCAATGTTCAGACTTGTCCGACAATAAACAAGACTGTTGGGGACGTCGGGCGCAGGGCACTGAAATCCCGCGGGACCCAGGCCAGTGGAACGTGGACGACGTTTATGTTTTCATCTGCTCTTTGCCAGGTGTCGCCTACTTTATCCAATCGCATCTGCTGGGTGCTTTTCTTTTCTTTGCATTAGTATTGTCCATCAGTTGTGCAAAGTAGTTTTTGGGAGAAAAAAAAAGGGAGTGGCAGAATTATTTGCTTGCCTTCATAGCACTCACTCACTAACTTAAGCTTCTAAATCTGTTTTCTTGAATAGTAACGAGAAAGGCACGAAAATGACGACTTTCTGTTGCTATATATTTATCAATTCAACCTTGCAAGAGATTCTATGGAAACCAGTAATTACTTTGAAAATAAGCATTCTTCAACTGGACACAAAAAAAATAATTACACTTTCAATGCCAAACACAGCCAAATCAAAATGTCTTGCACCAGTAGAATCATGCTTATTTGCCTCCAAAAATGAAGAGTCTGCACTTTGCCAATGTGGTACTTACACATTTGAGCAGGAGCATGCAAAGCTGCGCTTGTACCCTTCTCAGTCAACCGTTTCCGTCTGCAGGTTGTCTGGAAATCGCAGAGAGCTTTCGTTCGCAAGAGATCGACGGACAGGCACTTCTCCTGCTGAAGGAGGACCATCTTGTGGGGGCCATGAACATCAAACTGGGCCCCGCACTTAAGATCGCTGCCCAAATTGGCATGCTCAAAGACTTGTAGCTCATCTATCACGCACATTTTATATTTTACCCTTTGGTGCAGGCAGTCCGAGTCCGAAATGTTTCATGCCATGTGTTGTAATTCTGTATGTGGTTCCCTTCAAAAAATCATTTTTGTCTCACAGCAGTTCAAAGGTTAGTCTGTCACTTTTATTTGCTCTCAACAGTTTTGAGCTAATCATCATAAAACAGAATGTGTTTGTTAGCTTGTGTTGATCAGTTTCAGAGCTCTGTGGTGTCATCTTTTACACAACACAGCCGTCATTAGCAAAGTGATGTCATTCCTGTAAATCCAGTTATTTGTTGTACACTTTCAGAAATATCTAAGTTTTTAATGTTTGTTAGGGGTTTGGCTCCAATTTGACATGAGCGAATTAAATACATTGTAAATATTCATACGGAAATCTGGGATTTAAATTTTTCATATTTCGTTGAATTGATTCTAAAATCACATTTGGAACATTTTATTAAAAAGAATATTTTTTTTCATTTTGGCTGCAAATTTCTGTTGTTGTTGTCATCCATTTTGCTATGGTGGTTTTCTGGACCAAATGAAAGAAACCAAGCCAACCACGTCATTTCTTGTTAATTTAATTGAATGATTCCTTGTAAAACATCAACACACAGCAAAGAAAGAAATCCAGAGACATGTGGCAAAGTGTCAGCAGGCCCTCAGCAATTCAGAGGATGTGTGTAACTTGGAACCAGTTGACATTGACAAACATTAATCTACACATATGGTATCGCCTACTCCTCAGTTACCTTGGTAAAATGAATGCTCCCCTAGTTGGCTTTCATTTGTTGCCATATCAACAAACAAGGACACTATTCGACCCTATTTCAAGACCATTTAAAGCACTTCATTTGAACAATTATAGAAATTGATCGTTTGTTCATGGTTGATGGATTTATTAATGAAGGTTTATTGAGTTAGATCATCTTGACTGCACAGGTTTATTGGAATCCTGCTACTCAGGATCTTGCTGAGAACAAAAAATAATTGTATTTGGCTTTGACTTCAGTACACCGATATTAAGCCAGCATACTAACACTCCCAGGACTTCCTTTTCTAGAATGCTGCTTTTTTTTAGCTGCAGAGACTGACACCGGTTTGTTTCGACAACTGATACCAGCTAGTTTGGGCTCACTGCTGTTCTCATCTTTTGAATGCAATGGGCATTTTTGTTCAACAATTTGCATGCTTCAAGTACACCAACTATGATTTCCACTACGCATCACATGCAATTTCAGAAAACATGTGATTGGCCTTTTGAGAATGCACAATGGACGACCCAATTAAATACACTTTATAAAAATGATTTTCTTTTGCCCATAAAATAAAATCTTTAATGCAAAAAATATATAACATTTTCTCATCCAAGACCTTGTGCTGCTAAGATCATCTTTCACTTCTATACCACAACTGCAAACTAACCAGAATGGTTAAGTTGTGCTGTGGTGGAATGAACTTCCAAGGAAGCATTTGTTACTGTCATACTGGTGATGAAACTGTGCCACATGAGAACTCAACACCTGGAAATCTGTGCAACCCCCCACACACACACAAAAGATCAATTTGCAATCATTAATCTCGCAGTTCTGTGCTATTATACCTTGCTCCTGAAGAGGGGCTTGGCACCGGGGCCACAGTACTCATTGTAAATGAGCTTGAAGAGGAAAAGGTGAAAGAGTGTGATGAGCGAGGCCACGCTGAACCAGAAGAGGAAGGGCAGGCCCGGGTACCTGTTGGCCATATGCTCCTCGTGGTCCAGGATGGCCTTGAGGTGCAGCGTGTGGCGCAGGTCCTGCAGGTGGCGCAGGTCGGTGGAAATGTAAAGCAGCGGGGTGATGGGCTGGGTCACCATGACCGGGAAGATATGACCTTTGACCTCTGACGTCAACTCCACAGGCTCATTGAGGCAGCCGGCCTCGCACGCGTACAGCTTGACGGGCTTCTCCTGCGGCTTGACGGACACGTGGAGGAAAGGCTTGCCCTCGGCGTCAAGCAGCACCGCCAGGTTGATGACGTCCTGGTTGTAGTGGATCCCCCTCAGGGCGTAGCTGTTGTGCAGCACGTCCGGGTCGGCCTGGAACTGGAGGTGGTTCTCGGTAAACTGGAGTCCGCCGAAGCTGAGCGCCATGCCCTGCATGGCTCCGTGGGCGCCGGCCGCTACCAGCACCTTGCAGCCTCTCTTCTGGAGAGTCAGGGTCCAAAGCGTGACCAGCTGCAGTATCTGCGCCGTACTGCTCACCCTTTCGGGCCACAGGTTCTCGGCGTGCATGGTGGCATGGCCGCTGAAGCAGTGGTCGGCGTAGTTGAGGCTGGACTCTAGGCGGGCGCGCTCTTCAACACTCAGCCTGCGCTCCAACAAGGGAGCCGTCGTGGAGGACAGGATGTAGTAGAGGGTGGCATTCACTGTGCGGCTCGATGGCGTGTGCGAGTCCGTGATCTTTCTCATCTCGACGCCTACACAAAGAAGGACAATAGGGAGTTTCCCAGATGCTGCATTTGTCAAGGGTAAGCTCGGAAATAGACCACAATGCTTTCTCAGAAAAGCTTGTTTCACAATGAAAATACTTGGATAGTTTATGGCAGTCCGACGTGTCACAAGTTGATGCTTTTAATTTACTTGTTGGCCTCAAAGTGTTTTTCATATAAATACTGTAATTACGACTTTTGTTCTACAGTAGCGTAGGTTAGTGGCAAACATCTTCCAACTTGAAAACAAATTCACTGTCATATTGACAATACTGTTATCCGCACACAATGGCTCAACTCATCTTTTTTCACATCCCGCTTTCACAACAGCTGCTGCTTTAACACGCCAAGATGTGTTGTTCTGATCGCAGTAACATGTTCAGTCACACATATTTACTTTTGAGAGATGTATGAAAGATTGTGAGAAAGAAAATGGCTTTTGCAAGGAAACCGTGACGTTTTACAGTTTGTACAAATTGCTTTGAGAAATGCACTGACTGTTTTGCAAATGTCAATTCGGATCTGAGAACTGTAACATGGCGACTGTGAAAAAAAACTAAGACGACATTGCCGCACCCAGCTTTTTCTTTAACCATTGAACCATCGATCCATCATCTAAACCACTTTATCCTAATGAGGGTTGCGGCGTTGAGAAAAGAGTACGCGTTTACTCTATGTTATCAATTGTAATGTTCTTCCTCTTCATTCTACTTGGGTAACAGTAGTTCAGCATTTTTGGCTACGACATTCGTCAAAGAAGAAGAATCTGTGCTTGGTCGTTGCGCCTTCTTGGCGGCACACGTGTACCAACACTGATTTTGATTGGGAGGAATGTCGGTGCCATTTGACTGTCGTTGCCTGTGTCTTGCTTGTGTCTTGCGCCTGAAATAGGCAGCATCTTCAGAGCCGCGCTTTGTTCAGCGAAAAGGCGGTGCTAATGGACAGTCTGCGGCTGGATGGATGCATGGCTTGAGGAGCCGACGATGAGAAGAAAGGAGCATCAGCGCAGAGCACCGATGCGTATGTGGAACTGGGAGTCACGGCTTGGAATTGAAGCGGATTTACATGGGACAGGATAAGAGAGCCAATCTCTTTTTTGTTAATGGAAAGCAGCTTCTTGTTGCTTTCAAGCTTAGCTTGTAGCAGACGTGTGGACATTGCAGCATGACGTCTTTGATCCACTAGTGAAAAGGACACTTTGATTCACTCCTCTTGCATCTATTACTGCTTCAAACAACAAACTGAATGGAGGAAAAGTGGTTAAGATGGCACGACTGTCTGTTTTACGTGTTGTATTATTTTGTCATTTTATGTTGAGTGTTTTGATGGCGGCGCGGGCACCCGCAGCGGCTCCTCTTGTTGTCTGTTTAAGAGGGAGGAAATTTCATCTGTGCTGTAAACATACAGAATATTTGACAATAACGTTGTACTTGATACTTGGAATAGGTCAAGGCGATGTGACCAGTTGGGAATGTAGGTGGCATATGTGTACATGACCAGGTCAGAATAATCGGGTACACGGATAGCCAGGACAAAGGGGGGGCAGATGTGGTCAGAGAAAATAGGTTTATCAAAATAGAACAAACAATTACAGATTTTATTCTCTATGTTTCTATGTTATCGTGTATTGATTATGATGTTCTCATCGCATCACTTTCAATAAAAGCTCAGGTCCAGGGTGAGATTAAAGGAGATCTGAACTAGCTCACTGATGGTCTCAACTTTCCTGGACAGCATTTTGCCTGGGGTGTTTGTGCTCCTTGTCTCAGAACTTTCTACTTGTCGTGGTGAGGCTCATTCCAGAACGAAAGGCGTAGTTCTCCCCTGATAGGCGTGCTGGAGCCTATCCCAGCTGACGGTAGATGGGCTACACCCTTAACTGGTTGCCAGCCAATCGCAGGGCACACATAGACGAACATTCACACTCACAATTACTCCTAAAGACAATTTAGAGAAAACAACTAACCTACAGTGCAATTTTTTGGCATGTGGGAAGAAACCGGAGTAGCCGAAGAAAACCCACATAGGCACGGGGAGAACATGCAAACTCCACACAGGAAGGCTGGGGCCAGAATCGAACCGTTGACCTCTGCACTGTGACATGGACGTGCAAACCACTTGCCCACTTTTTCTTAATGTGCCTTGCAACTGACCAATTGGCTAAATACACAGTTGTGATGTGACTAAACAGAAAGTGCTTGAAAAGGGCTACCTGAAATGAAGAGGTCCATCCAGGCCTGCTGGTGATCTATGACCAGATCGTCCACAATGGACCTCAACAGCTCTCCCAGCTCTTTCTTGGCTCCATCCCGAAGGCTAGCAAATGTCTCCTCCAGCTTGGACGGCTCGATGGGCTCCGAAGTTCTCACAACAGACAGGATATTTTCAGTGTATTCAGATTTCTGAAAAACCTGGAATCTGCTGATCTTTTTCGTGACTACCACCACCACCATCATTCGGTTCTTCTCTAAAGGGACTCTACCAGATGAAAGCACTATTGCTTTGTCCTCTACCTTGTCCATGCTGGTGGAGAATTTGCCACCAGAGTTGACGTCGTGGTAGGAGATCTCAAAGGTGGCTAATTTGTCGGAAGGGTTGTTGACGTGGATTCTCTGAAGATAGACATTGTGTCGACTCCTGTGGGCGAGAAACTCCTCTCTGATGGTGATGCAGGCCCGGGAAGACTGCGCGGCCACAGGTGAGGCACATCTAACTGACAGTACAGATCCTTTTCGGAACCACATCATGGCTGCCCGTGCTTCAGCCTGCTTCCCTTCGAGACGAATGTCCACAATGGGAGAATATTCTGTCTGGTGGACTGGCGCCGAACCAGGCTGTGAAGACGACGCCACCCAGAGTTTGTTCGAGTCTGTGTCAATGAGGATATGGCCGTTACCTGATACAAAGGGTGTGTCAAGTTTTTCCTGAGATGTGCTGTATAAACCCTCCCCACGGTCCACAAGAGACTTCCATCTATGGATTTCCGCCTGAAGACACTGTCCAACCACCCCACCCGGCACACCCGAGCCACTAAAGATCGTCCACTTGCGCTCTGCTCCAAGATACCAGTAGAAAATGAGGAAGATCAGCAGTCCGATGAG
The DNA here is from genome assembly GCA_026261675.1 of Hippocampus mohnikei. Taxonomy (NCBI): domain Eukaryota; kingdom Metazoa; phylum Chordata; class Actinopteri; order Syngnathiformes; family Syngnathidae; genus Hippocampus; species Hippocampus mohnikei. Next base: position 13,821,375 of record JAKGUB010000284.1, read on the forward strand.
AAGTCTTCTTGCCCAGCTGCTTGATAGCAAGCCGGGTAGCCCCTTCAGTCGTTGTTGGAGCCACATTGTTTGCTTTAAATGTACTAACAGTCCGAATAGGTGAGCGTCACAAGTTTATCTCGTTACAAAGTCGCTGGCCAATAACATGTTTCCAAGTAGCTTCGCTAGCGACAGGCTACATTAGCCCGTCTACGTAGCTTGAAGTTTGAAAGAAAGCTGCAAAAAATGCCACGCTGCGCTTGCTTTCATACTCGTCACAAAAGGTAGTCTGACACTCACCGATGTTTCACTTGTCAAGTCACATGACGTTACGTTTGATTTGACATTTCAAACATGTAATTATTGAGAAACGGCCATCAGCAAAGGTAACACTTCCGCCTTTTAGAACCGTCGCAAAGGCACAAATCGTAAAGAGGGCAAGAAAGGCGTAATTACTGTCGTTGAAGGAGTACAAGAGCGTAAATAGTAAACATTGCCATCTAGCGTGTCGGATGATGTAGTGTCGAATGTCGTTTTCTGTCCAACTAAAACCAAATTATCAATTTGGTCAAGAATAATAATGTATCTGTACCAAAACAAAAAAAATCTTGTTGTTAAAATATTTCACTTAGATAAAGTACCGTTTGTTAATACACTTATCAAGCTTGTTTTAAAAGGACATACTGTACATACAAAAATAAACAAATAATCTCTCAAATTTTAGGGGCGCTTGAACATTACAGTTACAGTAGCTCAGTCCGTATGTACATATTGAGATCAGAGAGTTGAGGCTTAGAATCCCGCTGCAATTGTAAAAATATGGAAATTGAGACTTTGTGTTACATATGCTAGTCTGCTCCTATTAAATTGCCACTGAGCAAATCACTGAACTTCACTTTGATCACATAACTCTGACATCTGTATGTGTGTGTGTGTGTGTGTGTGTGTGTGTGTGTGTGTGTGTGTGTGTGTGTGTGTGTGTGTGTGTGTGTGTGTGTGTGTGTGTGTGTGTGTGCGTGTGTGTTCTCTGAGGAGTGGACAATGAGCTGAGGATACAGAGAGAATTGATGAGTCACAGAATTCATAAAACTGGACATAACATTTTAATGGATCATATAACACCTGTAGTGAATTTTGGCATTCATCTCTTTGTTAGAGGACGGCAAAACATGAAGCATTGAGCACTTTTATCTCAACATTAAACATTTGAGAGAGTCAAATTAAGGCACCTTAAAATGTTAGTGAATATCATTCATTCATTCATTCATCTTCCGAACCGCTTGATCCCCACTAGGGTCGCGGGGGGTGCTGGAGCCCATCCCAGCTGTCTCCGGGCAGTAGGCGGGGGACACCCTGAACTGGTTGCCAGCCAATCGCAGGGCACACAGAGACGAACAACCAACCACGCTCACACTCACACCTAGGGACAATTTAGAGTGCTCAATCAGCCTGCCATGCATGTCTTTGGAATGTGGGAGGAAACCGGAGCACCCGGAGAAAACCCACGCAAGCCCGGGGAGAACATGCAAACTCCACACAGGGAGGCCGGAGCTGGAATCGAACCCGGTACCTCTGCACTGCGAAGCCGACGTGCTAAACCACTGGACTACCGGGCCGCCCGTTATTGAATATCAAGCATTTTAAAATGCCAATATTCCGAACTTCTTGTGAGTGGTCAATAGTTGATGCGGAGACAAAACTATTTGAAAAGTTGATTGGCATCAGAAAGATAGGGGAAATACAAAAGAAAAAAGAAAACCTGTAAATCATCTCATTGACTGTTAGGGAGGCTAGTTCGCTGCATCAATTTGGGTGTGTACGCGGCACAGGATGGTGTATACGTTTCAAAATCAGAAAATGGATTCTTGTGGCTGGCGGCCCGGTGGTTGACTGGTCGGACTCACAGTGGAGAATGTTACAGCTGAAGCTGTTGTGAAAGCGCTATATAAATCAGAATCAGGAAATCAGGAGAGGTGCAGGGTTCGATTCCGGCTCCGACCTCCCTGTGTGGAGTTTACATGTTCTCCGGGTGCCTGCATGGGTTTTCTCCGGGTACTCCAATTTCCTCCCAGATTTCAAAAACTTGCACCATAGGTTACTTGTTTACTCTAAATTGTCCTGAGGTGTACTAATTGTGAGTGTGAATGGTTGTTTGTCAATGTGTGCCCTGCGATTGGCTGGCAACCAGTTCAGGCTGCCCCCCCCCCCAGGGTGCATGCCCGAGGACAGCTGGGATAGGCTCCAGCACGGGCCGCGATGGATGGATGCATGGATTCTTGTGGCATGAAACAATTCTGACATTTGAGCATATTTTTCCGGGCAGGTGGAAGGAATGCAGGGAGCCCTGTGACGAGCCAGCCCACGCTCGGCCTCTGCGTGAAGCGTGCAGAAACTCACGTCCACGGGACAGCTGGGCTGACTGTCGATTATACACGGAGGTTGAATCAAATCACAGATTGTTTATTTAGCATGCCTGTGTAGAATCTCAGACATCCCTTAGGTCATGGCGATCCACGAAGCATGAAGCTCTGATTTGCACTTGTTTGTTCTCAAACATTTGCGGACGAAGTGAGAAAGAGTAACAGAGGGGGGGGGGCGAGAGAGAGAGAGAGAGAGAGAGAGAGAGAGAGTGAGTGAGAGAGAGAGGGGTGGGGTGGTTACATAGCCGGGTCAACGGGGAAAGTGATTCCGACTCAGTCCTTCCACACTCCATCCGTCTAAGCAAGCGACTAATTTGACCATGAAACTTTCCTTGGTGTTGTTCTCCGTCCTTCTTATCTGCACACTCTTTCCTCTGCGCGACTGCGACGAGCAGCAGCAAGTCCGAGAAGGTAAGACACAAAGCGGTGCTTGGCAGCTGGGTTGCTCGTGTTACACTCTTATAAGTGGCAAATGGCGTCACGCGTGAAGCCACACGTCAGATTCAATAGGCGATATACTATTCAGAAATAAATGTTATCTGCTTCCTCGTGGTACTCGTGTTAATTTGGTCGTGATGCAGAGAAATCTAACATTTTGTTGATTTAATATCCTTGGCCAGGTGAAAAAAACAGTTGAGAGCAAATGAGGGAATTTTGTATGTTTGTGGGGACCCCGTTGAAATAAAAAGTTGCTGGGTTTTCCACCGTGCCGCTGACGTGGACGGGGCTGTTCTTGTTTGTTTCCGCCTCACTTTCCCATGGGATGGAACTTTTAGTGTGGAGAAGAACAGCCGGTGGAAGCTAATCATGAATTACACGAAAATAAGCACGGTCCCTGGAATCGAGACATCTCGTTCCTTCGACAGGGGCTGCAGAATGTTCGAGATTCACAACTCCCAAAAACATGAACGTCTTGCGTGAAGTGTTTCAGCCACAGCTGGGTCGCTCAATCCAGATGCAATCCGAAGTATTCGACCCCCACTGTAGATTACATTTCTGTGCAAAAAAATGTACAAACTTGTAACAGTCTACAACGCTTAACTTTAGTGTAAAAAAGCTTCACGTCACCCAATGTCAGAAAACTGCATTCAATCAGCACCAAAATGTGTTTGGACATCGTTACCCGTGCTCACTTTGACCTCTAAAAATATCAGAACAATTGTCCCAATATTCTGGATTAAATCTTTTCTTAGACGCTCAATATAAAGCAGGAGTCACCAACACATACCAGGTGGCCCCCACAGGACTACTGGAGTAGCCTGCAAGCTTGTTCTGAAAATAGCAATACGGTTATGGAACACTGACGTCTTTGGAAATGTTGTAGAAGTGATCATTTGAAAATGTAAACAGGGATTTATAGAAATAGGACTATTATAGTTGTTTGCATGGATATTGTTCTGGAAGATTCTACAGTGGCCATCAGAGTAGCCTAATTTGAACAGCATAGAAAGAAATCTGCTGGGATATGACCATTGACCACACAATACATGCATAAATTCCAGAGGAACCAAAGGCTGGTGTCGAACATGCATCAATAATACTGTAACTAAATTGTACAACACAGTGTTATACTGAGTTCTAAAGATGCTTTTAATTAACGAGATGAATAATATTGAAACTGCGCAGTACAGTACGGTGCATTGAACGTGACATTCTTGTAAATCTCTTTATAAGTGTTAGAGAAAAAGCTTCACATGAGTGTCATGGAGAGAGTATGTAGAATTTGAGTCTTCAGATGCCACGATGAATTCCTGACTTAATTCCTCTTGAATGCTGTCATCCAGATCAAATTGTAGTTGTGACCGTCGCAACTAAGGAGACTGATGGCTTCAAACGTTTCATGAGATCAGCAAAACATTTTAATTACACTGTCAAGGTAGGAAACCCTAATTTGAAGATTGCATACTGTATTACACACCCAACAAATAAAAATGCTTGTCATTATTTGCCTGTTTACAGGTTCTTGGTCGTGGTCAAAAATGGAAAGGAGGTGACTACTTGTCTCCTGGGGGAGGTCAGAAAGTGCGAATTCTTAAAGCTGCCCTTGAGTCAATGAAGGACGAGAATAAAATCATTGTTTTTATTGACAGGTAATGTGTCTTTATTTTAATAATAAATATGTAATCTACAAATTTAGTAATATCCCTCTTAACAGCTGGTGTGGAGGCAGGTCCTCCTTTTGGAAGTGAATGGAAATTTGGGTTGAATTCCAAACTGTATGACCTTGACGTTTGAGTAAAGCTTCTACTGTAGTCTGCATTCTGCTTTCATTGTTGTCACGGTAACCTCAGCGAAGGAGAAAATAGCGAAAACAACTTTGGAGACTGGCTTGCACCACTGCTGTGTCAGCATCATCTTGTAAAACTTTCCTTCCTTCCACAGCTATGATGTGATTTTCGCATCAGGTCCGAAAGAGCTGCTAAAGAAGTTTGTGCAGGCCAAACACAAGGTGGTGTTTTCCTCTGAGACCTTGATCTGGCCCGACAGACATTTGGAGGACAAACATCCACATGTCCGGGAGGGCAACAGGTTCCTCGGCTCAGGAGGTATGCTGGCCATTTTTTCCATGACACATTTTGTTTTGTGTATATTAAATCACTCATTTAGCGTTTCAGTCTGAGGTAAGATGACTGTTTTAGCAGAAGGTTACAAAAAACAGTTGTGGCGTATTCACAGCTGGAGAGTAGGTTTTTTTTGTAGAACAAAAGAGGTTTTATAAGCACGAAAAAGCAAACATGGTCGTGGTAATGAGCAACCGGTAGTTTCAAAGCTGCGTGTCTGAGGCGCACAACAAGTTAGAGCGCCTCTTAACATGAGTTTATCGCTCCCCCTCAGGCTTTATTGGCTACCTTCCAAACATCAAAGAAATGGTTGCTGAGTGGGCGGGAGACGACGGTGACAGTGATCAGCTGTTTTTCACCAAGATTTTTATCAATCCCGAGAAAAGAGTAAGTGCTGTTTTTTTCTTTTGGGTCCTTTGTTGTTTGATATTATCACAAAAAATGTCTTAATTAATGAGTAAAACATCTACGAATGTCATTTAGAAATCCATAAATATCACACTGGACAGCAAATGCAGATTGTTCCAGAACCTTCACGGAGCTCTTGGTGAGTGAAAGGACTTTTACTGTCCAACTGTGGTCAAACCTATTTAAACCAACCGATAGTTGACATTACTGCCTGCTGCACAACACACGTGATGCACTGTGCTGTTTACTGAATACAACTGCTGTGTTAAAAATGTTAAGTGCACCTTTCCAATAACGCCTTTGCTTTTTACTGCCATTCTCAGTCGTGTCCTAGAGAATCTGACACAAACAACCCATGCATCCCTTTTTTTGACTCTCCTTCATGCAAATACACATACAGACCATATCGTGTGTGTGTGTGTGTGTGTGTGTGTGTGTGTGTGTGTGTGTGTGTGTGTGTGTGTGTGTGTGTGTGTGCGTTATATGTAGTGCAAAACACTTTAAATAATTAGTATTAAAAGATTTCCAAGGCGGAATTTGCACTTTTCAATCAACACTTTATTCATCGGTGAATGCTAAAACTGCCTGCATGACCTTACAGTAGAACATTATTAAAATCACCTTTTCAAAAATCTACCCTCTCATCTTATGCATCCAAGTTTTATTTTGATTATGATTTAAAAACTATCAGAGATTGTTGTGGCAAAAGATGTGACCAAAGAATCTATTGTGAACACACACACACGCACGCACACATACATACACATTTCATATCTCGCACACATAATCTGCTGTGTGGGTGAGGCGGGGATGACAAAGCTCCCTATTTTCCACATCCAACTGAATCAAACTGTACTGTCTGCCACATGGAAACAGGAGTTTCAACTCCCTTAACATGAACAATATATACCAGTTGCCATCCAAAACACACAGCGGTTGGTGTATGATTAAGATTCACTTGTAAATGTTATGCACTTGTAATTCATGTGTGTGTTGTGTCTCTAGATGAAGTGGTGCTAAAATTTGAGGATCGACGTGTCCGAGCCAGAAATTTGCTCTATGATACGCTACCTGTCATCATCCACGGGAATGGACCGACCAAGGTACCGACTACAAATCGTTACACAAGTCAGAACTTCTGTAACGATTGTGTCACACACTTCTAAAGATTCACACAGGAAAACATTGTTTCACAAACAAAAGTATAATAAAGGTGCTTCTTTTCTTCATTCCAAAAAATTATATTTATGGTACCGGTAGCACTGATTAGGTTTTTCATGCGTGTGTGGAACTATAAAACATGGTAGAGTCAAAACAAGACATAGTAGGTGTGTGTATCTCTCCAGTAAAAGATGCTTTAATATATCTTAAAGTGGAATAATTGGGTTCAGTTCGATGCACTTGCATCTTTTAAATCCAAATAGATTTTCTTTTTCAAATTGTAAAGTTTCTCAAACTGCTGCTGAACTTCAGCCGTAGACAGAAAAACCTTTTTGCCCTGTCCCCAATTTTGCATCGCTGACTCCAATGTCAGTTAGCGAGCCATGGGCAAGGAAATTATACACTTAAAATAAAAAAACCCCGCAAAGCATAAACTGCCAAATGGTGAAGGCCTCACATCTGTCCCAAGTGATGCCTAAAATGAAATGGAAAAAATGACGTGTATCGAGACTTTTGGGACACCCTGTATGAGTATTTTGAACATCGCACATCATGTGACAAATGTTAAACATTCAAAATAAGCATAAATTTGATCTATATGGAGAGTAAAACATGCCATTTATTCAGAATGAATTGTACACCGTAGGAGTTGTGTGAGCTACGATTGGCTAACGTGTAAGAGGGCCTTAAAGAAAATGTATTTCCTTCTCTCTGTGCTCCATACACATAGTTCAGCATCATGCTGTGCAAAGACAGGCTTCAAAGTAAAGACATTTTCACAATCCTGTTAAACTTGCAAATGTTTTTGCTCACCTTCCCAATGTGCCGAGGATTTCATCATTTCCAAATCTAGTCATGAACACCATTCTCCATGAGAAAAAAAATCTTATCCATCGGTGTGATGAGAGATGTGGCAAACATAGTTGAGATAAGTTCAAACAAGACTTTGCTTTCCAGCTTCAGCTCAACTACCTTGGTAACTACATACCGAACGTGTGGACATTTGAGACGGGCTGCACAGTGTGCCATGACGATCCACTCCCACTCAGGAACCTTAAGGTTGGTCACACGTTTTTGGCCGTCATATGAACTGAAAGGCAACATTGTCCATTTTAACAACAAAATCTTGATATTTTTATAACGTTCAATGCTTTTGCCTTACACTCAATATTGTTCTTTTTCGAACCATCAGGAAAATGAATATCCTTTGGTGGTGATTGGTGTCTTCATTCAGCAGCCCACTCCATTTGTCACAGTGTTTTTTGAACGCCTCCTGAAGCTTCAGTATCCCAAGAATAGACTCAAGCTCTTCATTTTCAACAAGGTAACAGGACACAAATTAATCCACTAATTTGACTTTGTGACTTTGCTGCAAAGGAATATTGATCACAGTTGCGCTGATAAATAACCTCATGAATCTTTGAAAATTTCTGGAAATCATCCGGGCGGCACAGTGATCGACTGGTTAGCACATCTGCCTCACAATACAGAGGTCCAGGGTTTGAATCCGGGCTCCAACCTTCCTGTGTGGAGTTTGCATGTTCTCCTCATGGCTGTGTGGGTTTTCTTCGGGTCCTCAGTTTTCTTCCCACACTCCAAAAATATGCATGGCAGGTCGTTTGGGAAGTTCAAATTGTCCATAGTTGTGACTGTTAGCAGGGATGGTTGTTCATCTATGTGTGCCCTGCGATTGGCTGGCAACCAGTTCAGGGTGTCTACCGCCCAAAGACAGCTGCAATAGGCTCCAGCGCGCACGCGACACTTGTGAGGATAAGCGGATTAGAAAATGGATGGATGGATGCATGGAAATCTGCCATGAGAATAAAGCTCTGGCTGTATGTGAATCCAAACTCCCAGAATGACGTTTTCCGGATATTCACTTGTATTTTTATATCTGGGTGTCAGTATGTATTACGCACCGCGAACCAGATAATAGGTAAAATGTGGGACTCTGCTGATCATTACAGTGCTGCCAAATTTGGGAAAGTATTTCCAGATACATGTCCTAAATAGAAATCAGAACTTTGTTAAACCAACTTTCTATTAATTTTACCGTTTGTAAAGCGACCTACTTGCTAAAGTATTTTCATTCAGCAATCAATTTTGGTTTTGTTACACAATGCATTTGGGGGGGATTATCATTACACGTTCAAAAGAAAAAAGTGAATACCGGTAATCTTTTGCATCATATCCATTCCAAATCCTAATGCACAAATTTTTTCCTCCTGCTCAATACTTCTACAAACGGTCAAATTTGGTTTTTCTGCTCGAGGAACCCCATCACGAGCGTGAGGTCAGCGCTTTTCTCCAGGGCCACGGAAGCCTCTATCTAGATGTCAAATTTATTGGGCCCGAAGAGGAGATGGATGACACAGCTGCACGCAACATGGCTTTGTGAGTCACCAAGTCCCATTAACACTGGGTCAACAGCTCATTTTAATCACAGATGGATTTATTTGTCCTGAAATGGAGTTTTAATTTTTAAAAATGTCTTTTTTTTTCTATTACATCAGGGTTTTGAGATATTTCAAATTTGTTGTTTTTAAGTCTGACTTAAAAAAGGTTACGCAAATGGATTTTACCAATTCATTGTCATTTATAGCCATGACGTTTCAGTAAAAAAGCCACCTGTTGCTGAACATAACCCTTAATTCATGAATATTACGGAATATATTGCTATATCACATAGTATATTATTATTATTATTATTATAAAAATAGGTTGGTCTAGAGAAAAAAGGAGGGCAGATTCAGGATCTGTGCAAAAAATTAAACTCCAAGGCTAATGATTCTACTTGCATCACCACTTTTTTAAAAATGTGAAAAATTGTTCACCTGTGTAATTATTGCTGGTGTATGCAAAGTGATGTGGGGATTGTTTTTTTCGCTCTCTGTATTTCAGCGATATGTGCAGGAAGCAGAAGGACTGTGACTATTTCTTCAACTTGGACGTTGACGTTGCTTTGAAGAATGAAAACACACTCAAAATTCTCATTGAACAAAACCTGCAAGTAGACTGTATTTATGGAAAAATTCATCATGATCACCAAACTACATATGCAATATTTTTAATGGTTATATATTTAGTTGGAGTTGTGGTTGAGGACGACTTTGTTATTATAACACGACTTCAAATGCTCTTCAGGCCGATCGTAGCACCATTGTTGACGCGAACTGGCCGACTTTGGAGCAACTTTTGGGGAGCCCTGAGCGCCGATGGCTACTATGCCAGGGCTGAGGACTACGTGGACCTCGTCCAAGGACGCAGGGTGTAAGATGCTTCAATGTTGATGAAGTTCACTTTTCTGGTGATAAACTCGTATGTGCTGTAAATGGATTAAGGTGCTCATATTTGCAGGGGAATTTGGAACGTTCCATACATAACCAGCGTGTACTTGATGAAGGCCAGCCTCCTCCGCTCGGAGCTCTCAGACGACGATCTATTTCATTCAAATTTCATGGACCCTGACATGGCCTTCTGCCAGCATGTTCGAAACAAGGTGCGTCAAATAAATAAAGAGCAATATTTAGCTTCCTGAAATATCTTTTATCTTTTCCTCTGTCCTGGTATTAATATAAAGAAATCAATCAAAATTGCAAATCAAATATTTGTGAATACTCCAAAATTTTATTTCAAGGTCACAGCCCGGCATTTGGAACATAAATTGCCTTGCCTTTTTTTCCTCAGGGAGTCTTTATGTACGTAACCAACATGGACACTTTTGGACGCATCCTATCAACAGAAAACTATCAGACCAGTCATCTGCATAATGATCTGTGGCAGATCTTTGAAAATCCTGAGGTGAGAATCCATCAGCAGGTCCCGATGGGAGTACGCTGTCCAGTTTTATACCTTTGGAAACAAGTTCAAATTTTTGTCTGTGTTTGATTGTGTATTGGCAGGGGAAAAAAATCATAGTAGATACCTATAAATCTTTGTAGCGGTATGTAGTATGAAACATTCAAATATGCAGAGTTAAAGGTTACATATGGTTGAAACTATTTCATACTATTTCATACAAAACAATTATACAAGATGAATGTGTGGCAGGTGGCCCGGTAGTCCAGTGGTTAGCACGTCGACTTCACAGTGCAGAGGTACCGGGTTCAATTCCAGCTCCTGCCTCCCTGTGTGGAGTTTGCATCTTCTCCCCGGGCTTGTGCGGGTTTTCTCCGGGTACTCCGGTTTCCTCCCACATTCCAAAAACATGCATGGAAGGCTGATTGATCACTCTAAATTGTCCCTAGGTGTGAGTGTGGGCGTGCATGGTTGTTCGTCTCTGTGTGCCCTGCGATTGGCTAGCAACCAATTGGGGGTGTCCCCCGCCTACTGCCCGAAGACAGCTTGGATAGGCTCCAGCATCCCCCGCGACCCTAGTGATGATCAAGCGGTTCGGAAGATGAATGAATGAAAGTGTGGCAGTATTACTTGCGTTAAGAGTAATATAATAAAAACAGTAGCAGGTACAATTTCCAATATCCTTTTTTTTTACAGTTATCCAATTGTTTAGTGGCCTGAAAACGATGCTTTGTGTTTATTTCAGGACTGGCGGGAGCGCTATATTCATGAGAACTACACTCACATCATGAAAGGGAAACCTGAAACTGTGAGTTGTTAACATGCAGTAGCCTTCTAAGTTCCTTTTTTTCGGTGTGTTTAATCTCCACGTCTTTCTTATTGTGAGAAAAGTTCCCGTTTTTGTTTAATTAATATTAGGATGGTTCAGACAATCAATGTACCTCTTTTCAATGTTGCAAAACCTTCAGTGGCTTAGCTTTGCTTTGTCCTTTCTGTTCCCCAGCCTTGCCCAGATGTATACTGGTTTCCAGTTTTCACCGATATTGCTTGCAACCACCTGGTTGAAGAAATGGAACACTTTGGGAAGTGGTCAGGAGGCGGTAATGTGGTAATGTCACCATCCTTTTCTGCTGTGTCCAATAACTGAATCTCTAACCTTTGTTGTCGTCGTGGATGCTGAAAGAATGCATTTTGCTCGTGCTCTCTAATGAGCCAGTCGTCAATTGTAACTGGGCATATACGTAACTAACGAATAACCCTTTTCTCTCTGATTATTTTTGGACTGCCAGGACACTCGAATCCAAGGCGGCTATGAGAATGTGCCCACCATTGACATCCACATGAATCAAGTCAACTTTGATAAGGAATGGCACCAGTTTTTACTGGAGTACATTGCGCCGATAACAGAGCAAATGTATCCTGGTTACCATACCCAGGTAAGACCTCAGACATTTATGTGGAATAAAAGAAGTGTTCAGTACTACATGTGAGCTACAGCGAGAGCCGTGCGACCACAAACCCAGGAAATGGGATTTTTGGTAAGGTTGCTCTTTGCATTCTAAAATATTACATTCCATTTGCAGGAGTCTTAAGCTAGCTTCAGGATATGAATGGCAAGCTGTGCTGAAGCTATTGTGATCACTGGTAGCCTATACAGTAACACCCACCCTCTCCAGTGGCGGGGGTATATTCCAGACCACCCCCACAATAAGTTAAATCCATGATAGACAAATACCCTATTAAAATACCCCCTGGGCCTTAAGAGCTCATTTTAAAGCCTTTAATCAACTTCCATCAATAATCATTCCAAAGGTACCGGTAGTTTGTAGATTCATAATTAACCTATAGTCTTCGCTTTCTGAAGGTGTAAACAGCAGGATTACAGCAAGTCACATTCAATCTTTTTTTTTCAATACTATTTTGTTATTCATGCATTCAAGAGACCCAACATCATTCACCCTGACCAGGATTTGATTCGCAAGTCCTGGTGTCCGGAGTCAGGGGTACTACCCACCCAACGAACCATCCAGCCACCAACTTTTAACAAAAAAATCATCTGTGCTGCAATGTTTGTGCTTCCTGTTGGTTCTTTCCAATTTACACATTCTCTAACAAAAAACAAAACAAAACAAAACTGAACCAATGTCTAGTGGTTGACAGTGGAATTACATACACCTGATTTAAACGAACGTTACACCACCGTAAAGTTATTACTTGTACAAGAAAAATCTATGACATAGCAGGACCACACACCAGGAACCCGAAATGGATTTACTGTTAATTTTCATAAAAGCAGATGCGTCACCTTTTGCAAGCCAATCGGTTCCCTCCACTTTACTGTTGTGTTGACAAAACATGTCTCCTTCCAGTGCACTTCTCCCTTGAACTTCGTGGTGAGGTACAAACCCGACGAGCAGCCCCTGCTCGAACCTCACCATGACGCCTCCACATTCACTATAAACGTTGCTCTCAACAGCAAAGATGTTGACTATCAGGTAAACGGAGGAGGAGGTGGCAGTCTTTAGAAGCCTCAGCAAGTGACGATGCGGGTGATGTTGCACCACTTTCCGCTTCCTCTCCTCCATCTGTGGGCCTGAATGCTGGATGTGGAAGCAGCCTTGAAGCTTGTCTTTATCGAGCAAGAATTGCGGCAGCGTACATACGCCCGACACACTCTCCTGGTGTGGCCACTCGAGCAGTTTCTATGTGAATGCTTGCATGACTTTCCTCCTTTCTTATGTGTGTTTGCAGGCTCATTTTGACTTGGCCTTTGTAGTTAGATATAAGCCCGATGAGCAGCCCTTTTTGAGGCCACATCATGACGCCTCCACATTCACTATAAACATAGCACTCAATCAGATGGGGCCTGATTACGAGGTGAGTGGCATCGGAGGTTGGTACAAATCGGACATTTTGATAAATTATGGATAAAATGTCCCAGAACATCGAATGAAAAAAATATCTGTCATTTTTCTATGAGATGGAAGGGAAAAAACACTAAAATAAGAATATCCACTATGTATTGATTGAATGGGAGCCATACAATAAATTTTTGGCCAGGGCCCCTCAAGAGCACAAATAATAAATACATTGGTACTTCACTCTACAGCAGCCTTTCCTTGCCTCATCTTTTAAATGAGAAGTCAAATTTTTTCTTTACAATATTTTCTATGTGCCCCCAAAAGTCTAAACGCAGCATTGTGATTAATATTGTTTTTGTGGAATATGAATTAAGCAAAAATATCTTCCCCTTTTTTTAAAATCCACGCCAGAGGCTGCCATTTTGTCTTGTACTGCCTCTTGCCATAGACTGAACATGACATCACTGTGCCGAAAGGTTCAGAAAAATAACCAATCATGGCTCACCTGTTTTCTGGGTTTGGTCATGTGACATTGGCAAGCTGAGTTCTTTTGTAACTGTGATGTCATTTTCAGTCGACAGCAAGTGGCAAAATGGCTGCCCCCTGAGATTGAGGAAAAAAAGGATGTGTTTTAGTGCTTCATTCATATTTCACAAATGCAATATTAAGCATAATACCCTCTTTAGACTAGTGGAGACGCGTAGAACATCCTATTTTAAAGAAAATTATTGACTTGACTTTGACCCCTTTCAAAAGAAAAGGCAAAACCAAGGGATTTTGGGTAATCAGTGTGACAAAAATCATCAGAACACACTCTCAAGATTGAATGAAATGAAAACACACCTCCTTGTTTTATTATTTTGCTTGAAAATTACACACCATTAGAATGTCACTAATTTTAATCTCGCTTTCATTTTCACATGACAAATGAATGTCAAGACAACAAATATATAGATGTAATAAATATAGGAGACTTGGGAATGCCTGCTGTAGGGTAGTACCTAGTTAGTACAGTCACCCAAGACTGTTTTCATGAAAAGAGGATCACCATTCTTTGGCTAGCATGTCAATCTACATTCCTGGTGTTTCACACTTTGCCATTCCATGTTTTTCATTTGTGCATTCATAAGTTTGTTCTCTTTTGCATGGATTATATGGTTGTCGTTGCATCCATCTCATTTCCCTGCATCTTCAATATACTGAGCTATTTGGCAGAATTGTTTTCTTGTAATTAATAGCAGCTATAATGATACTGCATAGAATTGTGGTGCACTGTAACTGTGATACTGTACATTCATGTATATAGTTTATATTTTTGTAGTTGCAATTTGTTACGTCGTGTGTTTTTACAAATAACACAGGTAAGATCAATGAACATCCTGGAAGTCGGCGACCTGTTTTCTTAATCACTTAACTACCAGGTGCCACATCCATTTTGGACGAATAAACACCCCACCGCCAATAGATTTCTGTACAGGAACTTTACAATGACATCACTGTGGTAAATTGAAACTTCTGGGATTTAGTTGGGGAAGGAGCAATACAACTACTCGTTTTTTTTTTTTTAATCCATAAACATGGCATTTGTAAAGCTGAATTTGGTAAGGGGATTTAGAATCGGGGGGGGGGGTCTACCCTTCAGCGGGTGAACCAGGCCATACAGAATCATATACCAGAATACATCAATACATTATACTTTGTATATAATTCCATACAGATATTAATGACTAAACTGTACAGCATTTTTACATTAAAAGGATCTCGTCTTCAAAAATGCCTGGTATTCTCTGCAGCTGGATAAAAAAAAAAAACAAACGTGTGCCCAAGTGCGCCAATGCCACTCTTCTTTCACAACACTGCATATGTGTATGGCTAATGTGTGACTGTGACCTCAGGGCGGTGGCTGCAGGTTCCTTCGTTATGACTGCTCTGTGGCGGCACCGCGTAAAGGCTGGGCCCTCATGCACCCTGGCCGCCTCACCCATTACCACGAAGGCCTGCCCACCACAGCTGGCGTCCGATACATTGCAGTGTCGTTTGTGGATCCCTGAACTCCCGCACATCATCATCATCATCAACATCCCGCATATTTAAGATGCATTGGATTAAGAATCACAGCAAGTGTTGGCGGCTTCATAGTTTATTCACTTGACTTCACATGCTATTGTGACTGTCTACAAGATGTGTATTTTTAAAATTCAAAAAAGGGAATTTGAGCCAGTGACTTTTACATTGTACATATGAGTGTTTGTGACCCACAGCCGTACTGTCAGACCTGTTACATATTTATTGTTTACCATGCCTACTGCCCAATGACAGCCAGGAGAGGCTCTGGCATGCCCACGACCCTCGAGGATAAGCGGATCAGATAATGGATGGATGCACATATCAGGTCTGAATGTTGCCACTGAGAGTCCTGTGCCTGACATTTCAAAGGCATCATTTGCCACAAATGTCTTGATGCCTTTTATTACGAAACAACTATTTCTCAACAGTCACAATGTTCAGGTGTTGTACCTTTTTGTCTTCACTGTGTCACAGACGAGAGCAATAAAACATCTACTGTCAATCCTGATTGTGGAGTGTCGTCATTAAAACACATACAGCACACTGCTAAACAGGAAATGTGTTTATAAAAGGCCTTCATATATAACACTACATCATTGAATATGGGATTAAAATTATTTTGTAGTAACACAAATACAGTACACTGTACTTTGGTTCACTGACTGTTCCATTCATATTTAAATGAGAGGTCAAGTAAATTGGCTGTCACTTATACAATGCTTTTCTACCTCGGGCACTCAAAGCACATTACACTATTACCTCCGCACCTACTGATGATGCAGCATCAGGTGCAACTGGGGGTTCAGTGGCTTGCTCAAGGACACTTTGACATGGTCACATTGGCCGGATGGAACCCTTGACCTCTGAGTTGGGAAACAACCACTCTACCACTGAGCCATCTCACCCCCCCAAGTAACAAAAATATTTTAAAAATTCAAAATATGTTCTATGCACTCGGTTACACACTGCATCTTGCATTTGTGAAATATGAATTAAGCAGCAAAATCCTACTGTACATCCATAAGCAGATGGTGGACATTTTGCCCTTTTCAGTCGACTGAAAATGGCAATCACTCAGGGCTTGGGTAACCTTCACGGCTCACCTGGGCTCCCTCCGAATGTGCACACTAGTACTTGTATAGTGCACTATTAAGGAGTGACACCATTTTGTAGGAGGGTCCAAAAAAATGTAGTGCACTCAAAATTACTTCCATACACAACATTCTTGGAGACATATTGAACATTGATGGTCAATAAACGGGTGGATTTTGCTGTTTAATTCATTGTCCACAAAACAAAAAAGAAACTATCAGAATTCCTGGACACACATCACTGCTTCTTCCTGGTCCACCACAAATGCGTCTTTCATTTATTTTCTGTGTTCTGGAAGCTCTTCCTGCCCACCAAGAGCTAGTTTCACCTCTTCCTGAAAAGCCCCATGACACACTTTTGTCTGCTTCATAGCCACATGCTTCTGTGCGCAGCCTTACTCACCAAAACGCTATGCGTCCTAATCACTTCTCTTCTGGAATAGTCTTTTCTTCACTACATGTCCCAATTTTATTATTTTTTTTACCTGGATACCAATGACCTCATCACCAGTTTCGTTCACTAACATGTCGATTCATATCTGCATCAATACACTCTTTGCCAGAAATTCTCTTAAGTTCTTCATCTGGCTCCTGCCAATTTTTTCCCCTCCATTAGTCCACATCCTACCTGTGGGGCATTACCACTAGTTACATTAAAGCACCCATGTCATAACTTGTCCTTTAATCAGGTTTGGCTTCTTCAACATATTCATTTTGGTGAAAAGGGGCAACCTCCACATGAAATAGTCCGATTTTTCATGAATATTCAATATGCAAATAAAATTTGCTCTGCTTCTCTCTCTGGTCTTCATTTAATATGAGAATACAGGGTTTCTCCAATTGATTAGTTGCCAAGATGCGGGAATCTTTTGGCAATGTCTTCATCTTTAAAACCCGCCTCAAAACTCACTTGTACTGTATTCTTTGGCATTTGACTCAGCATGACTTAGATTTGTTCTTGGTTTTGCTGTTCGGTGCTTTCTACCGACTTTATTACAGATTTGCTTTACTGTTTGTTGTACATGTTAAATTGCTCCATGTACAGCAGTTTGTATGCAGCGATGGCTGTTTGAAAGTGCTCTATAAATACAGTTGAGAACGTCATCTTCATTGTGTAGGCTCTGTTGAAATTGGGAGGCCTTCGACACAATTGCAGCCTGCAAACCCTTACAGCTCCCAGAGGGGACTGACTAAAGTGTGCATGTGTGGCTTTAAAACCAGAAATTTATTTTTAACGTGAACTTTAATGCAATAACAGCAAATACAGACAGAACAAGGAAATAAAAACAAAGGAAGAATGATTATAAGCGAAAGCGGTCAGAAAGGTTTGGAGACTGTGGGATTGTGAGTGGAACGTCACTCTTCTTCACCTCCACACTCCTGTAGTGGCGAATGGGTTGCGCCTTGTGAACCTGAAAGGAGAAGGGGGGCAACATCTGAACTACACGCAACTTCAGAGGAGCCAAATGTTCAAAACACAGCAGTAAACAAGGTTTTAACTTTAAACAGACATGAGTGGTGACTTAATTTATCGATTAAAAAAACATTTAAAACCCTGGGATAAACTCCCGCTTTTCTCCTGACCCAAAAAAGCAAGTGACGAATTTAGTACATACTTGTTGTTGTCGAAGTTTCGCGAGATCCATTTTCTGCTTCTCTTCCTCCTCCTGCCGCAGTTTCTCTTTTAGAAGCGCGGCGGCAGCCTCCTTCTCACAAAGATGCTGCTGAAACTCATCACGGTTTCGGGCACGACGCTCTGTTGCCAGCTCAAAGGACTCTACAACTGTGGAAGAATAAAGTCCGCTGGTAAAGTATTGCTTCATTTTCATCCACCTCCTCTTCATTCAAACCTTATGTTGGGGAGTAACAAAAGTGGATCATCTTACCCACTGGAGGGCGATCTTCCTTTTTCGGCTGGAAAGGTTCTTTTTGGGTGACTTTGTTCGGCCTGGCTTTAAATGTCGCTGTTTCCTTTATTTTTTTCTGCTCCTCTTTCATCTACCACAAAAATAAAAATAAAAATAATTATATATACATATATATATATTTTTTAACAGTACAATAATGTTGATGGATATTAGATTTTGGCTAGGAACCTAGCCAATTGATTAACTTAAAAACAAGATTAAACAATCAGGTAAAAAATTAAATGTAGCGTGATCCCACTTAGTTAACCAAGCAGGATTTCAGGACAAAAGATTTGAGAATTAATGACTGCGTGGGTGAATAAAGAGTGTTTGCCGCATATCTTCATATACCATTTGCTCCAAACGGTCACTCTTGACTGTACCGCGTTCATCCAGCAGAAGTCTGAAGGGCTCAGGCTTTGTGGGCTCCAGCTTCTTCCTTTCAGGAAGACTGACTTTGTCAAAGTGTGGCAGTGGCTGAGCCTTGAACAGCGGAACCTGGCGGTGACATTATGCCCTCAAGTTACGCTTTTCAACAAATGTTTAACTGTAGGACCAAATGGCTAATCCATCTCACCTCCTCCTCCTCCTCCAGCTGCTCCTTGATGTCCTTGAGTTTTTTCCTCTCTTGCTCCCTCTGCTCAAAGGAGAAAGGACACAACTCTGTGTGTCTCTTGTCCTGCAGCATGGGCTGGAATGGCGTGCCAAATTGAGGAACCGGGGTATGCTTGATTGAAGGGAGAGGCTTCACCTGAAAAGAGGGTTCATTGTCATTCCATGCGGGATGTTAAAGGGATTCCATTCAAACACTGTACACAAGGTCCTCACTTCTTCGGCTTTCACATCAATATGATGAGCTTTCTTTGTGCGAGTGAAGGCCGGCGAATGCGCCACAGTTGTTTGCTTCACTTTCCTCTCTGGCACTCCCTGTTGACATGTCAAGTTTATTTGTGTACTCCTTAATCACAAAACAATTTCAAAGGGCTTCTCAAGCATAAAGTTGACAATAGCCCTGTTCACACGGGCAGATTTATTTCAGACCTACTCCGAAACTGCTCCCCTCGAGCGTTCATACATGCAACTTTGTTCCAGCGTAGCGCCCGAAAACAGCTTGTTTCGGATCAAATTTAAACCACCTGAGGGAGGTGGTTTAAAAATTTGCTCCGGAACAAATGCTCGTTTGCGACGCAGTACCGATGCAAATGTGCACGTATGAACGCAACTGGGTTAAATTTGCTCCAGAGCTTCAAAACATGGCGGGTCTTTTCTCTCTCTCCTGCGGCGTCTGATTATCGACCACATCGTTGATTTCTCCGGAGAAGAAGCCATTTTGTCACAAAGAAGGAGGGGAAATGGTACTTCCTTTTCCCCGCCTTCTTCTTTCTTTACGCATGCGCATGTTTTACTTCCGCATTCCTGTCGTTTTGTTCCGCAACAGGAACTGCCCGTGTGAAAGCAAGTGGAGCTGCGTCGATGCTGCTCTCGTGCTGTTATGCTCAGCGGCTTGGAACGTGTGAACGCTCCACAAAATTTGTTCCGGCGCAAAATTATATCGCAACAAAATACTCCGGTGCAGCGCCGAAACAAATCTGCCCGTGTGAACAGGGCTAATATTAGAGATAGCCCTTGATCTGAAGTCCAGTTGATTCCACCTGAAATAGTCCATGGTTTTCTGAAGAATCGGGACTCACCACGACTCCTTCCAGGATTTTCTTTGGCAGTTCTTGTGCTTTGAAAGTGGACTGTGGCTCATCTTGGGACTTGGTATTCTGCCTCTCCTGGAGCCTCTTTTCAATGTGCATGGTGAAAGCCTCTTGTACAGTGGGCTCCTTCACCACTGGCTTCTTCACAGTATCTCTTCTCTCAAAAATTTTTTTGTTCAGCGCTTGGGCCTTGAAAGTTGACCTTTTGAAATGCAGCAACAGACTTGGTGAAAAAATGTATTTCTCACATAGGCTTCAAACACATTTAAAGCCAACACACTAACCGTGTAAATATATTTAAGCACAAAAACAAAATCTCAAAGTTTATAGATAATCATGTATTTTGTGTCCATGTGTTTAAATATTATCCTTTACACTACCATATGAAGATAAATAAAATACACACCTGGGATTGAATCCTTAAAAGAGAAACGTGTCCCCTATTTAAGTGGCTTGGCTTGATGGGGTGCCCTATGTGACATCTTGTCATGTGCGAGTGTGAGCAGTGATTGACAGCAGCTTCTGCTTGACTATACTGATGTGTTTCTAATGGTCTCTGCATTCAATAAATGGCTGAAAAGTGCATCAAAGACTGAGGTTCTCTTTTCCCCACATGTGAGGGCATTACAATGAGTAGTGTGTAAAAAGGCATTAAAAAAAAAAAAGTGGTAAAACTGTATTCGAAAGCTCAGACAAAAGTGAAATGAGCGCTTTTTGTTTTGATCTTACTTGTGTTCTTCCTCTTCGGCTTCCAGTTGAGCACTGCTCTTAACAGTGGATGGTCTGCTCCTCAGTCTTGTTGCGAACTTTGGCGACTGAGGCCGAGTGAGCCGCAGTCGTTGTGCCTTTGCTTTGGGCGGGCCTGTTAAAGGCAATGTGAGTTTCTCATCTCTCACTAGCTACTCAAGAAATACTGTACAAAAAAAAAAAAGCAGACGGCCACACCTTTGGCTCTTTCCTGCCGACTCAGCTCATGGAAGCGTTGAGGGGTTCGCCTCTGTAACTGCATTATATGCTCGGCCACTGGCACATAGGGGTTTTTGGTCATCTTTTTCTTGCTACTCCGTAGAAGCCTCCCAGGTCTGCCTGCACTGCAACCACTGAGCAAATCCACCTACCCAAATAAATGCAAGATTATGAGATGCGGAGTACAAGACTGCGACCAAAATGGTCACGTACGCGATCCGTTTTTCAGCATACGCGAGTCAGAAACTGTCATTCATCTAGTTGAGTTTGTGCAACTGCATGCGTTTCAATGCTCCTATCAACATAGTCACTGTATTAGACAGTGCGGTTAAAAATTTCACCCACTTTCAGTCTATTAAAGTTTCTGCATTGTGCGCATGCCAGCTTCTGTGGACTTGCACATGGAACACAGACGCACACATGCATGTGTGTTTGTAATTCAAATAGTGACACCGCAAGAGAAGGGGATTGGGGGGCGGGGTGGGGGTGGGTGTTACAAACCTCCTGTGTTCAGTGCGCATTCGATGGAAATACTAGCGGATTGACCGAAAGCAGGAGTCCGTTGTAATTCTTTCGCATGTGGGGGACATGTTTGTGTAAAATGAAGACCGGTGGTTAAAAAAAATAAAAATTAAAAAAAAATTGCCTTCTATAGTACATGTTTACAACGTATGGGAGAATGACAACAATGTCTCCATGCACACAAGAGTGTGACAATGTGTGAAGAGTATGAGTCTATGTTTGCACTAAGACAAATGAAAGGCCCACGATGGGCCAGTGAGAATAAACACACCCATACCAAAAGGTTGTGTGTTTCCACACATCACGATACCAACATTTCTAAAAATTGCAGTGTCATATTTATGTTGTGATGGATACATTTTACCATATAAATCAATTAGCCATCTTAATTACCGGTAGTAATGCATACAGACATGCATGTTTAGTCACCACAACAGCTAAGGCGTAGAAAAATAAGTAGTGTGTTTCCGGTAACATGAAATTTCAGCATAGAGTCGGTAGGTCGGACAACGATTTTTTTTTTTTTTTTTTTTTGCTCACGACTGACGTCTACACTAAAAACTCTGTGACTGGCTCATTTCAATGTCAATCAAACTGGCACACAGGCTCAGACAGATCATCCAATCGGATGCGGAAAAGCCTGGCGTCCGGTACCCTCCCACTGCCATCCAGTCCCAGAGACGACAGCGTCCGTGGGCGGGACAAAAACCAGCTTGTGTCCAATGACTCGTCTCCGTTCAACGCATTGGGACAACCTACCCTGAACTCACTACCGTTTAAAGCACAGCGAAGCTGCGGGATGAGTGAGAAGGGAGTCGCGTCGTAACCAGTAAAAAGAAGCTGATTCAGAACAAAAGTTGAGCGCGTTGTAGCGCATATTTAGTCAATGACATGTACACACAATGAAATTTACATTCATATATTTGATCACTTAATCTTTGACATTTTAGGGGAAGCCGAGCTTCCCTTGCAGTCCGAGAGCAATCACCGCTGATTGAAACCCCCGCTCGGCGGCGAGAGAGTTGGGTACCCAGCGGCTGGGTGTTACAGCCATCTCGTTACCTCTGCATTCCGTGTCCTAGACGGCCCGTGGTGGTCGTCAAATAGTTCGTTGAATCTTTTGGATACAGCAGTGCATGCTATTTTCTTAATATTATGGTGCGAGCATGCAACTGCAACACACAAAACACGGTTTAAACTGTTGTCGGAGAGCGTGGCCGCCGCCATGATTCAATGTTGTTGACAGACGACAGGGCAAACGACGCAACGTGAATATCGCGAGAGTTTGCACCAATGTAAACGCTCTAAATTCATCTTTCCTTTTATTATTTATTTTGTCTGTGGTTTGATTGTAAAGCGTCCTTGAGTGTTTTGAAAGGCGCTTATAAATGAAATGTACTATTATTATTATTACACATAAATGTAGAAGGTTTGAAAAAAAATGCCGACCGTTAAGTTTTTCTTCGAGGTAGAAATTCTCGGTCGGTCGGGTTACCGGAAACACACTACTTTTTTTTCTACGCCTAATTAAACTTTATCAACATGTATGACAGGGAAAACACCTTCTCCGTGAATTTTAATTGCATCTACAAAAATCTTACTAGTTTTGTTACTTACTGATGAAGATTCTTCTTGAGGTCGACTGTCAGATGAAGTCAATTCCTTTTCTGCATCACAATTCTGTTCCACTTCATTGTTGACATCGTGGCTTGTATCCACATGGTTCTCGGTCCTGCTTGAGAGTTAAATGTCACAGTAACAATATAATGGCTTCTATTAGTACAAGTTATTTATTCATTTTTTAGCTCTCTGATCGGCTCCAAAATCCTGATCGGCTCCAAAATCCTGATCGGGTAAAACCTATTAACGAATAAACATAAATTACAATCCTTGTGTCTTTCTGCCCTGTACTTCCTTGGAGCATGGAAAGATCCTTTACATATCTGCTGGTGTCTTGCTGACACCTACTTTGTAACAATTTGGTGAATTTCACACTTTTTCCGGGAATCTATATTGTTGATCAAACAACTCCATAAAGAGAACACAAGATGAAAGATTTTATTGAAAGTTATCTCAATACGGTATTTTCTGTACTATCAGCAGCTACTCTTTCACCCAAATTTGAAAGCTACAGTTTTGAATGAGGCAGGGTTTATAGATTTTTACTGATGAGCACCAAGCTGTCAACAGATTTACCCATTCTTGTTACATCTGACCAATGAAATGAATGAACACGTCACAACATGTCACGCCAATGAAAGTGTCCGAGTCCACCCTCAGACTGAATACACCCCGGTCGAACATCGGCGAATTTGCCTCGTGTGATGACAAAAGTCTGAGAAAGGTCCTGGGACGCTGTGGAACAGTAGCTGTGTTCAGCATTGTGGTTCTAGGCGTCCACTGCTGAGTTAATAATGTCCGATTTAATAACGCAGTTGGACTCAGACAGGGGGGTGGGACTCCGAGAGCACTTCATTAGACCAAAACAACAACAACCCCCCCCCCCCCAAAACAACAAATAATGATGTAAAGAAATTGTGACAGCTTGCAACTCTAAAGACCGGTAAGTTAGGAAACTCATAAGTCAATGGACCAGTGCAGTGTTTTCCTTCAATATGTCCATGTGCATGCGTTTCTGCCCTTTGGTTACGACAGAATGTAACATGAGAAAATGAAGATGAAATAGCACTTACTTTTTAGATTTTTTGGGGTCTTGAGAAGACAAACCAACGAGCCTCTTACGCTTTGAAACCCTAATAGAACAAATTTGAGTCAATTGTAACAGTAACATGCACACATCATTCCAGCTACAAGAGCCCAAAGTCTCGGTGGTCCATAATCATGCAGGCATGAAACGGGTACCTGCGTGGTTCATCTTCCTTCTGTATCTTTGCCACTGCACCGCAGTCAGGTGGTGTGGAGTCAGCAGCCTTAGAAACTGAAAATCACACACAATGTTCATATTTAAGAGAATTCCATGAATTATATGGGGTGCACGTAGGTATTGGACATAAGGACAAAGTGCACCGGATTGAAGTGTCTCATTGAGCATTTGCATTCCAAGCAATGGGCATGTGTCATCTTTCATTTTAATGGTGTACCCTAAAGGGGGAAACTATCAAGGCATCCCTCATTGTTTAACATTAACAACATCTTCACACTTAATCGAGGTGCACCAATGAGTTAAAAAGATAAAAATTGATATTTAAAAGTGTTAGTAATTAATTTCATCATCAATTAATAAAATTTAAAAACAATTTGGTCAGAGGGGAAATACTCTGTGCCTTGTAAATGACTTGCACAGGGCATCAAGGAATATTCTCCCATTCGCACAAAAGTCAATTTCTTAGGCCGCAATTCTCCCTTCCAGACTTTACCATGCAGACAACAGAAATACTGTATGTGCGCAAAGAGACATGATACGGTGAAGTCTGAGGGTACCCCTACTTTCCAGAAAAAGGAGTTTTCATGAGACGTGAATTCCACAGATTTCCATTTTGGAAAAATTGTCACTTTGATTGCGAAATGATTTTGCATCAAGGATCTGGATGTTTGTGCGGCTCATCTCCACGCTACTTTGAAGACGCGTGCATTTTTAAAATAAATCCAATAAAAGCAATTTAAATCAGAAAACTCTGCTCATGAACGGAATGAAGAGAACCAAGCAACAATATTGGGTGATTCTTTGAGAACCAGAGCACAATTGTTATGAGGACCTCTGTGAAGAGGTAATCAGCATACAACGAAAACTAACCAGCATCTGTTACGGCAATTCTCATTGGGCCCACAGTGGCTTTGTGTTTAGGTGTTGCATAATGTGGCTGATCAACAGCTCGTCGATCTGCAAAAAAAGTCACATTTAGATTAAGAGCAAGATAACAGACAGAAACAATATTCTATTTCTATATATACAGTAAAAGTCTGTTATTTAGTCTATGTAAGGAGATTAACATGACATGAAAGTAGATATACATATTTTTACATTCAAAACTGTTCTGTCTCTTAAAATTTGTGTGGACCCGTTAATCGCCGTGAGTTGAGATCGATGGAGAAGATTTATTAATATTTATTTTCAGAGATCGACTAACGACTAACCACCAACCACCAAAAATAGCGGTATACCAGTGCACCCCTATTATCACAGTTTTTATATTATTATAAATTGGAATATTAAGGACGAATCCTAAATTCAGGATTAAGTGTTTGTTTTATTTTCATCTTAGATTCTCGACTGTTGGGTGAATGTTCTGATTTTTGCCTGAAGTACTGTAGATTAATGGTCTTGATATTGGTTTAAGAGAATGTATATCAAGTGGTATTGCAAGTACTGAAAATGTGAGTACCGGTACTCGTACCAGTATCAGCCTGGGGTGGAAAAAAAAACTAAAACATCGGAACCATTCATATTTCGCCTTATGATTGTCAGCTGATGAGCATAAACACAAATATCATAGCCAAGCAAAGGCGTAACCCATTTACGATCACAAGTTTCTGCCGTCAACTGGCCAACCGTCGGCCGTGGTTTGTAAAAGAATATTAACAAGTCCCAGTGAATGCTTACCGAACCATTCAGCGTCACAAGGCTCGTTGAAGTCGACGACGTGGGAAGGCGCGTCGAACTCGTATCTGCCCGCTGGATAACGCACGCAGTCATCGGCCATTTCGACTAAAGTGCGGATACACTCACCGAACAAAACAGCCTAAGAAGTAAACAAAATATCAGTTTGTCGCGGACCTGAGCAAAGTTTGGTTTACGAATACACACAGAACAGCCGAGCTTTTCCGTGAAGCTGATGGTATGGTTGCACTAAGAAAACGTTTCTTGAAGTTGAACTAGTTACAACGTCTTGTGGGTCGTTATTGTCAGCGCAGAGTTAAAAGTCCTAAAATATCCTGTAACATACCATAAACACTTACCGTTTGCGCGTGTACGCCAAAGACCGAGCGCGACGAAGACTGAGTCTGGGCAGTAACTGTTAAGTGAAAAATGTAATGGCGGTGCTTTTTAAACTGTCCAATCGCTGACTTTGTGCTTGTCACATCGACGCTTATTGGTTCGCAGTTCACACCAAGTCAACTTTAACAGCGCCCTCTAGCCAGAAAGTCGCAGAAATTGCTGTCCGCCTTTTTCTGAGCAAAATAAAACAAGCATGCGAGTGAAAATTCATTTCACTGTCTAGTCTAGTCTAGTCTATCCCGTAACACTGAGGGTCGTTGGGGCACCACAGACGATCTTGCGGCTCATCTCCACGCTACTTTGAAGATGCGTGCATTTTTAAAATAAATCCAATAAAAGCAATTTAAATCAGAAAACTCTGCTCATGAACGGAATGAAGAGAACCAAGCAACAATATTGGGTGATTCTTTGAGAACCAGAGCACAATTGTTATGAGGACCTCTGTGAAGAGGTAATCAGCATACAACGAAAACTAACCAGCATCTGTTACGGCAATTCTCATTGGGCCCACAGTGGCTTTGTGTTTAGGTGTTGCATAATGTGGCTGATCAACAGCTCGTCGATCTGCAAAAAAAAGTCACATTTAGATTAAGAGCAAGATAACAGACAGAAACAATATTCTATTTCTATATATACAGTAAAAGTCTGTTATTTAGTCTATGTAAGGAGATTAACAGGACATGAAAGTAGATATACATATTTTTTAGAGCTGTCAGTTTAGCGCGTTTATATCGGGATTAATTTAAATGAATTTTATCGGGATCAAAATTTTTCTCGCGAGATTAACGCGGAGACGTCACAGCGGATGTTACGTTGCTCTATAAATAAACCAGAAACAAAACATCAAAGCGCTGCGCGGTCCACGACGTTTGTTTTGCCAGCCACGGGCAGCGAGACACTGAAAACGGATACTTAAATAGCTCATGAATGGAAAGTTTACTTTTAAAAAGTTGCCAGACTGTTCCACTGACAAGACCAAAGTTACCTGTATGTTTTGCAGTCGTAAACCGAGCTATCATCATAGCACGTCGAGTCTGAAATACCACTTAATGGCCAAGCGCACAGCTGACGTTCTACTCCGCCCCCTTGTCTCAGACAGACAGCAATGGATAATTTCAAAACGAAGAAAATGGATGACACGACGAAGAACAAATTTGCTGAACGACTCCTGTTGGATTGACCTGGCGCTTTAAGAGGCGGGGCTGCCACTGACAGGTGACGTTCGCGCGATGTATAAATAGCGTTTTGTTTCGTGAGTGAATACACTCGCTTCGTCGTCGGCATGGCTCAATGTTAAGCTACGCGAGTGCTTCTTATCAAGTCAGATGTGTAAAGTTAGCTTTTAGATTCGGTCATGATCGGTTGCTTTGGTTGCCGCATCGCTATGCAATCACAGTCAGTTACCGTTCGCAATCGGCAATTTAAACAGCGTGGGCTAAAATGTTGCTAGAACAGGGCTGTCTTTATTTAGCTCATTTTGCATAGTTGTCATGTTTGTCCGTCTGCAATCTGACGTTTAAACGAAGTAAATTGCATTGCAGCTGGGGTAAATATGCCGGCGCTCCACTTCCGGTTGGACCTTTGGGACTTGTAGTTCTTTGTTCGATTCGACTTGATATGTTCATGCCGCGCTCCACTTCCGGGATTGAGTATTGGGACTTGTAGTTCTTTTGTTCGATTCGACTTTATGTTTGTGTTGAATGGTTTCTTACGTTTAAAACAATGAATAATGATGACGATAATGATACATAGTGAAGTCAGGGTTGATTACATTATTTATTAAACGTATTGTTAGATAAAGGTATTCATTAATGTCAATTATATACATATTTACATTGCGATGCAGAAAGATAGATGTATTAATTTTTACTGCATTTATGTGTAGTTTAGGTTATTACCTGCTTCTGATACTTCTGTTACAACTACTACTACTCCTACTTCTGCTGCAAAGTGCTCCAATAAATGATCCAAAAGTACAGAACGAGAGATCCTTACATGCTGACCGACAATCCCTAACTGAACAACCATTACTGATTGCCAGCGAGAGCCTCCATTACAAGAATCCGAAATGATGTCGACACAAAACCGTAGAGAGACTTCCGAGCAAGAAGGACCAACAGAATCAGCATAGCCTGACTGCTGTGTTCAAAGCAAATTTGAGAAAAACGAAGTATGCAACCATGGCTTAAATCCATTATAGGCTGAGTACTAGTTTACCTTAGATGTGCACTTTATAATGTTATATTGCGCTGTTTTGATTCCTAAAAGAGCTGTTCAAGCAGCTGTTGTGTGACAAAATATTGTTTTCACTGTTGTTGATGGACAGTAATATTGTGTGAGAGATAATGTGTGAATAACTGCTCCAAGTGAAAAATGTTCATGTAAAATTGAAAATCAAAATTGTTATTTCAGTAAATATTTGCATTTTGCACATAGAAAACTGATTCATGATTCCATGTTGATGAGAGCATTAAAATGGGGGAAAATAGGACAAAAAAATATAAAAGGAAATTCAGAAACGATAAAAAATGAGTGAGCAATCATGATTAATTTTTAGTTAATTTGAGTTAATTATGACAGTTGAGTTTTTAATTAGATTAAAAATTTTAATCGTTTGACAGCTCTAATATTTTTACATTCAAAACTGTTCTGTCTCTTAAAATTTGTGTGGACCCGTTAATCGCCGTGAGTTGAGATAGATGGAGAAGATTTATTTATATTTATTTTGAGAGATCGACTAACGACTAACCACCAACCACCAAAAATAGCGATATACCAGTGCACCCCTATTATCACAGTTTTTATATTATTATAAATTGGAATATTAAGGACGAATCCTAAATTCAGGATTAAGTGTTTGTTTTATTTTCATCTTAGATTCTCGACTGTTGGGTGAATGTTCTGATTTTTGCCTGAAGTACTGTAGATTAATGGTCTTGATATTGGTTTAAGAGAATGTATATCAAGTGGTATTGCAAGTACTGAAAATGTGAGTACCGGTACTCGTACCAGTATCAGTCTGGGGTGGAAAAAAAACTAAAACATCGGAACCATTCATATTTCGCCTTATGATTGTCAGCTGATGAGCATAAACACAAATATCATAGCCAAGCAAAGGCGTAACCCATTTACGATCACAAGTTTCTGCCGTCAACTGGCCAACCGTCGGCCGTGGTTTGTAAAAGAATATTAACAAGTCCCAGTGAATGCTTACCGAACCATTCAGCGTCACAAGGCTCGTTGAAGTCGACGACGTGGGAAGGCGCGTCGAACTCGTATCTGCCCGCTGGATAACGCACGCAGTCATCGGCCATTTCGACTAAAGTGCGGATACACTCACCGAACAAAACAGCCTAAGAAGTAAACAAAATATCAGTTTGTCGCGGACCTGAGCAAAGTTTGGTTTACGAATACACACAGAACAGCCGAGCTTTTCCGTGAAGCTGATGGTATGGTTGCACTAAGAAAACGTTTCTTGAAGTTGAACTAGTTACAACGTCTTGTGGGTCGTTATTGTCAGCGCAGAGTTAAAAGTCCTAAAAATATCCTGTAACATACCATAAACACTTACCGTTTGCGCGTGTACGCCAAAGACCGAGCGCGACGAAGACTGAGTCTGGGCAGTAACTGTTAAGTGAAAAATGTAATGGCGGTGCTTTTTAAACTGTCCAATCGCTGACTTTGTGCTTGTCACATCGACGCTTATTGGTTCGCAGTTCACACCAAGTCAACTTTAACAGCGCCCTCTAGCCAGAAAGTCGCAGAAATTGCTGTCCGCCTTTTTCTGAGCAAAATAAAACAAGCATGCGAGTGAAAATTCATTTCACTGTCTAGTCTAGTCTAGTCTATCCCGTAACACTGAGGGTCGTTGGGGCACCACAGACGATCTGCTGACCAGCTCTCTCCATCCTTCTCTGTCTTCGGCAGCTCTCATTGACTAATGAGTCTGCTTGAGACTGGCCGGCAGAGGCGCGGTCCTTGTTGACCCGGGCGACGACCGAGCCGGTATGGTTGAAGCTGTAGTTATCGTCATGTGGTGTGTCTTGGGCAATTAGACCTGGCGGCGCCCATCCCTCTCCCGGTCGGATGCAGTTTTATGTCATACCCAGGACTTACATTTCACTGTAGATTTATTAATAATAATATATAACGGTTAAGATCAAGGATACTAAATTAACTCAGATACGATAACTAACATTTGGCCCAGATGCACTCTCTGGGTTTGAAGACACCGTGGTGGTTACAAAACCCTTCTGTGGAAAAACTTAGAGAAAACAACCATTGTCAAAACGTTCAAAAAAATGCTTGAAAAAATTCACTACTTTACATTACTCAATTTGGCCTGTTCAATTTGTAGAGCACTTAAACAATCACAACTAAAACAAATTAAACAAAACTGAAGAAGAAAGAAAAATTAAAAACCAACCAGGCACATTAATAAAAGAGGGACTTTTCATGATTACAAATGCTTTCTATATGTCTTGATGGAGTCCGGACACCATTTCCTGGTAAAAGGGTTCTGAAAAGACAAGAACCACATGGAGACTTGGTTGAACAGGTCTACACATTGGATTTGTACATAACCTATTCTAGAACGTGACGGACCTCTGTCAGGCTCAATAACTGAACGTCTAATGAGAAAGTCCAAGACCACCATGGCAGAGTTGGATTTGAAATCTTCAGGGGCCAGCATTTCTTTCACCTAAAGAAAGAAATGCATTCATTAAAAGGATAGAACATCATTTTTGGATCCTGGAGATTTTAGGGTTGCCCTTATGGTTACATGGTTAATTCTGGGAGTCGCTAATCATACTCTCACCTTCTCTATGGGCAGGAGTAAGAATTTCTGCACTTCTCCATCCCCTGCACTGGGCTTGAAGGTTGGTGGAAGTTCCAAATCAAAGATAAACGAACACTCTGAAGAGACCCCATCTTCATCTTCATAAGTGTAGCTAATGAACATTTTTTCAAGCAATAAGTGGTACTCATTTGTCTTCAATGTCAAGGACAGGATTTAGTTTGTTGGCTAAAATACCACTATAATTATATTGTTCCAAAATTATTATAGACATGCTGGTTTTGTTCATTTTCCCAATGTTGATGCATTTTTGTTTTTAACATAACGACCTTTTGCAATGCCGGGGGAGGGGGGTGTTATTGAACCAAACCATGGTGACAATAGTACTCCAGTTTCACAAAATTACTCAAAAGACAGTGTTCCAAATTATTAAACACGACTGTTAAAAATAACAACTCATAGTAAAGGATAGTTTCTGCCTATATTGTGTTTGAGGTTGCAATGATTGCCTCCAGTTTCGTTAGTTGGAGTTACAATGCTGCCCACGCTCATAGATCTTTTAACAATGTTGCACTTCAATAGAGTTGAGGTCAGGGGATAATGGTAGCCACATGATGAGTTTTTCTCTCTTTATAGAAGTACATGCTGCTGCACGGGTTCAATTTCCAGCCAGTCCCAAACACTGAACCACATCAGGTCCCAAGCCCAAATATGAAAAAGGGCACCAAAAGGGGCATTCAGCATAAAAATCATGCAAAACAAATCATTTGATGTTCTGTGGTGACAACCAATGGGATGAGCAAAAGTTATAGCATGCCCATAGCAGATTTATTCGTGACAATACTGTTACAGTGTAAGATACTACATTGTCCTGCATTAGAATTACTTTACTGCATAAGCATGATTTTTTTACTACCATGGCAGGTAATCGCAACTCCACATATTTTGCAGAGGTCATTTTGACACAAATCTGCCCTAATATATTTCTGAACCCAATGCAAACGTTTCTCCTTGTATATTCATTCATTCATTCATTCATTCATTCATTTTCCTATCCACTTATCCTCACAAGGGTCGCGGGAGTGCTGGAGCCTATCCCAGCTGTCTTCGGGCAGGAGGTGGGGGACACCCTGAACTGGTTGCCAGCCAATCACAGGGCAAAGGGAGACGAACAACTATCCGCGCTCACACTCACACGAGGGACAATTTGGAGTGTTCAATCAGCCTGCTATGCATGTTTTTGGAATGTGGGAGGAGTGCGCGTAGAAAGTCCACGCAGGCCCAGGCAGAACATGCAAACTCCACACAGGATGCTGGAGCTGGAATTGAACCTGGTACCTCTGCACTGTGAGGTCAACGCACTCACCACTGGGCCGCCTCTCCTTGTATATCTGAGGCCAAAATACAGCCTGATACATGACTGCAAGCCCTTGGAGGAACTGTCTGTTCTTGAGACTCTGCTCAAGCACCAGTAGCTTCGAATTGTTGCTTGAAACCATAACAATTTGGAACATCTCTCAGAGTTTCAAGAATTATTTACTTTCCTTTGATAGTGACAGTGGTATTTGATCTACAAGAGCGACATTAATTTAGATCTTGTTTCAAAAAGAGTCTACACGTACCTTATGGTGGATACAGGGTAGGCCTTTTCTGCAAGCACTTCTGGGATACATGCCTCTTCCTGGCATTCTTTCATTAGTGTGTTCTTGATGCTCACATCAGCAGCCAGACCACCGGCTGCCTTCAAGGAAACAAGGCTGATCGATTGAATCCCTCAACCAGACATTAATCAAGTACAACAGTACATTTTTCAACAGCTGTCCTTTTGGCATAGAAAAACAGGAAATTGGTGTTTTACAGAGGCCTACAACTTTATCTTATGTATTTTGTTCAGGTACTTATTGTTTGTCTTTCGTTGTCTTTATTTAGTTGAAAAGCAGAAAGATTTAATAAAAAAATGACACACAATTCCTCCTCTCCTGTGCTGTGCTTCTCCCTGTGATGTGTTTTTCTACACACTGAATTGCAAGTGTGTTCATTTGGGCTGCTGGTTGTGATCCGTTTGTGCTCACAATGTTGTCAAGTCGTCTAGGATAGGTCGGCTTGGTTGGAGAGCGTCGTGCGAGCCACATACAGAGGTCCCTAGTCTCACTAACGGTGTAACCATTGATATGGACTCCATAGCACTTAACCCCGAAAAGGCCTGTTGGACAGGAGAACGAGCATCAGATGGGACTCGTGCAACGATGGACGTGGGTAACTCACTGGTAGCTGCTCTTTCCATCCGCATCACTGGAGGGTCTGAGAATTTGCCAATTACATTGAAGCTCTAAGAGAAGAGAATACATCATCTAATTAATACTTTTTGTATTACAGTAATCCCTCGTTTATCGCGGTTAATGGGGACCAAAACCACCCGCGATAAATGAAAATCTGTGAAGTAGCGACCAATTAACATATATATATATATATATATATATATATATATATATATATATATATATATGTGTGTGTGTGTGTGTGTGTGTGTGTGTGTGTGTGTAAAAGAGATTTTTATGTAGTATTTTCACTCCCACAAGCTTTAAACACATTTAAATTTCTTAAAACACTATCCTTTCGCCAAGGAGACTACTGTGTCATCGAGGGAAATATGGACAATTCTCCAAATAAAAGCGAAGTATGCTTGCTTCAAGCCCCTTTTTTGTTGACATTTACAAAGAAACTGATTTAAATTTGAAACAGAGTAAATCCAACATAAAGGTACAGTGGTATCTTGACTTGAGTTTAATTTGTTCCATGATCAAGCTTGTAACTCAAATTACATGTGTACAAAATAATGTTTGCCTCACTGAAAAGAGTTGGAATGTCATTAACTCATTCCAGCCCACAAAATAAACTAAAATCACACTTTATGATACAACGTTTTGATTTTAAAAAATAGCACTGAATTGTAAAATATTAATCAATCAAGGAGATTTTAAATGAAGACCCTCGGTTTATAAAGTAGTAATCACGCACATTGCAGTGTTATGTTGACGTGTGCCTTTATAAGGCGTGGCTTTGTGAGTGACATCAGGAGCATTGACCCCAGTCATTTACTATGTCAATACAGTACTTCAGCGTGAGCATCTTCTCCATTCTCCTTGCGATTGTTTTACTTTTGTATCAATGTGTTCCATTGTCACTTTCCCTTTCTTTCCATCGGTCATTCTTTGTCAAGATACCACTGTACCGGAAGCAAGCAGCCAAATGATAAGAAAGAAAGAGAATGGACAGTTGAGAATAATTTAATTGAACCGATATTTGTATTAATTATGATTGCAGTGATGGTGCAATACTGCAGCAACGTGTCTCACCTCATCTCGCCAACCTTTGAGACAGCGCGGTGACGGATCACGTCTAAGGTTCGACAGAACATCGGCCACTGCCTCGGACCTTTTGGCATAAGAGTCCAGATTGTCGCACAGTGACAGAGCGCCCCCAAGCGGTGGCTGAAACACATCTCCGTAGCGCGCCAACGGCGCCGTTACGTGCGGCGCAATCCAACCAACGTTGATTCCGTTAACCTCAAAACGAAGACAATTCGCACGACCAGACCCTGCGAACATCACTTAAGTGAGTGAATCGCGTTCCGGCCAAGTTACCGTAACATGACGTCAGCATTTACCTGGCAAATAAAAGTTATTCATTCGCTGGAGGAACTGCAGTATTTTATCCGACCAGACAGAGGTAGTCATGATAAACTGCAAGTAAGACGGAGCAGCTTCATGTAATTCACTTTACTCTTGCTACTCGGGCATAACAACAACACTCGCAAGCAGACGCGTGTCCAGATATTTGTTGACATTCACTGGTCAAGGTTTCCTTACTTTCGTGGTTTAACGGCATTAGTGAATCTGCGCCATCCATTGGTTTTTGTGTGGAAGTGGACTGCATTCACTTGGAAAAATATACACACGCGCACGCACGCACGCACACACACACACACACACACACACACACACACGCACGCACACACACGCACGCACACACACACGCAAACACATTTTTTCAGATTGGATTTCTGTTTTTCAGAATAATTTCTTTCCTGTTTTTGAATATGGTTTTTTTTCATTTAAAAATATGCCTTGTTTTTTGGGGAATACTGTATTTAAGTTCTGCTTTCCAGAATAAATTTTTTTCTGTTTTGGAGAGTATTTTTTTTCTTTTTTTTCGGAATATGTTTTCCAATGACAGAAAAAATAGCCAAAAAACTGCCACCCTGAAAAATAGAACCTAACCCCCTGGCCCATCAAGCATTTTTTCACCAAGTAAATGCAACACGTTAATAATTTCAATACAACAACTCGACAGTACGTGGCGTTAGTCAAAAATAATGAATCACAATTTATGTCGAGAAGAAGAAGCATCAGCTGCGCACTGGAAATGTAGACTTAGGAAGACGCAGGAAGATGGAAATTTGTATTTCAATTAGACTCAAAATATTTAGTGACTTTATCATTTTGGATGAAAGCCAGCTCATGCGCTTACGTGTAGTTTTTCCACCATAACTAAATAAACAAAAAAGTTTATAGCGACCCAGAGCTGCCATTGGGTTAGCGTTAGCTCTGCTAGGTATCCGCTAACTGGCTAACATCAGTGATACACAAGGTAAGATTTTGTTAAAATAACAATTTCGTAGTAATAAAGGAGGTAAGTTTAGCTGCTCTACAACTCTTAGCCATTCTGTTTATTTGTTTGTGAAACAGCACGTAACCATAGTATTAGCTGTACTTTTCACTCAATCTATGTCTTTCTTTATTCATCCTTTCTTCCTTCCTTCAGTTGTGCATCATGGCCTCAGCTGACGTGAAAATGCCAGAAATGAGTGAGGTCGTAATTGTGACAGTGTCCGATGACACGTCTGTGGCGGAGGAGGATAAAGCGGTGCTGGTGGCCGCACAGCTCAGCCATCAGCCAGGGTTTGTACGAACACTGTGAAAAGCGATCACCAGCAATGCTACAGCCTGTTACGCCTTTTGTGTTTCATTTTGGTTTTCTTTCCAGGGAGCAGGTTCTCACAGTCACTCATGTTGAAAATGATGATTCGAGTAAAACAGATTCCTTGTCCAATGAGGAAGCAGTCATTGGTAAAGTGGCTTACATTATCTGTTCAATATTATCTATGTTTAGCCATCGAAAGCTGATATACATGTTTAGCCATCGAGAGCTGATATACCATTTCATATTAGAGAACATGTTCCATTTTCATAATGATGTTCAACCCCCAAATGTATTGGTAAAATCTGGCTCAACAGTAGAACAAAAGTATCACTCAGATCTTGTTAAATTTCAACTCAATGAGTATCAAAATTAGACTAACTTTTTTTTCCTGGTGATGCCACCTTAGAATGGTCCCTGTAATGAAAGAGAAAAAATGGCATTCAAACCAACACAATTTAGAATGGAACTTGATCCAACACAGGAATGGGTCTGACCCCCATAGTAAGCTATGAGCCATACAACTACTATCAGGGTGGTATAGTCGTCTAGTGGTTAGCAAGTCTGAGTCACATTTCTGAGTTTTGGGGCATAAAATCTCAGCTTTGGCCTTCCTTTGTGGACTATGCATGTTCATTGTGTGCTTGTATGCTTTTTTTCCCACCTGGTATTAGGTTGATTGAGGACTCTAAATTGTCCATAGTTGTGAATGTGAGTGTGAATTGTTGTTTGCCTACATGTGGCCTGGGATTGGCTCTCAGCCAGTTCAAGGTGTACCTAACCTCTCTCACCCAAGGTCAGCAGGGTTGGTCTCTGGTCTATCCCACTCGCAACCCTGAGGAGGACAAATAAATACAAAGTGGATGGATTTACAACTCACAATAAATATACCACCCAATTTTCGCGATGGGATATTAATGTAAATCAAAGTCGACAGTACCCAATTGATTGCCCAGCAAATGGTATGCACTCAGGCATGTACAAAGGGGGAAAGGAGGGGGTAATTTTACTTGTAGTTTATTAATCAGCGATTAACCGATGTGGTCTTGCATCACTTTAAGGGATGTTAAAATTATACATTTCTCGTGAATGTTTGTCACTTGTACAGCAAAATATAACAATTATTTGAATTTCACTGGCCGTATGGTTACAGTTTGGTGTTATTTCATTTATTCAAAAAGTTTTGTGCCATCTTTACAACAACAAAAATGTGAATAGCTTTTTATCATATTGTCCAAAGTAAGCAAATACTGTAGAGTGAATTAAGTTGTTCCAAGCACAAACCCCTGTGGCACTGTAACTTTTTTTTAACACACGCTACTAGCTTATTTTATTGTTGACAAACTGGAATCAGCATCACAATCAGTTCTTTATTGGCTGTCCGTGAATATGATCAGCAATTTCAAAAAATAATGCTGCCAAGTTATGCTGTATTTTGTTGAGTCTTGGCTTCATGAGTTTGACCCTGTCTCTGTGTATGCAGTGAAGCTAACAGAGGAGGTGGACATGGAGGCTGATGTGCTGTACCCCATCACGTGTGGAGATGCCACAGCCACATTGGTGTGGAAGAAGTTTGTTTGCCCCGGGATTAATGTGAAATGTGTCCAGGTACATGTTAGCCAAATGATAATGAGTCTTAAATGCATTCTGCCATTTACAACCGATATGGACCAAAGTTTTTTCCATACTGAAAGAAGAAATGATGTTGAAAAGACATTGAAACATATGAATGATAACATTGTATTTAATGGAGTTGCAGCAACTAAAGTGCAGGACAAACATGCCGATTTTTAATAGTTACAATTTTTTTTAATGTGAGCGACTCCACACACAACAATGGCAAATCTCCTTCCCTACACTTGAAGTCTGTCTTTGTAACATTACCAACCTGTAAGAGGCAGCATGGTACCACAGGGTATCCAGACTGCCGAAAGATACAAATAAGAAAAAGTACTACTAGTAAAAAGAAACAAGGCTAACATTGTCAATTTTAGTGGAGTGAATATTCATATAGAAACTCTCAACCCCATCATGTTGGTGTTTGGGACCAGCATGAATTTAATTGGCTATCGTGCTATTTCAAATTTTAATAACAGATTCCGTGACTCGGCTAAGCTTGTTGACCACGCACATATAGATTTGTGATCTTAAATATGAAATAGGTTTAACATTCATGGTTGTCCGTCCTGACTGTTGTCAAAGCAGATCAATCACTCTGGATAATCCGGCCAGATTGTTGGTATATGGGTAACCTGCTAAACTGTTCAGCTATATGATGTCCAAGAGCTTCCTGCACTCACATTTGGGAGTTCAGGGCCCGTGCGCTCCACTTTTGGAAGCCAATTTCTCATGCTGAATCCTTCTAGCAAGTCCTTTACAGACTGAACTACTCCTATTAGCACTTTTTTTTTGTACGTTTGATAAGAATAAAATCTAGACTTGATCTACGAAAATATAATTTACACCTCATGCTTATGGTTGTTTCCTCCAGTTTAATGATCAACTCATCAGCCCCAAGGAGTTTGTCTGCCTTGCAGGCAAGTCCACACTGAAGGACTGGAAAAGAGCCATCCGACTCAACGGTACCATGCTCAGGTATAAACATAAAAAAAAGTTGAAAAAAAATGTTTACATATTTGCACCCATTGAACTTACGGTTAAACTTAGTAAAGTCGTTCCAGTGTAAGTACTATACAGTAAAGTTCCACCTAGTGGAAACAATGGGGTAAGAAGCATAACCAAATTATTCTGGTGACGTATTAGGCGTAGAAAAAAAAGTAGTGTGTTTCCGGTAACCCGACCGACCGAGAATTTCTACCTCGAAAAAAACTTTACGGTCGGCATTTTTTTTTTCAAACCTTCTACATTTTTGTGTAAGAATAATAATTGGATTGGATTGGATTGGATAAACTTTATTGTCAAATGTACTATATGTGTAACATACAGCACAGATGAAATTTCTTCCCTCTCAACATGAACATAATAATAGTACATTTCATTTATAAGCGCCTTTCAAAACACTCAAGGACGATTTACAATCAAAACAAGAACAATAAAACCACAGACTAAATTATAAATAATAAAAGGACAGATTAATTTAGAGCGTTTACATTGGTGCAAACTCTTGCGATATTCACGTTGCGTCGTTTGCCCTGTCGTCTGTCAACAACATTGAATCATGAAGGCGGCCACGCTCTCCGACAACAGTTTAAACCGCGTTTTGTGTGTTGCAGTCGCATGCTCGCACCATAATATTAAGAAAATAGCATCCACTGCTGTATCGAAAAGATTCAACGAACTATTTGACGAACACCACGGGCCGTCTAGGACGCGGGATGCAGAGGTAACGAGATGGCTGTAACACCCAGCCGCTGGGTACCCAACTCTCTCGCCACCGAGCAGGGGTTTCAATCGGTGGCGATTGCTCTCGGACTGCAAGGGAAGCTCGGCTTCCCCTAAAATGTCAAAGAATACGTTTTCAAATATATGAATGTAAATTTCATTGTGTGTACATGTCATTGACTAAATATGCGCTACAACGCGCTCAACTTTTGTTCCGAATCAGCTTCTTCTTACTGGTTACGACGCGACTCCCTTCTCATTCATCCCGCAGCTTCGCTGTGCTTTAAACGGTAGCGAGTTCAGGGTAGGTTGTCCCAATGCGTTGAACGGAGACGAGTCATTAGATACAAACTGGTTTTTGTCCCGCCCACGGAGTTCGGCGTCTCTGGGACTGGATGGCAGTGGGAGGGTACCGGATGCCAGGCTTTTCTGCATCAGATTGGATGATCTGTCTGAGCCTGTGTGCCAGTTCGATTGGCATTGAAATGAGCCAATCACCGAGCTTTTAGTGTAGGCATCCGTGCGAGCATTTTTTCAACTCGCATTCTGTTCCGAGTTGAGCTGGAGACTTCTAATCATTTTAGCGACACTCTTTGTTGGAAACAAACAACTAGCGACAAATTAATCTTTTATTTCTGGTGGGTTTTATTGTAGTTCCTGTAGTTGTAGGACACTAATTAAGTACCGGGAAAAGACGCCTTGTTGGTATGACAGGGTCACAGATCATTTTCTTGAAAAGGAACGGAGCTAGAGTAGAATTCGCGTATAAATAAACGGACACATTTTATGATGTCGACCAAAATTGAGCTTCCCCTCTTTGACAGACGAGCATCCGGCACTGGTTTCAATGTCTCCTTGTTTTATGTTTTATGGTTATTTTTTTTACGTTTTTGGTGGGGGAGGGAGGGAGAAAAATTGATTAAAAAAAAAAAACTTTGTCCGACCTACCGACCCTATGCTGAAATTTCATGTTACCGGAAACACACTACTTATTTTTCTACGCCTTATCAAATTATGGACACTGTGGGCCTCAATTAAACGGTATTGTGTTGCATTCACATTCTGCCAGTTTATTAGTAACAACTGTTTTTGAAGATGAATCATTTTAATTGTATAAAGATGATGTGTAACCACAAGTTTTGATTCCTCAGGAAGATCATGGATTCCGGCGAGCTGGAATTCTATCATCACGCAAAGGTCTGCTCCAGCACCTGCCGCAGCACCAAGATTGATCTATTGGGAACTAAATTGGCCACCGGCTCGGACCAGTCTGTTGACCTGGCTGCTGCCACCTCATCCACTGCTTACTGTAAGTAGATGAGCCTACAGCTCGTGGCTGTGTGATGTACTACATTATGGTCTCTCCCCCCTCTAACGCCGAAGCCCTGTATACCTTAAAAAAACTCAACCGTTGCATGTATTGTACTCTATAAATGCCCTCAAACTTTAAACTGTCAGCTATTTTTCCATCTACAGTATTCTCTCAGTATAGAAAGGTGTTTTTGTTCCTCAGTGTTTGTTTGGCCTTGGTAGAGGTCTGAGTCATGTCCCTCCTGCCCGCAAATATTTGTGGAAAGCAGTAAAGGACTTTTGCCAGAATACTGCTAACACACGTATGCATGTGTGTTCGCACATTACTGCTAACACAGTATGCATGTGTGTTAGCTGTATGTACACATTAACTGCATTTTGAAAATGGTGTCAACACTACAGCCCTGGTTGATATCAGGACAATGGGATGATGTAGTACTGAGAACCATTTCCCATATGTTGTCCCTTTTTGTATATAAAAAGGCAACCAAAAATCGGACATCATTTCCTTGGTTTGCAATGGTACCCACACAATGTTTCGAGGTTACAAATGGTGTGAAATGAACTGGTTTGCGCAGCAAGGTGGACGAGGTCATGCGGCAGAAGAATGCCCTTGCTCAGTTACCAGCATACTTAGTGTTTTTCATTCGACTGTTTTAAGCTTATGGCTTGCAAGTGTTTTTCATACAAATATTTAGTATAATAATCGCTTCATTACTGCATTGAGTAAGGCTCATGACCCAATTTGCAAAGAAATTCAGGGTAGGTCAACAGCATGGGAATGGAACTCCATTTTGAATGGAGGACCCCCTGCACCAACAGTCACTTCCTAACTGTTATACTTCAGTATGAGATTAAGTTAACCGGTAAGATGTGACATAGCCTCGGGGGTCATCTTTAGCCATATTGTACTGATCATCCTGGACAATCATTGTGTGGACATCCACAGCAGGGAAAATTATAATTATCGTTATCATTATTTTTGTTATTATTATGGCCCAAACATCAAGCAGTGTAATCCCCTCTTGGAATGTCTGTTTTTATTAGGTGTACTGTAATTATAAAGTACCGGTAGGTGTAAATGTTAGATTTAGAGTCACATGGTCTGGTTCATCTCTACAGCTGTGGACAAAAATGGTTTTACTCAACTGGAAAGTCCAAAGAAATCGCACTAAACTACTAGGTTTTTTAAATGGTAGATTTTAGCAAGGATCTTGGAAGATGATGCACAATATTTGCTTTTGCGTGCTACATAAAATTATGTGGCACCCGGGCCTGAGTTTGACACCTGTGCATTACAGCAACACCTGGTCCCATTCATGTAATACATTTCCAAAGCTGATCCCTCCAATATCTAAACATCCAATCACCTTCCTAGTCTTCCATTTTCTCTCACCAACGAATTAAATACCCCTCAATAATGCTGCTCAACACACCCATAGCACTCCATGTTTTATTTTTCTTGTTCTTATGCTGTTGGTTTGTTTGTTTCTTAAAGCCTGTGGTACATCTGGCGAGGCGGCCAAAGTCAAATGAACTACCACGCTTGTGTGTGGTTAATCTGAATTAAAAAAAACACACACAAAAAAAACCTAGAGGGTTTTGTTGAAACATTATATTGTTTCCATTCTAGTGAATGGAGACTCCCGCCCTGAGGGATCAGAGGGACCTTCAGAGGGAGTCACAGCCGTTGGAGGTGCTTCTGAATCTTTGTGCCCATTCGCTTGAAAAGCAAATGGCGGTTGGGAGTGACAGCACCGGATTCCACTCTGTTCGCATGTATTTGTGTGTGCAGAGGATGCACTGTCATTCTGGCGTGCACTGAAGGACGCAGGGCTGCTGGAGGAGGTGATTGAGGACTTCCAGAAGGAGCTCCAAGAGGTCCTAAAGGGGTTACACGAAAGAGTGTGTGAGTCATCACTGCAGGTCAAAGGTTAGAATCCTATGAAGTGAAAAGGTTGTTTTCTGATTTGCCGAGGCTTGAACGAGGCCATTTGATCCAGTATCGCAACAACCAGCTGACATATTTGACATTGAGTGTTTTGTTTTGCCAGATGCTGCTTTGCTCGACAGCATCGTGCACAACTTTGGAATGCTGGATCTTGTGAAGAAGGTTTTGAGCAGTCATAAGAGCCAGATGGACCAATACAGAGAGCAGTACACCAGCAGCCTCGCTGGTCAGTGTATGTTGAAACAAGCTGTTTTTATGAGGGCTGGGCAAACTTTGTGCTCAAAAGCTTAATTTCATTTTTGAAAGGGACTGATGGGCCAGGCTGTACGTTGATATTTTTTTGATTTACAATAAAACAACCAAACAATGGTTGAATTAGATAAAAGTAGAGATAATTATTACAAATTACGTTTTTTTTAATGTTGGGAAAAACATCTAAATTAATGATACCGATATGACAGGACTCCTGA
Source organism: Hippocampus mohnikei (assembly GCA_026261675.1). Lineage (NCBI taxonomy): Eukaryota > Metazoa > Chordata > Actinopteri > Syngnathiformes > Syngnathidae > Hippocampus > Hippocampus mohnikei. The sequence goes on from JAKGUB010000284.1 coordinate 13,864,628, forward strand.
TCACGTAAATGCTCATTGGGGATATACAGTATACTGTTGTTAAAAGAAAGAAATTATATATATCTATCAACCAACACTATATACTTTTCAGACTATTTTCATCATAACACTCCTCAACAGAAATGTTTTATTAGATGACTTTGTATCCCTGAAGATGTTTTTGACTCTGTTTAAAAATAAATCAGGTGTTTGAGAAACTTTTTTGACGCATAAAACCTTGTGCAATAAGGATTTTACCATGCATTGTAATTCATAACTGACATTAAGGAGGGAAAATGCATCTATTGCTGAACCTAAGACTTAATTATTACATATTTTATTATTATACACAAAAAAATTATTTGGAAAAGTTTACTTGCATGTCTGATTAAGAAAAATACGGTTGAAAAATTGGTTGGCCAGTATAACTTGCTACCTGGTGTATATGAAGGCTGATTCCTTCAAAAAGAGGCATAATTGATGTTTGGCTCTTTCTTGTGTCTATATACAGCTCTTGAGCAACAGTGTGATGAGCACAGGAAGCGAGCCAATGAGCTGAAAAGCAAATCTCAACACCTCAACAACGTCCTGATGAATCTCACACCTGCAGCCCCGGCGCCCAAACGCTCCCGGATGAGCCGCATTGTCGGTCCCGGGCCCACACAGGTCGCGGTGCCTCTCAGCCAGCTGAGCGCCGTGCCACTTGGCAAGCTCCTGACCGTGGCGGGACCTCCAGCTGCCACCAACCTGGGCGGCTACACTCTGCTGACCTCGCCGCTCAACGGCTCGGAGCTGGCGGCCGACGCTTCCAACCTGACGGTGCTCTCCGCTGTGGCGGGTCAAGAGGGGACGTCTTCAGAGAGCGGCACTGTCGTCTCTTCGACCTTTGTCAAAATGGTCAGTCCTCAGTTCCAGTTGGTGACGCTGCAGGGCATAGCCGCCGCACAAAACGCGAGCATCGCACAGCCGGTCGGCACCATTGCTGTGGTGGACGCCACGACAACAACCACAGACATTTTCCTACAGGGAGTCCACACCGGTGAGAATGAAGAAGGTCAGCACAATGAGGTGAGAGTGGATGAAATGCAGCAGCTGGTGGAGCAGCAATGATGGCAAATTTGCATTTCCCATGTTCAGGAACACCTTGAGGGGTTGGGGGGTTGTTGTGTCTTTTGTTTGAAATGAGAACATTTTTGTTGATTAATGTATTTAAGACCATTGCAGTATTGAGCTTTTTCATCATCCATTTAGAGTAATTAATACAGTAGCTGATGAAAGGTTATTCAGTGAATCCCCGCACTTAGCGGTTGGGCATTTGTAAATTTGTTTATTTGCAGATTTATTTAATTTATTTTTTTTAAGCAGTCATCTGTTATTTGCTGAAAAGCTCACATTTTCACTGAGGTCAAAGCAATATTGCTTTACCTCAATTTCGTGGCATCTTGGTACTAATGAATTACGTTGAAATGGGTTAAGAAGCTTTATTTGGTCAAACGTCGCGCTTGGATGCCATCTTGTGGCATTCATAAATATCAACGTTTTTTGAATGGTGCCAATTGCTCACGGATTTTTCACTATTTGCGGCAGCGCTCGGTCACTCACAAATAGCGGGGTTTCACGGTACAAAATTTGACGCTTCCTTGAAAAGGCAGCAACTCAATTTTTGTCATTGTTCACCAAATAACAAGGCGTTGTTGTGAAGGATTGTGCTTATCTATGCTAAGTTTGAGCAGCCTTTGTTAGATACCATTATCTTTTGGCGACATTGGGAATCAGAACTCAGAAAGTGCCTCAACCAAAGATGTATTTGCCTTGTAGTAAACAGTCACCAGCCAAGAGAAAAGAACATGAACACACTCATGGATGTCCTGCTGGTGTTTCCCGTGTTTTGTTTCTCTTGGTTGAGTTCCTTCTCTACCAGCATGTTGCCATGCTACATATACTGTACTGACGATCAACAAAATGTTTCAAATACTTTCCTCTTGGTTTGATAGTCTGAATTGCTCATCAAGATGTGTTGTAAATATACCTTTGTGTTGAACATGAATTATTTGATTTGGACATTTTAATTTATGAAAGAAATGCTTTAGTGCATATTGCATATGAAAAATTATATCCCTTTTAATGACCTGGTATGGTTTTGCATTACTTCTGTTAATTTTCAGAGAAAATAGCAATTAGAGGTTGTCAAAAGTGTAAAAAAAAAAAAGTCTGGTAAGATCTTTACACTTTATAAAATCAAATGGAGTTCAATTAATTCATGTTAATACTAGCTACAAGAAGTTTGAGTTTCACCCTTCCTACCGGTATAAGAGCCTACAAAACGGCCATTTAGAATCTGATAGATGAAATGTGCATTACACATTTTGTTTGAATTAGCTTAAATTTAAAGTGAAGTGTTTGCATCTTTTGTCCATTTAAATATAGCAATGTTTTGTATCTAGATATGGCTCATACTAGATCCTTACCTGAAAGAACATAATAGAAATAAACATAAAACTCCCACTCTTCAATAAATTCAGGGTGCTGAGTCAAACAAGCCGACTTCAGTCAGTGAAAACTACAGTTACAGTCTTCACGTGAAAGTAATCGGGGCGCCTGAAAACGTATCCCTTCATGCATTTTTCTTGGCCACAAGATGGCATGAAAGACATGCTAACTGGGGGAACATGCACAGGTACAGTACACTGAAAATGTATGTATTTCTCTATTTTATGAGTGATAATACGAACCCATGTCCAATTTGTTTTATCTTCTAGGTTTAGTCCTCTTCGGTTCCATTTTAGAACTCTGGACGAATCAAATCAAATTGGCCAACTTCTTTACCATCAGCACTTTCGATAAAACATAAGCAAAATATTTACATTCGTCCAATACTGTTGGTGGAGAATAAATATGATTTTATTTAACTTTATGGACAGAATTTGCAATCTTAGTTTTATTGGTGGTTTTATTAAACAAGCAACAACCTCGAATTAAATGACTAACGACACAAACGAGAAGGAAGCGAGTACAGCAGGCGTGATTTTGTGTTAAATAGAAGTCGAAGTAAAGTGCGCTCTATACACAGTTCATCTCGTTTCTCGACTGCGGTCGTCGTAGTCGGAAGAGAAAGGCTCCTCGGCGGAGCGCACCGAGATCTTGAAGTGACGACGCAGGAAGCCACCGTAGCGCTTGTCCCACTTGATGTTGTTCAGTTTGGGTCTGATCCGCCTCATAAAGCCCCCGTAGCGCTTCTGAAGCTCCTCGGGCTCGCCTCTCTTGGACTTGGTGCCGAACTTGCGTAAAAAGCCGCCGTAACGTTTCACGTGATCGTAGCCGCGCGGCGCGTCTCCCTCGGAGCTGTCCTCTGCTTCTTCTGCCACCTCGTTCGCTGCTCTCTCCCCGGTCTTTTTCTTCAACAAGTCCGCTACTTTGGCTGCGACATACCTGTCCCGCAACGGGGAGGACAGTAGCTCCTCGGTGCTCTGGTCCAGCCTCTTCATGAACTGCGCGTCGGCTTGTTTGCTGCCCCTTTCCTCCGCTTCATCCCCTTGCGTCTTCTCATCTTCGTAGATCACGTCCTCCAGGCGCTCACACAGCGCCGGTTCATCCTCACACAACACCCCGCACCACTGCAAAACAACCACGGACAAGTGTCACATTCCCATCAGAAATAAAATACAACTCTCTTCCAAAAAACACATCCAAATATTTTTATTTTTAACATGCTTTTATTTGGATCCAAATATGTGCTCGAAAGGACATTTGGAATTTGGTGGTTGTCAGTATTTAAAAAAATAAAATTTAAATGTTCATTTTTCTCGAACAGTCCCTGGAAAAATCAGCGAAAATTATCATTTTCCAAATAGTTTATTTTTCACGCCAGAGCTGTGTATAATGAGAGAACAACGTATGCATAAAAACAACTTCATGCGTAAATGTGTATAAATGACACAGAGCATCATTTCCATCAGGGTACATTAAATGAAAATGCGATGAAACCATAATAAAGATGAGTTTGATATAGTATAAGATCAAATGTTATTTTATCAAGCATTCCTTCATTCTTTTTTTTTTTTGTCTCCAATAGTGTTGAAAAACTCCATATGACCGCAGTAAAAGAGCTTGATATGAAAAAAAAAATCAATGAAAGGATTAATTAATGCAAGTGCACACTATAGACTCGCATCCTTTGCAAAATGACACAATTGCACATTTATAATGTTTTTAAAGATATACTATTCATCCCCTGAAGGAAATTCAAATACACCCATAGTATGTAAAACAAACTATACCTCAACCAACCTAAAAAAAAATACATTTCATGAGAACTTTTAGTGTATCCCATCTTCTTACCAAGCTACTGTAGGCGCTGTTGGGTTTGAGGATATGCTGTAAGCACTTGTGACACTGTGAAGAACAATGTGCGTGCATAGAGTGGGGCAAGCTCAGCATCAGCACCAGGACATACCACTCCATCCTTCAGCAGATTCCTGAGAACGCACATAAGGACCAAAAGCGGTTGAATTATAAATATGTTGCTGAGAGGATCAACCTCAAGATGATTGGAAAAAGTATGTAACTCTTATTTCTGAGAAAAGGTCCAGAATACAACTGCAGAAGTGAGTACATAATGTTGTTAAAATACAATGAAGACAATCACGAAAGTTTGTGGTGTACCTCAAGAGTTGATCAAATGTGCAGAGGTGCTTCCAGCATCAAATGTCGGCTTGCTCTCCTCCCTCTTGACTCTGGTGCTTGTTTTCTCTTCGTTGCCTCTCTTTTTATCACCGTGATCACGACAGTGTCACTGCATGCGCATCAACGCAGTTCCCCAGTGCACCAATGAGAGAGAACCATAGTCCGTAAATATGCTTAGGAAGTTTCTGACAACACCCACGCACAGAAAAGAGGGCATGGGGTAAGAGATGGGGTAATCACGCATTCTGTCCAACATTTATCATGGCCTATGTCTCAAGATATCAACTGAGAACAATGCTTTGTTTTTGAGTATAATTTTGAAAGAATAGGCTACAGCCTATGAGAAAGGAGACGTCGAATAGTCTAAATATGCCTCTGCTACACCAACATAACACCTGAACAGTTGTTTGCTATCTTTAAATCTCTCAAACAGGGGCGATTCTCGGATCAGAGGTCTATGGGTGCTACAGAGAGGTCTATGGGTGCTATAAAGACTGGCAAGACAGGGGGCTGCATGTTAAGGTGAGGGTGTGGGGAATTTGTTAGAAGTGGTGCATTGACCTGCCCTTACCACTCCAGAAAACAACAAAACGTGCATAGAAAGTTTGCGAGTAAACCAAATCTGATAAAGGGTAATGGTACTTTAAATGATGAGCCACAGCACGGGAGAAAAGGATTGTAATGATAAAATATCAATAGATGGAAATCCAAATAATATCTTGGGGATGACATATTTTGATACAACAGTTCCTCAACATAAACAGTGACAATATGAATGTTTCTGGAATAAACCCCTCTTCAGTGATATATATATATATGTGTGTGTGTGTATGTTGTATATATATGTATGTTGTATATACATATATATATGTGTATGTTTTATATATATATGTGTGTGTATGTATGTATATATATATATATATATATATATATATATATATATATATATATATATATATATATATATATATATATATATATATATATATATATATATATATATATAGGTGGTGCTATTCTCTACAAAGGTGCTTTGGGACCCCTAGAAATTGGGCTATGATACTGTTGATGGGTTGATGATGCCGCTAGCTTGTTAGAAAGTAGAAAGTTCTCAGTGAGGTCTGACTACAGTGACTTTGAAAGATCACAATTCATTACTGTATAGCAATGAGCAATACAGCTACCAAAAAAAAACTTACTGTCGCTTACCATTCATTCACTACAGTATATGTTTTTACATTTTCTGTTTTTCTTTCTCCCCAATTTTAATGAAGGAAAGTTTAAAGAAAAAGTACATCAGGTTTGTCGATAATCTCCACAGGATTAAGAGTATTCTTTTCATCAGATTAGAATTTAAAACATATTATAGCAGCTGCAATGCCTTGCTGATATGTGAGCACATTTTCACTGAGCAGCAATGGTCAGATTGAATAAAAGACACATGCGATGTCGCACTGCGTCCAATAGATTCATCCAGCGGTCATTACCAAGTGGGAACTGTTACGATATGTGACATGAGGACAACTACTCTGTCCTCAGTGGAGGCAGATGGGATGAAAACGTACAACAGACAGCAACAAGTTGTTTTCAATAACGTAAAATCCCTCCCTTAACGTATTTGCTGGAGTGAAAATAATGAAGGAATCAATACATCGTGTCTATGAAAGGAACGCCGAGGACACTTCCTGTGGTGTGAATATAATGAATTATACAAAGGGAGACATCAATGCATTTTTTTCCCTCTCCTGTCATTCCATTCAGTCATTCTTGTGAAGATCAAGGTGCTATATACGCACACGAGAAGAGGGGTCCTGCCATGTAGCAACGCTAAATCTAAACGTACTGTACTGAGGTGTAACCACCAGAGGTCTGTTCAAATGGAGGCATGTAGTTTTTCATTTCCGCCTTGACATCAAACCAATACCTTTTGCCAATTCTGATCTGCTTATAGTTCTCAGAGGGGGTACGCGGTCACACTCATGCCATTTTGCTATCAAAATGTTCTGAGGTGGAACTGAATCTGTCAACCAGCTTTAGAATAGGTGTACTGCTCCCATTTAGCATTCATTGATTACGAATCAAGCCATTCACCTCTACACCGGGATGAATGAGACATTGAGTGTTTTAAGTGATATATTCGTATTATAACTGAATGGGCTGTGAGAATGTCCCCGAATTGCACCTATTGTGTATTATTAAAAAATGTTTCGTCTGTGGCAGTATGGTGTTCTTGTGGTGCCTCTGAGGTTTGGAGTTTAAATCTCAGCTGCTTCAGTCGATGTAAATGGTTGTCTCTATGTGCCCTGCGACTGGCTGACAACCAGTCCAGAGTGTACCCTACGTCCCGGCAGAAGCCAGCTGATAGTGGGTCGATCTCACCCGCAACCCTTTAGAGGATAAATCGTATAGAAAATGGAAATACTAAACCCCACTGTGGGCCCCACAACCTGGATCTTAAGGGACGTAAACAAATTCCCTTTTTATATTTCATGAAGGCTAATTTGGAATGAAGTAAGTGATGTTTCTTGCACTCACGATATAATTTGCTGTCTGTGCTACTGCAATCATTTCCCAATCTTAAACCACAGAAAGAATCATTAACCTTGGCTCACTTGTATCTCTGTCGCTTCTCAGTGATGTCAAGTTAATACGATTGGGTGGCAATGTTTCAGTCATTGCCATGGCAACCTCGGGCCGTGCTTTATTTCGATAATTAAATCACCTTGTTCGAATAATTACACGGCACAATAATAAGTGAGAAAGTGAAAATTGTTAAATAAACACCGGAAACATTTTCTCCTGCATGTACCCCCCCACCCACCCACAGTCTCAATCAGCATGCACTCACTCATTGAGGAATCCAAACAACACGCAGAGGTCGCGCGCTTATTGTCACTGCACAAAGGAGCTTTTGTCATTGAGCAACGTTATTTTCCAGTTAATTAAGTCTTTGATGATGTAATTGACTTCTCAGATGGTATGCATAACATTTTACACAAGTGTGCGAGGTGGATACCAATAGGCGGTTCTTAATTTATATTCCACTAACGCAATATTAATCAGAATGCCGTGTTATAGAGGAGTGTGGGCACATACAACATATTACAGTAAAGAAAGTGTTTTGTAAATGCCTTTAAATCTTGTCAACGTGTGCTATTTGATAGAACTGACATTTGTTCTCTTTGCTTTGCCTTTGAATGTCTTCAGCTGTTTGCAAATGCTTTTGGGTGTTGCACTTTTGGTTGTGTGAAACACATGAGGTGTCTTGTATATGAAATGTGTTGTAGAAATGAATCTGCCTCGCTCTGCCTTGCCTTCAGTGGAACCAACATGCAAGTTTTTGCAATGTGTGAGTGAGTACCTATTTTATTGTATGTTGAATTTTGAGTCAGTATCAGCAGAGAAACTTATGTCCAGCGCAGACTGTATCCTCTGGCCGTAAACATTCAAAAGCAAAGCAATTTTGCTTTTAAAATGGTAGGAGTGAACTTCCTTCAAATCACTGCACTAATATTTTGCGTTTCGCCACTGTTTCTACGAAGTGCTTCAACTTCCTGCAAGCGTAAGCTGCTATTCCAGGCCAAGCCCGATGCTGTTTATTTGAACAGCCAAATATTCCGCTTTCTTTTCTTTAGGCAGAGTAACAACTAACTGATAACACCACTGTTATTCTGAAACAAAACCGTACATGTTCATATGCTACGATAGCTGACTGTCTTCTTCACAAGGTAATCGGCATAGTACAAGATCTCTTCAGCACTCACCCTTCCCAGGCGTGTTTGGATTTACATTCCCCAGTAACCTAGAGACATCTGCATTTCAGATCCAGCATTAGCTCACTACTCCCACATACTGTAATAAACACGCACAAACACACCTCTAAGCCTTATCTTACTCATCATGGTCATCTGTTTCAATCTTTAAAAAAAGACGCTTCACACATATATCAGTAGGGTCTGTTATGACACAAAAGTAAGGGGGGGGGGGCACACAAGCAACCTTAGCTCTGAATCCGATATTCATGTATCCATAGCAGCAGTAAAGAAAAGCTTCCATTAACACCATAAATAATCCTTTCTGAGGGACAAAGTGAATCATAAACTAAGGGAACCTCAAAATGTTTTATAACAGAGAGTGTAAGTATGTCATTGACGTCATTCAAATCACACTGTGGTACACAGCAAATTACAAAAGGTGAGGACTTAAATGTGCATGAAGTTAAGTAGTTCACTTATCACATACGTACAGCACATTTGACAATAAAGTTGTATTCAATTCAATTCCATTAAGTCGCGCAGTACCAAAGAAAGTTTTTTGATTCAATGCTTGCCGCAAAAGCAGGGAAAACGTAACCTTGTCACAGAATACCTCCTGAAACAAAATGTCAACAGAATAAGACTGCTGAATATGTCACACTAATTGACGACTGTAATTGGCGGCTTGATCACGAAGTGCTGACTTCACGAGTGAAAATACAATTGTCATTCATTGTTGCCTCTCCGACACTCATATACAGTACACCTAACTTTGACGCCGGTTGACATGATAATGAAAGCTGTACTTTGCATTGGCTCGGTGGGAGATGAGGCAGGGTGAGCAGTGGGTTATTTACATTAGACAGGACCACCCCCAAACAACAGGCTAACTTTAGGATGTAAAGTGTTCCGGAATGGTATGAGACAAGCGTATGGCGCACATTTTTAAGACACCTGGGAACCAATGTTCCACCATAGATGCACGCGTGAGCAATTGCACACTTCTCTCAGCGCACACGGTGAGAGCTGGCGCGCACCACGCACATACTACATTTCTACACTCATTTCTTCATTTCCACCCCACTTTAATCTACAAACATGACGCCAGACTCTTCCCACTTCCATTCAAGTTTTAGTACGACCGAAGGCGCGCGCTCAGTTGTTCTACGACAGTTTGATGCATAGATTGACACACATATATTCACACACCACAGACGAGAAGCGGCAGACGGCGCCCCGACCCGCTCCATTTAGGAAGTCCAAACATGAACGTCTTTTACGAGGCCCTTGAAGGAGGCTCTTTCGCGCGTTGCAAAAGTCAGGTGACTCGTATTTTTGGTGTTTTAATAAATGACATATTTTCCATTATTTATGAGTGGACAATGTGTGACCATAGTTATACAGACTGGCTTAATTAATTATGCTTACAATAACTTTGTGTGGTAAAATAGAAGTAACAAACTTAGGCCAATTTGATTCATGCCATAAATCTCCATTCGATGATATGTTCTATTTTGACATCAAGGTAATTTGAAATGTTTTGCATGGCATACTACATCACGTACCTTGTTATGATCGCAGGTTTTGGACAGGTGTGATACTGATTTGACCGCCATGTGCATGTCTGATATTGCTCAACATGGTGTCCAAGGAGTGCTCATGAAGTTTGTGTGAATGGTCAGACGGAGGGCACATTGCCGGGAACTGTTTTAATTCCGAGCAAAAAATGGCATTGTATGAACAAACACAGGAAACCAAAACTTGTGACGTAACGCAGAAAAGGAACAGCTCATGATCCAAAGCATACCACATCATGTGATAGTAGAGGCAGGGATATGGCAGGGGCATGTACAGGTATATTTGCTAATCTCGAGGAAATAGAGCAGTGATTTCCAATTCATGTTTTACTCCAAGTGCCATCTAAAAAAAAAATACTTGGCTGTCTTAGTACCACCATTCGGACCAACATTTAATTACAGGAACATCAAAGCAAAGTTTTATTCTTAACAGCGATTCAATATTATTGAAAGCCACTGTAACATTATGCACAGTTTTAAAATCAAATGTCGGAAAATTAATAACTGCACTTAGAAAACGATTCCAGTAAAATGCATTGCACATAAAAATTAGCCACTGTAACATTATGCACGGTTTTAAAATCAAATGTCGGAAAATTAATAACTGCACTTAGAAAACGATTCCAGTAAAATGCATTGCACATAAAAATTGTACCTAAGAAAATATTTGAAAACTAACACTGGGAAAAGATCACTGTACAAACTTCAATTCCAATGAAGTTGGGATGTTGTTTAAAATGAGAAAATATTTTTAAAACAAAAATGTTAGAACATTAAACATCTTCTACTTTCAGTGCATTCAATTTAAAACAACGGTAGGTTGAAAAGGATTTGCAAATAATTGTATTCAGGTTTTTTTGTTTGTTTGTTTTGTTTTTTTGTCCCAACTTAATTGGAATTGGAATTTGCACTGAAAAATCAAACACAACTGAGCTGTACTGAACAAATGTAACACAGTGGATTGAAAAAAAGGTTTCATTGTTTAAAGAAATTAAAATAACAACCAGGCCAGGCAAACAGGAAATAAGACACTTGTGCTGAATGTCTTTGGAGCTGTATCAGCAGTTTCGCCAATAGGTCACTCATTTTAAAATCTCTAAAATGAATGCTTTTCTTTAGTTTTTAGAATTGCTCCTTTCTGTGGTGGCTATTTCATTCTCTTGACCTCACCTGACACTCACTATCTTACTTATCAGACAGTGACTGTGTGACTTCACTTGTCTCCCATTCTGCCTCACCTCAAGGAGCATGACAGACAGTTTTTGAGATGATCTTGCACTGTTCCCAATTGAGCTCAACAGGATATGTCTGGATTTTTGGGGAAGCTGCGGTCTTTATTTGCACTTCGCCACCAATTTAACAGAATTTTGATGACGCTCTAATCTTAACACCGTCCATTTACAATTCTTGTACGCTAAGTTTCCACACCAAGAGTGCACGTCCACAACTGTTTAAGGTAACCAACAGAAAAGGGATCGTTACAGTCAGACGATTTTATCATGTGGTGCTCTAGTGTGATCTTTGGATGTAAGGCCAGGCGAGGCAAGGCGGCTTTATGTATAGAGCACATTTCGCACACAAGGCAAATTCAATGTGCTAGCTGGCACTTTTGGAGTGCTTTTGTAAAGAAGGGGTAAATATTCCAAAGTCAACATAGAATCCCACTCAAAAAGATTCTAATATAAATTTAAATCACGTTTTTGCATTATTTGTAGTGTCACTGAGTAAACCCAAGGATATTCTTCAGGATTTTTATTCACACAATGCTTGATAATATGATTTTGATTTGTGGTGCTGTCTGTACTTGTTCCTATGAGGGAAACAAAAGTCATTGCTTGGCTGCATCTGCTGACTTGCAGGTCGGTATCAATTACACTTTGAGTCTTCTGGTAAACTATTATTGATTTTCTTATCTGATGGAAAATGGTGAACCCAGTGAAATATTACAGTCTTCAATTCTTTTTTTCCCTCTGAAGACTGTATTGTCAATTTGTTTTCAACAACTCTCCTTTTTATTCTTTTTTGAAGATATGATGGAAAATGAACATTTTTTCCATTTTGCAAGTACTGTATCGTTTACATCAAATCTGAGAGTAGTTCTATTGTCATTCCCTCCTGTTCTTGGCATCCCGTTTGGACTGTCTCATTGAGCTGCTGTCATTTAATTCCAAAACAGGTGACTATGGAGCATCATGTGTATTTGCTGTACTTACAAATATGCATTCGAACTGATAATGTTGGAAAGGTTTTGATCTGGAAATTTTTCATTTTTTTTACACCAGTGACTTTCGTCTAATTTTGGCTGCAAAGTAAGCAGACGTCAGCTGCCACAGGAAGAAAATAAAACTGAGTTAACTGACTCACATTTTTAAATGCTTTATCCAATTTAAATTGAGCTTATGTAATATAATAAGTTATTATTTTATTTTTAAACAGCATAGGCCGTGCCTGTAATGTGCAGTATAGTTTATGTTTTATAAGTGTTAATGTTGAAATACATTTAACGGGATTACGCATAACAATTTATATTATACATGTGAGAGAAAGACATTGAAGAATGAATAAAATGACGACTCAAGAAGGTTTTCTTGTGTCCTGAATTAAAATATGTATGATCTCCAAAGGAGCTGCGACTGACAATAATATCTTCATCTATTCACCAACAGCAGTATTGGCCTTCAGGTTGCCGTGGTAACGTGGAGCTGTGGTTGAGTCAGAAACTGAAGTGAGCGTCCCTGAAACTTGTGAAAGATATTCATCCTGAAGCAAAATAATGGCAGAGCCGAGCTACGGCGCAGAACCTCTGCAGGCAGACAAACAGAAAGTACTGTGCAAGGTCAGAACCACGTACACACACACACACGCACACAAGCGTACACAAATCGTGAGCGTCAACAGCGCATGAATCCCCTCCGAATGATCATGATGTCTCACACCCCCACATCCCCATACAAACCCCTCCTGTGCATCGCACAATGTCATTTAGCGAGACGAACGTAACACGGATCCTCATTAAGCTGTTTACTTTCTTTCAAAACCAAAACCAAACCAAATTAAAAAAAAACAAACAAACAAAAATACGTTTTACATGACAAAATAAGTAATGTTTGACATGAAAAGTTTACATACAAATTATACCTGCTCACCTGTTAGCAGCCGACACATCCACTTAGGTTTTCCAGTAAATAACAAAATTCTTTATGCAATTATGAAAAAAAGGTATATTGAAATTCATTTAAAAAAAATTATCATTATTTCTGTTAACAGTCACATCAAGTCACGTCTTAAGTATTTGATGGTTTTTAAACGACAAAGAATTTATTTATTCATATATTTATTTTTTTTTAAATAATTGGCCAAAGGAAATACTGTATGAAATTGAATCTTTTTTATTAGGTTGTTGAAGGTTTAAATGCAAATAATCTCATGATAATGTCACCTACATGTTTAAATCAAATGCTAAAACAGTCGACCAGCAGTGCAATCCATCAAATTATACAGAGCACATTAGGCACCGTCACAAAATGTATTTCAGTTTTTAAAAAACGCATCAAATACTAACGTGTAATAATACATTGGCATAATAATGTGCTGAATGGTAAGAAATGTGAAACTTCCCCCTCGTAAAAACGTAATAATTACAGTAAACATTTATATTAAAACACAATTAGGTGGTAACTCTGCTGCTTTCGTGTCCCGCATGACGACGTGGATTTGGTCGAGCGCCGCTCAACACTCGGAAATGTCGTTTTATGTCAGCCAAGAGCTGTTATTCAAGTTGTAACCACAAGAGGTCAGAAATGTACCATTGTCTTTAGCCTGGTTAATGTCATGGACTGCTGTGGTAGCTTGCCGATGAAATACAGCTGCAAAGTGTGAGTCATTTAGTATTTCATTTTAATAATTTAGGAAATAAGACATAGCACCTGAGTATGGTAGACATTCATTAATCCCTGAAATGATCCTTGGGGTTCCCATTTGGCAATGGGGCAGCAATTTAACTGTTGGAGATAATGTATACTCCGATGAAAAACATCCTTTTCAGACTTAACAACAAAAACAACATAGCTAATTCTACTTTGCGCCAAGGTGATAAAGAATATGAAACAAATATGGACAGTTTGCCTCATGTGGAAGCTCCAATTACCAGTGGAGCTCCATAACAGTCAATCTTTATATTTGTAAGGCAATATACTGTAGGTCTGACAATTAATCGCCAAAAGTGGTCATCATGTTGCCCACATTAGGTCTGTAGTAGCAATAAAAATCTTTCTTCTGGGAATTCTGAGGTTTGTAGGTCTAATTTCCATAACAAGTGTGTGAATGTGTGTTTGTGTTAACTTTAGTCAGTCTGTATCATCCATGACCACTCTGAATGAATAGTCTGTTATTTTTCTTTAGTTTTGCAAATTTTAAATGAAACCAACTTTTGTTAGCTAAATAAATGGTGATGAATTGTGGTGTTCTGCAATTGGCAGTACACACATCTCCATCCTGTTTGCTCGTGAGCAAAGCTCATGGCAATGTACTGCAACACAATATGACCAACATCATTAACAGAAGAAACTCTGTGTTATGGAATCGTTATGGGTTAAAGTGAAGACACTCACCTCAGAGATAGGTGCAGTATTCCTGCACATTTCCCACAGTGTCATACAACAGCCACCTCAATGCTTACCCATGTTGGAGAAACAACACAGCAAACGTTCATAAATAAGAAGCCACTGCACACATTGCTGGTAAACATTCAGAGATTGGAAGGAAAGTTTGTGGAAGAGTACAAATTCCTGAGTGTTGACCTCAAGACCTTTTTTTTTTTTCTCCCCCAAGATGGCGCCCGAGTAGGCAGCCTTCAGCAAGTGCTCTTCAAGAGCCTTGTTTTTTTGTTCTTTTTTGTTGTTTTGTCTTTTTGTTTTGTCACGTTTGTTGTTTCGTCGTGTGGACCTGATGTGGACTGTTTTTAGCGTTTTTTTGGCCACGACATTCGTCAAAGGAGAATCTGTGCTTGGTGGTTGCGCCTTCTCGGCAGTACGCCTGTACCAGCACAGATTTTGATTAGGAGGAATGTCGGCGCCATTGACTGTCGGTGCTGGACAGCCTCGGGGTGCTTTTGTTTTTTGCGCCTGTAATGGGCAGCATTTTTCACAGCCCCGTTTTGTTCAGTGGAGATGTCGGCGCTGTTGGACAGTCTGCGTTGGTGCGGCTGGATGGATGGCTGCTGAAGTTGAGGATGAGGAGAGAGGTGTGTCGGTGCGGAGCTCCGATGCGTATTTGGCACTGAGAGTCACCGTTTGGAATTAGAATGGATTTACATGGGACAGGAGAAGTGAACCAATCTCTTTTTTCGTCAATGGATGCTACAGCTTCTTGTTGACTTTGAAACTTAGCTTGTAGCAGACGTGTGCACATTTTGAGCCTGACGTCTCTGATCCACTGGTGAAAGGACATTTTGATTCTCTCTTTCATCTCAAACTGCTTTAAACAACAAAGCGTATGAGGGGGAAAAGTGGTTAGGGCTGCATGACTGTCCGTGTTTTATGTTATGTGTTGTGTTCATTATTTTACTTTATGTTCGTGTTTTATGTTATGTGTTTATTATTTTACTTTATGTTAACTGTTTTGTCAAGCGCTTTGTTACAGCTGCCGCTGTTGTGTAAGTGCTATATAAATCAGCATGTATTGTATTGTATTGTATAAGAACATAAAACAATATTTCTTCAGTATAAGTGGTTTTTGTTTTCTTTTGTATTTTTATGTGTTCTGCTCATGAACCTGCAGTTTATTTTAGCAAATAAATAACTATTCTCAAAATGAGAGGGCAAGTGTTTTTTCTTTAATTCTCATATTGTTCATTCAAATAAATTTCAATGCAGCATCACAGCCATTAATATTGAGCTACACTGCACCCCCCCCCAAAAAAAACGGTGTCTTGAATTCAATTTTATTTTGTCAAGTGGTTGCATGAGGGCGGCGCGGTGTACGACTTACTAGTGTGTCGACCACACAATGCAGAGGCACAGGGTTCGGTTCCGGCTCCGGCCTTCCTGTGTGGAGCGTGCAGGTTCTCCCTGTGCCTGTGTGGGTTTTCTCCGGGTACTCCGGTTTCCTCCCACACTCCATAAACATGGGTGGCAGGTTAATGGAACACTCTAAATTGTCCATAGATGTGAGGGTGAGCGCTGATGGTTGTTTGTCTATGAGTGCCCTGCGATTGGCTGGCAACCAGTACCCCGCATACTGTCCTAAGATAGCTGGGATAGGCTCCAGCATGCCCCGCAACCCTTGTGAGGATAAAGTGGATCGGAAAATGGATCGATAGATGGATTCTTCTTCTGTTTTAATTCTTTTTAGTAAGTAACATGGTCCTATCACTGATTTTGAGAACAGACCCTTGGGCTACTTATGTTGTTCTTGCGGGCTAAATTGTTTCCGCTGGTACCATTTTTTTAAGGACAATGCACATTAATCTACAGAGCAAAAAAGTATTTTTCCATATTAATATGATGGATTTAGCACAGTGGACACATCTCCCTCACTCATCTGTGGGGTGTGTGTCATTCCTCCCTTTCTGCTCAGCTGGCATGGAGGAAACAAAAGTGGCTGGCCTCTTGTCGTTAACGTCATCAATGTGTTTTTTTTAATTTGCAATTTCTCATCTCTGCAAGCAGCCAATCCTATTGCAGCAGGATGTGCCCTTTTTAGAGGTCCTCTCACATGAGGTTGACTAAATTGCATTTGGAAGACGAATCGGAAGTACCTATACATTTAGAGAGTGTGCTTGCAGTTATTTGGTATGTATGTTGTCTACTTAGTGGGGGGAGTCAATATTTGTTAAATGGTTTAGCAGCAGCGACGCTGACTATACGGGAAGTCTGCATCATGGGAAAAAGTCAGTGGTGCTTTTGACATTGGGATTTCTGATGATTGTAGTGCTTGAGCTTGGACTAACAAATACATCATTCCAGCATGGCCACTGAGCAATGACAATAGAAAGTCTGCTCTTGTGCGTCCAGTCGGCCTGGTATGCAGGACAATGAATGATGCTCACTGTAGTGCTGGAATAACCCCCTGCTGGGACAAACAAAACAGAGTAAGGGCAAAAGACACACACCATTGCAGTCAATAATTTTAACACATTACTCTATGTCTCAACCACTGTACCGTGACTTAAGGCGAGAACACACATAACCATCCGAACATCTTAACAACAGGAATATCTTTTTCTCCAAATCTGTCGAGTCATTAGTTTCATGTTCCTCGATGTCACTATAGTTTTAATTAATTATTCTTATATTGGTCCCTCAAGGGGAAATTCCACTCGCTATCCAATGTATACTTTTTGGTGCACACACATTAACACGTCAAACACGTTGTCCATAAAGAGAGATAGAGTGAAATGTGTGCATTGTGTTGCACCATTTGAGCTAGGGAGGTGGGGGCAAGGGTACATCGACAGTACTGTACCCAGCAACAAACTACCATTTCTCTGACGAGTTTCCAATTTTACTTTTTTTTTTGTTCACAACAGGACTCGAACCTTCGCCCATAAACCCAAAGCCCAAGTCCTTTCTTCAATACTAACGGACAGTTTTCTTTAAATCAAAACCGCGGTTGGCTGTTGAGAGAAAGGACTAGATTGTAGACATGTATTTTCAAATGTGGAGGGGGGAAAAAGTAAACAAAATATACGGAATTAAATATATGTGCTGAAGTGCAGTAACTTAGTATTTGTACTTGATTACTTCGCACCGCTAGGACGTTTTGTACCAAACCATGCAATGGCGTGGGGGGCGGGGTCCTCATGCCACCGCGCACGTGCTGCCCAACGCTCGTGTTTTCCCACGCGGCCGCGAAGCAGCATGGACAAAATGAAAACAAAGACGGCGGTGGTCTGTGGCAGTCACACTTCAGTATCTTCGGTAAACCTGATACTATTTGTACGAAATAATGGCGTCGAATATGCTCTACCGGCGCTCTATTTTTAAAACAAAACACATGTCTGTGCGCATTGAACGGACGGAATCACTGCGAGTTAGTTTGGACCGTCAACCAATCAACATCAGCCTTTAGTCGTACGTAAGCGGAAAACCACGCCCCTTGTCCTGTGCTCGTTGGAACATTTTGTTTTTTGAAGCTAATTTACTTCCACACTTGGTCCACCAATGGCATTCCGCTGACTTTGCAACGTTAACTGGACTTTAAATCTTACAGGAACGTTACGAAACGGGCGTCAAGGCGTCAAATTCGATGGGTTTTGAGTTAAAGTAATGAAATGTAAACACGCCCACCATTCATCCAAATTTCATCTAAAAACTAAATCATGGATGTTTGCGACGGGAAAAAGAAGAGAAAGGTAAGCGGCGGCGGCGGCAATTGCAGGCAAAATGTGGCCGGGAAGGCGAAAAGAGAGCCGGCTAAAGTCCTCCGCTCCCTCACGGTGGAGGACAATAACAAATACCGGGAGCCCATGGACGAAGAAGACGACGACGCCTGCTTCTCCATTAGCTTCCTCCGGACAGTTCGGCCAGAGCCTGCCGTGCCGGTGCCTCTGTCGGTGCCACCGAGATACACTCTGATCCGGGAGGTGGGCCGGGGTAGCTACGGTGTGGTGTACGAGGCCATAGCCCGGAAAAATGGAGCCAGGCTGGCCGTGAAAAGGCTCCAGTGCGACGCCCCGGAGAACGTGGAGTTGGCTTTGGCCGAGTTCTGGGCCCTGACCAGCCTGGAGAACCGACACCAGAATGTTGTGCAACTGGAGGAGTGTGTACTGCAGAGGAATGGCTTGGCCCAGAAGATGAGCCATGGCAACAAGAGGTCCAAACAATACCTGAGGCTGGTGGAGACCTCACTGAAAGGTACAGAAATCACAGACCTTTTTACTGTGGGGACACCCCCTTTAAAAACTATATTTCAATTCAAAACTACCAACCTATGATCAAACGAATAACATGAGTAAAGTTATTACGCTGTATTTTGCTCCCAAGTTCAAACTGAAGTAGTTGTTATTATAACAACATAAATTCATTGTTCCAAGTGACGCATGTTTATGCACATTGCATTGAAGCAGAGTTGCAGTTTTTCAATCATTATTTCCCATCTATACATGTCAGGTATGTACAGTATGTAACTACAATGCCCACCACAATAAGATTCCCCTGAACACTGAACACTTATTTGACGTGTCACTCTCGCATCAAATTTTTACATTTTATTGTATGTGGTATGGGTTGTCTGTTATCAGGTTTGACCTACTTCTCACTGTGTGCTTTTGTCCCGGCTCAGCACTCGAAAATCTCCATATGTTTGCTTTTCTTACTTGTCTCTTATGTAAGAATGTCAAATTTTTCCCAAGAGTGCCTTCTTTGGAGCCATCAAGACAAAATGGAGTCGATAGAGTTGGATCACATTGCAAAGACTGAATGAGCATCTTAGGTGTTAATGCAGTCACAGTTTGTTACCACTACTAAAATTCAACACTCACACCTCCGCGAACATATTTTGTGTACATATGTAACAACTAGCAAGTAAAAAAAAAACACACACAACATACAGCACAGATGACATTTCTTTCCTTAGGAGGGAGAGGAGCCGCTGTGGATGCCCGCGCTGCCATCAAAAGAACAGTTAACATAAAATAACAAAATAATACAATACAACACAAGACACAGACAGTTGTGCAATCTTAACCACTTTTCTGCATACACTTTGTTGTTTGAAGCAGTTATAGATGAAAAAGTGTCCTTTCCCCAGTGGATCAAAGACGCCATGCTGAAAATGTGCACACGTCTGCTAGAAGCTAAGGCGTAGAAAAAATAGTAGTGTGTTTCCGGTAACATGAAATTTCGGCATAGGGTCGGTAGGTCGGACAAATGTTTTTATTTTTTTTAAATATTTTTGCCACGCCCCCATCATAAATGTAAACAAAATAACCATAAAACATAAAACAAGGAGACATTGAAACCCCCGCTCGCCGCCGAAGGAAAACAAACAAACAAACAAACAAAAAACTACGGCAAGCCTGAGGATTTCACGTAACAATAGTTACCGGTAGCGTGTCGTTTCCGTGGCGTCATTTTACGGTACCGAAACATAGTTTAACCATTAAAGTCACCGCACACGACTTGACTGTGTGATCAACGCGATTTCACTGTGCCTGTGTGTTTGTGGTGTGTGGGTGTGTTTCTTCGAATTTACTTTCGTTTTGAGTGTTGGGGGGGACGCAACAGATAGGTGCGTATGCAGGTTGCTATTTTAGTCCGCAAATTGAGGAATCGCGCGGATGAAAGTTTGAGATGGCGGCGAAAAAAACTCACAAAGGTCTACTAATTACGTCATTTAAGAAATGGCAATGCCAGTCTGATTTTTCGTATGAATCGTCCGAAGGGCGTATCACTAAACTCACCTGTGACGTATGCACAAAACACGAGAGCGAGAGACGGACGACGCGAGGCACGATTACATGGCAAATTGGTCATTAGATTTGTAGGCTAATCGCTGTGAAAAAGTATTGGTTATTCTATAATTTACTGGTTGTAGCATGGTAACTTTATGAATAAAATATTCGTCACAAGGTGTAGTAATGCTAGACTGCAACACACAAAACGCGGTCTAAACTATTTTCGGAGATCGCGGCCGCCGCCATGATTCAATGTTGTTGACACACGACGGCAAATGACGCGCATGCTCAACGTGAATATCGCGAGAGTTTGCACCGATGTAAACATCTTTCCTTTTATTATTTATAATTTTGTCTGTGGTTTTATTGTTCTTGTTTTGATTGTAAAGCATCCTTGAGTGTTTTGAAAGGCGCGTATAAATGAAATGTACTATTATTATTATTATTACACAAAAATGTAGAAGGTTTGGAAAAAATGCCGACCGGAACGTTTTTGTTCGAGGTAGAAATTCTCGGTCGGTCGGGTTACCGGAAACACACTACTTTTTTTTCTACGCCTAAGTTTGAAAGCAAACAAGAAGCAACCTGCGACTCCCAGTTCCACATACGCATTCGTCTGTGCTGACGCTCCTTTCTTCTCATCCATCACATGATCACATCACATGATAACCATCATATTCATTCAGAGAGCTGTTTGGAAGTGACTTTTTGTTTCTTTAGCACATATGAAAAATGTGGACAACGTTTCATCGTAAAAGATGGCAATTCAGTCCCAACATATTACCTTAGTTCATAAAGGTGTTTTGCATTTGGTGCGTTACAGTTTTATCCTCAGTGAAATGGCTTGTTGTCACTTGCGTACAAATGTAGTAAACAGTGGAACTTTCAAAATCAAACACATTGTAAGGCACAAGTTGACTTCCAAATTGTTGTAATTTCAAAATAGAAGCTCCCAAAGGAACTGTTCAGTGAATGAATATGTTCCGGGCTCAAATTTGCATTTAATTGTCATGTGATGTTTTAAGTGACATTTTTAACAACTGTCATGAAAGTTGAAAGAAACGTTGACTACTGTAGAATACAGAGAAGTAAAACTATTCTGTCTTTAATGCGTTCATATTGTGGAACATTTTCTTTTTAATGACTTGCATATAAAGTGTTTGGTTTCTGGAGTTCACGTGTTCACCCATCCACCGTGAAATCACATCACGTCAAATGAATAGTTTGTGAGCTGCCTACTTTTGAAAATTTGCAGCTAGGCTTGCTGGTGAGAGCGAACATCTAAAATATATATATATAAATAAATACATAC
This sequence comes from Hippocampus mohnikei, assembly GCA_026261675.1. Lineage (NCBI taxonomy): Eukaryota > Metazoa > Chordata > Actinopteri > Syngnathiformes > Syngnathidae > Hippocampus > Hippocampus mohnikei. The sequence continues at coordinate 13,886,330 of JAKGUB010000284.1, forward strand.
AGAGACACATTTTGGAGCTTTTGAGTCATATTTTTAACATAATTTATTTTGTTGAACTCCAAAGTGGACCTCGTTTGGGACATTCGACTTTAGAGGTTTCATTCTTTCTTTTATTTTCTCTTTGTCGTTTGGCAACTGTTATTCTGTGAATGATATTGAAATCTACTTTCAAAACTACCCTAATTACTTGAATCATCTATCCATGACACGTTAGCTTCCAGCAAAAGACAGCATGTCTTCTGAGTTACATTCTAAAACGAAATGAAATTGCTAACATTGCTGCCTTTTGTCATGCTAAACATTGCCTAGAGCGGCAGTATTCACTTTTGCGCAATGTGTACATATATTGGCAGAGTTTCTGTCATTTCTTACATTCTTGCGGCTACCGCAAACCAATTAGAAAAGAGATTGTTGTCACATGGTTTGTTCTGACATTTTAAATGGTTTGGAATATTTACAGTGTCAGAAGGAAGCCAGTGAATCCAGCAAATCCCTCGTGTATCCACACCCGTCATTAAATTTAGACAATAGAAAGCAAAATAAAGGCGTGAAAGCACCTGTCGACATATTGCAAAAGTCTGTACTTTTTCCTTCATGGCGTCCAGCTCTTAATTTTACAAGCCTTGAAGACATTTCTTTAACTTTTTCATCTGGCTCCTTCTCTGGGTCGCATAGTTGGTTGAAATTCAGCGTGGTCCCACAACACCACACACTCTTTGGGTGTTGTGCTATGTACGGTAGTAAACCCGACTCCTGACTGACTGCATGTGTTCTTTATCTTTTTCTGCCTGTGCAGGGGAACGCATTATAGGTCAGCCATCGGAACCGTGTTACCTCTGGTTTGTCATGGAGTTTTGTGAAGGTGGTGACCTCAATCAGTACGTCCTGTCTCGTCGACCGGACCCCCAGACCAACAGGAGTTTTATGCGCCAGTTGACAAGTGCTGTTGCTTTCCTGCACCGGAACAACATTGTTCATAGGGATCTGAAGCCAGACAACATTTTAATCACACAGAAATCAGGTTCACCGATTCTTAAAGTAGCTGACTTTGGCTTGAGTAAGGTTTGCGCGACCGTGAATTCGAAGAACGCTGAGGAATTGCCTGCTGCAGGTGTTGGCAGCAGAGGGAGCAACCACAGCAACGTTGTCAACCTCAACAAGTTATGGTTGTCCTCTGCGTGCGGGTCAGACTTCTACATGGCCCCCGAGGTGTGGGAGGGCCACTACACGGCTAAGGCGGATATCTTTGCCTTAGGCATCATCATCTGGGCAATGATCGAGCGGATCACTTTCATTGACGCCGAGTCCAAACGGGAGCTGCTGGGCACCTACGTACGACAAGGCTCAGAGATTGTGCCCGTTGGCGAGGCCTTGTTGGAGAACCCCAAGATGGTCCTCCACATTCCTCAGAAGGCCAGGAGCTCCATGTCGGATGAGGTGAAAAAACTCCTCCAGGAAATGCTTGCGTTCAACCCTCAGGAGCGACCCGACGCTTGTCAGCTGGAGGTGCTGATGGACCGGGTCACGTGTGCCGCGTGAGCGCTCCAACTACTCAACCCTTTCCCTTTTTCCCCACTCCAACTACCGGTAGTCAAAAAAGGCACCTCTTTATTTCCCAGGTAAGATCATCTCTCTTACCAATCTTATATTGTTTTGTTTTAGAATCAGATATTGTCACTTGTGTGTGTTACCTATTGGGGGTAAAGTCATTTGGATTTACACAACTAAATCAAGCCAAAAAAATGCTTGCAAAAGGCAAGGAACAATAAAAACGAACATTGATAGTCAACTGAAAGGATAGGAAAATCCAATATATGGCCGAGAATACAGATCAAGGAAAATACTAGAACAAAAATACTATGAACTAACAAGGCAAGGCTATGTGGCTAAAATGCCAAGACTGTCTAGAAAATTAGGCACTTGGAGACAGAGTCGTGAGCATGGCTAATAATCCGACAGTCGGAGTCCAGATTCGTGTGCTTTGGGTGTGATTTTTTAAATATTTTTTAAAATTCATTCAAATTTGGTATGCTAGTTAACAACAATTTTCTCTGTGGTGTGTCAAAAAATTGTAAGCCATTTTTATTTTCGTCTTATTTACTTGCTCTATTAATTTATTAGTGATCATGATAGGCAGCAGCTGGTAGTTTCTATTAAAATCCAAGGATATGTAAAAAGACCAAAGGGTTTTCTTTTTCTTTTTGCGGCCATTTCTTGTCAAATGCAGATTGTGCGATGTTGAAGTCATAAAGTTATTTCATTAACATTCCAAATCATACAACTTCAGATGAATCCAACATTGGAATTTCCACTGTATTTGCTTGCTTCAGTGGCAACTTTTTCTTCTGTTACTAGGTAGAAAAGCGCCAAGATAGCCAGCAAGTGCAGCAAAAATTCACACCTTTGAGAGTGGATGTGTATTTTGTTCCGGTTGTAAAATCTAAGTGACCCAAACATCAGGATGGTTGTTTAAACACTTCAAAGACCGAGCTTGGCCGTGTATGACAGTTAGCTCTCAGCTCATGCCACGAACCCGACGAACCCCCTATTGTAAAAGACCTTATGACATAACACCTCTCATCCCCCAAACCACGTGTGATTGCTGATGCACTCTGAGCACGCCATTGTGTGCTAGAATCTAGCTTCTCCGGCTTAGTTCTCTCACAGCATGATGAGAACGCATGTTATGCAACGGGCCTGCATAGCTGCAACTGGTTCAGTCAGAAACATGTCATCAGCACCGAAGGGATTAGGGCTGTAAACGTTGACGGCGGGAGGTCACATCTTTGTGCTGCCCGGTGGTATTTATGGCACATGTAGGTTAACTCGGGGTATAGCTAACAACAGTACACTCACCCTTCAGAGGCCAGGAATGGGATTTTAAAGAAAGGGACCAAAGAGACGTCACACAAATGAACACAAAAAGTTATTCTCAGTTTTGCTATTCATTGTGTTTTGATGAAGCACAAATGCAAATTTTGACTGGCAAACGGATTATAATAATGGGGCAAATTCCAGCTATGTACATCATGTCTATGCCTCCTCTTCCCCTCCCAGGAGTTAAATGATTATTGGGAGGTTCTTCCCGCATAAGCACACACGGAAGATCAGTTTACTCCTTAAATTAAACGGAAACATCCCGAACCAGCAAAATATAACAAAACCCTACTTGAAATGACTGAAAAAAAATGTGGCAATGGTGTCATGAGCGCAAAGACGGACGTTTTTGGCTAAAATGTAAAATGGCACTGCACATTTGCCGCAGGACCTTTAGAGCACGATAACCATGGTCCAAGTGAAGGACGGTGATTGCCGCACTACTCAAGTGATTCAATAGGTGCAGTCCCCTTGACAAAATGCTGCTGACTTTGCACCCATTGTATGCATAGTTGTCATTAGCAGACACACTCCCTCAATTGACAGGACATTGCTTCTTGCTTTGATCGCCATTCATGTGCTGTAGATTTCTGAAAGATGGCCATGAGTGTGACCACACACTTCCCTCAGGATATTCTTTTGGCACATGATGATTTTGTGTTTTTTAATGCCAAGGGAAGATTGCCATTTGAGAATACTTTTGAAGTCAGCCAAATTCAATCTTGATTACATCTACCTCCGGTCTGTTTGTGACAGCCGCTCATCACCCCTCCACCTCCTTCCTCGGACAGTGACAGTGGCGCTCACGGACAGTGACAGTGTCGCTTATTATTCCAAAGCTTATGGAGGCCTGTGTCTGGAACATTTTGTGCCCTTGCTGTCTGCGGACGGTATGGCGTCTCTTTACAAACCGGGCCAGGGCCACATTTAAGCCCCAGTCCTGTTTATCCTTACTTGTGAATCCGCTTTCATTTCTCGGACAGCAGGAAGAGACTTTGTCATCTTCACTTTAGACTGTCCTTTGTATGAATGGCACGAACGCCTGTTTACAAGCAGCATTCACCTTTTGAAGGCATTCTTTCACCATCTGGTCGCCATACTCCAAAGCAGCATGCATTTTAATCAGGACAGCAAAACAATTTTTGTTTAAAGTTTACTTTTCCGTTCTTTTTTTTTTCACTTTTGGTCCACAGGAAATTAAGTTGCTTTGACAACAGCTTGAAGGCAGGATACATCCACGCAACAGTATGTTTTGTAATAGCGCTCACAGTCGGAGAGGTTGTTACACAGAGACTGAGAAATGCCCCATAAAAACCCAACTGCATTTACAAGTTTTGGGGGAGTAAGTGTGATGACTGCAGTGACGGTTATGCAACGATAACGTTGTGAAAGTAGTCGCTTGGTGGCTGAGAGTTCTAAAGTTGGTATTAGTCAAACCAACTTTTCGAGTCAAACTCGAACAGGACAAACGGAATTGTCTCAAGAGATGTAGCTCTGTACGTGCTATGTTTATTAATAAGTTCAATTTGAGGAAAAATAAGGAGTTTGATTCAAACCAGGTTTAGTCACCCTCTGTGATAGAGAACAAGAACACGTCTCTTCACTAGAAAAAAAATAATTGTTGAGGTTGTGTGTGTGTGTGTGTGTGTGTGTGTGTGTGTGTGTGTGTGTGTGTGTGTGTGTGTGTGACTGCTTCCAATGACAAGGAATTGTCTCCCAAACATAACCTAAAAATCAATTCAACTGATTTAAAAGTGGACATTTGCGCTCATATTCAAAACAATGTCATTGTTTCCAAAATGACTGTAATTAATGAATGGGTCATTCATTGTCCCGATAAATCTTTGGGGAAGTAGTTATAGGTTTTGGTGGTGTCAAAATTTTACAGACAGCATATTCCCTCACTGACCACTCTTGGTAGTTGCCATTAAAACTCCAAACAGAAGAGCAACAAACACGTGCCATCTAGCCGTTTGGCCTAATTGCTGCGACTCTGACTACCACCGCATCATTCAGTGATGTCATTGCTACATACCACAAAGGAAACCTGTTTTTATTGCTCGTCATGTGAAAATCATCTGTAATATCCTGTGATTAACTGGCCATCTGTCCAAGGTGTACAACGCCTTTCACCCTGAGTCAGCTCGGATAGAGTCAAGCTTCCCGGGAATTTATGCTTTTGATTATATTTATGCACGGAATGCAATGGAGAAAAGATTGTTCTTTACAATGGCAACCTTGCAGTTGACAGCCGAGTAAAACAAGTCCAAATAAAAGTGGACATAAACACATGAACGTAAATCGTAGCGTGTGATACAGGTTTGTTTTATAATTGAGCAGATGAGTTTTATCATTTGTTGCAGAAAGCTCCAGTCAGGCAAAATGTTGAAAGGCAAAGTTTGACAGTAACGGTGGCTCGATGTCTCGGGGCCAATTAACGTGCCTGTCGGGCCACCTGGGTTTCACTGACATTGACCCAACTCTGCCAGTACAAATATCATTCATAAGTACGATGAAATCAGCACGCTCTTACTTTTTCAATATTTAATTTTCAGGATTTTTACTTTTATCCTTTTATATTGATATTCACATCATTGATCGTTTTAACACGCGACATTTTTTTTTCCTTGACTTGAACAAGGGATAAAGTCCAGATGCAGATGTATTTTTTTTTAATCCATACTTTGCCACATTCATGGCCAGCTGCCCTAATTGGCACTCTTTGCTTTTTATAAAGGCGAAGGTGGATATTTTTTTCGCGGCTGCCTCATTCACCCAAGTCATCGTACTCTTATGCAATTTGGCCACTGAGACTGCATGCTTCATATTCATCCATCCATTTTCTAATCAGTTTATCCTCACAAGATACGCGGGCGTGCTGGAGCCGATCCCAGTTGTCCTCGGGCAGCATGCAGGGTACACCCAAAATTGGTTGCCAGCCAATTGCAGGTTACGCATAGACAAATGACACACACTTAGAATCACACACAGGGAAATTTTAGAGTGTTCTATTAGCCTAGCATGCATTCTTTTGGAATGTGGGAGGAAACCGGGGTACCCGAAGAAAACCCACGCAGCCAGGGGGAGAACAGGTAAACTCCTCACAGGAAAGCCAGAGCCCGGATTTGAACTCTGGTCTTTGTACTGTGAAGCGGGCATGCTAACCAGTCAGCCAATGTGCTGCCCTAGGCCTACATATGACATTTTAAATACTGTATCTGTAAGTATTGTTTTGGGTCACAGTGTCTCTATACTGTATTGGCACAGTGGCTGGTTGGACTTTACGATCGTTATCTTAGAACCCAGAACCGTATCAATCGTGTGTATGAAAGATGGACATTTATGCAGATTCGATCCCATTTTGTGGCGCTTTTGGTAATGCACTTCAAGCATGTTGTGCTGTACTCTGACTGTTCGGAAACTCACAGTGTCGTTAGGACGTGTAGCTCGGTTACTCAGAGTGCCACACTTATGCCACTTTGGCTGTGGACACAGAGTGTTAGAGCGTCAGGCAGGACAAGATGGATGGATTGATTGGAAGGATGGATTGTGTGTGTTGCGGGGGATTTGAATGGTTTTGACAACAAAATGTTCATAGGTCACAATTCCAAATCAAATTCCAGAGATTTGATCCTCCATTGAGCATCAGGACTAAACTTTTAGTTCCATGGGGGACAGATGGTTGACTTAATGTATGTTATGGAAAAGAAAAAAAAACAAACTAATGCTTTGGGGTCAAATTTTGGCCCGAGCAACCCTTTATTTGTATTCCTGCTGAAAAAAAAAGGTTAGTGGCATCTTTGCAGCAAGAGGAACATGCAGGCTTACATAACAGATAATTAAACAAGAACGGCATCCGTGAGAAATGTGTTTCTTTGCATGCCACACGCCTACAAATACGCCCTGGGATTGTAAAAATTCAACACTCCATCCAGTAATCACTGAAAGTGCCTCGGTGTCTACAGGAACCCGGCCCCACCACTTTCCCCAAAATACCAGTTACCACTTGTTTGAACAGTGTTGACTTTTGGGTTATGCAACAACAAATAGCTGGCATTTGACTTTGTTCTCCCCAGATTTTAAAGCGCTGGCCTTTGACTGGTTTTATTTATTTTTGTGAAACTTGGATTAAAATGACACGATCTTCACTGAATAAGATGAAAAGTCGGCAAACCTGCTCGTTTCTAAACCCACTACCAGGATGAACTTATGCATCTTTCAACACCATTTATAGCTTTTATAGTGTGGCGCATGCTCTTGGCGTACCCCAGACACAGCAATATTTGTCCCAACAAGTATGAGTTTCTGCCTTTAACCAGATGATGTCTGTCATTGCGCCAAGACAGACCCGCGAGAGGCAACATGATGCCAGTAGGCATTGTAAGTACGCGTGTACAGCCTGCGTTAGCCAACTTGGTAAATGGTGCATTGTGTTTACGGCATTAAAGTGGCCCCACCTCAGCTGTGACGTAACCACTTTCCATGTCCCCTGCACAGTCCATCATCAACAAGATGCGTGTGTGCTGCTAAGCTGACCCACTTGCGTTCATACCATGTGCTGCTGTGGGTTATGCAACCTAAAAGAGTGACACACCACAGACAGCCTGAGCTGTAGCCCCGCTAGCTGCTGGGCTATTCTTAGAGTGCTGGACAAAAAAAAAACAATAACATCAGCTATACCATTTTTTTCTTAAAATGTTCCTGTATTGTTTTATTATCTATCCATCCATCCATCCATTTTCCGATCCGCTTATCCTCACAAGGGTCGCGGGGGGTGCTGCAGTTTATCCCAGCTGTCTCCGGGCAGTTGGCGGGGGACACCCTGAACCGGTTGCCGGCCAATCGCAGGGCACACAGAGACGAACAACTATCCATGCTCACACTCACAACTAGGGACAATTTAGAGTGTTCAATCAGCCTGCCATGGATGTTTTGGGAATGTGGGAGGAAACCGGAGTACCCGAAGAAAACCCACGCAGGCCCGAGGAGAACATGCAAACTCCACACAGGGAGGCCGGAGCTGGAAGGTCAAGGCCTCTGCGCTGTGAGGTCAACGCGCTAACCATTGGACAACCGGGCCGCCCATATTTTATTTTATTTTATTGTTATATAATACAGAGTTTGAATTCATTTCACCAGGGAACATTTATTTCATGCTGACAGAACACGTTAAAAAGTAATTCCAGGTCCCACTGTAATGAAAAAAGTACTGTGGAATGACTTTGTTTTTCAAATTTCAAGTTGCACACAAAATTTTTGGGCAGAAAAGCTGCCTCTACTAATGTGCGTGTTTCGTTCGGCTAAAAGTCTCAGCATGGCTGAGCAGACGGATCTGTCAGGCTTCTCACGCGATGTAACCATCAGTTCTTTTAGACCTCAGACAATGATGGTGTAGTGGTACTTGCCTGACTTGTATCCGAGCAGCGTGGGATCGGTTCCCACTCACTGATGGTGTGGATGTAGGTTGGTTGTTCATCTCTGTATGCCCTGTGACTGACTGGCGACCAGTAGCCCGCCTTTCGTCCGAAGTCAGCTGGGATGGGCTCCAGCTCCTCGCGGCGCTATACAGGATAAGCGGTGTCGAAAATGAATGAATCAGACCTCAGAATGACGGATCATTGTCGGCTGTCAACCCCCCCAAACAAAAAAACTACAGTACTTCCAATTCAAGACCGAAAAATATTTTTATTTGAAAAGTGACCTGGTTCTACCCGTTATCTGTCTATGACCGACCGACTCTTGACGCATGCCCGCTCGATATGCAGCGAGCGGCTCTCCGATGAGTCAGTGAAGTCTTCAGAACTGGCTTGTCAACAAATGAGTGTCTTGAGACTGTCAACTTTGATGACTAACCGTTTCACAAAGGCTAAAAAATCACTCAATATCGTTGTGGTGGGGCGGGGGGTGTAACAACAACAGTTTACAAACGGGCTCACGGAACAAATTGATTCTATAACTCGAGGTACCACGATGTAATCAATGAACAATTTGGACAGTTTTATCTGCTCTGTGTCTGCAGATTTTGTTTACCGCGTGGATGTGGACTCCTTGACAGAGAAAGGGAATCCGGCAAAGCGAGACTGTGAAGAACACAACGCGTTCATTTTGGACTGATATGGTCAGTTTCTTCAGTTGGGACCAGTATGCAATCAACTCTCTTCCAGCACCACCCGCAATGAAATGTCTTGACGATGTAGCTGTTTGTTTTCTAGGTAACCTAACCTACCTTTTACGGGATGACCCTTGTCCTGAGTTGGCTGCGTCGCTTCTTTCCTATGAACAGGCGTTGCTAACAGTTTCCCAACACGGTGCCTTAAACGGGGTCTTGCAACACTGAAAAATGTAGTCACACCCGTGATTTTTCTTCCTTCCGACGTGGATCAGGGGGGAATAGAGGGCAGGTGATTGAATGGATGGAAAAGCGCGTAGATTAGCGTACAAAGATTGCGGAGGCTTTTCCAAAAGATTTGGTTTGTAAACACAGGGAGCTTCATTCTTCATTGCGTATCGGACCAAAGCATGATGTAGCATTTCATTTCAGTCATTCCGCACTCGTGGTGGACTTCGAGGTATCCCCCCCCCCCATGTGGTGAGGAGCGACCTAATTAGCGACACGCTTTCCCTTTACACGCTCAGTTTTTTTTGAAACATCCTCAGGTTCTTGGCGACCTCTTCACTACTACACAAGTGTGTGACTAGTTTTCTTGTGGAGTTTGGGCTTAGACATAAATTAGCACTCACTAACATTTTTCTTGCCCTCAACACGGTCACCCGATGTAGCCTAGTTCTTATGAGGTGGTGTTATTGTAGAGCTAACCCAATGTTAAGACAATCTCCAAAACTAAATGTCAATGTTTTCTTTTTGCGACCGTTTTACAAATGTAGTTCATGTGCACAGTTTGTAACGTGTGACCATGCTCCATTGCTTTACAATGGACTTGTTCAAAATAAATATCACCGAACTCAGAAAACTCCTTTTTTTTTCTTTTCCAAAATTTGAATCTTCCAAATCCACAAGGAAAAAAAAAACCTTGAGATTCGCTTGTTGGTCTTTTTAATAAAAATGTAGATTGAGACTTTGGGTCTATCTAAAACGGTATAAAAAGTCAAAATATTACTCTTATTGCTATACAGCAATGCTGAGAAATGTAAGGGTTTAAACTACAATACGTACCTGTTATGCCACCAGACTTTTAGTTTGCTGTGGTTGATGCAGTGCTCAAGTGTCATCAAGGCCGTCATTATTTTTCTTTCCAATTCAACATTCAGACGTCGTTCCACTTGAAAAACAAAAACAACTTCACGCTATGCAAAATGTTTCACTGAGAACAATTTAAAAACAGTGTTGTGTGTAATCAATATGTTTTGAACTCTGTATGAAATTTCCCATTTGTACTGAAATGTATGTTTATTTGATGTACATCAACACATGTTTTTGTTACTGAAGTTGACAGGAGCCAGTAAAATATATTTTTGTGGTTTTTTTTTGTTTTCCTGTAAATATATTTGATGACATTTCTTGAAATAAACATGACAAATTTAGTTAAAGTCTATTTTATATTCCTATAAAATATTACTCCACCTTTGTATTGTAATTGGACAGCAATAGTTGCGACTGGTTCAACTTCAAAACCTTCCAAAAACAAAAACCATCAAGCAGAAGACAGTTTGAGGGGCTTTTGAGCTAAACGCCAAACCTTTGGTAACTCCTGGTGAGCTACTCCTAATGTGTACTGGACGACTAATTCAACACACTATATGGCCTGGCCTCTTCCATTCACCATCGTGGCGTTGAAGGTAGCATCGGTATACATAGATGAGACTAATCCTAATCCACAAAACTTTAATCCACTGTGAGAATATACCGTTACTGTGGGAAGAAAGTGCGTCATTGTGACCTGTCCTAGATCATGAGCTCAGTCGTGACGTTTACCAGTCTGAGCTTGTCCATATTAGGACCATGACCAAGCACGGACTCGAGGTCAAGAGGTTTTGGCCCGAGGGCAGCGATGTCTGTCCTTACCACTGATTCTGAATCGGGCGAAACAGATTTGAATTCAACAGAATTTATGCACAACTGTTCCACGTTGAAACGTGCATTATTATTCCCTCTCTACTTCATATATAGAAATTCAAGAAATTATTGAGTTTTACAACACTATTAACACTACGATAGACATATAGACATATAACATGCAATCCTGAATAAAATTAACACCCAGCATTATTTTAAGAAATTTGTTATTAAGGAAACAATGTCACAAGAATTTGCACGCTTGGAAACACGTTTACTTTTTTAAATGAGGCAAAACAAACGATATTTTCTATCTAGCGGGTCTATCGAGAAAATGCACAATCACAACATCGCCCTAATATGTACAGTAACTGCACTGAACGACTCGTGAATTTTTCAAATGTAGATCTTCCTAAAATTCACACATCCAACTTTATTGGATTCTATGATATTGTTTCCAAAAGAGATTTGAACATAAAAGTGAAGAAAAGGATATGGGAAGTGAAAAGTTTGCACCGTTGTGCCTGGTGCAGCACATGCACAACACCGGGAACATCATGTCCCATCCTGCCAGCTGTTTGCAGGTTGGCATGAAAGCTCAGTTTATTGGATGGTGCAGTGCTGCCCCCTATCGATCACATTAGCTTTGTTATTATCACCATCATCATCATTACCATTACCTTTACATCCGACCATTCTCTCTGATAAGCAAGGCTGGGTCAGGACCGGGGGTCGGCAACCCGCGGCTCTTTAGCGCCGCCCTAGTGGTTCCCTTAAAAACCTTACCAACCTTAAAAACAAAAACCGAAAATGTTTCAAAAACCTGATGTGACAAGACAAGACAAGACGTTTTTTGACATCAGTGTCAACATACTTTTCGTGACACACTAATCCATTTCTAATTGAACATTTCTGTTGGCCAATTTCAAACAATGGACCCTTCAAATGTGCAGATCAACAAGGCCGAAATGAAAGATAACGATGCCTTCCTCCCTGAATCAACCACGTATTAACCTTCATCTCTGAGCAATTGAAACAATATGATAGATCCACCTGGAGAGATGGTGAGTCCTTTTGATTTAGGGTGTAGCTAATCTGCAGCGCTCAAACAGTCCCCAGTGCAGCCTCTGTATTTCTTTTCGACTGAGGGATAGATCACACAAACTGAAGTGAATGTGTGGCTTTTGAAAGGATTAGATTCAAATGGATGTTGTCATCCAGGAATCTCATGTCTGATCCTGCAGACCAAGCAAGTATCATATTTGGACTGGTGGAACAGCACTTAAATCATGGATGCTAAGCCTTTCTTTAGACCCTTCCGAGTACGAAGGAGCAGAAGTGGTTGAAGACCGTAAAACCTCACTGGAGTTGTTGGCATGTGAGATCAAGACACAACACCACAAGCGATTGATGACTCCTCTGCATTGCTCATGAAATTGATTATTTGAATGATGCTGCTTAGAACAAACACTGGCTGGATGGATACCAAACTGGGTGTGGCGTTGCTGTGTGTTGTCCCGATGGTTTATACCAGTGGTTCTTAACCTTGTTGGAGGTACCGAACCCAACCATTTCATATGCACATTCACCGAACTGTTCATTAGTGAAACATAAAATATGATTCAAGAATTGTACCTTCAGTTTTGCCGGTGCGAGACTAGAGTTGCTCAACTTGGCATAACAAATCATGCAGATGGGACGCTGAGTCCCATCATGTTCCATGATACATGTGAATCTCTATGTTGTACATATTCGTCCGACCACTTTCTTTTTTTTTGCTTGACATATTCAGCATATATATATTTTTAAAAATCACATGATGTACTATCACGACAGTCACACGTTGATGACTGAGCAAACATTTCCCAGCACCACTGGTTGGACAAGTGATGTAATATGATCATCTGCAGCGGGCGTGTTATAACTAATTGGCATGTTGAGTCGGGTGTGTCTTAACCTCCAAGGCAGAGGCTCCGTCGAACCCCCGAAACCGATTCATCGAACCCTTACGGTTCGATCGAACCCAGGTCGAGAACCACTGGTTGATACATTTGTGAGTCCACAAAGACGAGGGCACCTTGACAAGCCGACGTCCTCCGGTGTGTGTGGCGCTCTTGATTGCAAACCACCAGAAGCAGAGCCTCATCAGCCGCTCTGCCGGACGTGAGATGGACATTTAAAAATATCTGATAAGAAGACGTAATTGCAACACAAGCATTGAAAAGATGATTGCAGCTCAGATGATGAAATGAGACATCCAAGCTTATGAGTGATAGAATTCTGATTACAGAAGCACATTTCAAGATGTTTAATCTATTCTGCCCTTTACAATATAGGCACATGGGATTTGAATGACATGGTGATCTCAGTAGCAGCGGACATTTGGCTGATTGATGGCCTTGATGGAGTCTGTGTCCTTGGGATGGACAGAGACTATTTGTGGTGCCTGTGATGGACATCCATCCATCCATCCATCCGCTTTATCCTCACAAGGATCGCGGAGGTGCTGGAGCCTATCCCAGCTGTCTTAGTGCAGTAGGCGGGGGGACACCCTGAACCGCTCGCCAGCCAATCGCAGGGCACACAAAGACGAACAACCAACCGCGCTCACACCTAGGGACAATTTTGAGTGTTGGTATCCATCCAGCCAGTGAGTGTTCAATCAGCCTGCCATGCATGTTTTTGGAATGTGGGAGGAAACCAGAGAACCCGGAGAAAACCCACGCAGGCACAGGAAGAACATGCAACCTCCACACAGAATCGAACCCGGTACCTCTGCACTGTGAGGTTGACACGCTACCCACTCACCCACCGGGCCACCCTGTTATGGACGTGTGATCCAGAATGACACACACCATCGAATACCATAAAAAAGGTATCACCTTTTAAAGATGACACCTACTTCTTCCCTACTGATTAGTCCAACGGGTCAGTTTGATACAGACTTCTGAAATTAAAAAAAAGCTCAAATTACAATTAATCACGTTATTATTGGTTAAAAAAATTACAATCATGTAACTTGTCTAAAATGTGCATGACACAAAAATTGGGGACTCAAAAACGGAGGTCATGGCCATCTCGCAAGTGGGAGTGATGTCATGCACATGCTTGATGGAGAATTCGATCTTGCCTCTCTGTCATCAGCGCTTCCCATAACATCTGCAACAAGGGGGAATAAAACTCAGCACATTCTCTCTCTTAAGTGCCAATTTAAAGGGCGCATGTACTTTTTAATTCGAGAATACTTTCTTTCATTATTTATGATTGTATTATTAATTATCATCTTATATGTTTTGTGTCCGGTTCTTTGTTGCGGCTGCAGTTGTTGTGTACATGCTGCATAAATAAAGTTGAGTTGAGAATATGAAATACTTTAATTTCTATAATTCTCTCCTTTGTTTGCATTTCAAATGGTAACTTACACGACATGTTTTACGTTCTGAGAAAATCACATTGCTCCCTCCCCCGGTGCAGTATTTTTTTGGGAACAGGGCTGTGGGCTACTCATGTGGTCTTTGTTGGTGACCCCTGCCATAAAAGATGTCATGCATGTAAGATGAAATATTTCACATTTCTTCAGTGGAGCTATGGCTATTTTCTTGTGTACGCTGGGTGAAGCATTCCTATCTCCTCCATTTTTTTCTTGTCCATTCATGTGAAATAGATGTCCTCAACAAAGCAGTCAAAGGCAAACATTTTGTGTAGGACTTTACAGTGGATATAAAAAGTCTGCACACCCCTCTCCAACTGACTGTTTTCGAGATAGAAAAAAAATGACACCAAGAATAAAAAAAAAAAGAAAAACTGCAAAACTTTTTCCATCATAAATATGATCTATAATCTGTACAACTCAAGTGAAAAGGAAAATCAAGGAGGAAGGGGAAGTAAAATTCGACTGTGGCAATAAAATGAAGTGTGCACACCCTGCTCATGCAACTGCGTTCAGAATTAACAAATGACAATTAAACTCATGTAAAATGGGAGTCAGCACAGACCCACCATCATTTAAATCGTTGGTGCCCAACCACCGGTCCGCGGACCGGTACTGCACATTTGGCACCTGACCGCATAGAAACAGACCTGCGAGCTGCGAGCAAATTGACTCCATCAGATGTGGCGGAAATGTGCACGACTCAAGCCATTCTGAGTCCCCCTTCGAACACTGATTTGTAAGAATCACCAATAAATGAAAGAAGCAGAAAACAGAAAGTCAACCGAACCAACGTACATCAAAACGCGCAGCTGACGGGCAGCCACGACTTCCGAAGATTAAGCCATTTTGACAAGAGAAGTTCCTCCCATGGTGGTATCTCCAGGGCGACGTGCAGGAGCAAGATGTGCGTAGTCGTCGTCAAAACAAGACAGTACAAGAAACCTGTTGAATCATTTAAACAAGTAGCACCCAAGTGGTCAAATGGAAAGCATGAAAATGCAAGCAGAATCTGCACAGCCCGCAGACATAAACATGAGCAGTTTAGTCGCAAATAACTAGCCGGCAGCCACCAGTTGAAATCAACAATCAATCGTGTCGTCTTTTGATCAGTCACATTTTCAAGTAGCAATGATGCTAACACTATAGGTAAGATCGTAACTAAAATGATTATGTTTATATTTTAAACTGTATTTATTATTCCTGACTGATGCATTTCTTTGTAGTTCACAGTGTTTTTTTTTAAATTCTACATTTGTTGTCCGATAGAATAACAAATGAAATTAATTTAAAAAATCAGTGTTAATAAAATGCTTAATCAGTCTATAATTATCATTTTTGGCACTACCGGTGCTTATTATTATTTTTTTAATGGTTGCCGTGAGCAGCATGTACTTGACTCAACCGGTCCGTGACACAAAAAAGGTTCAGGACCACTGATTTAAAGTACTCCTGATCAATCCCAAATAAAGTTCAGATGTTCGAGTAGGCTAGCTTTGTAAAAAGTTAACACCAAACCTTAACACACTTTACTACAGTAAAGCTTCTGCCACTGCCCAAATACTTCTGGATGTAACTGTAGTGTACATCAGTCAAGGGTGTCCTAATCCAAAAGTGAATCCCTTTGATAACTTCTAATTATCTGATCTGCTGCTTCTTCACAATTGTGAATTTGTGTGCTGGTGCTGAGAACTCTTCTCCTTCCACCAGTCACTGTAATTGGACCATGCGCTTTGAATTGGGCTCATCAGTTCCGCATTACATGTGAAGAGAGAGGCTGGAGGACAACATGGGGGTGAATTTAATCTGCTGTGAATCATTTGCTGATATGCACACAAACAAAAACATGATAATCAAAGTGTTTTGACATTTCCACCGTTTGATGGATGAATGGTCCAATCCCAGAGTGAATCAGGGTTATTCTTCAAATCAACATGAGTCAAATGTCCGTCAGCTCCACAAAGGCATTATCGGTCCTTAAGGCAATTATCTTTTGTGCTCGATGAGGCTTTTAATCAGAACAAAGTATAGCCTGCATAAACATGAACATGTATTCTACTATTCATGTTTTTAATAGGATAGGATGTGATAAATAATCTTGTTTGTGTTGAATGAAATGAACAGTTTGAAGTCAAAATTCTTCGAATTGGTCAAGAAAATATGGAAGGGGGGAGTAAATATGTAAAATATTTATATTGGAATTTTAATATGAAATATGTGCACATTGCAGAATATGGGAATTATTAGAAAATGAAAAATGCTCCCAAGATGCTCTCATTGAGCTAAACAAGTTGAAATTAGATTTGTACCATCATGTAATGTGTGTGTGTGTGTGTGTGTGTGTGTGTGTGTGTGTGTGTGTGTGTGTGTGTGTGTGTGTGTGTGTGTGTGTGTGTGTGTGTGTGTGTGTGTGTGTGTGTGTGTGTGTGTGTGTCCTCAACAAAGCAGTCAAAGGCAAACATTTTGTGTAGGACTTTACAGTGGATATAAAAAGTCTGCACACCCCTCTTCAACTGACTGTTTTCGTGATAGAAAAAAATGACACCAATAATTTAAAAAAAGAAAAACTGTAAAACTTTTTCCATCATAAATATGATCTATAATCTGTACAACTCAAGTGAAAAGGAAAATCAAGGAGGAAGGGGAAGTAGGGAAGTAAAAGTCGACGGTGGCAATAAAATGATTGCCAAAATGAGTGTGCACAACCAGCTCATGCAACTGCGTTCAGAATTAACAAATGACAATTAAACTCACGTAAAATGGGAGTCAGCACAGACCGACCATCATTTGAATGGATTTGAATGAAGTTATTCAGCTTACTAATATTTCAAGAAGGGTTCCATTTGAAAACATGTCATTTTATTCCAATGGCAAGTGTTTTTATGGAAATTTTGCAACTGGGAAAAGGAGGAATTTGGGTAATGTGGAAAACAGTCCTTGAATGTCGTGAGTATGGGGAAGTTGGAATGGTTTGAATAATGGAGAAAATGTGCAAGGAGGAGAAGGGTGAAAGTTGGCTAAATGTAATAATAATAATAATAATAATAATAAAAATGGTAACTTTCTGAGTGCGGTCAACAAAATAAATAAGGTGGTTTCAGTAGTGCGGAACTGTTTTCGTGTGTACCCCGCCGAGTGGCGGAAGACAGCTGGAATAGGCTCCAGCACGCCCGCGATCCTCATGAGGATAAGAATCTTGGATCACGATGAAAGGCTAATGTACAAAAAATTATTTTTTGAATAGTCAAAGCGGAAGTGATTACCAGGACGTATCTACTTCCGTCCACTCCCGTGCCGGGCAAGCGAGCTAACGATGCTTCAGCAAGGGAACATTTCCAGGCAGACAAGCGATGTGGAGGAGGACCCCACCCCGACTCGCGTGGATATGGATGCCGCAGTTCTTCTGCTGGGAGCTGGGATGACGGCCGCCACACATCCGCTGCTTTATGTGAAGCTGCTCATACAGGTATCGTTAGCCCAAGGAGCTATGCTAGCGAGGCAGTCACGTGATGAGCTGGACTTTCAGATGCCGGTTTATTCAAATGGAAACCCATTTTCAGTATCTTGCAATTGTATTTGAAGCATTCTTTGATTCATTCATGTAGTGTGTGTGTTCGCGTGTGCATTTTTAAATGTTATGTTACATTTCGCGTGGTTGCTGATGATTGAATCTTGTTGTGTTTTGTTTTTTGTGTGTGCGGAGGGGGCGTATGCAATTTTATTGTGTTTTTATGCAATGACAATAAAACGAAACGAACGATAATCAATTCATCCTTGCACCTTTCTCGTCCATATCGTACAGCACTACATACACTGTGGATACACTGAGGAGATGACACTGTGTCGGGATTAACCTGTACTTGCTTCACATTGGCGCTACTACATTTTTAGGTTAAATAACTCGGTTGTGGTTATCTTATTAATATTGCCTACTGTTCGTAAAAATGGAGCTGACTTGCAGAATTTGATTTGCTCACTGACACATATATCTATGTGTGTATACATATATGTCTGTATTAATAAAATGTTCAGATAACTAATGTTTTACTTGTTTGTTTGATTTGACACTGAAGGACGGAACAGAGATCTGCTACGTACATGATTAACATCTACGCTGTTTCTGTTATGTACAATGCAATAGCAAACAGCATGACTTTTACTCACACTTTTCATCTGTATTGTTTCTTTTGTTTCTTTTCAGGTGGGACATGAACCTCTTCCACCAACTGTAGGCACAACTATGTTTGGAAGGAGAGTTTTATACCTCCCTGGCTTCTTCACCTATGGTGAGTGAACTTACAGTATCCATCAGTATGTACTATACAGTGATGCCAGTAACATTTTAGAAAGTAACATGTTACTCAACAATACAGATTTTTTTTTGTTTACAGTATTGACTAATTTAATGCGTTACTGATCTGACTGCAGTTACTTTGCAAGATCACAATTAAATCATGACAAAGAGTTTACAGAAATATTTTTCTGATCACTTAACCAAGTTTCTTTAACGTCAAGTAATCAGTAAAAGATAACTGTGGCAACACTGGCGCGGTAAATACATCGAATGCGTGATGTGTTTGCAGCACAGCACATTGTTAAGGTTGATGGAAAGAGGGGACTCTTTCGTGGCCTGTCACCTCGTATTGCGTCTCTTGCCATCTCCACTGTAATCAGGACCAAAGCTAAAAAGGTAAAGGAGAACCTGGATCCCCTCTTTTGTCAGCGCAATCCACAGAATATGCTCAGTTAAAAGTGCACGTTGTCTTTTTTTTTTTGTTTTTTTGTTCTTCTTGAGCAGACGGAGCGCGTATCCAAGAAGGACGACAACAAGCAAACCCCTCTTAGGAAATTAATGAAAGAGGTAAGGTCAGCTTTGGTCTGCTTTGAGACAATGTGACAATAGGTTTCCAATTAGTGAAGCCATTTCAGTACACAAAGTAAATGACTTGTCTCAGTGGATTATTTATCCATTTGATCATTACCATATCTCAGCACTTCATTTTTGTGTAAATAAATTGGTTGTCTTGTGACTGACTGTTTACCATCTATTGTTTCTTTGCTGAGTATTTGTCTGAACGTTTGGTTAACAAGTGCTCTCTTCCTGCTGTTTTTCCGTGTTAAATTGCTTCAAATCTTACTTGCCAGATAGGAACTACTTTGTCTGAATTGGTATTCATAAGTCTCAGCAAACGAAGATCAGATGTGGGGTTCCACAGGGTTCCATTCTTTGTCCACTTCTATTTAATATCTATGTGGTGCCCCTTGCTCAGGTTATGGAGCACCACAACATCTCATCATACTGTACTTGTGCAGATGACATGCAGCTTTACATTTCAGTGTCATCGTGTGACTATAATCCCTTGCTTTCCTCAAGCAATAGTATTTATCAAATCAATGATTGGACGGACCAGAATTTTCGTCAGATCAAGACAGAAGGGATTGTTTTTGGCCCAAGATCAGTGCTCACCTTGACTCTATGTCCTTGAAAGCTACAAATCAAGCCAGAAATATTGGCGTAATCTTAATTTAAAAAAAAAAAATCAGGTAGATGTATCTGATCCAAAATGCTGCCGCCAGAGTCCTTAAAAACACCACGAAACTGGACTACATCACACCTGCCCTCAAATCATTACACTGGCTTCCTGTGCGTAAAAAAAAAAGATTTAAAAATCTTACCGTTGGTCTATAAATCTCTAGATGTACTTGGATCAAAATACATGCACAATGTATACCTTATGATGCATCCAGACCTCTCAGGTCATCTGGGATAGGTTTGCTGTGTGTTTCCGGAACCAGAATCCCATTGTTATTATTCTCCACACCTGTGGAACAAACTCTCCGAAAAACTGAGATCTGCTCAAATCGTCAGTTTGTCATGAAAAACATTGTTTACTGAGGCATTCTCATGATCTGTCCTTTTTTTCCTCTTAGGTTAATTCATTTGTACGCTATATTTTAGTCTCGACTGATGTTTGGTTTTCATCATTTCAATTGAATTATTGCAGATAATTTTATGATGATTTTCGCAAATATCTGTTTGATGTAAAGCACATTTAATAGTATTTTGTCCATGAACACTTTGTCCATGTGCTATAATACACTTGCCTTGCCTTGTGTAGACCTCTCACGAGATGTTCATCCAGTGCCTGTCCAGAATAGCCGTGCATCCGTTTCACGGTAAGACAACATGTTGAGTGCTTATGCTATTTCTTAATGCTGAAGCAAAGTATTTCAAGGCTCAAAGAGAATGCAAAGTATTCAAGCGACTTGACAGCCAGTTGGGAATATTTTCCAAGTCTACTTTTCAAAGCAACCCCATTGGGTGTGTGAGCCGCATTGTGTTTCTATGACATTACAGCAAAGGTATCTATGCCTATACTGTGTTTCACCCATTCAAACGTGTGTGTGTGTGTGTGTGTGTGTGTGTGTGTGTGTGTGTGTGTATATATATATATATATATATATATATATATATATATATATATATATATATATATATATATATATATATATATATATATATATATATATATATATATATATATATATATATATTTTTGTGTAAAAAGTCATATGATTAAAAATGATATACAGTATCTCACAACTGGGTTCACCCCTCACATTTGTTTCTAATTTTATGATATCTGCTTGGGACAACACTGAAGAAATGACATTTTGCTAGAATGTTAAGTGGTCAATGTACAGCTTGTACAACTGTGTAAATTAACTCCATCAAAAAAAAAAAAAAATCAACACAGCCATTAAGGTCTAAACCGCTTGCAACAAAATTGTGTACACCCATAAGTGAAAATATTTCATATTTATAGATGTTCCTCTTAAGTATTGTGAAATGGCGAGCCTTATGTGGATGTGTTGCTTGAAGACTCTCCTTTCTTTTGCCAGTCATGTCAGTGCGTTGTATGGCCCAGTTTGTTGGCAGAGAGGTCAAGTACAGGTAGGCCTTTCTACAGTGTATCCCCAAATTATGTGAAACCTCTGGAATTTCATTTCAACGCGCACGACGTCCCACATGTTGGCTACAAGCTAAGTTTGAACGTAAACAAGAAGCTGTAGCATCCATTGAAGAAAAAAGACACTTGTCCCATGTAAAAATCCGCTTCAATTCCAAGCGCCGACTCTCGGTTCCAAATATGCATCCGCGCTCATTACAGGCGCAAAAAACACTAGCGCCCCGGGGCTGTCGAGCAGCAACTGTCAAATAGTGCAGACACCCCTCCCCCCCACCCCACCCCATCAAAATCAGTGCTGGTACACTGCCGAGAAGGCACACAACCATCAAGCACAGATTCTTCTCCTTCGACAAATGTCATGGTCAAAACACTGAAAACAGTCCACAGCAGGTCCGCATGAAGGACATCAAACACCATATGACAAAACAGAAATAACAGAAAAAAAGCAAATCTCTTGAAGAGCTCTTTCAGAGCTGCCAACTTCGCCGCCATCTTGAAATCATGAGACTTTTTTTTTTTGTAGGGACACTTATTTTCCTCGGACAAGCACGAAACTCATTCCCACCAGCTGTAAAACAGATGGATTTATTGCTTGTTTGTTAAAAACACACGGGAAGAGGAAAAAATAATTGCACAATAACTCACAATTTTGAGGAAAACTAATATCAAAATGTTCAAAATCACTCGGCTACCATTTGGCTAACACATTAGTAGCAAGAGTAAGCTACTACTGTAGTAGCACTTAAATTCGAAGCCATTTGACTGATGAGTGTGAATTTTCTGTTGTGTTCACAGTGGAATTCTCAGTAGTATCAGCAGGATCTTTCGAGAAGAAGGAGTCGCCGGATTCTACGTGTAAGACATCCTTTGCAGACTTCCCTGCAAGAATGCGTGCGGCTTAGCTAGCGAGCGCTGTCAATTAACTGCTGTGCCGATTGTTCTATCTGCAGTGGTTTAATGCCTCACGTACTGGGCGAGGTCCTCTTCTTGTGGTGTTGCAATCTGCTGGTGCACTTTATTAACACCTACGCTCTCGATGACACGGTAAATTCATCATCCACGAACAGCCGTCCGTCCGGATTGGCTTTCATTTAAATGGGAACAATGAATGTCCAAGTGTGTGTGTGTGTATCGCAACCCACGCAAGTGATCTCAAAGTACTTCTGGGAGCAAAAGTAAGAAGGCCACATGGGGCAGTTTGTTGCTGTTTTATCACAATAAGAGTGGAGGATGACATGTTTTAGTAGTCTGTGCTGGGTTTTATAGCACCAATGAACCTGTAAATGTTTCAGTCTAATTTTCTGTCGGACACATACAGCACATGAAAATATCAAATTTCTCTTGAATACATTCTACAATATATTGTATTTTTTAAAAAAGGGCACATACACTACTATTCCCTTGAGTTGTGGTTTTGTTTTCTGCCTGCAGTTAAGCCAGGCCTCAGCAGTGAGAAGTTACACAAAGTTTGTGTTGGATGTAAGTTTGACATTCCCGCGCAGCACACCAAGTGTTTCCCTTGTGACGCAAAGTCAACAGCTTCTTTCTTTCCTCTAGTTTTCAGTGAGCATCCTAACGTATCCGTTTATGCTGGTGGCTGACGTAATGGCCGTCAACAACTGCGGGTGAGTCACTCAAGTCGGGTGGTTTTATTGAACTATCCACACAAACAAATGTGACGTCTATGAAATGAAGGCAGTCTGACTTAACTGTTAACGGTGTAATGGTAAAACACTATCGATAGCACGGAGACTACAACCATTCATCTATCCGTCCATTTTCTGATCCGCTTCTCCTCACAAGGGTCACAGAGTGTGCCAGAGCCTGTCCCAGCCGTCTTCGGGTAGTAGGCGGGACACCCTGAACTGGTTGCCAGCCAATCACAGGGCACCCATAGACGAATAACCATCCGCGCTCACGCTCACACCTAGGGACAATTTAGAGTGTTCCATTAACCTTCCACACATGTTTTTCGAATGTGGGAGTACCCGGAGAAATCCCACACAGAACAACATGCAAACTTTCCACAGGAAGGCCGGAGCCGGAATCAAACCCTGCACCTCTGCACTGTGAGGCCGACGCGCTAATCAGAGGCTACACCCAACCTTAATATTTTCATCTGTAGCTGACACAAACGCAACACAGACTATTGTATTTCCGGCTTGAAAACCCGAACAGCGTCTCTACTTACACGTTACCGGCATCAATGTGTGTGGACACGAAGGCGAAATGACGTTGGATCAAACGGATGTCTGCCAATTGTACTTTTTAAACGCAGAGCGAAATGAATGAAAGTATGTTATTTTGATGGGCGTTTTGTCGTCAGTTTGACTGCAGGTCTTCCTCCGCACTCGCCCATCTTCACGTCCTGGCTGCACTGCTGGAATTACCTCAGCCGCAGGGTATTCTGTTCTTGTCATCTTGAGGGGATCGATACTGTCCATAGTGAGTCGGTCGCAATTGAAGCCAAGCTCTTTGTCTTCAGGGTCTCCTGTTCAGAGGATCTAGCTACTTCTCTCGCCGCGTGCCCGTCACCTCGATCCACGACTGATGTCATCACCATCACAACAAAGTGGACCGTCGCGATTGTAACTACTCAAGTGACATTCAAAACATTTACTGGTTGTACATCAACAGAATGAGAAATTTCGCAAAGAATAGAACAGGATGACACCATTGAATATGCATCGCTGCTTTGTTTTTCCTTTCTAAGGAAGGACGGACGAGTGGCTGGCACATGAGCCTTGCAGTTCTGAGCTTGGGAGGTTGAATACGGGTCTTGCCTTCCAGTGTTTGCATGTAGTCCCTCGTGCTTGTGTGGGTTTTCTCCAGGTACTCGAGTTTACTCCCACATTCCCAAAACAGTGAGAATTGTATTTATTTCTTTCACTTTTGACAGTTTCAACCAGTTTGTTAAGACAAGCATCCAATGAGCCCATCCAATTCCAATTGGGTGGAATGCTTAAGGCCACTCCCACCAGTCCTCAGGAAGTAGAAAGCCATCCCCCAAGAACCAGTCTCCATTTCCATATTTTCTATATGGACAGACATGAAATGTGATTTAATTTTGTGACTTTTGTACAGAATGTGCTCTATGTGGTCAAGAATAACGAAGGCAAAAATATTTGGCAATTGTTTGAAAAGATAGACAATAACACTTGTTAGCTAAAACCATCAAATTGAGCTTGTTGGGCGACTGTGCCTCATCTAATAACACTGATCAACAACAAATTTTAATCAGAGATGGCTTAGTGTGTCCTGAAACATATTTTTATGCCGATTAAAAAAATGTTGTGACTTTCCTTCCATCTTATCAAGTTTTTGAGATATTTTTTTGTTTTGAAGTTTGACCTATATAAGCTTGCGCAATGTGGCTTCCACCATGCGTTGTAATTGATAGCTATGACCTTTCATTGAAAAAATTTACCTGTTGCTGAACCTAACCCTTAATATCGTGAGGTTCATGTCGTGATAATGACTTTTGGATAATATGTATACTGTATTCTATGTTATTCTATTATATTTTTTTATGTTGTTTTCATTATTTTGCCCGAGAAAATCTAGAAAAGTTCACGTGTACAGTATCTCCGATTAAAAAAAAAACTTCGTAAAAATATGTTGACCACTGTCGTGAAGATTTGAATAGGTTGTATGAGATTGTTTTGAATAAAGACCAGACTATGTCAGAATGTCGACGTAATTCTGACAGTTAAGTCAGAGATGTAATATAAGAGCTCCTTGCCAAAAGTCCAACTTTCTCCTCCTCCACTCGACATGTTCTGACAATGAAAATGCAAAATGTTATTTCGCAACGCCCCGACTGTGGCTTCTGCTGTGATGCGCTACTGTCACCTGGTGGTAATTCAACTGGACTGCAGTTGTCGGGAGAACGCCCACGCAAGCTGTCATTTATTACTATGCAATGTAAATATGAAATGTTTGAATTAGGGTTTCAAACTGGGATTTTAAACTAGGAATAGGATTTAAAGCAGCTTTTCAGAATACGGTACATATTTTAAATTAGGGGTTTGAAACTAGGTTTAGGGTTTCAAAGTACGGTGTTAAACTACGGTTAAGGTTTCACTGTAGGCTAAGGCTTTCAAAATAGGGTTAGGGTTTCAAAGTTGGGTTTTAACCTAGGTGAGGTTCGGGTATGAAAGTAGCGTTTCTCACTACAGTTGGGGCTTCAAACTAGGATTGGGGTTTCAAAGTGGGGATTTAAACTAGTGTTTGGTTTCAATCTAAGGTTAAGTTTCAAGGTGTTAGGGTTATCTAACTTTTGTTTCATATTCATTTCAATCTGTGTGCCCATTACTCTCAACATTTGAGGAGTGAATGCAGTTACGGAGACAACACAGTCAAGTGCAGAGTAATTCATTGTCACATAGCAAAGAAAATAAAACAGCACCGAGTGGTTTAAATAATTATAATGTACATCCACCTTCCCAAATCCCCTCACTCACACTTCCAGATGACTACAAAGCAAACACACACAAGAGCATCATTTGCAACAACACACAGATCTTATCACATCAACATGGACTCTATTGCTCTAAAAAGCGACTAAGCACAATTACTCCAGTAACACATCACTTTCTCCCCCCCCCCCAAAAAAAGTACCCTGCCGAAAAGTAAAATGTCCACTGAAAGTTCTTCTCAAATACAATGTGCTCATTTTCTTCTTCATATATTACACGCGCTAAACGTTGACACTAGATGTGGAAGCCAATTCGTTTTCATTAAAAAACAGATTAAATGTCGCACGGATGATGTAATAAGGCAATACGATGATACAGTCAGAAAAGACTTGGCAATGCTAAAAAGTCATACAAGCAAACTGTGGGCTCGGAAGTGTGACAATGTGCTGATGTCATAGGAATCAATGTCGCGGCCTTGGATAGCAGAATTTGCATACGGCGGAACCTGACTTGTGTGTGCATTCATCAAACAATTCTCATTTCCATTGGTAAAATTGATGACATTGGTTATTTGAAAGACAGAAGGCCGTGTTAAAACCAAAGAAAACTTGTAGATGTCAATTCGACGCCTTTGGGTTTGATTGATTAGAATTACAATTCCTTCCATAGTCAATTAGTGTACATTCAAACAATCAGCATTTGGAATTCTTGTCGGAAATCAAACCATAAGACTTACATTCGTTTTGGAAGACAGCAGAATGGATATTGTGGACGTTGGAGCTGTTTAGCCCTCTTCATTACAGATCCAAAGTGAACATTATGCGTGTGCGCACGCCCGGGCCGTGAGCATGTTTAAAAATAAAACATGGCGCAGACTCCAGTTTTCAACTAAACATACAAAGGAGGAGTCAGATTGGTTGAGTTTGGATAAGAAACCTCGATGGATGCGCTTCTGTCAACTTTACGGGGAACTTTGAGGAGACTTTTGAATTCGCTTCCATGGGAATGATTTTCATTTCACCAGGATTTTTTTTTAAGGGGGTGGGGGGTGTAGCCCCCTCCAAAAAGACATCAAATAAGGTGCTATCATGCTGGACTAAGTATGTAGCATGTTAAATTCCCTCTTGTCATCATCAAGCAAATCGTATATAAAAATGACCATTTGCAATTACTACGCAGGGACATGAAGAAGAGGTTCTTCATACAGTCTTTGGTTGGACATCATTCAGCACTCGCAGCCAACATATTTGGACAAAATCCCTGAAGAGAGCACTCGACGCCTGTCAAGTGTCTACTAAACACATACTAAGCGGTGAAAAACAACAGAGCCTGCTGGTTGGAAAGAGGAAGAACGATGCTGGCTTTGAAGGAGGGAATGTGACGGAGCTGGTGTTGCGGTTCAAAAGAAACATTTCACCGCCACGTCCACTGGCGGAAAAGTCAAGAGAAGAGAATCCTTGAAAAGCAGGAATGCGGCCCTGGAAGCATCAGATTGAGTCAATGTGGAGAGACGCGAAGGCAGCGGTTTCCACGGTGCAAAGCGATCGGCGGGAGCCCTTTTCCAAACAAATTGAAGCGTCTCCCGGTCCGGTGGTGCGTGCCGGCCGAGACAAGTGTTAGGACAAGGACTTGTTTGCTGAGGCGGCTTCATCTCTTGGTGGACTTCATGTATGATGGGATGGCTCCTCGGGCGGTGAGGCCTTCGAAGCGCTTGTAGGTGTAGTTGATGAACACCCAATCTTTGTTCTTCAGGCCAGCATCCGAGTGGTTGGACACCTGAGTGGCTGCAGGAAGACACGCGCTTACGTCAAGCCAACATAAGGCCAACACACGACTGCGATCATACCTGTTGGTGTGAGGATGTCTGAATCGGGGAATTCGTCAAAGTTTGAGGTGTCGTCGATGCTTTTGATCTCAATGGGGATGGCGGCAGGCCTTTCTCTGCAGAACCAAGCAGGTTGTCAGGTTTGGTCATTTTGCATCATCTCAAAACTCCCGGACTTTGTGATGTATTCAACGCATAACACGAGACTCAAATCACAAGACAGTTGTGCGTCTTAGCTAGTTCCTGCGTGGCGTCCATCCATCCATTTTCCAATCCGCTTTATCCTCACAAGGGTCGCGGGGGGTGCTGGAGAATATCCCAGCCGTCTTCGGGCAGTAGGCGGGGGACACCCTGAACCGGTTGCAGGCCAATCGCAGGGCACACAGAGACAAACAACTATCCACACTCACACCTAGGGACAATTTGAGTGTTCAATCAGCCTTGCCATTCATGTTTTTGGAATGTGGGAGGAAACCGGAGTACCCGGAGAAAACCCACGCAGGCCCAGGGAGAACATGCAAACTCCACATAGGGAGCCCGGAGCCGGGATCGAACCCACGACCTCTGTACTGTGAGGTCGACGCGCTAACCACCGGACCACCGGGCCGACCCTGTGTGGAGTCTTTGCTCCAAAATAGCAGGAAGTTGCTTTCCACCCTGCTCTGTGTCTAAGTCATCATTTGGGGTGCAGTCAGCCACTTTGCTGGCACATCAACGAAGATAAAAATCACTAACTTGTTTTATATGAATGTGTATAAATGATGTGTGAATGCAAGATGCAAATTACCGATCATATTTGAAAAGAATCTGAAAAGAAGTCACACCTGATATGGTCGTAGTCCACACCTTCAAAGAACGGATTGGACTTGATTTCCTCCACACCAGCAGCACCGGTTCTGTGCTCCTCTTCGCAGCAGAACCTGTGTGTGTTGGATTGGAATAAAAAAATCACAAACACATACAAAAGAGTCAACCCATTACGTGTTCACTGAAGTGGCACCATGACAAAGGCAGAGCGGATTGATGAAAAGTAAGCGAAGTGAAGATGTGAGCCAAGCGGTCCTACCTGAGAATGAGGTCTTTGGCCTTTTCTGAAATAGGCACTTCTGGAGGAAAGGTGAGCGTCTCCTGCCAGTTCATCACTTTCCTGTACGTCTCCTGAGGCGTCTCCGAGCAGAACGGTGGATAACCTGAACGCAGCGTAGACCACACACGGCATGCAGCTTTGTCATCTTATCTGGCCTGGTCTCCAACTTGCCACCTGAATGTCACGCGAGAATGTCAGCACTTACCTATAAGCATCTCATACATGATGACTCCAAGACTCCACCAATCACAGAGTTTATTGTATCCATTTTGCATAAAAACCTCAGGAGCAATGTAGTCCGGTGTTCCCACAGTGGAGAAGGCCTGAATGAGAAGCACTCCAGGTAAGTACAAAATCATCACAGGAGCTGTTGTTCAAGTTCTGTCTTCTACAATTAGGTTCCAATGTGGAGGACTAACAATGGAAGATGATGCAATTTTTTTTAAATCCCAATGACCGCTTTTCTACATGAGTAATACAATAAAGAATCACTTAAATATCATTATGATTCAAGGTGGCCAGTACTTGAAGAGTGAAGTTCAATCGGGTTAAGTTGTGACTGCTTCATGTCACAATTTTGCACTATAGTGCAACTGCATCGTATTTAGACCTGAAAGCTTGAGCCCACTTTCACCTGAAGTAATGGTTACATTTGCCAAAGGTGCCTTCACACAAGGTAAGCACATCTGCAGCGCATTTTCAGATTTGCATTGGATAGACCGCATACATTTGATTGCTTGGTAAAGTTGTTGGACGTGCAGGGGAAGTCATTGGCAATGCGTCTATGTGCCACAAAAAAGCTTGGATTGATTTGGGCGCTCCACACACTGGGCCCTTTGACGAGTAAAAGCCAAAACGCACAAGCCTTTGCTTGGACAGAACCAGCCCACTGGTCATCATTCAAAAGAACAAAACAAAAGCGAGACTATGTAATTTGCCAGGCCATACATGGGAAGGGACGCACAAGATGGCAGGCTTGATTTTGGCAATAATAAGTTATTCTTAATGCTTTGGGTTGGTTGACAAAAACGTGTTTCCTTCAAGACTAACAGCACCCGAGGTTGGGTACACTCACAGCTGTTTTGTGCCATTTACATTCAACTTCATTTTGCAAATTGAATGATAATTCAAGATATATTGTGTGTGGTGTGAACGGAGTGAAAATGTGTTTCCTTGCTCCTACCAACTGCCTCCTATTTCTCTTCCAGGTCTCTGCTTTTCTCTTGGAGTTCATGTTCTGAAATGCTGTGAAGGGACAAGATGTCAGTTTTGCAATGCTTTCAACCAACCAAACAAACCAACACAAGAAAGAACAGTACACCAAACTCGGCCTGATACGGGTCCCCGAGTAATTTGACTACCGGTACTTGAAAAAAGTTAAAAAGAATACTTGGGGTACACGCACTTCTTTAGGTGTACACTGTCAGGAAGTCAAGCTAACCGCAGCAAAAAGTGTTCATGCTATACATGACAATGACACGCCGTCAACGTGCTAAGAAGGCCAACTTCAAAATAGCAGGAAACTTTACCTGACCATTTAATATATACAGTATATAATCTATGTACTTCAACGCTACACTTTCACTTTTAAGTTGTTCCCGGCAACGTGTCGCACCTAGCGGCTGACTTGACTTGTTTCCTAGTGACGACAACAAAATGTTGTCCTGAAAAAATGTTCAATCACTAATTAAGGGCACTTAAAAAAAAAAAAAAGAACAACTTAATTACGCTGATATTTTATTGTAAGTCCTCTGTTGCCAGCGTTTAGCACTAGCAGAGCTCAAGTGAATAAACGTTAATGACGCTACATATGTTCATACTGACACCCTGACACAGTTGCTGTTGCTACTGATCACTTTTTAATAAATCAGACTTACTCAAGTGTGTTGTTTTAGCCAGCGGAATTTTTATAGTTTTTGTGACGTCACTTTGGCTACCAGACCAAAATCTAAGGGGAGAGATTGATTAAAAATTTTACTTAGGAAAATAGTGTGCTGCTATTCAGTTTAAATTCAAGTGTAAAAAGTTGATTACAGTATCTAAAAATGAAAAACAATTGGCCAAAGTGCTTTTTTTTTGGTCTTCTGAATCTTTAACCAAGCTCGCTCTTGCTATCTCTCGATTTTTTTTTTTAAATCAGAAATCCCAACTATTCTCTAGAATTTTCAGTCGGACATCCGAATAGCTAAAAATTTGATAGCTGCACCCCTATAGCAAACATTTAATAGTCTACTGTATGTTCATTCAAACCTAGAGTGGAAATGTGTAGTAAAATGTTCATAAAGTTCATCCAAACTATGTGAATGACTTTTTCAATGACTCGGACATTATGAATAAAAAAATGGCCGTATAAAATTGAAGAGTTACAATTATTGGTTTTGAGAATGGTTTCCAATACCTTACACACCATTTCAATATATTTCGAATAAAACTCTTGAACAGCATCAAGAAAACGATGTCAATGATTATGGAAAGGGAAGAGATTTCCCGACGTCGCTTACTGAGGTCACTGGGCAAGCTATGGTTCAGGTTCTTGTAGAAATCTGTACGATGTGCTCTCTTCAGGCCCGTGCACAGTCCAAAGTCGGACAGCTTTACATGACCCTGAAAAATTAACACAGAGAACCCTTAGCACATAAGAAACTTTCATGCATTCATGTTAGGGCTGATCCACAAATCAATTAACGTTATTGCAAAGAAAGAATTATTTTGGCCGCTTCCATAGTTGCGATTGCATCCTCGCCGAAGTTCATTACTTGCACTAACAACCTGATTGCAAAGAGGAGCTACTTCACAAGATCAAGCAATGTTGCCAAGTTAGTCACTATTCAGAACCCTCTCAGTCAACCTTTTTTTTTTTTTAAACGTATTAAATGGGCGAATTATAAGCAAAACTGTCTCGTAACTTAACCTTGGAATCCAGCAAGAGGTTGTCTGGCTTAATGTCTCTGTGGATGAAGCCCAGCTGGTGGATGGAGTCGATGGCCAGGACCGTCTCTGCGATGTAGAACTGAGTGGCCTCCTCTGTCAGGGTGTCCTTCTTCATCAGCAGGGTCATCATGTCTCCTGAAAGGATAACATCAACAACACACACGTCCACACTCTTACTTTCATCCCATTTATTTATGGTCTTGGCTTCTGTGGCGTTAGTGGAAACACGCATACCGCCAGGCAGGAACTCCATGATGAGGTAGAGGTTCATCTTATCCTGAAAGCTGTAGAACATCTTGACCACCCACAGGCTGTCTGCTTCCACCAGGATGTCCCGCTCAGCACGTATGTGACCCACCTAATCATCATCGAAGCGACCATTAGAGTGACTAACACCAGATTAGGAGCAGCGCCGCCTCACCAGCGGCACCGTGGCCTCACCTGCTCTTTCTCCAGCATGTCGGCTTTGCGAAGGATCTTCATGGCGTAGACGTGGCCAGTGTCCTTCTTCTGCACCAGACGCACCTGCAAGAAAGTGAGACAAAACACTGCTGATACAAGCCTGATGAACACTTGAGCTGATTTCGTGTGGCCTCAGTGACTTTGACCGTGACATGCATGCACATGTCACTGACAATGTTTTCTTTGTCAATGCTTATCCAAATAGAGAAGGCTGAGGACGCATTGATCACGATGTAGGCATCCAAAATTCAGTACTCATGAATGTTGGTTTTACCTCTCCAAATGCTCCACGGCCAATCACCTTCAGGGAATCAAAATCTTCCAAACCAAGGCGTGTACGCTTCAGTCGAAGAAAGTCGGTCTCTTTCCTTGCATGCTCAGTGCGCCGACGACTTTTCTGCGGACACAAGATTGTGATTATTATCAAGAAAACATGATTTTTTCCCCCATTACTCCCAAGTCTAACAATTCAAATCACTCACTTCTTCATCAGCCAAGCCTTCTTGATCCATGACCTTCTCCAGTTTCTTCTGCCTGAGCAACAATTTTTACAGTTTACGACAGTTTTTGACCGTAGTCATTTCTAGTGGATAAAATATTTTACACAGAATGCTTAGTCCATGCATTACAAAGAGACAGATTAATCTGTTGCTGTTACCTCATCTCTCTCTCCTCGTGCTGGGCAATTAGGTTGCTGTAGAAATTCTCCAGGGTCACCTTGGCCATGGTGACACGTTCCTTGGTGTGGTTACTCATGGAAGAGCATGAGCTTTGGCCCGTCATTGCCATGCTTTACCTAAAGCAAGACAAGTGACACACACACAGACAAGGTGAAGGTGATCTGCATCCGGTGTTGTGAACGCCAAAGCCCAACTAGTTCAGTTCTAACCGCACTGGGTCTGAGAAAACTCAAGACTATGATATAATGCGCAGACCAATGCATAAAAAGAGGAAGGAAAGAGTGTGGCATTGTGACAGCTGAGTTATGAAGAAACAAAAAGGAAATGTGCAAGAACAAGGTGGAGTCACTCTGTCTACATAATTAAAGAACACAAAAACACATTCATGAAAATGTTCAAAAATATACATATACGGCCTTTTGTTACGTGATCCAAATTGATTCATATTACTCCTGCTCAATATGGTCTGTTCACAATACATTTTGTAGCGGCTGCAGTGTTTTTGAGCAATCTTATCCATCTATCCATCAATTTCGACACTGCTTATCCCGAGCAGGGTTGATGACCTAGACTGTGTGTAAAATAGCTCTCTTCTGTTACTGGTTTATGACTGATTCAACTTATATTCTATTCAATGTCGCAGGGAGCTGGAGCCTACCCCAGCTCACTTTGGGCAACCAGACAAACAATTATGCACGCCTACTGGCAATTTAGATGATCTCATTAACCTAGCAAGCATGTTTCCTGAATATTACAGGAAATGCCGGGAGCATTAGCTTTTCAGTAACATTGACGGCACCAAAACAGTAAACGAATGAGTTTCAGACAAAACAAAAAACAACTGCAAATACATTTTGACGTCGATTTTGTCCTTTTTGAAAATTAGGTTAACAAGTCATCTCGCAGTCTGTACGCAGCTGGACCACAATAATAAATCTTTTGAAGTCTTAACTGGTTTATGTGAGAAACATTTCAAGTCATTCGAATTTATCTTTAGAATGACTAAGTAGTACGCATGTAAGCTTCTCTCACGTAAAAAATAAGATGTGCGTGGGAGGACATTTGGATAGGGTCACGCATGACTAAAGCAACACGACCGAAATAAAGAACAGTACGTCGACACGTAGCGTCAACTCCGAGGCTGTAGGTACTGGAAAACAAAACGAGCATGTGAAACGCTCAAGAAAACGCATTTCAACTTGTAAGCAATCGTATATTTTGATCGAGTCGATGCCCTTGAGGTAACCGTTCCAGAGAGAAATGTTACCTGCTAGCCTTAGCTCTTAGCTTTCAAAGTTCCAGACTGTGTCAACTTTTGAAGAGTAACGCGACGGTCCATAAAATACAGTTGAGACATTTTATATCGTACTTGGTTTTACTTTCCTTTCAGCGAAGGAGCATTTACTTTCGGAAAAGTTTCGGAAACTCTTCATTTCCATGTTAAGAGAAAAAAACACCTTGATGGCAGTTAGTTGGCTAACCCTCGTTAGCCACTCATTTGCTAAAGTAGATCCAGGGCGTTTGGCGTACGGAAACACTTAAAACAAGTATTTGAATATGTCAGAGGACAATAGTTTTGACGTCTAATCAAAATACGAATGTTTGTCTTTGATCAAAAGTTGAAAGGTCGTTCTTTGAACGTCTATTACCTTTATCGAAGGTGTTGTGGTTGCCGCTTCTTCCTCTACTAGAGTCCCCAATGAAACGTCCAGTGTGGAGTCGGTGGGACACCTAGTGGTCAAAACCTAAAAGCGCTGCGCAGCCTTAAAAATACATTTTCTCTCTAAACGTCATTTCGTTGCTACAGTCTGCTGTCAATTTGAAATCTGTTCAAACACTCACAGATTCGTCTCTAGGTTTTAAATATAAATGACCTATTATCCTGGTTTCTTATGCTGACCAACATGATAGCAGTAGCTGGCTAGTGACATTGGCAAAACCTTTCATTTTATGGATTTTTAGTAGCTGTTTTTTAAAATCTGATTTGGACGCGTTTTGGGTACATTTGATCAAAACAAAAAACTCACCAGTCCGCCATTGCATCTTCTATTGACCCAATTGTTTGACATAATCACATTATAGTATTTTGTTCTGGGTTTTTTCCGCTTTAATTGACCTACGGTACTTTTCCGGTTTGTGGCCCATTCCAGAATTGGTATTTCAATTACAAAATAGCTGTTGAGCACTGCCTTAAAATCCCCCCCCCCCTCTTATTCCTCACTTTTGATAACCAGCATAGATATCAATAACAGATTAAATAAGTTTCAAGTCAACATTTCATTTCATGTGTTAATTATGCGTTGAAAGTCTCTCAGCATATACACAGCACTGGGACTAAAACCGTTTCAGCATATAGAGGAAAAAATATTGTGCTACGTGCTACATGATTCAGCGGAAATTACTAACGCTAAAGGACGTCAGCATTTCAATGCCTGAAGCTCTTACAAACTCATGGATTGTACACCTAAATGCCAGAGAATCTAGTAGTACTTATTTTTGCCCATCTGCCAAATATGGAGCCTAAAATATGACATATTCCATCTTGCGCATGCAGAAATAAAATATTGAATAAAGATTGAATAGAGAGAGGCGGCGCATTCTAGAATTCAGCATCTGAGGGTACCAGACTCAACTCCCCATGACCTGCACAGAGGTGCAGGTGGTGGGAGTGAAAGAGCAACAAGAATCGATTGCGCTTGTTGTGCAACTGTACATCAATGGCGGTGTTTCAGCCACATCCTGTGCACATGGTATTTATTTTTCAGATGTGTGGTTTCATGCCTGTAAGTAGCACTGCTCTTGTTTCTCACGCCTGATGCTTTGTTTGTGCCTGTGCTCTCTGCTGTGTATTTGTAATGTTTTTATTCATTTTAACATCATCTGGATGGGGTTGCATGATGAACCTTTCGTGTCACTCGTACATAACATCTAACTTGCTGGTTGAAAATGAAATCTGCCTTAGGCTTGTGGACATGTAGCGTTTTGTCATTCCATTAAATCCAAATTTAGGTTCTGATGAAAACATTTTTTGAGAAAGTGAACAACAAAAGATAAAAGGAATGACAGACAAAAATTTAACATTGAGGGTTGCATACTAATAGACTGTATGCAGATGGACTTGAAAAACTAGTCTTTATTTAAATGAAATGATTTCCTGCTCACCAGTAATAAACTGTAAACCAGTGTTTTGACAAAGTAGCAGCAATACAATTTGTCACTTTGCGAAATAAAATATTTAACAGAAAATGACAAGTAAAAACAACAGTGCAACATTCACTATCTAGGTATTCTATTACAGTATATACACTCAATGCGACAAACTAGTGTTTCTTGCTCTTTTCCTTTTTCTTCTTTTCCTGGTATTCCACAATCTTTTTGTGAAATATTCCTGCAGGGGAAAAAACTGCAAGTTAACATAATACACACACACAGTTTTTCCTCACCAGGAAATGTGCATTAACTGTATTAGAAGTTACCATCGTTAGCTTACTGGATCATTTATGAATTTATATGTAATTGGAATGAAGTAAATAGGAGAGTGCAAGCTTTGTTAAGAGTCTCACCCTGCTGTGGTCCAGTCTGCTGTTGCTCCACCTCCTGGATGAAGAGATCAAACATCTGACTCTGGATGAACTTTTTGACAAAGTGTCGTGTGGTCTTTGACTCGATGGCTTTGTAGAAGCTTCTTTTCTCAAACACCCTCTGCTCTCCGGTGTGACTGCATTTCACGTAGGACATATAATGACCGACTGTTTTCACGAAGAACAGCAGGAAGGCCTCCGACACGACACGGTTCAGATCTTCTGTCGCTGAAAGAGAAGACAGAAACGTTACAATGAATGAACGACGAGATATATTTAACACTTGCAAACATAGCAGTTGACCTACATGAGGCTTTCTTTCTCTGACCGAGTGCCTCTCGGATTTCACTGAGCAGTTTTGGGGGAAGAATAGAGCGCTCATCGCCGATCTGCAGCAGGGTCATTTTCAAAGCTTTTAATTTTATTTTTGGGAAAGTTGAGCACAATAATTACATGCAACTGACAAAAAAAAACCCAAATCTCGTGTCTTACAGAAACAATGAAGGTTTCCTTTTTGTTTTCTGATAAATCCACAATCAGTAGCTGTGAAAAATAAGAGAAAAGTATAGAGAAATGTCACTGTGGTGTTATATTGCACTGATGCCATTTTACAACAAGAAAAGCATGTGTGTAAATGTGTTCTATCAGTCGAAGAAAACTTAACTCACATCGCTTTGGTCGGTGACAAGGTCAAGCAGGTGTTTCTGTACTCCAAGCAGGTATGGAGTGGGTGCCATCACAACATCGATTAAAATCTCTGGAACGATGG
This sequence comes from Hippocampus mohnikei, assembly GCA_026261675.1. NCBI lineage: Eukaryota > Metazoa > Chordata > Actinopteri > Syngnathiformes > Syngnathidae > Hippocampus > Hippocampus mohnikei. The sequence continues at coordinate 13,923,375 of JAKGUB010000284.1, forward strand.
AGATAAAAGTGTGCTGCCAGGTAAAAGGATAAAGAAGGGCTGCTACCGCATGTATGACCTGGGATAACGTGCTGCAGAGAAAAAAAGAGGAGAGAAAAATGTTATCCACTTTAAAATTTTTGGCATTATTAAGCAATGCATGTGTGAAAAATGACATCATCTTAATACAGAAGACACAAGAACAAACATTTGAATTATATGCTATTGGGGTTATGGTTTTATTTATTAATTACTTGACGGACCAGATTTTTAAAAAACATTCATTTTTTGGTGTACATTACAACTTACACATAACTACTGCGACTTGTAATAAATTGCATTGTTTTGTCTGAGCAACAAACAACAAACAGGTTGTTATCCTGTTTATAAATATACTTGTACAAATAACATGGCTTATTGAATGATGAGCTGGGATCGGCTAATATCAAAGTTTGCTTGTAATATCTTAAGTATAATTCAAAGTCAGGTGAACACCAACGATTTTACCAAATAAGCCACTATATTCAGTACTAGTACCAATGAAGTCATATTTCAAGAATGAGTTTGCGTATAGTACTCTATATGAATGGTAGTGGATGGTTGAGTACAGGGCGAGTGCGCATTACCCCAACTCATCGGCAATGAAAATGATCCGTCTCTCAAGGACTGCGGCTGCAAACACTAATAGCACCTCGTCATCTGTAAGGCAACTGAACAGCACTTCAAAGTTGACGTGCTCCAGCCAGGAATCGAATGGTCGCGTCAGTCTTATAATCTGGGAAGAAAGAGAGTTACCACTGTCACCAATATGGCACACAGCAAATAGCAGGTGGTCACCCACTTGGCATTTCAATTATCATACGGCCATTGTGCGATTTCCAATAATCGTGTTTATTCTCAGGACAGTTGCAGGTTACTTCTCTATTTTGATCACGTTATCAACAACACATGCAAGGTGCATACTTGATTTTTTTAAGGACTTCCACCGCTAGGTACTGACTGCAGTAATTATAGCACAAACATTGGCAAGCATCACTGAATAAGTGTAGTGAGTGAGAGCTGTTGAAACATGGGACGTGGCCTCATGCTCGGAGGTGTAAGTTGAGCAATGTGGGACAGGTTGAGACATACCTCCAAACAAACACACCCACCTTGAAGGATGAGTCTGTTCAAGCCATTACAACGTGGCCTCTCTTTTAATGTAGAAGTACAGCGCTTTCTTTCAGACTTACCCCAAATTGCCAGAAGACAATCATTTTGTGACATCGTTTTTTTGTGAGCCTAACTTTAAATACTTCAGGGGTAGGATAGGCAGAATGTTCACTGAATAAGAAAATATAATATGGTATATACATACACACGGTACATAATTGATATAATAATGTACACATCCCCGTTCAAAATGCTCGGTTTTTGTGACAGGAAAACCTTTTTCTAACATGACTATAATCTACACAAGTCAACTGAAAAAACATGAAAGCTTTTCAAGAGGGAAAGTACAAACAAACAACGGAGATAATGATTGCACAAAAGTCCAGACCCTCATGGAACCGGGGGTGTGGCTGTGTTTAGACCAATCACATTCAAACACACTTAAACTGGAGGCATTCTATCCTGTCAGAATTTTAAAGCCCAAATAGAGTTCAGAGGTTTCAGTAGCCTTTTCTGTTATTTTTGTAGTCACATCTTAAAGCACAAGTGCAAGAGTTTCCACAGCATGGGAAGCATGAAAGGTTTACATTGTTTGCGTGCCGGTGTGCTAACAATGATCTTTCATTGTTCAAAGGTAGTCGTCAGGAGAAGAGTAATGGAGTAAATGTGGAACAACAGTGACGTGACTTAGTGTTAAAAGTTCCTCCAGAATTGATGAAAAGACGAGAAGAAAACTGGTCAGGGAAGCGGCCAAGAGGCTGACAGCTAGACTGAAGGAGTTGCAGGAATTTCTGGCAGCCTAGCTAAACATCTGAAATATATTTGGGGTTAATCAAAGGCACTTTGAAAAGGCAGGTGAATGCTGACTCCCATTTAACAAGTTTAAATGTGAGTGGTTAATTCTGAACACTGCCACATTGTCAGTAATAAGAGGATGTGCACACTTGCGCAACCACATTATTGTCGTTGTACTTCCCCTATTGAAAATATATATTTTTTTTCAATTGAGTTGGGGGATTGGATGGAGTGTAGGTCACATTAATGGTAGAAAAAGTTTGGAAAATATTTTTATTGGTCTCACGGATGGCATCACTCATACCGGCATTTGAACAGGGATTTGTTGACTTTTTATATCCACCATATAATAAATGGATTTTTAACATGAAGAAAAATTTCATATTCACACTTCATATAACGCAAGTCCACAGACTTCTGATAATGCTAAGTGGAGGTGTGGTATTGCTCTGACCTCAGTGCCCGACTCAGGAATGAAGCTTTTAATCTCCACAGTGTTTCCTGGAGCTGGGAATGGAGCCTCCCGCAATTTCTGCATGAATGGGTAAATCATAGCCATGGAGATCTGCCGCCTCTTCTCAACCTCATCAAATATCTGCCCGCAAAGAAAAAGACGAGTCATAAGACAATGCACCAATAGACATGAGAAGAAAAGTTGGAAAGACTGACGCTGTACTGGACTTGACATTTCATCATGAGGTCTGTGCTATAACTTTGGCTCAAGGCACACTAATATCCCAGTTTGGTCTCTAGTCCAAGTATTAAGTGGAGATTCAAGACATTTGCGTTCCACTTGCAACAGAAAATTGAACTATGTTTGATAAATAATTAGTTTTTTTTTAATTCCACTTTTAAAGAAAAAAGCCTTTTGACACAGATTTGTTTAAATCACCTTTGAAAACAGGCCAAAACAAGCCAAGCTGCTGATGATACAGTACGCCTCAGGTGGACGAGCCCCCTTCCCACCAGGCTGCAGGTTGGAGAGCAAAGTGGTTAGGATACATTATGACTATTTCCAGTTCACACAGTCGACATGCTAACCAGGAGACGCCTGCAGTATCCATTTCTTCGGCTGCCGTCAATCTCCGTCAACACAAAGGAGAAGGTCTCACTGTCAACACGTGGGAATACGATGATTGAGAGATGTTGCATCGCAAGGAACTATTAATTAAATGTGATTAAATTATTTCCAGAATGCATGTGTTTTTCAGTTGTACCTGTGATATTCGGTCAAAGGGGCCCATTTGATACCTTCTGGGAAGCAGAAAAGCGTGATCGCCTTTAGTGTTCGCTCCTCTTCCTCCTTTTGAAATTTGGCCATTCCATCCCTCTGAATGTACGCACATGCACAAAAGCACACAAGTCAACAAGGATGCACACAGCCATGCAAACAATTTATTTAAACCTTTCATGCACCCTGTAACCTGATAACATCATAAGCTGTCCACTGTAGTAACTGTTGTCCCTGAAAGGGTTAATGTGGCCATCGTCAGTGTGGACCTCAGTATTAGGAATGGGGAAACAGAGCCCCACCACATTCAGCCATCTGTGTTTATTTATTTGTCTTTCCAATACACATTTTATATGTAACAGATAATCTTGATTGGCCTATGGTGTTTTATAATACAGCCATAAGAATTCTGCTTGGCAACAGGTGGACGCGTGGCCACCATAAGAGTCAATGAAGAAAAACGATTCATTTTATTGAGCTACAGTACGTTGTAAGACAGCTAAAATTCAAGTTTCTAAATGGAAAGGTTTTTCTTTTTGGAAGGAATCACATGATTTGTTTGTAGTCTCTGTTAGACAACAACAATGACGTTAACGCGACGGTATGTTAGGATAAACTGGAATGACTAAAGAAGGTCAGGCACACTCAAAATGAGGAAACAAGGACATTACTTGTCCTTGCATGTCAATCTGTTATCCATATTTGTAATTTTTGATGAAATACAAAAGCTGTTAATGTTACCGCGCTGCTGACTCAAAATGATCTGATCCATGTTTTTATCACAAAAAATATAATTACATGGAACAAGTTGACATGCATCAACATGCTTCTAATTTGATATAGTGGACACAAAATCTGTAAAAAATTAACATAATATGGAGAAGAGATTTCATTAGTCTATCTATACTGTACTTCTTTGTACTCCTTTTTGAATATGAAATATGGAAAACAATATCTCATTTATGTTATTTTCAAATTTGTTTTTATGTTCAAAAGTCGAATCTATTTAATTAATTGAATATAATTGTATGATATTGTACAAGCCAACCTTAGGGAACTGGTAGGTGATCTGAGGCTCATAGCTGTTGCCATCTTTGTTCTTCTTGAGGCTGACCACCACCAGGTACTCGAAAAAGTACTGACCACTGACAAAACGTCGTTGCCTAGTAGATTTGTCTTCCCCTGTCGGGCCCAGTAGCTCTGAAGGATCTTGCTCTTTCACTCCTTCAAAGATATTTGAAACGAATAACACGTTTTGTTAACTGTGGTGAACTGCTTGAACAGTTACCATAGAGGCATCATAGTTTGAATCAAATCTGTTTCAAATTTGATGTCATCTGAAGATGAACAAGAACATGGATTTGCACACCGTTTAAAAGGCATTTATCCAAAGTAAATTACAAAGGTCGCATTGCAAAATGAGCAGCAAACCCCACCCCCGCAATGACTAATAGCTCACAAACACCAACAGCCTTACATTCTTTTGAAAGTAAAAGCAAAAATCAGGGCCAGGTGGCGAATTGCTTGTGGGAAGGCACTACACTGCAGACACAAACTTAGAATTCAAGTTGAGCCACTCATCGATATTGACATAATTGACAAATTAAAAAGCAAAAAACAAACAAAAAAAGTATTGCTTTTTAACAATATGAAAGGTATCTTCATTGATGAAGAAGTATTACCGGTATATTCCAGAAAATGTATTCTTTTTTTTTTAACCTGTTCTAGTTAAATAGAACCGGTACAGATTGAAGCATGTGCAAGATTTTGTGTCTACATCTTACTGCTTGAAGGAATTTAACTGTGATTTCAACACAAATGCCCATCGCAAATTACGGTATTCAATTTTAACTGTGTTATTATAGATTACATATAGTTAAGAGGAAGACATAAAAAAGGAGACAGAATATGCTGTATAGGTGTGTTTACACACCAAGAGCCTGTTTTTTTTAACAAAGTAGTTCCCACCGAGGTTCTTCATGCAAGATGGCGATGCCATATGACCCATCACTCATCGGGTAATACACCAACAAATTCAAAGGCGAAAGTGTTAGAAGGAAGAAGCTCCAAAAGGAAAATATTTTTAGAGATGTGATTCTAGAATGGAACACTTACTATCTCTTTTGCCTTTGCGGAAAGAAGACCACATGGCACTTAGCCTCTTGAGTGCTTTGGGTCGTCCACTCCCATCTTCACTTGGGATGGTGCCTGTTAGGGAAGTAATGGTAGTTTAATTCAGAATAAAATACTTACACATCAGTATACATTTATTCAACCTTTTGACTGTGGAAATGCTCTTGGTTTTGCAGTAGACACAGATACATCAAGCAGGAGACCATCCATCACAACAAGGACGTACTATTTACAGCACCAAAGCCACAATAACCTAACAGGATTGCACCAGTGGCCACAATGCAACGCAGGATTCTAGTTAAAATAAGCCCTTTTAAACTAAAAACAATAACTTTCTTCTCAGTTTGAAGTGGAAATGTGTAATCCAACCAGAACTTGTTTGCTGTCGTCAGGAGAAGTAGGGAACGGAGAATTTGGGTGCCAGTCTGAGCTCCACTGTTCCTGGTCTCATTTTTGGAAAATACATTTTCCAAAAATATGCAACGTATAGTCCAATGCAACTTCAATATTTAATGTTTTTTTTTCTTCTGATCTCGAGTCAAGCCTGTTTCTCTATACAGTATGGGGTCTGCGAATGGCTGACAACTAGTCGATGGTGCATCCCGCCTCTTGTCCAAAGTCAGTTGTAGTAGGTCACAATATCGAAAATGGTTAGATGGATGATTGGCTTACCAGCAACATCCGAGATCAAGTTACTTTTGGGCTGTTCACCTAGAAAACACAAAAACTTTAGGTGAGTTTATAGATTTTAAAATACCGGTAAGTCGTTTCAACGGACCCTTAATTGTCAGAGTACAAAATGCATCCAATGGAATTACTAAAACACACATAAATTAGTGGACGACAGAGCAGTAGTTTGTCTCCAGGGAGACCTCTCCTAGCAAAAAGCTTCATCCTGTGTTTTTATTATTTTATCTACATGGCACCAAAAGCAGAACATTAGACTTTCAACACATAAATGAGATGCAATGGAACCAAAACTCACTGTGAAGTTGATTTGGTTTGATTGCAGCTACTTTTAAGGACTGCGGGTCAGCCAACACCGTCCATAATATTGATAATGCCGAGCCAAAAAGTTTGTCCTGAGAGATTAATGGCATAAAAGCACAGGAGCTTACTCTGAGGTTTTTGTTTTGTTTGGGGTTATTTTTAGAACACCGTGACAAGACAGCAGCAGGAGGAGGTGATTAATTTTCTCATTGACAATAAAATCCTCTGTCAGAATGTAGCATTGAATGAATCACAAATGCGCGGAATATTAACTTTACTGCAAGGCTTATTCAACAAAGATTTGCGGTGACTTGATGAAAGACTCTCGAGCTGTTTTGGCCGTTTCAACATATTTTCTTCTCTGACTAAAATCGCCAAAGACACATGTGGTATGTGTGCATGAACATAAGAGCAGGAATTTCCAGCTTTGCTGATTGCTAATGTTCACAAGATTTTCATTACATCCTTGTACATTTACTTAGCTGATATGGATTTTATCAATGTTTTTGGAGTCCTGGCAACGTAGTATTTCACTAGTCTGTCCGAATAATTCTTAGAGCGTGCTAAAGCGCTGGCAGGCTGCTGAAACATTTGTTTACTTCAGACTGCAGGGAAAGAATTTTCATACTTGTGCTGCGTTCACATCTCCTAGGATTACAAACAACCTCCCAAGAACTCTCTCAAACTCATCCTTTCAATGGCAAAAAGGCAACAGCCAATATTATTTGAAAGAAAAGAAAAACAATTCACTTCGCTTTAGAGCAGGCTACAACCTAAGAGTCTTCAATTACAGTACCCCAAGAAGCATATTTTTTTAATTGTGGCAAGAAGCCAGAGTACCGGTACCTAGAGAGAAACCACGCAATCACGACAAGTACATACAAACCTCACACAGGACAAACGTGTTGTAATATATTACGGTACAAAAAAACAAGTGGAGTCGTCTTTTTTGAAAGTATAACAAGGTTAAAGGGTATGAAGCACTATAACTGGAAAACAGGGGTGTCCCAATACAATGTTGATGTCTGATATTGGTCCTATATCAGCCCCCGTGTTCACTCCATAATTTTTTTTTTACAAAACAGTATCGGACTATACTACATGTATATAATAAGATACCATATATAATAATATATTATACAGTATTGGCACTCATATACAAGCAGTCTATTCCAGATTCAGTTTCCACCACATACTGAATGTAAAAAATTATATTCTGAAAGTACCAAAGTAAACTTAAAATATAATTTTGGAATTCAAACAGGAGAATTGAATAGGGTTATCTCTCAGGGTCCTTTAATTAATTTAGGATTTACAATATTTTATTCAAGTATAGTACATTTTAATGTTTGGGATTAATTTGTAAACACATTTTCCTCATAGCTACTGTTGATGATTATTGTTCGTTGTTTGATTTGTAGCACTTGATCAAAGCTTTTCTAACATTTCATAATAAAATAAAAACATAAATAAAAGCCTGTATCATTCTTGCTGATATCATATCGGATCGATATCACACAGTACATTAGGCTGCAATATCGGTATCGTATCGGGACACCCCCCACTGGAAAAGGACATGTTTACACTCTGAGGCATCTTCATTATATCCAAGGGGCTGTTTTATTTATTTTGTATCTTGTCTACAAAAAAAAAGATATTCAATTAGGACTGTGAACTAATGCATTGTGTTATTTCTCGATATTCGTTGCACAGTTGAATGCCAATTGTTCTTCTATTTTTCTACAGTATACAGTATTTTTTTTCTATTGCATATTTATTTCATTTGTCTTATTTCCTTTTATGTTGTTGACTATTTTTTTGTGCTCCACACCACAGAGTGAAAAGGAGCGGAGGGAATATTTACAGCGTGCCTTCCTAACTTTTCTACTTGCACCGCTAAAATGTCAGATTAGGGCCACTGTGCTCCAAGTTACCAGTAAAAAAAAAACCCCAAAACAAAACAAAAGTTAGTAGTATATTACCACATACTGCATATAACATGCAATAACTTGAAACTGGGTCATCTGTATTGTTTTTAAAGAGGATGCACATTTCCAAGCAGCAGTGATGTAAACAAAACACTGTCAACAACATCATAAATTGAAAATCCTAATGTTTACATTTTAGTCAGTGAAACACAGTATGCTGAAAACAACATTGCGGTTATATTACGAAACATTGCATATTGTTCGTGACACAAAAGTCCCAACAAATCAAGCATTGTCAAGTCTGAACTACCTGGGTTAGAGCCATTTTGAAAAAAAAAGAAAAGAAAAAAGTCCTGTTCAACAAGCCTAACACCCAGGGGCTCCTGAACAAGTCACAACAGCATGCTGTCAATTCGAAAAGAAAGGAATGGCATGATCCAGGGAAAATATGTCATGAAGAGACCCAAGTACATTGATAATGGTATTACTTCATTACCAGTTAACCATGTAATCAATGCAAATACCAAAACTGCACTTGCAGCTTTTCATATTTTTGCTTCGTCACATTGTCTTTTTTATGGCAACAACCACATTCCACAGTTTAGATGGAGTCAGACATTAAGAATTTTCACCGGGTTTTGCGGAGTTAAAAAAAAAAGCAACATAAAGAACTAATGAATAACTCCAGCCCAAGCCTAACTCACCCACACTCCGTCTAAAGCAGCAATGTTAGTGAAATAGAAACAAAAATGTACAAGTCCACTTAAAAACCTAAAAAGAAGTTCAGGGTTTCATATGAAGCTCTGTGTAATGACATTCTATTGTTGCACTGTAAATCTATTGCTTTACAGTTCAACAATTTAAACAAAGACTACAACTGAGCGGATTATACAGTGACTATTTTTCAAACCCACTTTCTGATTCTGAAATATTAAAATGATTTAAAAAATGTGAAGCGAGACCAAAAACAAAAAAGCAGTGACATGGCATTGTTTTCATTACATCACCTAAAAGATCTTACCACTTACAAGGTTTCCAATTAGATTGCTGTGATGTCAACCCATTGCTGCCGATATTTGTGCTAGGTGTTCGAAGTACAATGTTTAGATCTTAAAGTCAGTGAGCCGCTAATCGTGCGTATTTGCCCAGCTTGCAATGCAGAGGCCAGACACCCGCTTTTAGCAACAGATGAGTATGAAGAGTGAAATGACTGAGTTGCCTTAATTGATTTGAATTGTCTTCTATTTCTCAATGCGAAGCTTTGGAAAGCACCACAAATTTCAACAATGTAGAACCCGCTGCTGTATCAGGGCCAAATCGAGTACAGGTTTCCTTGTTTGGCAAAGTTGTCAAAGGGCAAAGTTGTGCAAATATTTTTTGGCTGTCCGTGTGACAACCACACCGACCGAGAGGATTTTTTTGTTCTTTTACAGATGTTATTCATACTAATATTTACCTTAACTGTGACTTAAACGACTGCGTTTTAACGTTGCGACTGACTCGGGCGCCCCCGCTTGCGTATTTGGGTCGCCATTTAAAACAGAATTCCGTCGTAAAACGAGAACCACTATGTCATGCAGTTTGTTAATTTACGGTTTCTGGTTTGATGGCACTCATCAATAATACACACATTGGAGACCATAGTTCAGAATTTAAATGGGTAAAGGTATAGGAAAATCCCGAAAGGAGTCTCGCTAAGACACCTGACGGCAATATAAATGGACACGGTGAACACGTCAACAGCTTTCCTTCGATCAACATAGTGGAGATCACCTCCTTTACTATCAATGTCTCTTTCTGTCAAACAAGAGCAGGTATAGCGACAGGATCGGTTGTTAACAACTTACTCCATCTACTTCTGAAGTCCGTCGAGCGGCGTCCAGCGCGTCTTCTCTTTACCGTTTCACTCATTGTTGCCTTACTTACTCCTTTACGTCAACTTTTGAGCTGTATTTAGCAGGGAAGGGACTAAACCAACAGCGGTAGCGCATGTCGTCCATTCCGCTTCACGTCTAAGCCCACCATCATCGCGTGTGTCTATGTGTGACTGGCAGTCCGTGCCTAGTGCTGCACAGTCTCAAGCAGCGCTGCCTTCACGTCCAACCTGTTGCGGTGGGATTTCTCATTTTCAGCCACCAAACGACCTCCGCGACATTAGTGTTGTTTGAAAGTGACTGCACCGCTAAAGTTGCTTAGGTTTTTTTTTTCAGTTCCCACAGCAAAACAATGAAGTGAAATATGCTACACCGCAACTGCTGATTTCTAAAACGCTGTACTTTTTCTGACTTTTTACTTAACTCTCCTTTTGAAACTAGATATCTACGTTCGACTCCTTTATTTGTGAACGCGCTCTACACCTTTATTTGTTAAAACACTTTTTGAACCTTGTGAATGACAGGGGCGAAGATACAGGGTGGCTCAGGAGGGCCACGGCCACCCCTGGTCACTCTTGAATCACCCCCTTGGCCAACTCCTTACCTTATGGAATATTTTGATATATGCGTCTTTTCTGTTATGTTCATATAAACACAGTATTTTTAGACCCCTTGATACTCTGCCACATTACAGAAAAAAATATTGACTGCATACTTAAAGAATACATGTACAATTGATCTGAGTGAAAACTCAAACATTGCTCGGAAGTCATTGTTTACCACACCACCCATAGTGATGGTATAATTAAATAAAATGTACACTTTGTATACCAGCCTTGCACACACACTCATAATACAAGCAGGAACAAACTGGCATCAGCCGTCTGTGACAATTGATCACTCTGTTTAGATGTAAGCCAGTGAATAAGTGCATGAGATAGAAGTAAACTATGAGATAGTACTCAAAAGCAAAGCACTGCAAAGAAAATAGCATCATCTAATAGATTAAGCGCGGCAAATTTTTGTTTTTTACTTAGATTTGTTCCTACTTGATTATGAGAGTGATGGGCATTGTACTGCACTTGCACATCATTGTTTTGTGTTTTTATTGATGTTTAACACAACATCCCAGCTTCATTCTAATTGGGTTTGCAAAATACTGTATGTGCTTTTGCGCAATACATGTTAGGGAACACATGTACCCAGTGCAATCCAAACCATGACCTTAAAACCAAGGTCCATACCGAACAGTGATTTTTTTGCATACCGTTACACTCTTAGTGATTCCACATTCATGTGGTTTGAACCGTTATAATTGTTCCCCTGAGGGCAGTCATAACAATGTGACCAGCAATGAAAACAAGTTTGACACCCCTTCTCTAAATTGTCTGCATAGGTGTCACTGTGTGTGTCAATGATTGCCTGGGTATCCACCCTGAGATGGACTGGTTATCAGTCCGAAGTGTACCCCACTTGTCACCCTAAATCAGCAACAGTAGTCTCCTCTTCCCAGTGAGAGTGAACAGGATTATCAATCCATCCATCCATTTTCTGATCCGCTTATCCTCATAAGAGTCGTGGGGCGTGCTGGAGCCTAGCTGCCTTTGGGCAGTGGGGGGTACACCCTGAACTGGTTGCCAGCCAATCGCAGGGCACACATAGACAAACAACGATCCACACTCACACTCACACCTAAGGGCAATTTAGAGTGTTCCATTAACCTGCCATGCATGTTTTTGGAATGTGGCAGGAAACCGGAGTATCCAGAGAAGACCCACGCGGGCAGGGAGAGAACATGCAAACTCCACACAGGAAGGCCAGAGCCGGAATCGAACCCTGCACCCCTGCACTGTGAGACCGTTGCGCCAACCAGTTGACCACCAGGCCAGCTGAACAGGATTCGTGGTGTACAATATGGATGGACATTAAATTTCCCATTGTGGGTCAATTGAAAGAAACTCTGACTCCAAATGTGTGTTTCATAAGATAGGATGATATCCTTTTTTTATACTCAAAGGGGATATTCAAGTGCTACAGAAGTAAAAATAAAATAAATAACATAGAATAAATCACTGTTATCCTTGCAATACATTGTATTATTGTTTTTATCTCAGGTGTTCAACATGACTTTCCTTCTTCTAGAATGTTAGGTACACTCTGCAGAAACAAGCATACACACTCACGTTCACACCTATGGTCAGTTGAGATTATTCACTTACTCACTTGATTGTGAGGAGACGCATAAACTCTCACTGTGCTGCTGTTTTCAGATATCAGACTAAGACATGTAGAAACAAACATGACTTCAGTTGTCTGTCTAAAACAGCACCTGATGATTTTGGTTTACCTGTTTTATTCATTTGGACCGGAGTGCTGTGCAACTGTGAGGCAGCAGCTCCATCTGAGAATTTCTCTGTTAAAAAAAAAAAGTCATGCAGTGAATATTAATGTACTTGATGTTGACAGACCTGCGACCCTTGTGAGGATAAGCGGCTCGGATAACGGGTAGATGGATGTTGATGGATGCAATTAATACTTCATCCTATTATAGGTTATTATGAAGATCTTATTATTTTATGTTGTGGAAAAAAAGACAATTATGGCATTTACCTTTTCTTGAGAACTCTCTAGCTGATGAAAAGGACCATGCACCTCTCTGCTGTGAGACTCCACCTTCTTCGATACTGTTGTTCCTTTCTGTAGAAAGAGTGACCATCAGAAGACAACATGATTTCTAGATCCACTTTGTGTTCAATGGCCTTAAAAGCTCACTTTTAATGCGTAACGATGACATGCTGAAGCTCCTCCTCCAATTTCGGGACAGCGGCTGCACTGCGCTCTATTAGAACATGAAACAAAGAAAAAAGTGTATATGTATACGTACATATGTACAGTATGTGTGTATTTTACACCCACAGATATATATTTTCTCCAGGTACTCCGGTTTCCTTCCACATTCCAAAAACATGCATGGTAGGCTGATTGAACACTCTAAATTGTCCCTAGGTGTGAATCTGAGCGCGGATGATTGTCTCTGTGTGCCCTGCAATTGGCTGGCAACCGGTTCAGGGTGTCCCCCGCCTACTGCCTGAAGACAGCTGGGATAGGCTCCAGCATGCGACCCTTGTCACACACACGCACACACAGTGTACTTAATATTCGTTTTTTTATTAAAAAAAAAAAAAAACACCATATCGCCACTTGCGTTGATACCCCTAATGGGCCTTTTTTAAATACATGATTTCATTGAATCTGTTGAGGGGATTTCTATGTATTCTCCGGGAGGCCAAAAGCAGTTCATTTTCCTGACCTGATGTTGTCGTAACGTTGTCTACATTAAACCCACCAGTGAAGATCAGTGAGCAGCAGCAACTGTGTTGCGCCGTGGGACCCAATTTGTTTTTGGCTGTGAAGGCAACTGTCTGGAGCTCCCGCTGAAACCCCACAGGGAGAACATTCAAACACCACACAGACTCAGGTGATAATTGTGGTCTTTCCACCATATCAAAAGAGATGACGGAGACAGGGGCTGTACTTAATGCTATTAGGGCTCAGTGCCAACCCCAATTTTATCCACAGTGGGTCATGAACCGGTAACCCTCTGCTACAAAAACTGTTGCCCTGTTCTTGCAAGCATACATGCTTGTATTGTGTGAAAGCTGGGTTGGAAGTAACAAGCATTTACATGGCTAATAAACTGTAACAACAAGAGTTGTTTTATATTGCGGTAATTTTCTCATAATCCAAGCACACATCCATCCACGCTTTTCACATGTGGAAATCAGAGTTGAACAAGAAATGACTTCACAGGGGTCACCACAGTGACTACATGATGCAGTAATCTATGAACAAGTTAAGTTTTTCAATGAATCTAACATACATGTTTTTGAAAGAGGGGAGCATGCAAACTCCACAGTGAATTAATTTGATTCAGTTTAATTTAACTATGCCTTGAGGAGAAATTCACCCACATTCTGTCACATATTTGTGTTGTTTTGCACACTACATCCAGTGGGGGAAAAAACATTCATTTACAAAAGAAAATAAAGAATACAATGTAAATCAACATCTTTTTTCTCTCACAATGTTGGTATGGTATGGCACAGACCTTCCTCATAGTTTTCAGGTGTTCAAATGTTAATACCAAATTACCGCAATCGTAAAATTTGCCCCCCACAGTTTCAATTTATGACATCTGAGACAAAGCTAAACTACAATCCAACGAATAACATTTGTGAAGGATTAACACTTACCCCCTGTGCGTGCTGTGATGTTGTATCCATGTCTGAGCTGCTCAAAGTGATTATTCATCAAGTGGATCCAAACGTACCGTAATGTCATCTGCTTGAATGTGTTCTTTGCTAAAACACGGATTACATTATTCTTTCACACAGTGTGGGCAGCGGCGTGCCTGCTGTGAAACACACACACATATGAGGAAGTGCACTTGTTGAAGTGTTGTCAGACTTCAGTCTCAAACTGGGATTTCCTCTTTCACTGTGAAGTCAAAGTACAGCGATATCATGATGTGGCTGTTTTCTGAGACGCACTTGTTATGTATCATTTATGACTCCTGATAAACTTTCTTCAGAGGTCTGATAACTGACGTACAGCAGATTCGGAAAGTACGTTTTTATTTGAATCATAAACTGGTTAGAAAGTGGTGAGTCCGTTGAGGCAGGGCCAGTCACGGGAGGAACGGTATTGTCGTCCAACTGGTTTGACTGACTGAGGCGGCATAATGAACTGGCCACAGTGACATACAATACATACATAAAAGGTCTTGGACAAAGTAGGTGGTTCCTTGCTACCTTGGGCACACCTGTAGAGTTACACCTAAAGAATGGGAAGTAGTCTGTGTCTAGGACACCACCGTTATTGTAGTGTGTTTTGCCTGTCCACTTTTGTTGCTAACCGGAGTTAAATCATCCAACCAAGAAGTTATAAGTACGCTTTGCAAGCGTCTGTGTGTGTGCCACTTGGTGGTTCGCGTGTGCAAATGTCTTCTGTCACCACAATATCTGATCGGCTAGTTTTGTCGCACTGTGACAAGTTTTAAAATGGTAAAGAAAAATTTAATTACATAGAAAAGTATAATGCGAGGGCAGAGAGGGATGATTTTTCAAAAGATGACTTAAATAATATTTTATGTGTTTATGTCCTTGACGTATAGGTTGTACAGTAGTTGCTTGTTTGCTTGGCTGCACTAGAGTGGCCCATCTACCAGAGACAAATTGCTTGCATTTTTAACATTCTGATGAAAATCATTCTCAAGTTAAAAACAGCAACAACAACAAAAACAAACATGTGACTTTTGTTGTTTAAAATACAAGAATAAAACATGTCTTGGTGTGCTGATATCTATTCAAAGCAAATTAAGTGGAGTGTTTTTGCATGTCAGTTTTGTCCAGCATAGGGCAGCATGGAGCTGCATTTAACACCATTGGACTTTCATCACTCTTCAACTTGAAGTAATGAACATCTGCAGCCTTTTAAGATCTGGTTTATCCACCTGTCTGTCCGCAATTCATCCATATACCCATCCATCCATCAAACCAGCCATAGTAATATATTCAGTAACATTAATAAATGCATGCCTAGGTTCAGCAGCAGTTGGATTTTTTATTTTCTCACACATTATGGCTATAAATTCCTAAACATGGCAAAGTTTTGTGCAAGCATTTACGGGTTGAACTTAAAAACAAAAAAAGGCAAATATCTCAAAAAATGGATGTGCTAGAAAAAGAGTAAGGACTTTTTTTTTAAAAAATCTGTCAAAAATACAAATAGGGACACATAAAGCATTCTTTAATTAAAATTTGCTCTTGACCAGTGTAATATAACAAAGATTACAAATAATATAACCAGAATCAAATACTACACATTTGTGATGTCCATAGTGTTCCCCGGGATTGTACAGACAATCACTTGGGTTTGGAAGATATTTTAGACAATTCTATGCGTGTGAGAATAGTTTGGGGAAGGTCCTTTTCTGTTCCAGCATGACAACATTATGTGAGTTTGGTTCGACAAAACTTGCCTGGCTCTGACCTAATCGCCATCAGACATATTTGCAACGAATGCTTTGTTGTCTGATGCTCAGTCTGTTTAATCATACAGCATCATGGTCGAGTGGAGTATTGAGTGGAGTCGTCTGAGTGGGAGCCACATAATCTGGACAGCCGAGAAACAGGTCACAAACAACATGCAACAGCAACTGGCATCTAATCACAAAGTCCTTGCCCCACATGTTCACATTTATCTATGACGTATAATTGTTGTTGTGATTTTAGACAGATAATGAAACACTGTTTGTTACATCATGTTAAAGTTCAAACATGGCAGATAGCTCATTGACTGACACATTGAGCTGCTAACACAATACGGGAAGAGTAACCCCGATGCAAACATCTTAAGATGGCAACATGTAGTTTGCACCTTTTGTCTGAAGTAAAGGAGGTTTAACTGGGCCTCAGCACTATCAGATGTTTCAAATGGACGCAGCAAAAAACGTTGAGAACAATTTAAACTTGCTTGAAGTCAGTCATGGTCCAATGGTGCAAAACTCACATGGGCAAGCCTTACAATTTGGAGGTAGATCCCGGAGAGATGCAATTTGCTTCTTGAGCAAGGCAAGAAGCCCTCAACTGCTGGCATGGTGCTCCTAACATACTCACTATTTTCATTTCAGACATCAGTTACTGTATTCAGAAGCATATTTGAGTCCCTTGACAGGCAATATGTACTGTAAATCTGAATGATTACTATAGTATTGTTATGCTTATTATTATATATTAGTATTATGCCAACTTCACTCTGAAATGATTGAGTGAAGATTGAAACCTACATTCATACGACTGTGATACAAGTGCACTGACGAAGTGCTTTGCTGTGTTTTAATTTGACTTGTTTGTTTTTAGGAAAACTACACACTCAGTGAAGTAAAATAAACGATCAACAGTGCTTTTATCGATTAGTGGTATTCACAAGTCATTGATAACCCTTGAAAAAAAAATTGTCACCATTCGGCGCCATGGCTGTGCAAAGTTAATGCTTAACATATTCTTACGAAGAACGTGTTTCGTTTTCCACCTGCAAAGAGCCAAGTAGGAGCTACGTAATTACGTCATTGTAAAGCGTCAAAACGTCACTGCTTACGTCGACGTTTAGCCAAGAGCGCCTGCGCCATTAATAATAATACTGTAACAGTAATAATAATAATAATAATAATAATAATAATAATAATAATAATAATAATAATAATAATAATAATAATAATAATAATAATAATAATAATAATAATAACCCCTTGCAGAGCATTCCTGTCCTTGGCCGTACAGCCGGCATACCACGCTGTGATGCCGTACGCCAATACGCTCTCAACTGTGGAGCGGTAGAAAGTGCGTAGCAGGTGTGAGCCCGTCTGGCATTTGTTCAGCAATCTTAAGAAGTGCAGCCTCTGTTGCGCTTTCCCGACCACAGCATCTGTGTTGGCATGCCATTTGAGGTCATCTGTTACATGCACACCCAGGATTGCAATGATCAAACATATATCTTTCTTCATCATTGTAGATGATCACGAGGCTGGCTGCGAGTCGGATATCGCATGCTATCTGGGCACATCCGCGATCGCTCTTCTGGTGGGACACAATTGTGCCAGAGTTCACCTCTCAACAGTTGGTTCAAACTTTCGTGTGTCCAGGGAATCATTCCTCTACATCTGCGATCGTCATGATAACCCCGCCCCCGGCCCTCTGACGTAATTGGTGTCAGAGTCTGGCCCAACAAATAATTGGGGCCAGTTTAAGGACCAGTTTCAACCACCAGAGCTAGTCCTAGAGCCAATTACATTCCAATGAGAAGCCAAGCAGGATTGCCTCTTTAAAGTGATCTATCTGTTACGGTACCAGACACAAATTTATACCCTGACCTAAAAAATGTCAGTGCATCATCTCCCTTGAAGTTTTTTTTTTTTTTTTTACATGAAACAAGTTTTCCTCAACTGCTTCCTTCACTTGTGTGTGTGTGTGTATGTGTGTGTGTGTGTGTGTGAACATAGACAATATCAAAAGGATAGAACCTCATAAACTGACAAGAGGATACCCTGAAATGAAGATTTTATTAAGATTTTATATAGGCTGTCTCTTTTCAAGGCTTAAGGAACCAACACAATGAAAACTCAAGCCACACAACAGGTGCAGTGAATCAGTTGAAACAAACACAAACTGTTCCCAGGTATTACAGTGGCATGAAGACACATAGACATCATGTCCTGCCGAACAAATTCCTCAGTGTCTTTTTGTGTTTGGTGGCTTCATCTCATCTGTTGTTACATTGTTGAACCAAACGTGAGCAGATGGTTGGAGGATGGTTTTTCCCACTGGCTGAATCATTTGTGTATCCTGCAGATAAGAAATTTCTGTGCTACACCACAGACACGACAGAACTGGACGAGTACACTCTCGTCTCACTGCAAGGGACGAAATGTGAACGCATGAAAGTTAAATTGCTGGCTTTGTGAATGTTACGAATGCACATCAGAATCTGTCCTTGAAGCTATGCTGATACTGTAGACAGACGCAAGGCACCTGCTCTAAAATACAGAACTACTCACTGTTACGGCTGATTTGATCAACTTTAGTTTAGCATATCGTTCTACAGTTCTAAGTCTCATGCGGATTGTGGATGTGCCTGTATATCATTTAGTGCAAGGCATATAGTGTGTGTACACTGTTCATTTATTATCAGCATCACTAAGTATACATTGAGTATACACAGGTGGCTACTCTGTTCGATGTAATTCACACCTCACAGGTCCGACGCATAAAACTGCATTTTCAATTAAGCTACATTCAACTGAGAATCGCTTATCATCAGCCTAACATAATGCTAAAAAACAGTGAGAATGTGTGTGTTATCTTATGGCAGCCTGGTGGGCGAGTGGTTAGCGCGTCGACCTCACAGTGCAGAGGTATGGGGTTCGATTCCAGCTCTGGCCTCCTTATGTGGAGTTTGCATGTTCTCCCCGTGACTGGGTGGGTTTTCTCTGGGTTTCCTCCCACATTTCAAAAACATGCGTGACAGCCTGATTGAATGCTCTAAATTGTCCCTAGGTGTGAGCGCGAATGGTTGTTCGTCTCCGTGTGCCCTGCGATTGGCTGGCAACCGGTTCAGGGTGTCCCCCGCCTACTGCCCGAAGACGGCTGGGATAGGCTCCAGCACGCCCCGCGACCCTTGTGAGGATAAAGCGGATCGGAAAATGGATGGATGGATATTATCTTATGATCTACGTAGCCTAGCTACATAAGTCCACAGAAGGCCTCCAAAGTCAGGTCCAAGCTTGAATCTAACTGCTGTGAGGCAGCAGTGCTAACCACTGTACACCCATGCTGCCGGATTCATGATTATGTACAGCAAGATAAAAAAAACAAACACTTGAGACATTTTTGCAAGTAGATATGACATATCGTGTAGATGTTAATTGCACATATTTATTCAGAACATAATTTGGGAGCAATTGAATTGCTCAAGCAAGAGAATGAAACAGAGGAGCTGTATAAAGGTGAATACATTATCTAGCTGTGATGCAAGCAATCTACAGGAGACAGAGCTCCCTTATGGTCTTATCAAACCAACAGTGAACATTTGTTACTTTGTCGTGCACTCGTGGAGGCCAGAAATTGCATCTTGCTTGAATGGAGTCGCTTCTTATCCAACGTTGAAATCTGACCACTCGTTTTAAAGATGGCAATTAAAGTTACATTATTAAATATTTGACACAAGTGCTGAGCATGAAGAAAAGATTTTGGATGTCTCTCGAGACAAGGCCAAGGACTGCACAGAAGGCTGCCATGCCTGCTCAAGAATTGGCCTTTGGCAGCCTTGGAATGTCATTTTTCCTTGTTGCTAAAATGTGATGGGGGTTTTTTTTCACGGTATGTACAAGCTGGAAAACTGTACTTGGTTGGAATGGCAGCACTTGGTTAAAATAAAATAAAAGCTCCTCAGCTTTAAAAAAAAAAAATCCCTCCGACCTCTCCCCCATTGGCCTATGTGCTAGCTGCATAGGGTAATATGCTACAAGTATGTATTATGTATAAATTGAATACAGATAAGGGGATCGCAATTACATAATTTTGATAATATCACCACTTTCTAAACAATGCAAGCCCTGCTTGGTTCTTTGCTACTATGGCCTTCTGAACTCTAGGAAAGGGACTAGATAACTTCAGTCTCGTTATAAAATGATCAGTTGTTTTCCATGTCACCGAGACTCAAAGTCAAAACATAAGGTCATGTTGTGGTAAACAACATATTGTTATGAATTGTCGGCCAAGTAAAAACCGTAACCCGTAACGCTTGAAGTTGCTTAAAAAGAAACCACTCAATCATGTTGTTTTCCTTCAGATATTCATTCTTTTGATGATAACAATTCGATCAATACATAAGCAACATCAACATCTTTTAATCTCAACAGTCGTACCATAATGTCTAAGAAAAATAAATATTTAAAAAAATATATAAAACCCAGATATGCAATGTTTGATAAGGTATAAGAACAGAAAAAAGGCCTCCATACACATTAAAATAAGATAAAAACATTTGAGATAATGTACAATTTTTTTTTAAAATCAAAGTGCATGTCATAATAATTAACAAATGTTTGAGAGACAGAAATAAATGTGCCATAAATACAAAGCAGAAGATCGGACTAGGAATAGAGCAGCAGCTGGAGAATTATTCCCGACAAAACAGTAGCATTTGCAAACCCACAATCCAGAAAGGATGCCCAATACCATGAAGAGCTACTAAAATGCGGCAGGTGTTGGCAAAGTTTGGACAGAATACTCCCGGATGCCAGTGAGGACGCAGAGGGGGCGAAACATTTCGGGAAAGATTCTTACAAGAATTTAAAATGAGCAATTCTGGAAATTGAGAACGATGGTGATGAGTGAATGTAGAAAACTGGTAAACTGGGTTTCTCGAGGGACTATTGTAATTTTAAAAACTGGTTTGAAGGGGAGGGAGTTTTATTCATGCAGCAAGTTTCATACACAAGACAACTCAATGTGCTTCACACAACCAAAAGCATAACACCTAAAAGCATTTACAAACAAAGTATAACCCAAAGTACAAAACAGTTACATGACATAAACCACCCGATGGTGAGAGTAAGGCCAGTCCTACAAGGAGAGTCCATGAGACAGACTCACTCAAATGGTGACAGAACACCGTCGGAAGAGGTCAGCCGGTTAAAAGGATGTCTGTCCTTGTCGTGGCCATCAAGGGGGCCTCCCTTGTCGTCGTGTGCTGTCGGGTCATCTTCCTGCGTGATGAGTCTTTTATTTTGTTCCTATATGTCTCTCGCTCTGGACTGTCGGGTGGCCCCAGGTGCTGTAAAAGTCTTTTCTGAAAAAATGCTTGGAACTGATAAGCCTGCAAGACAACGATAAGGAACAACAAAGCGTTTCAAGGACTTGGAAAGCAGCGGCTTCTCGGCATCAGATGACCTTGGGCCTTTGTTTGACCTGAACTGATTTGATGGGTTGGCACGGACTTGTTATGGTTCATGCATTATTTGCCGCATGCGTTTAGTTACATTCTCTTATCTGGTAAATGATTATTTTCCTTCGACGTGATCATTTCAACATGCAGACGTAATTAAGACATGTTTTGCTCACCTATTTAGGAGGACATTTTTGATCCGTGAGTGGAAACAATCATCATCTTTACTTTCTTTGCTACTACAGTGTTGCTGAAGTGCTTCAACAAATTTGTTTAGCTGGTGAGTAAATCACATTTACAAAACTTATCAACTAATTCAACAGCTGAGACATACCAACATTCTGATTTAAGACCAGGAAAGAAATCCCTCACAATAGTAGTTCAGGGTAAACTCGACTTCACTTTAGAGGTGCATTATTGGATGACTATTGATATCAAAATTGAGAATTATTTTGCTCATCGATTAATAATTTAGAGACCTTTTTTAAATCAATTATTTTCTAAATCCTGGGAATTCCAGCCTCTCGGCAGTAGACAATGATCAATATTTTGGCCTATTTTCTAACATGATATAGACCAAATCACGAACAGCATCATAATTAATTTTGGTTTGTGCCTTTGCTGTACTGTCAATTTCAATTAATGTCCTGTTTTCGAATGAAGGGATGGATTTTTTTTGTAATCTAATCCACTGAGTAATTGACAAAATAATCGGCACATTTATCAATTATTGAAATAATAAAGTTAGTTTGCCACTGTACTTCAGTTACTTCACAGCCTCACACCACGCGACACTTAAATAAGGTTATTGATTTCACATCCGTCCACTCATTCTCACTGACAAAATTGGTGGACATTGACAGGAATTGAAACCTTGAATTATACCAGCCTGCGCATTCATACAGGCATAATCAGCTGTCAGCTGTCTGTCATTTATGTCAGCCGATAGGATCAATACTCATGGCGGTGAAATGAACATTCAGGCACAACGAATTAAAATAGTACTCTCCAATAGAAAAAATGAAGTTGCGTTAAATAACGGCACGTAATAGAGTTGAATGTTGTTATGATTATTTTATTTATCATATTTATTTCTCACGTTTGATATGTCTCACTTGACAAGTGGACGAACGCCTCTGGTTTTGCATCAAGCGGCAACAAGCTATCGTTTCTAGTTGTATGGATCCACCCAGACTCGCGTTCATTTTCGATGGCACTCATTAGGATCACGGGTGAGCTGGAGCCTATCACGACTGACTTTGGGCTTTGTATCGACGTGTTGATACATGGATCCTCACTCGCTAAGCAAGAAGCATGCTTTTATAGTCAATAAATGCAGTTCTTACCACTTTCGTTTGTTGTGTGGTGAGGCTTTCAATACTTGTACTTGTACTTGGCCATGCTGTAGTCGGCTGTTGCTTCTTTGCCTTAGCACAATACATCTCCAAATGATGCAGGTCACATCCATTTGAGCGGCAGCATTTGTCCACAATCCCCTTCCCTCTGGGCCGAGAACCATAACCAGACCATGTCCCTTTCCCTGTCATAAGACAAACACAATCCATCAGGGTCTGGTTTTAAAGTCGGCATACTATCAATATCATGGAAGTCTTGGCTGTAAATGTTCTGGACAGCGCTTTGCTGCAGGCAGCTATTGTGAAAACATGATATAAATAAAAATGCATTATGGGATATTGTCTAAGGTGCAAGATAATGGCTAGGTTTACTGACATGCACATTTTATTTTCTTGTACTAATCCAATACAGAGACAATGACAATGCCAAGCAAAAAAATGGCCATTCTAAACCAAGTAACGAGCAATAAAATGAGTTGAATGTGGTTAGATTATTGTATTGATGAATTATGCTTTCCACACCGATACAATGTTGACTCTGAAGCAACCAAATCCAAACATGGTACTATTTAAAATAGGCTCCATAGTCGGGGTATTGCCGTGCAGGCAGTGTTAGTGTTAGCCAGCGCTGTTCTCTTTCTCTCTCTTTTTTTCCCTCCTGTACCTTTCTCTGAAAACAAAGCTGCTCTCAGATAGTAAGTGCTGCAACAATAATGCTATCACACTATGTGGCACGGTGTACTGGTGGGTTTGCTCCCATTTTGAAGTGTTGCCACCACTTTGATACCAGATGGAGACCGCGGCCTCGGTCAGAAGAGGAGAAAGGTAATGGGGTGAAAGGTCCCGCGGGTGACGTTTGGTGTGCAAACGTGCAATGAATTAACCCTCATTGCAACGTTTGGTATGGATAAATACGTACTCGGGACTGGCAATGCATGTGCGCCTTGTGCCTTGTAACTTGCTGACCATATATATAGTGGACAACTGCCAAGTAAACACTCAAAGAATGCTCTAACATGTTATCCTCTTTACAATCATAATCATGAACACGTGTGGAAAGAAATTTACACCTCACTCCGGTGTCTCAAAAAATAAAAAAGGAATTATGTACACGGAGCACTTTTTGTCAAGTGTTTGTAGACGTGCATCAAAAATGTGCCACAAGATGAGTGGTTTTGTTTTCGGTAGATGTAAATACTAAATATATTTGGGTCAGCATTAGTAAAACTCTTTGCGTCATTTCAAAACAGTCCCCTGGAAAGGATTAAATATCAATTACTAAGCAACATAAATCATGAAGGCGCGCGTACCTAAGTAGAGTCCACGATCACCACACACAAACAGGAGGTCATTGAGGAGTTCCGAGCCGCAACGAAGCTTGGCTCCCTCGCAGCAAAGAGGCCCGCTGAAAAGGCACATGGTCGAGCAGAACATGCACAACACCTGAAGACAACAGGGGAAAAAGTGTTGAAATGACACCCCGTTTTCTCTGTGTAGGATGCTGCTTGAATGGGATTACAGTCCAAACACATTATTTGTGCTCTCTGTGTGATTTATAACATTGAATTTTTGAAACAGTAATGGTATTTTTTTTTTTAATGGAAAAACACCTCAGATCAAATCACAATGGAACACAAGTTACCCGACACATCCATAGGATAGTGTAATATTGTATGCGCATCAGGATTTTATGTGCATATGCAAATTGCTGGTGGTCTTAACAATCAAACCTATGTGAGTAGTATGTCAACTAAATGAGCAGGTGTCAAAGGATTCCCCAAATTGTTTGCACGACCTTAGAATTATGCACAAGTATAAATAACGCAGTGACTTCTAGATAAGTACGTAAATTATTTGGCCATAGTATTTTGGCCAAGATTCTGGAGCCAAACAACATGTGATCACATTCATGCTATGTAAACATGCAGATGTTTGATTTCAGTACAAAGTTTGGGGCTTTTATGTTTGGGGTTTCGACAAAATAATCTAAAAGTTGGAATTAAAATAAAGTTACGTTGAAACGTTTGATTTGGAACTCTTTTCATTTCAACAAGATATTGTCACTTTAGATTCTAAGGTAAAACGGCACCAAAAAGAGAATTCGATTTGATTCGAATGCACAGCAAGAATAGCAACAACTACAAAATACTGCTTCGACATTGACATTTCTATTTCACAAACAAACAAAAATTCTTACCTTCAATGGCAGTGGTCTCCCCAAAGGACAACGTAAGGAGTTCATCCTGCCTGTGCAGAGTGACTTGAGCGCAACTTCAGTACTGTATTATAGTCTGACTGGAGGAGTGGAGGAAGGACCGCAGTACAGAGAGATGGCCTTCCTCCATTCCTTTGCACATTTGTTTTCAAATCTCATCTGATTCTCCTATCAGATGATTCAACATTCAGTTACAGGGACTGAACTTGTTCTAAAATGTTCCTTACTATCATTTGTCATAACATGATACAGTGGATTCAAAAAGTTAACGAGCCTCTGTTAAATTAGTTTTGAGACGCCGGCGAAGCCAAAACGAATCATGCTGAAGTTGTTTCGAAAATGGGATTTGTACAACTCGGGGGATTTTGGACTGAAGACGTTTGACTCCAACATTGATCACATTGACTGAAACCCCTCACAGTGATTCTGACCTTCACCTTGGGTACGGTGTTGTTTAAGTGATGTGCTGTTATTCTTGTGCCAAACAAACTGAAGCATTTGGAATGTGCAGCTCTTCAATGTCACTTCAAGCCCTTCGGCAGCCTCCCTCACCTGTTACCTTCTTACTGTTGAATCATTTGTCGATGGACGTCATCCACTGTATCTGTCCATCCATTTTCTACATTGTTTACTCTGTTGAGGGTCGCATGGGACAGGAGTCTATTCCAGGCAGACTATACCTCGAACTGGTTGCCTGTCAATCGCTGGGAAAGTACAGTATCTCATTAACATGAGCGCACTTCAGATTTTTGTAAATATATTCTTACATCTTTTGATGTGATTTCTCCTTAGACATTTCACTGCGGGGCGTACTCGCTTTTGTTGCTAGTTAATGCTGTGCGCTGACTTTTGTCGAGGGGAAAGAAAGTTTACACAGCCTTGGAGCTGGACACAGACTACATTTTTGCAGTGTCATTCCTTCAAATTCAAGTCAAGTGTATGAACCGTCGCACTAAAGGCGCTTATAAATAAAACGTATTATTATAATTATAATAATATTATACCAGCTCAGGATTCGCAAGTTCAGTGTCTGTTTTTCAAGTGACAAACAATTACATCATGTTTCTATGTTCTGCTATGAAGCTAAGGTCTGTGGCCTTTTTCTATGTAGGGAAAGAGTAAACATCTGGAGTGATTGTGAATTAATATCACACCAACCATTAAGCGACACTCGTTCCACAGCACGTTCCAAAGGTTTTGGTATAAGTATGGACACAGTTTGAACACTCACAGGTGTGGAATGCACAAAGAACCCATGTTCGCCTATATGTTGACCGTAAGCCTAGCTTGAGGTTTGCTCTAAGTTTACACTATCGTGTTCATTCTAATGCTTTGAAGAAAAAAAAAAAATCAAGCAGACTTGAAACAATGTTGTGGTAAACAATGAGTGACAGGCCGTTACCGCTGCAGAGCACAGAAAAGAAAATATTTATTTTAAATTAAATTAGAAGAAGAGGCTAGGTGCTTTTGTAAATTTGGAGAAAAGGGCACGCTCATATTGTATTGTTATTTGATTGTTTGGGTTCTTAGCAGCATGATATCTGCACTAGAACGTTGCTTAGATTTGATCAAATGTATTTTATCTAACTATAAAAACAGTCAGCGCTAACGTGCGCACTTACATTCTACTTTATTCGAATCATGAGGACGACCAATATTCACATATTAAATAGCTTGTCCAAATTGGCATACTGATTTATTCAAATATGATTCATATAAATGTCCCGCTTATAAACTGACTCAATGAATGATCTTTCAACATGCCCAAGCCTAATTTGAACATAAAAAAAAAGTTTCACTGTTTTGAAAGCCATTAAAACAACGTGAAAGGTGGTGCATTTTTCCCCAATTAAAATGAAGTTGGATTTATATGGAAGTTTATGTTTATGATAAAAGGAGGTCACAGCGCCTCATAGTATGGAGGCTAATACTATATATGTTTATTATCTAAGTGTCTTACCGATAGCATTGTCATTTCTCTGCCATTTAGCAAATACATTTTGAGTTGGAATGCAAAACACTGCCTGTCATGATTACAATTACAGTGAATTTAGACGACAGTACACGCTGAACAGACATACTGGATTTAAATCTTTGACTTTGGAGTACAAAGGATGTCAAATCTAAAACAGATTCTCGAGTACATCTTAACCAAGGAACAGTGCAGTGGGGAATGAAGTCCTTTCAAAACAAAGCAATGAGCACTGAAGACTTGAACGGAGTATTGTCATTGATCTAAGTAACTTTATCACCAACTATCAAGCCCTGTAGATTGGGTCCCTTCCAGATTCCACCGACGAACAGTCTCTCTCTGTACTGTACTCTTTGATTTATGCACTTGATAAGTTTTGTTGTTTTTTTTAAATTGAACTGCTCTGTGAGTAACCTTCACCACCATGTGGAATATTTAGGTACATCATCTGTTTCCAAGCCCTGGGCTTGCACTTTGAAGCTTTCATTAGTGTGGCCTTCAAATTTTTATGCTTATCCCTTCTCTATACAAGCCCCACCGCCCTTAGATAATTTAGTTCCCCTATCAGACGGTAGGCCCAAAATACAATAACATATTGTCACGGGCTCTACTTTATTATTAGTCAGAAACAGTTTTTTTCCCCGTGCGGAAATAACTCCATCTTGACATACGAATGTGTCGCTAACAAGTGGGTACTATAAACATTACAAAAAAAAACCCCAAATGCAATCTTTTACTGTAACCTTTCAGTGAGAAATGAGTTACCACTCTGGTTCACAATGAATAACACAAAACGCAACCAGATCCATAGCGTAAAACTGCTCTGACTTCTCATGAGAAAGTGTCATGAAGGACACACATTGTAGTGTCAGTCACCAAGCACTTAGCCTCAAGTAGCACGGTGGTATAGCGATGAACACATCTGCCTCCTGCAGTCGAGAGATTCAGGATTCTAGTTTAACGTTTAAATAACGGAAACGATCATGATTCCATTTTTTTATTTCAAACTCAAAAGTTCATAAAAGATCAAAACAAGAAATTCACAATAGCTATACTGTACATTTAACAGAAATTGTGAAATAATTGCATTATAAAATGTAAACTTATCAATCTGTTGTGAAGTAATTGCATTATAAAATGTAAATTTATCAATCTGAAGAATGTTCAGGAGACACCCATCCTTTTTCTAATCCGCTTATCTTCACAAGGCCTCGCGGGTGTGCTTGAGCCTATCCCAGCTGTCTTCGGGCAGTAGGAGGGGGACACCCTGAACTGGTTGTGAGTCAATCGCTGGGCACACATAGACGAAAAACCAATGAAAAAATGTCAAATTCACTGTTGACCAGTGTTATTTGCCGTTTGTAACCTTGAAACCTCGCATGTTAGGACGATAGACGCCCTGTAATCAAAAAGCGGCTGCTGGTTACAAAATTATTTTATCATGTCTTCGCAATCATTTTGTCAAAAGTTGTATCTGAGCATCTGGCAAGCAAATATTTTAACAGTAAACCTGTTGAAGAGTGAAAATATTTGTTTTGTATCAGACATTATTTCATGTTTGCTGTCGACTGCTTCTTACCCAAACGCTTGCAGTTGTCATATACAACAGCAAAAAAATAGCCATTGAAACAATGACAAAAAGGCATCTACAGTATATGATCTATTGTCACAATTCTTGCTCAATGCAAAAAGGAAACAGTCATATTTGATATTAGTACATGCATTTCATTCATGTAATTGTTCTGGTAGGTAATCCGAGAACCAATACATTTAATTAAGTCTACCCACTGGAGGTTAATGTTAAACAACAACAAAACATTAAAAGTTATTGCATCGTCTTCAAATATAGAAACAACTCGACAACATTTTCTTATGATGTTAAAACAAAGTTATTTAATGAAAATGCTATCATCAAACTCAAGATGACATCACAACTTTCAAAAATACACTTTTATAAACATGGTCATAATGAAATCAAAATACTGTAGACCTTGGTGCAAATATTTTATCACATCCCTTTTGAGTAGCTGCATAAGAATGTCCCAACTGAAAATGATGGAAAAATGAGAAGTAGATTAAGGGCTATGCTCAAAGGTATTAAATCAGTATATTCAAAGAAAAATATTTTTATTGTGGTCCACTATTAGGACAACTACTACAACTCCTCCATGGTCTGTTCTGTTTAAATAATGCTTAAATACGCACCACCTTCAGTGCAAGTGCTGCTACATTTTTTATCAACATCAAATGTTTTGTTATTAGCTCATAAACATTAGACTGGCTTGTTCTCTGCTGGCTCCTTTGTGTGCATGTAGTCAGGTTGGTCCCGCTAAAGTTACCGGTAAGTGTTTCTTTCGTTCATTTGACCTTTGGCCATCGTCTACTCCGTTTACTCGTGTGGTCTCTTGTCCATGTTAACCTCTGTGACTCTTCGACGCTGGTGCTTGTCTTCGCAGGCAGGCCCAGCGTACCAGGGACACAACATGAACACATTGTGCGCTTCCTTGCTCTTCCCAATCGACTTGTATTTGAATGAGAACCATTCATGTTCTGGGCAGCTGAGTCCTGGGAGTCAGGTGTGTCATTTTCGTCTGAGTTGGGGATATCGTCATCGATTGGCTCCACGTAGCCAACCATTACCCCTGTGTCCAGATCACAGAATATTGTTTTAGGAGAACTTCTGCCAGAAGGACATTTTGCTTTCTTAGCTTTTCTCTTACGGTTCAAAAGATAACACTTGAATGAGCGGTTACCTTCATGGGGACTTGAAGCGACAATGTCTCCAGTTAGTTTTGTTCTTCTGACATCAACTGGACTACTGCTGCGGTGATGCTCTTTTGGATTGTAACGGTACTGCATGAAAAGGTCACTTTCTTTCAAGAGGTTTGTGGTTTCCTGAATGTCTTCTTTTGGCCCCTTCTGTGCAGGCTCGTTGAGTCCAAGACCAGATGGTCCGAGATTAATTCTCTGCAGGCGAATTCTCACATCAGCTGTAACCCCAAACAATTGCCTTAGAAGGTGGTCAGATGATCTGCAAACTGGTAGTGCATTTGAGGAACCCTAGAAGTGAAGGAAAAAAAAAAAAACGCCCACACAATAATTATAAAATGTCATCTTGGTTGAATATTCCATCATAAATAACTGAACAAAATCATCAATAGAAAAGGAAGAATAGAATCTTTTACCATTTAACTTAAACCAAATCATTCATGGAGAATACTTCTTGCACAGCTTTTGATATTTCCAGTAACAATTGAAACTCAACCATATTGGTTATAGCACTTGACATCGCACCCTCAAACAGCATTTTCTTTGTCTCATCCAAACCAGATCCTCGAGGGCTGCTGCACTGCGTGTTTAAAACTCCTAACCTATTTCACACAACTGATTCAAATGATCAGGATTGTGATCATGTTTCTTCAGAGCTTGCTGATGAGTTGATCGTTTGAATCAGGTATGTTGGAGTTGGGAAACGTAACACATGCTGGACAGCGGCCCTCGAGGACCGTAGCAGGACATGCTAGCTTTAAAACATCCATTGTTGCATACGAAAAGCTGCACATGGAGTAAAAATCAGTCAGACAATAACAAGAACAGTGAAAACAGTAAATTAATAACACAAACCAAACATTGTGCATATACCATTTTGGATTTTAAAATCCGAAACATATTTGTGGATCTGAAACACATGTGAAACCCACGTCTGTATTTGTGTGAATAATGTTGAGAAAAATCACTCCCCAACGTTTGTGGGTGTTATATTGACTGCTTATGAGAGAGTCCCAGTCATAATTAGCAAGTGTGCTTACCGTCTTGCTCTGATCGGGCTTCTGGCTTCGGCCAATAGAGGTTTCACATGTCAGTTGATCATGGGTTGTGTCAGAGCAAGTGAGGGTTGTCCTCTTATGCTCAGTGTCTTGGTCCAAGGTCTGTGTGCTTGTTTCCTTCTCCAGTGTTTTTTCTATCAGACTTTCAATTGGCACATTTTCAGACTTTGGTGGAATGTATGATACAAATATGACATTATCTTCATCCAAAGAAGGGTCTGACTGCAGTTTTTGACTCAAGTCACCTGGATGATCATCAGTGC
This sequence comes from Hippocampus mohnikei, assembly GCA_026261675.1. Classification (NCBI taxonomy): domain Eukaryota; kingdom Metazoa; phylum Chordata; class Actinopteri; order Syngnathiformes; family Syngnathidae; genus Hippocampus; species Hippocampus mohnikei. The sequence continues at coordinate 13,954,594 of JAKGUB010000284.1, forward strand.
AAAGATCAATCACTTCATTTGGCTCCTTTGGAGTGATAATACTCGAGTGTTGCAAGAGTGAAAATGAGGATGCTGGAACTCCAGGATTTTCTAGCTGCCAACTTTTTTCCTTGCTCTCCACTGGCGATGAAGGGGCATCCTTTTTGGCTGCGAAAAACATCCTGCCATCGCACATGATCAGGGCTTGCTGCTGATGAGTTTCACTTGTAATCAAGCCTGGCGGAGAAACAGGCGCCACTTTTTCAAGCACTCCAAACTTGTTGCTCCATATCATGGTTTGAAAGGTTTTTGATGGAATAGAAGGAGATGGTGAAAGGTCAACAGCAGACTCATTAGAGTGGATTTCTTCAATTTCCCACTTCATAGGGCTATCGGGCCTCTGGGAAACCTTAGGAATTAATTTCAAGTGTGATTTGGGTGATCCCAGTGAAAGTTCTGAAACATATGACGAAACATTGCTTTGACAGACAGTTGTCTTAGATGATAAAGTGGGCACAATGGTCAAATCTGAACTTGAAAAGGAGTTGGATGAGGACAGCAAAAGTTGTTTCTGAATACCTGAGTGAACTTCAGAAGCAGAAACTGATCGCACCTGACTTTTGGGAGCTCTGAGGAATGTTTCTGGTTCTTCAGTCCGAAGCGGACGTGTATTTAATGAAATACCAAGCTCCAGTGCTTGACCAGCTACACCAAGTTGACAAGGCAAGCCATTCGCAAGGGAAACCGGATTGCCCGGAGTTTGTTTCGTAGCTAATGACGTCACGGCCGTCTTTATTCCAAAGGGGACAGGTGCTGAAACATTTTCCCATGTTTTATGTTTGATGACTTGTCTTTGGACACATTTTCCATTGACCATCTGAACCGGAATCAATGTCATGATATTTCTTCCATCAGCACCAATGGCAGGCAAGGCCTGGTAGAAAACCCCAGTCCCTCTGAGAAAAGTGAAACGAGCAAAGAAAAAGTTGATCAGTTACAGTGACATTTTGTCACAGTAACATGTACGATGCAATATTGATGACTTTGGCATATCATTTGCAACGAACGCATGTGTTTTGAGTCAGGCAACACAAACGTGGAGAAATAAAAGGAACAAAAATGCTTATATTTTAAGTAACAGTGTCTTTGTGTCTCCCACGAGCAGCACACGTCATAATGCCTATCATTCAAGTTGGTTACTTTACCTTTGCGCTACATTGTCTTGCTGAGGTGCGGAATACATGACTCGGTCAAATAAATGTGGAGAGCGGCATGCTAACTCCAGGAATAAGCTAACGATTGCAGGCAGGCAAAATAAATTAGTTCAGCATCCACGTTTGCCTATCGTTGTTCTGCCATTGGATCGGTAAAGCTCCTCCAGATTCAATGACAATTTGGATAAGTCAATAAATACATTACTGCCTTCGTTCCCAACATCATGAGCCACTCTGTCGTTGTTCTGTTTTTCTTCTAAATTTAGTTTTATTGGTGAGCAAACAACCTCTGGTGTGTATTAGCGCCACCTTCTGGCTTGGAGACCTGACGCATCAATTTTGAGCAAAGGATGGTCCCGGGGCCGCGTACAGCCGCCTGTTATTTTATTTGACCACCCAGCATTTACAGTTACATATTTCCGCCTCTACACGATGTCCGCCTCTACGCGGTGGTTGGACTCCGCCGGACCAAGGACCAGACGGACCAAGGACCGGACGGACCAAATGGACATCACTTCACCGACGGCCACCTCCTCGGGGGGAACCCTCGGCTACTACCGTCGACGGCTACCGTCTCCCAACGGTAGCTCTCGGCGGGGCCAGCGGGGCGACCCCTGTGGGAGCCTGTGCCGCCGCCACGCAACAACAACAACAACATATTTGAACATTAATGCATCCGTTTCCCCTCCGCCCCTAAAGTTGGTTCATTTTCAATCAATCTATCTAATAGTAAATAACAAAACCAAAATATAAATACAGTATGTTTTAAAAAAATAATTGTTAAAATATTTATAATTTAAATATTTGTGCAGCCCCTCCATAATTTTATTTGATCTTCTAAAATACATTTATAAATAATTTTCTCATCCTTCATTTTTGCGCATGTAGACATAGCACCGATGTGACCTGCACGCAACAAGTTTCCATTGTGGCTCATCTGTCCAAAAGACAGTCTAACCGGTGTCAAGTTATGTCAGGGTCCATTCTGGTTTATTTTTTCTTCTTGACGCAGTCGAGCATGTAGTCAGTTCAGGTCTACGCCTTTCTCTCTGTAAACTTGCTATTTTTTATTTAACATGCATGTTTGGATAATTAAATCCCAAATTGCACCCTGTCGTGAGTGTAAATAGTTTTCTGTCTCGATATCCACTGCATTTAACTGGTAACCATTGCAGGCTGTACCCTGCCTTTTGGCCAAAGTCAGCTGGGATAGACTGCAGCTCGCAACAACCCCGAACAAAATATGCAAGGTAATCCAAGGTATCCAAAGCGGGTGGATGGACAGACTCATCAGGGGAGTGTTTTATTTCTTAAGTCATTTGCAGCTGAAGTTATGTGAAAATAAGTAACATTAAAAAAGCTTCATGCTTGAAAAATACATTCCTTATATTTTGATTTGCAAAAGTTTAAAAAGATGTGTTTTTCCCAATTAAACACAATGGAGAACACATTCACGCTGCGTTATTCAAAAGGTCATCCAGAATTCGTTCACACATATACAGGCAGCGTGGTACATGGAAGAACCCTGCAGATAAAAAGTGATACAATTAACGCAAAGCATTTTAGTTAATTGACAACAAATAGGAAAATCATCCACTATGGTGCAGGGCCAGGTTATTCTCACCTTTATAGGGGCCTCCTTTAAAATCCAGAATTACTTTTCCATCTTGTGACAGATAGCCAAACCATTCTCCATGTTGGGCATCAGAAAACTGCACACATGCAACCACGTGTTAATGAAAGAAATGTAAATCAAAACTATTTTTGACAGTGTGTATAAAAACTCCACATTACCCCATTAAAATACGACATCCATGTGATGTGATTGTGCTATTTTGCGAATTAGTCAACATGATTCTAGTCTAAACAAAGGTCAGCTTGGCAGTTTTCACACTTTGCTAACTGCATCGGTACTTAACACACTGATCACCCTTAGAAATAAAAAAAGATGAATCGGTGTGGCGTGATGTGGAAAGTTTGAGATTTAATGCAATACTCACATGGGTAAATGTGTAGTCGTAAACTTGAGAAAACCTCTCCAGCAGTCCGGGCCTTTTGGTTTGTCTATAGGCCATGAGGAAAGCAATGAGAGCTTCACAGTGAGGCCACCACAGTTTCATATTCCACTCCAACTGTTCAAACATACGAAAATATCAGATTTATCACCAAATAACAATATTTCAAGGTGGTGATGAGTGAATTACCTGTGTGGGACAGTGGCCATCCACATCCAGAAAGTAGAAGAGGCCACCGTTCTCTTTATCCCAGCCATATTGAAAAGGTAACTCCACAAAGTTATTGATGGCTTTCTCCTGCAGGTCCTTATCCCCCCATTGAGTGGCGTATTGAAGAAGGAACCAGCCTGCTTCCAAGGCATGGCCTAAATCGGCATTGTGAGCATGTAGAGGAATAAAACAGGAAACAGGAAACGTTCAGTTATTAGTAAGGAGGGGAAAAAATAAAAAGAAGAGCCTTGATGAAGCTGTGCCAAAGAGCTAACAATGTTTAATCTGCAATTTGTATGACAGCTTAGCAAACAGCAGGTGATTTACCTGGATTCTGCAGTCGGCCTTGACAACCTGGCAGCTCCGCCCCCTCCAACGAAACATTCTCTAAGATAGCTGTGCCATTTCTCTGTACAAAGAGAAGAAATATGGGATTTATTTCGCAGATCGGAAACAAATTCTATACACACATTTCTAAATCAATAATATTTTCGACTGCCCTCTTCTCAAATTCTTATTTTTGTGCATGGTTCTCCGACTTTAATGTGGAAAATGATTAAACAAATCAAGCTAACCTTGAACATTTAACAGTTTGATCAAATTAGATTTTTTTTAGTTGTTGGACAATGACATGTTTTTTCAGAAACGTGTAATGATTCGATTCCATTCTAAAGTCATTTGTACCGTAACTGTCAACACAACTCGCAAATTAGGATTTTAAAATGACTTGCATGATACACGACACAACATGCGATTACATTTGAGTTTATCCAAACCTGGACATGCTGGAGAATCTGCTGCACACACCAGCTGCTCAACTTTTTATATTTTAGGACTGCTTCCTGACCACGGCCTTCAGTGAGTTGTTGCACGAGACACATCAGCATCATTGGAACTGCCATGCTGTTGGTGAGTTTGTCACCAGGGAGCACGGGTCGGCCCAAACCCGTTGGGTCAACCTGAACCCAGAATATGAGTTGCGCCATCATCTTTTCAGCCTCAAGCTGGGAACAAGAGAAGCAGTCAAATGTGAGGTCAGTTGCCTCCTCGGGGCTCTTGCAGATCATTTCTGACAATCTTAAAATATATTGTTTGAATGAAAGCTAGGACACCTCCTGATAGTTTCCTAATATACAGTTGCCAGTAAGCACGGCAATGTAAAATACAACTCTAAAGTTATATTTCCACTGAGCGCCTCAGCTTAGTTCATAATGGAAGGGTCAACGCTGATGTTCATTTATATTTCCATGACATGATGTGTAGGCTAATAGATTGGTCAACTACTTACACGCCTCTGGCTAAAGCTTTGAGAAAGAAGGAATAATGATTTCAAACACAGAGAAAGTGATGTTATAACTGGTTTGCATGGCTTCTTAAGGGACATGTTTATTCATCTTAATTGATGAGGGCAGCAGCAAGATGTATGCTGAGGTACACACACATTTGGTCTACAAAATTAGAAAGATATACAGTATCCCTGCTATAAAACAAAACAAAAACCCCCAGCAAGACCATCATGGTTTCACACAGTGAAATCCCAGTTGAACTCATTCCATTAAAAGACAGTTCTTCGAACTCATGTTCAAGAAAAATGTTGGCAATGTTTATCAGCGGGGTGGATGAGCATGGAGAATACATGTGCACAGTACAGTATACAGGAAAATAGAAGTGAATGAAAGATCAAAATAATTACAATATTATACTCTAAATGGTCATGTGCAATTTGTTGACTTTGTACCTGAGTGTCCTTGTCACCGGTGACTCTGCTCAGCTCATCCAAGGCCATGATGTAGAAACACTCGCTGAATATGGTCCTCTGCACTTTCACTGCTTTACCATCTCGTGTTAAACAGAACGCGCACTTCATCTGACCATTGTCGCTGGAAACACGAGCAAACTTCCGAAGGAAAGTCCCTCCTGAAAAGTAAGAGAAAATAGGAATCAATGATTGAACACATCAGCTTAAATGAGTTTCATCAGCCCAAACACTTGCATCCTAACTCGCTCTCACACTGTAACGTGGTGGTGTGAGGTGAGGAGGTAACTAGCCTTGGAAATGTTGTTCTGGTAGGCTTTCCCTGACATTTTCAGTTGTCACATTTTACAACACAAGCCACAATCTGCTGCAGACAACTTCAAAAGCATCAGCTGGATCTTACTGTTCAAAAGTATCGGTTGGGAGAAGGGTACAAAACTATTTCCAAGGCATAACCACAGTAACACATTGGAAGACAGGAAAGACAAGTCATAATTTAGGAGAGAAAAATTTGGCACAACACTGACATTACCAAAGATTGGACACCAATCCACAGTATGAAAAGATTTATTTTGGGTTCATTTTTTTCTATCACAAAAACCTGACATCATAACATGGCCGTATAGATGTATATCCTGTGTGTGTGTGTGTGTGTGTGTGTGTGTGTGTGTGTGTGTGTGAGAGAGAGTGAATTTGTAAAAGGCTCACTCACTTAAAGGCTTTGTAACATTTTGTACTTAGGCCACACAACATGCCAGGCAAACAAGTGACAACTTTTTGGGCGGCTAAAAAGAGTTTGAGTGCAGATATGGTAAATAAGTGTAAATTGCGCAATCAGTATTCTGGACAGTAAAAACGGAAGTGTGATTTTTACATCGATGACTACATCATGTTTTACATATTAAGCCAAACTGAGATCTGATCTTGAGACTTATTTGTTTTGACACTGATGAGTCAAAGATCTTGCAGCGATGTCGCATTGACAATTTGCTTGTTTTGATTCCAGCAAGCAACAGTTGCACAATGCATCAGCACATACTCAACTCAACCTTATTGTTCACAACAGCAGCAGCTGGAACAAAAAGCACTTGATAGTTTACTGACAATCAGTAACCAGCAGCATGATGAGCCATGTTCCACCACATGCAGTGTAAATACGTGCCGAGTCTGCAATGGCGACCTTTGCCAAGAATATTCACGAAATACTGCCTATTTTGACCAAACAAGAATGTCAGATAGTAGATTCTCCTTTCTAGCATCTTCAGCGACAGTGACATTTTTTTTCCGAACTGTGTTGCAGTGCCACTTCCACTGCGCTGAGTGAATCACAACCAATCAATGGCACTCAAGACTATCAATAATTGCACTGTGACCATGCCAATATTCATATACAGTATAGTCAGATTGTGCAAGTGTAAGAAACAAACCCAAGTCACAAGATAGTTGTGTAGTTGTGAAATTCCAGATGATTACAAAACTATGGTCAGACAATTTTTGTACATCCATAAAAGGGCACATACCAGCTTTGGCTGCTTCAAGTATTTCAGACCGGTGGAATCTCTCCATGGTTCTGTACAAGCGACAGTACATCCACACCTAAGAAAGAACAACATTCTTCAAGGCGACAATGGAAACGTGTGGACTGCATGCTTGACAAATCCACTACGAAGGCTTACCTGTCTTCCCTGCAACCAGACATATTTCAGCTCATCGTAAACCGTCCCGTTCTTTCCAATACAATTGAAGAAGCCCCTGAAATGGAAAGAAGACTGCGATCAAAAGGACTGGCCATAGCTTCCTGATATTTTTTTTTCATCAATACTCAGGTTAATTCTTTTCAGTAGCAAGGAGGGGTGAGCTCAGTACCCATAAACGGTGTCATGGGAGTATTTCAGCCAAAAGTCCACAACGTTGTTCAGCTCTTTGCGAATCTTCTCTCGACACTCGTCCAGTTTCACCATAGACATGGCGCTCTACTAAAGGGAATGGGGAAAAATTATATGTGACTGAACTGACTGTAATCCAAAAATGTATTACACATTATCTGTGGCTACAATGAGTCTGAGTTTGCACATTCCAATGAGCAGGATGTGTGACATAACCATGCAGTTTGGCGCTGCAACCCTAAATATGTATTGTAAAAGTATACAACCTCCCGCAAACACGAGGAATCTCTACTTAACAGTGAAGCATAGATCGTACCCAAAAACTACTCAATTGTGAAGTTGAAAATATTCACAGATGCGGCTCAGCGATGAACGTATGAAAAAAATAAAGGCTGTTGAACATTGGTCGACTCATCAAGTCTTCTCGACTAGAAGAATACCTTTAGGAGCAGTTAAGGAAGTAAGTAAGTAAGTAAGTAAGTAAGGAAGGAAGGTAAACACACTCTCTCTCTCTCTGGAACACTAAGGACATTTTAACATGGATTAAAAATTACAAACAACACCCCACTGTAAATGTACATATGAACATTGCACTTGAAACACAACACTATATCAAATATACATCATTTTACAATTAAAAAAAACTGCATCATCCGGTCGGCCACTGAAACAACCCATCCACCATGACTGTGAAATTGTAATGAGGTTTTTGGCCATTAAACCAAAGTTCTTAAAATGAAATGAGTACAACCCAACACATTTGGTAGAACCCCTTGAGTCTGATGTCATACTAACTATATTATCAAATATTCTCAACAATGTGGGCTTTTGATTGCAAATTACATTTGTCAATGTGTATCACACGCCAACCCCAAAAAATCGTTTACAATAGAATTTAGTGTTGCAAAAATAAGTAGGTGCTAATCATGCCAGTGAATGTACAGTACAGGTACTGTATAGCAAACAGGTTGAAGCCCGGCCAATTGGCCCCGCCCTCTGCACGTCACATGTAATACACTACAGTACTTTACTTTAAATTTATATTTCAACAATTTATGCACACATATTTTGACGGGATAAATGTTACTAAACAATCCCTACACTTAAATCCCGCTGTAATCTGCCATTATTATACCGTTGGCGTCTCTGCATTCAGAGTTGGCGAAGTTCCCGTGATCGGCTGCATATCCGGATTTATTATTTTTTGTTTTGTTTGTTTAAAAACAATAACCACAGGTAAGCGATCTGCGTTGGAGCATTACGCGCACTCTTAAGAACTAGCTTGACAACTCGCTGCTCGACGCGTTATTTACCGCTAAACAGACGTGCTTCCGCTTGAGCTCGACTTTACGCTAGAATCAAACACAAAACGTGCATTTGAGAACCGAATCTTTACCTGCTGCCGAGATCGCGGGAGTAGGTGTGGAGTGGAGCTCAGCAGGGGGATCCAGCCTTCTCGCGGCGGCTACGTTCTCGTCGAGGCTGTCACGTGATGACGCAAAACAACCAGAAGCTGAAGACGTCCCTGTGTCATGAGGATTGAAACAAGGCGATTCAAAGCAGAAATGGGCAAAGAAGAAAACAAGTAAAAGGAAGTATGCCGTGGCTTTTTTTCCCTTTCAGATGTGTGAAGTACAGAGTTGAAGAAAGGTATTTCACTCTTCTGAACAGCAGATACGCAGCAATCCATGGGCGCAGATGTCACATCTTTTACGAATAGGACAATACATTCATTTTCCGAACTGTTATCCTCACCAGGGTGACGGTGTGGTGGTGCTGGAGCCTATCCCAGCTGTCTTCGGCCAGCCAATCGCAGGGCACACATAGACGAACAACCATTCGGGCTCACACTCACACCTAGGGACAATTTAGAGTGTTCAATCAGCCTGCCATGCATGTTTTTGGAATGTGGGAGGAAAGGAATTGAGCCACTGTGAAGTCAACGTGCTAACCACTGTACTACCGGGCCGCCTAGGACACTACCTTGTATCTAAAATGAGATATGCAGCCATAGACTTGTGCCACTAGCACGATCACGACAGTAAACATTGAACTCATTTGTATTTCTGGTGAGTTAGAGCTTTACTTCAAGGAGACGAGCTGATAGTTTACTCACTTCAAACACAAAACTGTATTTAATCATGGTGTTGAGTTAAACACTTCCAACAGTGAGTCAACATGAACGGGGTGGATGAATACAAGTCTTCAACTACTGACAGGGAATAATTAACATCTAACACACATATGTCAAAATGCCGGCCCGCGGGCCAGATCCGGCCCGCGAGAAGGTTTTCAGTGCCCCCTGGGATGATGTTGATTTATTATTAGAACCGGCCCGCGGACGGCCGCAAGCCGAGAGCCCACAGATCTTTTACACGCACCAATACTACATTTCCCACAATGCAACTGTGCCGCGCCAAGCAGTCGGGCGCTTTATTTCAATATTTACTAGTGCAGCAGTCGTTCGGATAACAGTGACGTTAGCTTGCAGATATCCATCAAAAATGGCAAAACGGAAGGTGGACACTGAGAACCGGGGGTTTCAAACAAGGTGGGAGTCAGAGTACATGTTCACGGACGTAGCTGGAAAACCTGTGTGTCTTCTGTGTGGAGAAAGTGTGGCCGTATTGAAAGAGTATAATCTGAGACGACAGCATGAAACGAAACGCGCGGACAAAAACAAGAATATGGACATCGAACAAAGGCTACAGAAGGTTGAGGAATTAAAACGAAGCCTCAAATCTCAACAGGCTCTGTTCAAAAAAGCCAAATCACAAAGCCAGGCTGCTGTCAATGGCAGTTTTATTGTGGCAAAAGAGATCGCTAAATCAGCCCGGCCATTTATAGAGGGGGATTTCATTAAAAACTGTATGCTTAAAGTTTGTGACGAAGTTTGCCCTGAAAAAAAGCAACTCTTTTTAAACGTGAGCATGAGCAGAAACACCATTGCCGAGCGAGTAGAGCAGTTGTCCATTAATCAAAAAGAGCAGCTTGTGAAAAGGGGAAAACATTTCATCGCATACTCCTTGGCTGAGAGCGCCGACATTTCTGACGTTGCCCAGCTGTCAACCTTCATCCGCGGAGTGGACTGAAGCCTAAGCGTGACAGAGGAGTTTTTGGCTTTACGTCCTATGCATGGCACAACTACGGAGCATGATTTATTTGAGGAGTGAATGATCGAAAATCGCTATTTTTTTTTAAAATGTAAATTTAGCCCAATTTTGCTGAAAGAGAAAATATGGGCTATTGCTGGTGCTTCTTTTCATTCATTGTTGATGGGTATTTTTATACAAAGAAACTTTGTCTTTTGTGCCTGTCGAAAATTAAAGTTTACTGACAGCCATAAGAAAATGTTGCTTTATTTATTTGATCATATTGAAATGAAGTTGTTAGGTTTTCAGTAGATTCAATTCAGTTCAATAAACTACATGTGGTAGGTTTAAAAATTTTCAATGAACATTCGATCAGTCCGGCCCTCGGCTTGGAGCAAAATTTTTTATTTGGCCCTCCGTCCATTTGACTTTGACACCCCTGATCTAACATTAATAATGCCAACCGTATTTCTCAAAATGGGAGGGCCAGCCATTTTTGACTTTGACAAATTTTGGAAGGCCTACAGAAAATTGAGTTCTGTAGCGAATTAAGCATGGAGCTTTAACCTTCTTTAATCAGGAAAAGAAAGTATTTTCTACCGTTTACCATTCGTTAGTAAACAGCAGTGGTTGGTAAGTTTCTTGAAGATACTCATTTGCAAGAAAAATTCTGAGAAAAACCTTTTGGTGAAAGGATGCATTTCAAGCTGAACTTTCTCTTTGATGCAATTTATTTGTGGTACCTCAAATGTCTAAACAAAGCTTTCCTACTAAATAACATAAACAACACAAAAATCGCACTTTAATTGCAAAATAACAGTTTATTGCAAAAACGCACGCACACACACGCGCGCGCGCACACACACACACACACACACACACACACACACACACACACACACACACACACACACACACACACACACACGCGTGTGGCCCAAGGTCTGATCAAAGACACTCCTGCCACCTAGTGGTGATTCATTATACTGAAATCATCTGAGTAGCTGCGCGAAGCCCAGAATCAATATTAAAAAAACACACCAAAAACGCATCTTTTAGCTGTAGTTCCTCAGGTACACAAGTCGGTGAGGTTGGAACTTCTCACGGCACAGGGGGCACTCGGCCTGAATGAAGTCATGCAAACCCAGACATACACAAGGGAATAATTACAACAGTACACACGGTGAAGCATCAATGGTGAGTAGTTTTTGGTATCAGACTCACAGAAGTGACTAATGACAGTATGAAGAACGAACATGCTTACATTGATTTCAGTCCGCAGGGAGAAGCATTTATTCATGCAAACTGCATAAATGTATCTTATCAATATTGAATTAAATAAAACATGTTTTACTGTCAGCTAGTTTGACCTGATCAGTTAACAATATGGTATTGTGAAAACCTTAAAATGGCAGACATGAAGTGTATTTTTGCAGGGTATAAAATTACTGGCATTCGTATTGGGAGATACATTTTCGGCCAGATCGCACACCTCTAATTGATGCAGTCCCAAAATTTTGTTCTGTCTCTATTGAACGTTTAAACGGTGACATTACCACAAATTATGATCCCGTTGCACCAGTATGATTTCAAACTCATTGTAAAACATTTATTTACCTTAAAATAAATGTGTTACAACAATGTGACTTTGACAAAATGAATGTGCATCTAATGTCCACAAACAATTTAGGCTAAATGTAACCTCCGAAGCAGTTAATTATTCAGTGTATAGTTAGCTACATTTTTCAATGAAAAGCTGAGGATAGGTTACAGAGAAACACCCCTGAATAGGCAACATAACATCAGATGTAATTTGACCCCTAGATGGGTGGGCAGGCACTCCACAGACTCAGTTATTTACAAAATCCAACATGTAAGTGATTGTCATGATGGCTCTGACATGGGCCCTACCTTGGTGTTGCACCACTCTGTGATACACTCCCAGCAGAAGAGGTGTCCGCAGGGGGTAGAAGTTGAATGTCTGCGCTCCTCCAAGCAGAGGATGCAGCGGGTGGGCGAAGACCTTGACTTCTGGGTTTCCTGTGGGCTGAAAAAGTAAAACAGATTGCTGGATCGAGGTGCCAAACACCAAAGAGAGTGATCGTTTGCCATCTTAACAATGTAAAGTCAGAGGAACACACCACTCCAAATCCATTGCCTTTGGATTATTACACACTTCTGTGGTTGTTAAATAAAATTGTATTACAGGTATTTACATTTTTCTTGTTGTAGCGTGTCACACAGTGAAATATAGCTGTACCGACCATATCTAGACCTTTCTGCAGATCCTCACCAAAATGTAATGTGTACTCGTTGACTCAAGCAGCTCCCCTCAGCAAAGTTTTGGGGGAGTTAATTTTGAATCTTATTTTTATGCTAAACAAACTGCATTGTGAGAAGCAAAGCCATCTTCTCACCACATGTGTATTAGTTTACCCGTCGGTGAGGTTCCTAAAATGTTTCCGCTCCTGCCTGGCTCGCTGTCTTTGTCTAAAGTTGTTGAGCTGCAGACACACTGTGATGAGCAGCTGGATGAGGGAGACGGCTCCCAGCAGCCTGTAGCTGTTCCTGATGGTCCCATCATCATCTTGAGGCCCTGAAACGCGCAGCTGCGCACGCACACCATCAGTCCATCATGTCCTTTTAACTTTCTGTCATTGCATCCATCACCAAATTTCACTGGCCCATCAGTGGCCCAAATTTCACTGGCCCAAACACGCACACACAAACACAAACACAAACACAAACACAAAACACACACACACACACACACACACACACACCCTCACACAATTATTGATAAATGGTTCTAAGTAAGCAGTCAATGTACTTTTTATAACTATAAAAGAAAAACATTCCCTTCCTGTTGCCAGGGGTGTTATTTTTTCATTACAGGGTTAATGAAAAGTGTTTTCCTGCCTATTTTTGAAAATATCTGTGAGGGAGATGTGCACTTTGGAATATTATGAATATAAATCACTTACATAGCGGATTGCAGAAGTCCTCTTGGACAGTTGATAGAAAATACCACTGACATAAAAAAGAGCCACGTGAAATCTGTGCAGGAGGGTGAGTGTCTGCTGTAGGACAAATACAGCAGGCAAACACTTTTTCCTTTGGGGCTCTGACAGCAGTCCCACTGCCTTTCGTATGCACCTCCTCAGCCACAATTCCAGGCTCCACGGCCCAGACGCAGCCTGCCGACGTCTGACACCGCAGCTAGGCTCCTGTGTGCCTTCGAGCTCGTTCTCCAAACAGATCAAGATCTTGTCCAAGAAGTAGGGCAGGAATGTATGACAGAAAATAAAGAGGCCTCGTCTGGCTAGGGAAGGGATGCGTCTTTTACTTGGGTCAACTTGGATGATATTGACATATTCCTCACCCAGGGTCTGGTTACCTGAAGAGAATGGTAATCGATGAATTAGGGGTGGGCGATTGTGAGCGTACAACAAAATCTCCAATTGTTTTTGCTGATTTCAACTGACCACTGTACATGCATCACACAAAGTTTGACTTTTGCATTGATCTCTGCACACTTAACAATGCAGACACATAGCAATGGTGACAGACATTTCACATCAGTTTGGTCAGCCCACCTATGAGTGTTGTTAAACCAAAATAAGCGACGTCTGAAAGAAGCTCAACTTCTTTCCTCCAGTCCAGCCACCTTTTCGATCCTACAGAAAAGGGAAATGTTTAAATAACTAATAATGTTGATACAGTTGATATCTCTTCAACAAAGAATTGCGATGCATTGACCACGTTTAACTGTATAGTGTTCTTTTAATGACAAGCAGTGCTGCGCTTCTACTGTAGTTCGTTCGCCACGATGGAGAGGCAAAATTGAATCCAAGACTGCTAATAAAAGTTGCTGTCCTCCTGAACTGTTTAATAGATGGCTAGACCTCTTTCCTGAAACGTTTTAATCAAGCCAATAAACATGTAATGTAACCATGTAAAGAACCCTAGTTTTCAAAAGTTATCTTAACACAAACGACCCGGGTCTTGTGTTACCATTCGGAATGAACTCACCGGCAAGTGTTTGAAAAGTTTCATTAGCGTTGTTCCGAAGGAAGGTCTGGTAGTATTCGTCCTTCTGACCAGCTCGAATTAGCTGCCACTGGTTGGCAGGAGAGAGAGGCATCGTGACTTGCAATGCCAGTGCACAAGTCTGTGCCGGAATCTTTCATGTAACAAATATACATTTACACTATAACTTTTCTGAACAGTCGTTAATGCTACTGTGCCACTCGGACATTGGGGACAGGAAACTCGCCGGAAGTGGGAGATATGTAAACAAATAGGAGACCAGACAGACACAAAATCATGGTTCTACTTTTCACAGCGCCGTTTCGTGGTTATTCTAGGTATTGCAACCCCGCATGTCATTCTTCAGGTAAAGTGCTCTTAATATAAATACTGTGTACTGTAGTATAAAACATACATAATGTGCACTTTACTTTAGTAAACTGTTTCTGTATCCATACTATGGCCTTTAATGCCATCTGTTGGACATTTTGTTATGACGGCTCTTCCTAGTGACAAACAAAAGTCGACGCTTCTGCGATGGCGCTGGTAGCAAACAAACACTTTTATCATTTGACGAAGGCAGAGTAATTGAGAAAACAGTCATGTCGTGAATGAATGACTATTGTATTGTGGGGGAGCTGCCTATGAGAAGTCTGCTTTTGGTAGTTTGAAAGCGTGAAATTGTCACCTAAACTGAAAATGCCATCCTCATTGTGGAACTAAAAAAGGACTTCAGATAATTTAATTTTAGTTAATTAAACTTGCTAAACCAATCAAAAAAACGTGTTGCTTTTATACAGTCATATATTTTTAGATATAGTTCTTTTGATAAAATGTTACATCATATATTTCTTTTGATGGTAATGAGGAAAATCGTTTATTTGTATTTTGAAACGTAAATTTCTTTAGATTAGACACAGCTGGACTATACCCGACGCACTCAATCGTTTGAGGCTCTGGCAAGAGCATTCACACTGGCTATAATTTATCCCTGGTCAATTTGCCATTGCAGTTCAGCATGTATAAAATATTTTCATCTCTGCAGGTGAAAAAAAACCCTTACTTTTACTCAAGTACTTTACGTTTCGTCTACTAATAAAGAAAAGTTTTAGGTGGAAATAGAGTATGGTTCTTTCTACTTCAACACAGTCTGATATAAGATCTGAGTATCTTGTGTCTCTTTACAATGTGCCACAAGAAGCTCTCCCACCAGTGAAAGTAGGTTAAGAACATCCATTCATTCATTCATGAAAGCTCTTCAATGATCAGCCTGAAAAGTGGCTAAACCAGTTCCTTTCTCTCCTCTAGAGCCAGCAAGGTGTACTGTAGCTGCCTCATAATGCATCCCATTATAAGTCCACTCGTGCGCCTTAGCTGTATCAGTGTACGTCTACAGTACTCGTAGTAACCCTTGGACAGTCTGTTCGCCATCCTGCTTACCAGGAAGTTGAACTTTGCTTTCATGTGAGAAAGGAGGAGCTGGAGTGTGTATTTCCCACTTACCTGTAAGCGTGAGCAACTCAGTTAGTTGCAAGGTGGTTGGTGTGGGTGAGAAATGTGCTGCTTGGAACTAAACCGCAAGGTAAGATTAAAATGGATACACTATTTTGTGTTTATTGAACTACAAAACCTCCACTTAAAAAGGCTTGGAGCACTGAATCTTTTGTCGTCAACTGATGTGTTTTTTTGCTGTTTATATTGGTACAGTCAAAAAACAACATTCGCAAAATCATCACTGCCTGCCTTGGAGCAGATCTGATAACAATTGAAGATAAAAAGCTCAGGCAACGACCATCATGGCTCACCTGTTTTCTGGGTTTACACATGTGAGGTACACATTCTCATTTGCTGTACTGACCTGGCAGCAGACAGCAGAGGCAAAGAAAGCAAACTAAAAGCAAATGCAAATACAGAGACAATAAACTGTATAGACTGCATAGAGCACAAGCGTCAAAGTCAAGGCCCGGGGGCCGGATCTGGCCCGCCACATCATTTTATTGGCCCGCGAAAGGAAATCAAGCATGTCAAGTTCCATGATGCTTGCTAAAGTCTGAACCAAAATTTCAAATTGTCATATGAAATGCACAATAGCAGTCATTATTCTTGACTTCTGATTTTAAACCTAGTTATTAATAAATGTTTTGTGCGCTGTGTATGTAATATGTGGAGATGATTAAACATTTATATGGTTTCCCAAAATTCATTTACGGCCCTCCAAGGCAAACCTTAGCTACAATGTGGCCCGTGACAATGATGAGTTTGACACCCATGGCTTACAGAATTACATAACACGTTGCATTAAATGACTGCAGTTGGTGAATAAAAGGTTCGAAACAGGTTAAAAACAGGTGCACACATTGTGTCCCTACGACCATTCAGTCCAATCCTATTCTACTGTAGCAATAATGCACAGGAACATTCCAAATTAAAACGTGCAATGGTCAGAATGTGATGACATGATGCAGCTATTACATTGCTTGTAGGTGTGTGTGTTCTCATTTATAACCCCACTTGAAACAGTCTAAATGACGATAAAGAATAATAGTGGTTGTGCATGTTTAAGTATTGAGTTGAGTAGTTCTCCTGTGAGGCTACACTTTAGCCCCTGTCAAGTCTTCAGGCGTCACAGTGTCTACATTATTGTGTTTCGCATGACACAATGTGAAACCTTAGTCATAGCTGAAATTGTGCAAGGGAGGTGAAGTGACCGTGCTTGGGCTTGTCTCTCATTTACTGTTTGACACACAGGACAGGAGCTCTTGGTTTTACAGTGAATACTCATTTAGGTAACCATGCTTAACATGCTGCACCAATGCAGATTGATATAACCAGTGCATTATAATTTAGCAGAGTTGCAACACATTCTCTCTTCGGAGGATCATTGTGTTACGCGTTTACTGAATTTGGGTAGTGTTATTCAGTCATTTTGAAGGGTGAACAACCACCAAGACAATATGATGCCGCTGATGCTATACTCCGAAATGTGTACTGTACTTTTTCCAGGAACAACTAATGCAATGTGTTTTTTCAATCAAATAATCAGACTATAGTTAAATAGTCAAATATCACAAACGGTTGCTCTGTAGAATATATTTGCTTTAGTTAATGAATAATAAAATACAGGAGGACACCATAGTACTCCGTAATGGCACTAATCAAACAAGTGTACATTATGGAGCATGTCAGAAAGGGAAACACTGGTATTTACAGGACTTAATTTCTCATTTCCATCTGAGGGCATGACATATTTTATCGTGTCTTGTTTTCAGCACATTGACGACTCATCACATGTCCATCCAACGTAAACAGAGAGATTCACGTTTTCAAGCTGGAAATATAGTCGCTATTTTGAGTTTGTGTCAGCTAAAAATAAACTATAAAGGTTTGTGGCACACTCTGTGTTGTTGGCAGTTATTTTTTTTTTTAGCTTCAGAAACACTGTCAAAAAATAGATAGATTGCAGCGCACTATGCATTCAAGCTTAATGAGAAAGTTACTAAAAGATTTTGTGACTGCAAGAGGTCCCCAAATGTAATTATTATTTTTATAAACAATGCAGATTGTAAATGTTCAGTTTGCACTAATTTCACATCAACACCAGGTTTTATTATTATGTATGTATTTAGTAGTATTTATGAATCAACGGTTAGCTTCAGCAACAGGTGATTTTTTTTTCTCTGAAATGTAGCATGGTAAACTCGTATGGTGTAAGATTCCATAGGTCAAACTTAATGGACAGTGTGTAGAGTTTAGTGCCATTTAGGGGTGAACTAATCGAATTCAATAACCTAGAAGCGCGTGAATTTTGAAGCAGGCGCACTATGGTGCCCCAGAGAGAGCAAGCTGAACACCAATATCTTCTGCAGAGGTGCAAGCAAAATATCACAAATGGCAATGAATATTTTCTCAAGTGAAGAAGTAAGTGTTTCATACTACTGCATGCGTAAGGACACATGCTGTAGTATGATGTTGAGGAACTGGCTTGACTAAGTTTTTCCCCTTCGGGTATCCGAAGCAGAAAGATGGCCGCAAAACATGGCAGCCTTCTATAGGGCAGGCATGCCCTATGTAATATCATTAGCGATTACTTAACCTAAAATTAGATTAAAAAAAAAGAAACGATGTGATTGAATATGCTTTTTTTTCACATTATTGAAATTAAATAATATGATATGGTTTTTGAAGTCATGACCATTGAAACATTAACAAATTTTTAACACGCTGTCCCTTTAAAAAAAAATGAAAATGTCAACCAAAAAAACTGATGTGCCAAAAAAAAAGTAAAGACATATTCAAATTAGCGTCAAAAATATGTTTGGAGACACATAACGCCATCTCTGAGTTATTTGGGGATGAATCATCTCATTAACATTTTACCTGCTAGCTTCTCCTTGTGAATGCTATGGTTATGGCCTATACTACGTTTATACAAATATTGTCATTACCAAATTTACATGAATGTAAGTGTGATCGAAAGATATCAACATAAAAATGACACATTTACCTCACAGTGGTCTATTTTTTATAGTGACTCCCCCCAACTATAGACATCATTGGTGATCTATTTGGGCTACGTCGTGCCTGGCGGCACCACTTTGGGGTGACCCCTGATATGGACACGTCTCAACTCAAAGGCACACTTAATTTAATAAATAATTCACTACAAAACACGAAACATAATTTGATGTGAAATGTGTTTGTTTTGGGATAGAATCAGGCCCTCTGGTGTTTTATTTGGATGTCTTCTCTGTTCCTGGGTGGGGAGAGCTTTGGATTCCTCCCACATTCCAAAAACATGCATGTTGGCTTCATTGACAAATTGCCTGTAGGCGTGATTGTGACTCTTATGCGTTATTTGCCTACAATTAAAGTATCTGCCTTGCAACTGGCTGGTGACCAGCCCAAGGAGTACCTCATCTCTCACCGCAAATTGGGTTGTGGACCCTAACGAAGAGGCTTAAATGTGTGCCAGTAATGTTTACAGAGAGCTACAAACGAATGACTAGCAATGTATATCTTTGTCTGAAATACGAGTTTACATTTGGGATACACTGTGGAGAGTGAATATGTGCATGATGGGAACAAGGACATGCCCTGACCTGCACCTTAAACTATCTGCCGACCAACCTCTGCCAAACAGTTCTCAACATGCTCTCCAGTCTGCCCACCACACCAAGCAAACCCCACCTCCATCAGACGCACACATTCATTGTGTGGACTTGGTGTGCATGGTGGCGGATCTCACAAAGCCCACGAAAGCTTTTCAGCAGCGTATCTGACCTTTTCATGAGAGACACAAGGTGGAGGGTAAGTGAAGGAGCGTTAAAGTGAGTAGCCATGCTCCACATGAACTTTTTGTCTAGCATCCTAATGTCTTTTCAAACTTAACTTCTTCCTCCACATTTTTTCCACACACCTTAATACTGTATATCTATTCTCCACGTTCTGTTTTCAACATTGTATCATTTTATTTCATCACCCTGTAGGTTAAAAAACATATATACAGCTGTATACATTTCGCACCAAATTATGTTTGTGTTTTGTAGTGAAATTCTTTTTTGTGCATGCAAATACTTTTGCTTTTCTACTTTCTCTTTTTCATAATTTCTGCTGCTGTAAATTGCAAATTTCTCCATTGTGAATTGTTCGGTAGTTTTTGCATTATCCTGCCCAATAACTATGCAAAAAAATGGTGTTCTAAGCAAACACTGCAATATCAAACCATGAGACATGCTAAATACACAGGAAACAGCCACAGACGGAGAACCCCATCCAAATGCAAGACAATTTTAACACATTTGAGGTAAAGGACAAGACATTTTACTGCCATTCGCCTGACCCACACACCGTAGTCCGTAAACAAACACAATGCAGTTGAGTTTCTGGCGAGCAGCCGTCATGACAAGCAAAATGCTTTTGACATAAATTCTAAACGTGCATCTAAAACACCAGTGCATTGTGAGTAAAAAAACAGTACCGGTACATGTATTGCACAACCTTTCATGGGCTTTTAATATGCCTCTCCCTGGCTATTCACTTGGAAGATAACAAAGTGCATTATATGTGTCATTATTGTAGATTCACACTCTTCAAGCTGTCACCATCACACTTGTCTGCTTCCCATATTTCCTCAAAAGAATACAACGTATTTTTGGTATCACCTTCGTAAAAAGATTTTAAATCTCTTTGAATCTGTTCCAATTTCAGACCTCCTAAAATGTGTGAAATTGCCTACATTAAAATTTAAAGCTGTAAATGTACCACTAACTTCCATCCCCAAACTCCCAAAATATTATTTCAAGATCAGAAAATGGATGGATGATTATTCAATGGATGCTATGTTTTTCTCATCATTTTTTTTGTTAACCATTTCCCATTGAACTTTGTAAAAGAGTGTAACATACTGTAGATGATAAAGATGTAGATTAGAGTATGTCATGTTATTTTCTTTATATAGCCCACTGTTGGTTTCCAATTTGCTGCTGATACAGCACATTTGGATTTTGTGTGATTATTCATCCTTCGACAAATGGAAAATTTAGATTTGTTGTTGTACTTGTTTTAATTATATTTTTTAATGTGCTCCTTTTGTATTGTTTCACTCTGGCTGTGTTGCAGGGAACTGGAGCAGTTTGATGAAGGTGCCTTCTCTGGCTTCAGAGCAAAAAGTTTACTATTTATATCACAAACGAAAGACAAAGAACCCAATTTTTGTTTCCTTTTTTTAAGCGTCCTTTTTGTGATTCTTACCTTCTACAAGGATTACCATTCTCACCATCAAATACTTGACAAGTATATGCGAATGCGCTTAGCAAATGTTGGCTATTACTGCAGATGAACTTCAGTTTGGAGAACTAAGCATTTTCAGGCTCAGCCTTTTTAAATGTCCCCCACCGCCAGTGAAGATAACTACCAAAAAGCTCTATTCTTGCATCAACTGACTGGATTTTTTTCGGAAGTGAGGTACGCTTCAAGAACACAGTGTCTCCATTGTTTTGACACCAACTTTTGTCACACAACCTTAACGACCATCTATTAAATGGAGCCTGGAGCAGCAGGATTTTCAACAGTGAATGAATCACCAAACCTGTCGCTAAGATCAGGGACAACCATGACCACGGATGGCGACTCCCTCCTGAGCGTGGCCACCTTACCCTGCAAGCACTTCTTGTCAGCCAATGTCATCAATGTTGGTAAGTTTTCACCTCTTTTTCTCCTTCAGCTACGAGCTGGATGCTGATTGGCTTGGTTTCGTTTATGAAGTGCACCACTCTTCACACGTTTTCCTGTACATCCAGTAACTATCTTGTCATGTGGTGAGTTACATTCAAATAATGTCTGATGCGACAAACATAACACTGTCTTTCTGTTCTCCAACAATTTTGAACAACTCTGGCTCTAGCGTTATGCTCCCCATAAACTGGATTGTGATGTCAATGAAAAGAAGTTGCTCGATACGAAGTTGTTTGTAGACTCTTGCATTGGGCCAAGTGCCCACAACCCTGCCAAGTTGAGGCTATTCTCAGACAGAATATGTTGCTCCGTATTATATGGTATGGTGAAACCAAACCATAACATCTTTCAGTTTGAAGCCAAGCAAGGACAACAGAATACATTTGAGCATAAAACGGTCCCCATCGGTACAGTTTAAAATAATTGTTTTCTGTGCATTGGTACAACCACTTTATTTCAGTTTTTCTCTTGATTCTGCATTGGTGACACCCTTGATTCCATCAGTCTCAAAGGGAACAAATGACTAAATTCCGGACATCTGGGACCACCGTGCATGGTAGTATGTTGTAGAAATTATGTAGTGATATTCTGCGCTCGGCTATTCTAACCAGACGGGGGCAGTGCAATGCTCTTCTTTCAATGAGAACCCAACTGGATCTACCTTTAGGTCCATGTAGGCAGCCTTTCTTCTGGGTGGAAGAGTATGACCATAAATTAATGAGCTTTTCATTCTGTCGTCCTGTAGAGGGAGCACATCACATTTCAAAATTTGTAGTACATTGCATTTCTGAATAAAAGGACAAAATCGAGGAAGAATCAAAACATTCACTTTTTTTGAGCATATTGATTTGACCCATTTCAGCGACAGCTCAGAGTTTCGACACAATCCAAGCTATGGTGTAGGTCAAGACGTGGATCCAACACCCCCCCACCCCCCACATTAGAAATAATGGAAACAGAAATAATCTGTTCCAGGGTCACATTGTCACCACAAGTAAACCTTTATTACCTGTACAACCAAATGCAAGTGAACTGGTCTCCAAATAAAGGTTACAAAAGCTGTGGAATAACAATTGCAACATTATTAGAGTATGCCAACAAATCGTCGTTGAGATGCAAGGAAACTGAAGTGTTTATCAGTTTCTGTTATTTTGATTGTGACACCACCAGTACAGCCAGCAGCATTTCTTTTTTTGTCTTGTTTTGATTGTTTAAAGCTGTAGCTGAGTGTTTATTTCGTCAGATACAAACAGATGGCAAAAGATATGGCTCAGTTGGACGTCGGAAGACACGCACAGTAGAAAGTGTGTCAAAAACCAAACACAATTGTTGACTGGATGGAATGGCCATTTATTTATTTATTCTGCAAGGAGGTGAGCACATGACAGGGAGGAGCAGGAGAGCCTTCGACCCCACTGAGCTAAGACACAGGAATGACAGGCAGTGCAAGCACATAACAAGCAACTGGAAGACAAGGAAAACATTTTTTCAGTCTTCTTGTAAAAATACATTCACTGCTAATAAGAAAGTGTATATTCCACGCTTTGTTGTAAGACTAATGATGAAACGGTTAAAAGCATACAGACAATTATCAACATTACCTTCATTGTACAGTACCGGTAATAATTTTTGGCTATATCAGGGGTCGGCAACCTTAAATACTGAAAAAAACAATTGGATCTCCAGCCACAGAAAGAAAGAAACCCCGGGAGCTACAAAACCCTTTTGCCATAGCATATATGATTCTTTTTTCTTACCTCTATGTGAAAAAAATATAGATTATTGTGTTGCATTTAGGAATTCAACCTCCAGAAACATGACGTTATATTTCTGTATGTAGCAAAAGCATTTTGAAGTCGGAAAAAAGATGCTTGGTTGAAACTTGCTTTCATATAAACAAAATCATTGTGGATCAATGTCAGCAGTTTGTCTTTTTAAGTAATGAACAATGCAGAGAAGCACAACAGTTTAATCAGTTGCCATTGTTAGGATGGTTGTTGTAGTTGTCGTTGCTTTGGCTTGATCTGAACGTGCTGCTGCTTCACTGATAGTCACGTTCACATGATGCCTTTTCAAATAATTCAACAAGTTTGACGTACTGCCAAAAGCACGTCATGAAGTCTGTATTCTGCTCATATTTATGACATCTGTTAGCCAGAGGCTCTCTGTATTTGTTGAATGTTGTTTACTGTGTACCTGATACCCATCTCAGTAGTGCACTGAAAGTTCAACACCAAAAAGTCACAGTAAAATAAAATGTTACATACCTTGGGTGATATTTTCATGACCGTTTTAAATCCTGTTTGGCATGCGTCGTAAATCTGTGTTTTAGGTCCGGTAATTTTGTAGATGAGGCAAAGCCGGCAAATCTGCGTAAAGGAGGGCTGCACTGCTGTCAAAGTGACCACAGCACAGCCCACTTCAATATAGCCAATCAGAGAGGTTCCTTTAATTCGGCTCCCTCATCATACAATTGAGTTTCAACATGACACATCTATAAGAAGAAATGGGCACTTGGAGAATTCCCCCCACCCCCTTGCTTTGCCGACCAATGGGATGATTTAAAAATATAATACAAGAATTCAGAAGGTTTGATTCCTACTGTTCACATATTAGTGAAATAAATATGTCGCATGAGACTAGCTGTGGCGGCCGGGTGGTCCAGTGGTTAGCGCGTGGGCCTCACAGTGCAGAGGTGAAGGGTTCAGCCTTCTTGTATGGAGTTTGCATGTTCTCCCCGTGGCTGCGTGGGTGGTGTCCGCTGTCCTTCCACATTCTGAAAACATGCGTGGCAGATTAATGGATGACTCTAAATTGTACGTAGGTGTGAGTGTAAGCGCGGATGCTTGTTTGTCTTGTGTGCCCTGCGATTGGCTGGCAACAAGTTCAGGGTGTCCTCCGCCTACTGCCTGATGACAGCTGGGATAGGCTCCAGCACTCCCGTGACCCTCGTAAGGATAAGCGGATCAGAAAATGGATGGATGAATACCCTGTGCTGATGTTGACAGGTGGCCTGAGCATCAGCTAGCAGAAATTAATTATCAGTAGACGGACTTTCTGCCACCAAAATGTCACTCTGCCAGGAGATTCTCCAAGATCCTCATTCTGCTGTGCCAGCTCGTCCAGCTTGGTGGAGACAGATTTGCCAAATTCACTAACATGCGCAGCGAGCCTTGTGCTGAAATGAAAATCAGAAGTCGCCGGTATTTGCGCCATGGCACAGATGCACTGCCAACACAACAGAACACTTTGGTTTTACCCGGTGGGTGACACTAAAATATCGTAATTAATTGTACTGTCATGTACAAGGTGTAAATGATGAGCATGCAGCTGCATGTCAAATATTATCATAATTAATTGTCCTGTGTCATGTGGAGCAGTGACATGATGCAAGAGGAAGGAGCTGTGGGGTGGAAAGGAGCACTTAGATGTCACGGATGGGCCGTGTCTAATGGAGTAATGAAAGGTATAAAGTAAAATGAATTCCGTGATAATTGGCTTGATAAATGGCTTAATAATTGAGATGAATATTTGCAATTTCCTAATTGCCTAACCCTAACCCTGACCCTCACCCTAACCCCCTGGCTCTAACTCTAACTCTAACCCTAACCCTAACCCCAACCGCAACCCTAAACCTAACCCCCTGACCCTAACCCTAGCACCCTAATCCTAGCTCCAAACCTGTAAATCCTAACCCAACGCTAAACCTAACCCTGACCTTAAACCTAACCCCTAACCCTAACCCTAACCGCTAACCCTCACCCCTAACCTCCAACCCTAACCCTAACATTAACCCCCTGAACCTAACCTTAACCCTAACCCTCACCCCTGCCCTAACCCTAACTACGAACCCCTAACCCTAACTCCAAACCACTAACCCAAACCACTAACCCCCTAACCCTAACCCTACCCCCTAAGCCTAACCCCCTAACCATCACCCTAACCGTACCCCCTCACCCTAAACCTTTGTCCTCTACCTACTTTCAGGTTACTCTGGAGTAGGGAAACACTGCGTTTTAACCATTTGAAATGGAGAACGGGTCAGTGGATATTTTAGTCCCTGGGGCAAGCAAGATTTGACAACTGTCATGTACAAAGTATGAATGATGAGCATGCAATTTCATGGGTCAGAGTGAAATTGCGTCTGTAGTATTGTCTGTTGCCTGGCATTGATGGGTGATCTGTCCAGAATAAGGGCACATCGATGATGGATGGATGTGTCTTTGGAATTGAGAATCACATTTGAGTGTCTGAAATATTTTGTGGTAATCATTATTAAATGGGACAGATTATGTGAAGCCCTTTAGAAAACAAAGGAGAATTAATTACATTTTAGCACATAATTAAATGATTAATAACAAAAATTCTGCTGTAATAGTATTGTTTGTGTGTGTGTGTGTGTGTGTGTGTGTGTGTGTGTGTGTGTGTGTGTGTGTGTGTGTGTGTGTGTGTTATAGTCTTGCAACTAAAATATTTGGGCGCCATTTATGTTGATGTCGATTCTTTAAAATGTAACATTGTGTCTCGTTTGTTTGTGCACCCATGCGTAACCATTTACTTGCGCTTTAATTCTTCCGCAACCCCTCCTTCCCCTGAGGACACTCTCTTTACATTGACACTCATTATCAGCGATATCCAAACCAATTAGCACCAATGGCGCATTCCATCTTGCTTTGGCTCCAGTGCTGCCATCTGCCAGCCGCCATATGCGAGAGCCTAATGAATAATATAGCGCGGCGCAATTGCAAAATGTCCTTATGTACATAATATGGAGTGATTCTTGGGGTGGTGAGTTTTGTGCTGTACTGAGGTGATAGGGAGGGATAATGATCATGATATGCAATATTAAAGAGCATCTTGAAAATGCTGATCTTGCCCACATACAACAACCAAAGCACCGGGGACTTTTTTTGGTTTGTTTAGGGATAAAGGAATGTTGTGGACTATTAGTGTAATGTGTGCATTCATTTGATGATTTTTAATGCAGTTCTAATTAGGAGGCGAGTTTAAAACCTACCCAACTAAACTTCGGTGTGTGTACAGAATATTAATTAGGAATACTATAGAAAAGGAAATAAAACTACTAGCATCCGTGACTGATTGGCGACTGGTTTGGAGAAGGGGTGTCATGATATGTTTTTTTGACCAAGACGATTTGTAACAACATGAGGCCTAACGATTCAACACAAAGCGATTTATTGCTTTTTTAGGTTGATCCAATTTGGTTTAGTTTATTTATTGGTTTGGTTTATTTATTGAACATAACATAAAACATATACAGTAATAATAAGGTAAGTAAGAGAAATCAGTCATTTTGATAAGACAGCATCACCTTTTTGTGTGTCCCACACTCTTGGACAGCAGCCACGAGATGCATCAACAAATTGTTGCCATTACATTTCACTCAGCATTTACCAAGGCTATACATGGCAACCACCTTGTCAAAGTTTCCACACAAGCGAAGGTATTATGTTGTCTTAAAATTCTACTCGTCCTCACTGGCAGGATTGTTCTGTGCTTGAAATAAATCACTGGCAAAGTCTGGAGATGACATGTCCAAGCCAAAAGCGAAAAAAAAAAAAAATCAATTGCAAATTGAAAAAAAAAGGATATTAAGAATCTGGGGTTTAAAATTATTTTGTTTTGTCAATTAAATCGCTCAATAATTATGATATTGGATCGATATGTGAACTAGTCCAGCGGGATCAATGTAGCTGGATCACGAAGCAGGCACATTGATACCTTGATTAAATAGATTATTTGATGTTTACAATACCTGACACTGTAAACACAGGATCAGCGTTGCAGGGAACAGGGTTCCAAATCCGGACAAATGTTAGCTTTTGCTCAGGAGGAGAAGCTGTGTTTTTAGCTAGCTGCTACTGCTAACCAAGAGGACAAATTTACTAAATACAGACGCTCCCCGACTTACGAACATCCGAGTTACGAACAACGGTACATACGAACATTTTTACGGGTATGTCGAGAAAGAAAAGAAAAAGTTAGATTTTGTAATGCACGCCTTTTTCCGAGTACAGGTACTGTAGTGCTTCTTTCCGCCGCTAATACCGACGTGTGGCGCTGTGAGAGCTCGCCCAGCATCCACCCCGAATCCGGCTTCCTCTTCCCAGTTGTTAAATATCTCGTGCATCCATTATTCAATATGGTTGGTGAAAAGCGAAAGACTTCTAGTGAGAGTGGAAATGTAAAGAAGAGGCAAGCCATTTCATTTCAAATGAAAGTGGCAATAATAAAGACGCTTGATGCGGGTGAGAAAATGGTGAGCGTTGCACGTGAATACAAGATGAATCGTTCGACCATTGGTACCATTATAAACAGAAAGATCGGGAGCTTCAAACTGAAGCCGCTGCTAGTTTACCGGGCAGCCAACCCTCGAGCCCGGAAGAACGTCACGAAAAGCTCTCTCCCCGTTATATGGATGTCAAACATATAAGCCTTAAACATACAAAATATAGTACTGAAGCAACTTACGAATGAATTCACCTTACGAACGATCGTTCGGAACGTAACTCGTTCGTAAGCTGGGGAGCGTCTGTATGTCAAGAAACAGTTAAAAAAGAATTGCCTTATTGTGTTCATATGCATAACAGGATTGCATGAGGTAGAGTGAGACCCTCAATCAAGGCTAACTATTTTATAAAAATGTGAAAAATAGAAAATAGGAGATACCTTTGTTCTACCCGTTCTTTTGGAAAAATATTTTATTTGAGATTCAATTTGGTCATATGGCTGGTGGGACAGGAGAAAAATAGCATTTTGAAGCATTTTATCCACCCTTGCCCCCTTTAAATGGGGTTTGTCTCAACTCTTTTGATGGTACATAAATTTTAGATGTCGGGCTCCCTTCCGCCGACAATGTGAGGTTGTAAAATTGAGTTCCTCAAATATTTTTTTTTCTTTTTCTGACACTTATTTGCCCAAAGATGACCAGTGTTAAAAGCGAGGAACGCTGGGTTGGCCATGAAATATGAAACGGACATGAGAGAAAGGCAGAGGCAGAAAGTAAGACAGTAAGTAAGAAAGTGAGGGAGAGGTTTCTGCATGACTGGGGGGGATGGGATGCGCAGCATCTGCAAGTGGAGCACAGA
Organism: Hippocampus mohnikei; assembly: GCA_026261675.1. Classification (NCBI taxonomy): domain Eukaryota; kingdom Metazoa; phylum Chordata; class Actinopteri; order Syngnathiformes; family Syngnathidae; genus Hippocampus; species Hippocampus mohnikei. Next base: position 13,983,117 of record JAKGUB010000284.1, read on the forward strand.
AAGAGAATTGTCCTCAGCTGCACCATTGCTTTTATGAGAGACGAGCGGCAGAAGGAGACAACAACCCTGATTCTTAATGGAGTGTGTGTGTGCAGATGTGTGGATGGTTGGGCACGCACACACACACACACACACACACACACACACACACACACACACACACACGGAAATGGAAGAGACTACATTTAATCGCAGCTTCCTCATTTGAGTAGCTTTGTAGTCGTAAAAGATGAAGCAACACACCATCACAGGAACAACAGTTTTTCATAGTTCACAGCCATACTATTCATAGATATTATTGGCTGCAATGTTGTGAATATTCTGACAATAGTGTACCATGGTACTGTGAATAATTTCGACATCAAATGCATAAAAATGGATAATGTATACAGCAAACGGGGTATACCTGTGCAGTCAAATAAGATGGATATGTCGTTACTAATGATGGCCACAATGTATCCCAATAGGCATCTTGAGGTTGTTTATATGGATTTGTTGCCAACAAATTTTGCTCAAACATGCAGTCAAGTTTAAATAAAACCCCCAACATTGTTCAGTACATATTGCTAATGCTTTATAAAGGTGTTTTTGCACTTCTGTCCAAATGTCAGCACCTGCCCAAACCTTAATGGAATTTAAGCCAGACAAACTCATAGCAATAACTGGGCAGAATTTTACACCGATTCCCTTTCTCACGATCAAATTAACCACAATGAAAATGACAAAAGAAAAGAGTCTGCCACGGCAATGTCATGAACAAATAAGCTCACAGTGGCCAAGCTTCTTCTATTCAAATTTGCCCAGTGGCCCCATGCTGCCTCTCACAGGTCACTCGTGGTACGATGATCGTCATCTGGTTTGGGCGAAGAGACTGACGATTTTCCGTGGACATTCAGTTAGGTGTGTGGTGTTCTGTGTTCTCCAATACACCGCATACTGTGAGAGTAGAAATAACACACAGCAACCCCCTCGGCATGTGTAGGGTCTCTCACATTTCAAAGTTATTAAAAATGGTGATAATGTATAATGGTTTAACTGTACTGTTAGAGATGACATTTTATCATGTTCCAAATGCAACCGTGACCTGTGTTGTGCACATACCAAATTGCGACAGTGGTAGATAAGTGGCTACGGGCTCTGCGGACTGTATGTCCCTGTTGGTAATTACGATAATGCTCAGTTTTGATCACATTGCCATGTCAAGGTTTTCAGCTGAAGAAAGCGGGAATGGCAGGAGCAAGTACAAAGGAGAACAATCTCGAATGACTTTGTGCGAGGATAAAAAAAACAAAAACAAAAACAAGAACAAATCTACTGAATAATTATCCAAATTTACAAGTCCCACGAAGACATTTTAAAGCCAACACACCCAAGGCCGGGCCACTTGCACAGCTAGTGAGCCATGAAATAAGATGATAATGATATTTTAACTACAGTATTGTCGTTTTAAGTGGTGTGCGACTGTACTGAGATTGATCTCTAACACGTTGGATTCCATATTTAGATACATGAGCGAAACATCACAAACACTCCTCAGAACAATGCAACGCGGTTTTACACTTCCTCAAATGACAAGCACGCAACAAATGTGTGTCTTAGTCGATAGCGATCTTATGAGCGATCGGTGTCTTTGTAATCAAATAAAAGCCAGAGAATGTATTTGTTCATACTTTTGTCAAGTTCCCTTTTCTTTTCACTCATTGGTTTAGTTTGTGTTACATATTTTGCTCATTATTAGCAATGTGTCAGTCAGGCATATCCAGTTCTTCTGAGACATTTTTATTTTTGGTTAGTATCAAAGAAATAAATGTCATAGCAAAAATTTAAAGCGTTGTTTTTATAATGCAGACAAATTAAAACACGAGACACTGTAACACATTAACTCGAAGAAGAACATGAGCCTCCATCTGCTCTTTGCAGATAAGCTCGGGCTTTATGCTTGTGTGTCATGTGTACTGTTCTGCAGTTGTACTTGTATTGTTCTAACCGGAAGCTTATCCAGATCCAACAAAAAGTTGATGTACAGTTTTGCTAGCCAATATAAAATAATGTTTGTTTCAGTTATTTGAAAAGTGTGATTTAGACTTCAAATGTTCCCTCCTGAAGAGACACCGCTTCACAGTGATTCAAGGTGAACCGTTATTGAATAGCGTATTCATCAAATTGATCTAACACCTTTAGTCAAATGCACTCTGATCCATCTGATCTAAATAAACATCACCGACGAGCAGCCGTGATACCACAAATGAAATCTTTAGCACTTCAACCGAAGTCTAATATTCCATCTAAAAAAAAGTGTCAATGAGTTCTACCGATGGCTTGAATGCCGGCGCCCAACTTCAGTGAATCAATCAATGCTCTTAATGTTCTGTTCTTTCCTTTCTCTAGTTCCACCCCGCTATATTCAATCAGCGCAAGTGTTAATCTGAAGTGTTAAACCCACCCTTAAGCCAACAAGACATTCTGATGTAGTCATTTATTTAAACCGGTACTCTCACTGAGGGCAGAATCTCTTCTGTCAAAGACAGTTTAGTTCAGCAAAGAAAAAAAAAAAGACCTGTACTTGACCACATATAAATGAGGGTATGAAAATAAGGAACAGAGTAATTCTGGAAGACATGTCTTCGAAATGTCGGAGGAGCGTTCCCTCACATTGCTCTTGCAATGCGTTGCCTTGCCCACAAGACGCTTCAACTGAGTAGCGGAAATTTAACATCAGCTTTTTCGAAGCCTTCTCCATTTTTGTGGTCTGGGCTATTTGGAACCTTTTGCACTAATTTCTAGGGCATCGACAAGGCTGATGCTAAAGATGCATTGAGTCACATCAGTCCGCCAGAACACCAACAACTGGCAAGTCGTAAGACCGCATCGTTTGACCTGCTTGATGGAAGTTTAAAAAAAACCACAACTTGTTGAATGAAAGCGTGAGCAGACTACGTTTTTGTGCAAGTTGTGCAACAACGACTTTGTTTATCACCAAAGCACCTGAAACCGCACCGGCACTTGCGTTTGCATCAACAGCTGCAATACAAGAAAGTAGTGTTGCATGGGTCTTTGGGTTTGTCGTGGCCAGATGGGCTGTTTTTGATTGCATTTTGTTTCATTCTGCATCAATTTATCATTTATAATTTGAATGAAATGGCTTGTTGTGTCCAATACCATTATTCACTGAAAATGTGATTAATTATGCCTTGCTCCGTGCTGAAAACTCCAAAGAAAGATAAACAGGTGCATGTAGATAAGGAGCAACACCCTGCAGAACATTTTATTTGTACACTGTTTCTTCATTTTGTGCAGGCACATTTTAACCAAGCTCGATTGCCCCACAAAGCGGATGGAGGAAGTACAAGGGAGCCGAAGAGACAAAACAAAAAAAAACAAAAAAGATTAAACATGTTTTTGTTTTTTTTAATGCTTATCATACCTCCAATTTCATGAATAAATTCAACATACTAACTCTAATCCTAACCCCATAATAGAAGAGGTTATATAAGGCATGGCCGCACAGTTGAATTTTTAAACAGAAGAGCACCTTTGAGGCAACCTCAGTGATTTGTTGCTATTCCAACTTCTTAACCAACATGATCGTAATGCTCAATTCGAATCTTTTTAAGGCCTCCCCTCAGGCCTTTGGACTCACTCCTCTCCGATCTTCACACTGCCTTTACCTTCCTTCTCGTAAAAAATAAAACCGGAGCGGCGCATGTCCAATGTAAAAAGTCTTCAACATGAAGATGGCCAATTTTCGTCATGGCATGAATATCCACTTATTCATCACGGTGGAGTAGTTTCTCAGCATGTAATGAGCAGGACAGCGGTGGACTATTTTTGTGCAGCTGATGAGCGCATCAGGCTTCAGTGAGTCCAGCAGTGGAATGGATGGTTCACATTTACTTTGTGGTACCGGAGAGATGCGTCAGCCAAAGTAATAGCCTGTTACAATATCTTACAAAATCCCAGTTTGCACCACTATTCTCCTCATCAAATTGTACATGACAGTAAAGCTTTGTTGAATGGAGAGTATAGTGGTTCCGTTCCTAATTTACAATATTTCAAAAGTGAAATTAACTCGGTGCATTATACAGGAACTGTATTTAAATGTACAGTAACAAGCAGTTCAGTTCCACTGGGAAACCTTAAAACATTGATAGCTATTTAAGAGTTTCCAAATAAAATGAGCTGTAATATCAGCTGACTAGTAATAGAGAATCCTAGCATTGGTTTGCTTCCAAAGCATAGAGTGGGATGCATTCATAAAGTAAACGTAGAAAGAGGAAACAATAAATATGGCAATTAAAAATATATTAAAAAAATAAACATCAACAAAAGGCATACTTTTGACACTGCTATTTGATTTCAATTGTGTCCATGTACTTATTGTTGTGGTCATGCAATGTGATCTTCACATTAAGGAAGAAAAATCACTATTCCAATATAGTGCGGTGAACGGAGTTCACAACATATTTTTGTCTTGCCCCAAATGCTTTTTCGAGTGCATAAACTCAGACGGTGTGAATAACTGCCTCACACAGATGCCCCTTCAGATCTTTCACCTCCTCCATCGTTCAGCGTGTGTTCATCATCGCGCAGCTCTTCAGCTCACTGGACCGACTTGTTTGCAACATTAACTCAGGCATCAAGCCACCTCCGATGCTCGCCGCAGTCAAGTGTTATTGACGCAAAATGGTGGTGAGCATGAAACGCCTCATTTGTCCATTTTTGACAACTCTTAATGTCGGTACACGGGCTTCATTAAGCACTACCCGATTTCTCATAGGCTCATTTGACCGGTCAAGTTTCAGCTTACAGGGATGAAGATCACATGCGGATCCATCTGCCCCCACAGTTAGGACCCCCCCACACATTTATGCATAATTATTTCTCACACTTTCTGAACGCAACCCTCCTCATTGGTTGCTGTCACCAGTCAGGCCATCTAAAGTGGTCATTAATAACCAAGGAGCACACAAAACAAGCACATTGTTTATCATGCAGTCGTTTCACAGTTTTTTTTGATTGAGCAGCAGCTGTGCTTGGCGGCAATACAACCGTTATGCTGACAAGCTATTTGATGACTGCTGCCAGTTTGGATTTAGAGCGTATGTAACTCAGGCCACAATAGGCTTGGGTATCAGTATAAATTCTGAACTACTAGGAAAAAGCAGTGTCCTAAAAGACCAGTGAGTCAAATATATGTGTAAAATATCACAGAATCGAGTTTCTGTATGTCACTGAGATTCACTTGCTGACCAATGAAGGTATATTGTAGTTCCATGTACACTGTACTGTTATTTCGTTGAAAAAAAAGACTTAGTATTTGACAGTTATAACTGACACATTAGACTTGATTATTAACAACTCATAACAAATTTATTACTCGGACACATAGTGTAAGCCATGTCACGAGTCATCTTGATAGTTGTCAATAGTTTCCCACTGGCAGCAGCAAACATTTCAGCCAGTATAAGGTTTGTGCACAGAAATGCCAGCACAAACAACGAGAAAAGCTGGAGTCAGGAAACCTCAATCCATCATCAACCACGTCACAGAGCCAAGTTTTATTTTTTCTCACTCAGAGTCACAAAGAGGTGAGCCCGTCCACCTGCGCCCCACTGCCAGTTAGCGTATTTCTCAAGTTTTCGTTGAAAGCCACTTTACCTGCCAATTTATCTGAAAATGATGAATCACAATCCGACTGGGTTGGTAGACCACATAGTGTTTTGCTGTCACATTATATTTTGGAGGTGATATGTGCCATTACTTTTGGATTGATATGATTTTATTCAGAAGGTGTCGGTGCTAACACCATGCTCATAAACAACGGTGGCCTTCGAAGAAATAAGTATGCAACGAAGACATGTCAGCAGTTTTAATAGTAATGGACAACAATTTACATTTTTGCTAATTGGCCTGCGCTTTTAGAACAACGCTTTCATAAAAGTGCACTTTAGTCTATTTTACTCAAACGCTAGTTGTTTTTCCCTCTCGCTGAAGTTCATCTGATGAGAAGTGAACACAGAAAACTCAGTGCATGTTTTTCTCACAGTTGTGGCGACATAGCGACCTATGCTTAATCTGCTCCAATTGGAAAATTAACCAATCAAATGAGCGACCCGAGACAAATAGCGACAAGGGACATTCAGATTCAGATTCAGATTCAGAAAACTTTATTTATCCCCGTGGGGCAATTAGAGAATGTGAATAAATGAGACCAATGGCTGAACAAACACACGGGAGAAAGCTTGACGATCATTTACCCAAAAAGTCTGCTTCATGTTCATTTTTTTGACAAATTGAAAACAATACCCAGGTTTTGTAAAAAGGAGACATTCTTTCATGAAAATACTCCAAGGATCAAAAACATCGGTGAACAGTAAATTTTAACCAGAGATGGCTTTATGTGTCCCGAAACCTATTTCTGCTCCAGAATTCAAGAATGTCTTTTCTTTTTTTGTTGCACATCAGATTTTTAAAAATATAGTTTCATTTTTAAGGTTTGACCTACAAAAGTTGTGCAATACAGATTTTACCATGCATCGTCATTTATAGCTATGAGTCACCAGAAAATGCACCTGTTACTGAACCTAACCCTGAATTTATAAATATTCATCCAAATATTGATATGTTACACATCATTATTATCCATCCATCCATTTTCTGATCTGCTTTATCCTCACAAGGGTCGCGGGGCGTGCTGGAGCCTATCCCAGCCGTTTTCGGGCAGTAGGCGGGGGACACCCTGAACAGGTTGCCAGTCAATCGCAGGGCACACAGAGACGAACAAGAATTTGCGCTCACAATCCCACCTAGGGACAATTTTGAGTGCTCAATCAGCCTGTCAAGCATGTTTTTGGAATGTGGGAGGAAACCGGAGGACCTGGAGAAAACCCACACAGGCACGGGGAAAACATGCAAACTCCACACAGGAAGGCTGGAGCTGTAATGAAACCTGGTACCTCTGCATTGTGAGGTCAACGCGCTACCCACCGGGCCGCCATTATTATTATAATTTTTTTAAATTAATGTGATGATGATGATGATTGGTAGGAGTAGCAGTTCTGACTGATTTTTTTTTAACATTTGCTGACCAGAGTAATTATAGTGCATTGCAAGTCAGCAACTGTCTACTGTCTACCCGGCCCAATGTACTGCACTGATTTTGTTACCATGGCAACCGGGGCTGGAGCCTGAATATTGCAACTAGAGCCCAGCATGTGAGTGTGTGCGTGTGTTGTGTGTGTGTGGGGTGGGGGGTTGTTGAGTGAGTGGAGGGGGCGGGATGAGCACCATAAAGACTATAAGATTATTTTTACTCACTGAGGCAGCACTTCATAGACTACACTGTGTGTATGTGGCACGTGGACACGTCACCTACAATGTATTACAAATACTGCCAACTACACGGAGACTATATGTGAAACCTATCAAACACTAACGCTAACCTTTTTGTAACAAGAACAGGGGTCGCTTGGAAGAGTGTAGAAATTTAATTTAATAGGGACTGGGAGAAATACCTGCATTATGACTGTTCGCCTTTAGGGGCTCCATGTCAAATTTTGGATCATGTATAGGGTGATTGGCAAAAAAACTCATTAAATCAGTCTTGAAATGTGCAAGAGGCTTCAATAAACTAAGTTGTGAGTTCTTATGCCAAAATAGAGGTTAATACTTTACCCTAACACACACACACACACACACACACATATGCACACACACAACTAACTCTTGACTTCTGAATATGAAAAATGTTTATTAACTACAGCTATTGAAACATACAAGACGTACAACAAGATCCTATTCTATGCCAAGCCTAAATGAAGGAAGAAAAAAATTATCAGAAATGAATGGGACGTAATGCAGAAACGAGTCTCATAGAAGGTGGTAATGATGACTATAGTGACAGTGGCGGACTGTATGAAATGCACAACATTGTCTAGCATTCAGCTCTTTCACCTCCTCCACTAGGGCCGAGTGGGTGCAAATTCGGCACTTAGGTTTCATCAGCAGAGTCTCACGTGATGAACAGGTGAAAGGAACTTTGACGTTTTTTTTGCAGAAGAAAATAAAAATAAAAAGGGAAAATGAGGCAGCTGGAAGGAGGAAAACGAGAGCTTCGTAGTGTTCTTGTGGCTATGCGGTCACGGAGCTTCTTTAGAAAAACCTTGGATGGTTTTCCTGGCCTTCAAACCAGGAGCAGAGCCGGCTTAATGCTTCAGTTTGTGCTCCCGGCAGCCGGCTTGTCACGCCTAACCTGCCACATGTGTGATTGTTTAAGGGATTAGAAACCAGGAATCAGGCTAGTTGAAAGCCAGAGATTTTGAGTGGGACCAAAAAAACAGGCAAAAAAAAAAGAATTGAAAATGTTGGAGTGGAGAGAGCAGAGAGGGCGAGAGGAAAAAAAGGGGAGGCCTTTGTGCATTTCATAATTCCTAAATTGCATCACTTTTCGTGCCTCAGCTGGAAACATTTGGAACCCATCCGAAATTCAGGAAACAAGGATACATGTTATCTCATAAACATGACCAGAAAATGATTATTTCCATGACCAAGCGGATTCATCAATGCAACGTTAGCGGGATAATTTCCCCAGTGTGGGACAAAATAAAGGTTATCTTATCTTATCTTATAAGCACAGTAAACTATGCGCAAGCATACATGCATATATTTTGTGTTTCAAGAGAGATTTCGATCGCTACACTTGCATCGAAAGCTTGTAGCTGTAGTTCCCATGTCCATCCCTTGGGGTTAGTCTGGGTGTAGGTATGCCATGTTGGTTGGAGTTTATTTTGTTGCGTCACATTTTGATTTGATGAATCAACCTAAAAAGGAACCTTAGATATCTGGAGAACTTTTATTCTTTTTTCTTAAAGAAGTGTCTAAAAGTAGTTCCGTAGCTCCGTCTTATCCATCTAGATGGACGATTGTGTCTCTCACATAAGCAAACCTTTACATAATTCGCCCCACCACCCCATTTCCTACAAAGATGTCAAGATTCCATAGCCATCTTATTATACCTTGCCTCTCTTGCGCATCATCGATGCGATTTTATCAAACACCCCGTTGATACTTGTTCAATCATGCTTCTGCGGAAGGCGATGCAATGCAGTAGAGGTGCTGACTACTTGCAAATGAACGCTCATTAATCTAGAAAGCCTTCCAAGAGAACTATAGCGTGCTGAAACATGATTGCGGCTATCAGCAGTAATGCGCTGTCCTCGCGAGTGAAGGAGTGCAGTTATCAGCGAACACTAATTCACCTCATTACAGCCTGTTAAAGAACCAAATTCCAGCAGAAACAATATAATGTGACGGTCTTGAGGCCATCAAAATGAAATGATGGTTTGCGCGTTGCTGGAGGGCACTGAATTTGATCCCCCAATTATATACCGTAAATTCCGGACTATAAGCCGCTACTTTTTTCCCAAACTTTCAACCCTGCAGCTTATACAGTGATGTGGCCAATTTGTGTAATTTTTCTAACGGCCGCCATGGGCGCTCGAGTAGAAAAGGTAAGATTAAGACCGGTGGAATATATGCGTCGAGGAAGACTGCAACTTGTGCATAAATTAAATTAGCGTGAACATATCCTCATCATGGAAAATGCAAAAAGAAAGGCATTTGACGCAGCTTTCAAACTAAAAGCAATCGAGCTGTCCGATAAAGAAGGAAACGGAGCTGCTGCATGTAAACTTGGCATAAACGACGGCTCACCGTGATTTTTACAAGTACCGGTATGTTCTTTTACCAGATCTGTTATACTGTGTTGCTATTCTGTTGCTAGCGTGTTGTTACCATGTTGCTACCGTTTTACTGCCGCGTCACAGGCACCGTTTGGGAAGAAAGTTATATTATTATTATTGTTAAGTTATATTATTAAAACTTTGAAAACTCTCTCTGTGTACCGTCTTTCTTTGTAAATATGTTTACATGTTTTAATGTGGGCACATGCGGCTTATATACAGGTGCGGCTTGTGTATGTACAAAATTGGTTTTCCTCTAAAAATGTAGTGGGTGCGACTTATAATCAGGTGCGCTCTATAGTGCGGAAATTACGGTACACATGTGGACATTGGTTGATACCCTTCTGGTAAAAGAAGAAATGTTCACAGAAATAAGTGAAATTGACACGACTAACAATAGAAATAATGGAAATCAGGATTTGCTTTGTATTCATTGTTAGACGACAAATACATTTGACAAAGAAAGATGGTACATTGAACTTCATATTTTGTTGCACAGCCCTTTGAAGCAATCACTGCAATCAAACAATTTCTGTAACTCTCAACAAGACTCCTGTGCCGGTTGACAGATATTTTGGTGTGCAAACTGCTCCGGTTGTCTCAGGTTCAAATGTGCTGCCTTCTCCAGACTGGATTTGTTTTTCTTTACCCTTCCACGATGTTCACTAGGATATACTGTAGTAAAGGGTTTAGAAAGGCCACTTCATAATGCTTGTATTCCATTTTCTTTTTATGTTTTGAGCCTTGCCTGGGTGTTTTCAGCTCTGTGTGTGAGTCTTTATCCGATGGAGGAGGCGCGACCCATGTGATCATGGCTTCATGTTGCTCAAGCTTTTTGACAGCAGGCTGCGCATTTCATTTCAAAATGCCTTTATATGTCTTGGGTCTACTATTGTATCCTGCACAGATTGAGTTCACCCAATGCCAGATATAGCAAAGCAGCCCCAGGATATCACTGAGCAGCTGTTTGTCCATGTTTTGGTAAAGTGTTCTTTTCTTTGTACAGTATGTTTAGTTTTTGTCCAAGGACATTCTCCTGGAATCTTTGTGCTGGTTTAGTTAATAATTTTGGTGAATTTCAGTCGCATCGGTTCATGATCTTTCAGTGAGCGGAATGGGTTTTCTACCTTGACCAAACATTTTGTCAATGTGTTATGAATGATTAAAATTAATGTAATTTGCTACATTTGACTGAAATTACATATTGGATTAATCTTAACAATCAATTGCAAAAATAACCATTCAGACATTTTCAGCAGAAGAAAACATTTTGTGTTCTTGCTTAATTCATGTATGCAGTCATTGCATGACCATGCTTTTAAAAAATAAATAAATAAAATAAAGGTTTTACTAATTTAGATACGGTGTATTTAGGTACTTTGTACTGAATTTTACAATGCCCAAACATTGGATAGTTCACATACACAACCAAAATAATGGAAGCTTCTCAAATAGTTCATATGAAGTAAGGATTGTTTACTGCTTTGTTCATTCCTTTCCTCTATAAAAAGTGATTCGAACTTAATAAAATATGGATTTATGTATTGTTTACGATACAGGTTGGTGCGTGTCTGTTCATCCCGGTGGACGAGTGGATAGCCTCCATTTGCACTCAGGTGTGAGGACGGTTTGTGTCTATGCACGGAACAGCATCTTCAAATGAAGAGCAATCAACTGAAGAAAGGCTTCATATTTTCACCTGGAATTACATTTCAAAATGTTTCCCCATCCGAAAGGGTTTGCACAAAAAGCAATTGTAATTTATTGGTCACACAGAGTTAGTGTTAGCGTGATTAGATATGACAGATCAGCTTGAACGCGATGACAAGGGAAAGCAAATGTTAATTGTTGCGCTCTTTAGACTGACTCATAACAGTTAAATGGAAGAAAGACAAGGAAAAAAATACAAAAAATGAATATGATGACTTACTGTAGAGCACTGGTGTCAAAGTCAAGGCCGGGGGGCCAGATCTAGCCCACCCCCTCATTTTATGCGGCCCGTGAAAGCAAATCAACCATGGCAACTTCCATGATGCTTGCTAAAATATGGAGCAAAATTTGAAATTGTCCTATGTAATAAATAAGAGACATATTGGAAGCATTTTCTTGTTGCCAAAAACGTCATTAAAGTAACTTAAACAATAGTTGGATAAATCGTTATTCTTGACTTTTAAATTTATTTATTTATTTTTCACTCATGGAAACGGTAACTAAAATGTGGCCCGCGACGAAAATGGGTTTGACACCCCTGCTGTAGATGGTGCCCGATTAAATAAGAGCATCTGTATTGTTGCACCCAAAAGGCTGTTTAGTGTGTTAGTGTTGTTGCATAACTTTTGACAGTCTCATGTTTGCACCACTTTTTTACATGTGAACAATTGACATTTGCACTACTTTTACTACACGCAATACACACTTTACCCACATCTGGTATGCATGGCAACCACGGCTGCTGGAATTGGGAATCGCTGTGTGTGTGTGTGTGTGTGTGTGTGTGTGTGTGTGTGTGTGTGTGTGTGTGTGTGTGTGTGTGTGTGTGTGTGTGTGTGTGTGTGTGTGCGTGTGTGTGTGTGTGTGCTTAATTGAGGGAATAAGAGACAAAGGACAGAGATAGAGAGTGATGAATGGGACTGATGATATGTAGGTAAAGGAATAAAAATAGTTTAACACCATCACGGCGGTGAGCCGCAGACAGATAGGAGAAAAAGAGAGACAGGAGAGGGGAGGTCGAGCGAGCTATTCTTCCTCTGCCTCGCGCTCTCTTTGATGTCACTTGCTTTTGCAGCTAAAGCAGCAAGCAGCATGGAGCGGGAACCTCCAAGATTCAGTATGTAACGCGATTTTGCTGTGACTTCTCTTTGTTTGCTTCAGCTGTGACTTTGACGTGGTGTCACACTTTCTATTTCACTGACGACATGGCTTGGTTGGGTTGGATTACTTTTTCGATTGAGTTGCTTGTATCAATAGTGTGTGTTTAAAAGTTAGGTCATCATTGGAATCACCTTCTGATGTGATGCACGTTAGGCTTTTGGGTTGGTGATTTCATATCCATTTCATGTAGCTTTTATTTTAATTCCTCTGCGCATGTTTAAAATTCTTGTTTGAATGTTGAAGACGAGAACAAAGAAAAACTGAATTCGCCCTGTCAGGATAAAACATTTTCATTTAAAAGAATCTCAACTAATTTTCAACTAACTGTTGAATCAATCACCTCTTCAAGGCCTTTTTTTTTTTAATGCTGCAGAGTTTTATTTCCATTTCCATCAAGCTTTGTTTGTCGATTTTTTTCCTCTACACCCGATGGTTTCAATCTGCTCATCCTTTCGGGTGTGAGTTTTTTTTTTTTTCCTCCCCGTAACGTCACTGTTCCCACAATGGGCCAGCCAACATTCTGACTTCACCAATGGTAATGCGTTGAAATTCTACATTCCATGACATTCAAAATTCTTCAGAACCCAGTTGATGGGAACGACACAATTGCCACACGCTAAATGATAAATTGCACACATTGCAGTGTATTTCTGTTTCTCATGAGATTAAAATTTGTATTTAAAAGTTGCCTTCATTTGGACCCTGTCTAGTGTCAAGCAGAAATGCTTTTGTCATTTTAATGCAGGTGATGCAGCTTTCACGTCAGATCTTTTGGCATCCCGTGGATGTTTATCTGTACGGTTAAAGGACCCGCACAAGCTTACGCGGCCTCACATAGAGTCAATAGGGACTGCACAACTATAATTTAGAGTATTTCTTGTGACACAGGACAGTGTAGTAATTCAGTCAAACAAAAACTCGAGAAGAATTGCACATCACAGGCCAGTGTCGGTTTCCATCAGAGGTAAATAAGGGACAGTAAAGTCAGCTCTATGATTTGATGAAATTAATATTTTGGACTTGTTGTCAAGCCATTCTTGACATTTCAGCTCTTGTTATGTACAATGCCGAACTCTGAGAGGCAGTTTGTGTTTCTCAATGAGGTCAGCAATTTGTTGAAATGTCTGTTCGAGTGTGGTGACCTTTTCTAAGCAGAGTTGCTTTCCTTCAAAATGGTTTCCTGCTTTGCTGATATCGTTTCTTCCTTGTTGCTGCTGAGGTGCCTCTGAGCAAGGCATTGAGCATTGAACATTAAGTAAGCAGTGTTGTTGAAGCATGTACAAAACCAGACGAGATATGTTGATTTCTTGTGTGTGTGTCTCAAGTTTGGAGATTCTTGACTTGAAGCCATTGATTATTGCATCTTTCTTTCCCTTGTGCAGTTCCATATACTGTATATGTCAAGAGATTTTCCAATCTCATCTTCAACAACTCTAATGTATTTTCAAAACTTTCTCGGTTAGAATTTTTATTCGATGAATATGGCAATGACTCCTGGGGTGGATTCATAATGAGTTGTTTGTTTCAATATTTATTAAAATCCTTTCTTCACTTTTACCCAGTATCGTCTTTGCTCAGATACAAAAATGTCTGTGGTTTTCAATTTGTACATTCTTTTTGTCCAACTATACCTGACTTTTGCTCGTTATACTTGACCGAAAAGTTCATTTTTACCTAATTTGGAATGAGACGACAAGGCAGCCACTTAAAAAAAAAAAAGAGCTTGGTAGGTAATTGGATAAAGGCCTTGGACCAAAGAAAGCAAACTGCAGTTGTGAAAGCATCCTTTGCCATCACAGTCGACGCCCAATTTGAAATGAGCCGTATCTGATTTATTTTTTTTCTTTCAAAAGTTGATGATACAACCTTCGTCATCTCACGGAAACGTTCTTCACAACCACAGAAAATGTTAATCATCGTACCATTCCCATGATGAGTGAGAGATAACTTAATAATAATGTAATAGAGAAATGATGAGAGTAAATGAAGGGAAACAAAACAATAGCAGAAACAGATAGCCAGTGAAGATGGAGAAACAAAAAGAACACATTTTGTGGCGCATGCTTTCCTTTCAGAGAAAAGATCACAAAATGGCAGTGTGCTTCATCACAGGTGTCATGATTCGGTTTGGGACCAACAGGTGCCACTGCAGGGCTCTCCCTGAGCTGCACACCTGTTGGTCATTTGTCAATTAGTGCTTTAAAAGGACTCCCACCCCGAGCATTCAGTGTCGGGTCATTGTAGCTTTTGCCACTGTCATGATTGTTTGTTACTGTTTGTCTGCTGCTGTCAGGTTTGTTTTGGTCATGTTTCTGTTATTGAGTTTTTATCTTCAGTCATGCGTTTTGTTTGATACTTTGGACTTTGTTTTGGATTTAGTTTTCTGTGTTTTATTAAATACAATTTGTCAAGTACACCCTGCTCCTCTCTCCTGCCTGCTCTTTGGGGTCCACCACCACCACGCAACGTGACAGAATGACCCGACCACCTGGATCCCGCAGGTACAAAGGACTGGTCCCTATTGCACCATGTGCCTGGCGGAGCACGTCTGCGGCCGACACCCTTTTCCCCTTCAGGCAGTGCTGGTGATGCAGCTGTCCTGTTTTCGTCTCGTCAAGCCGCGTCTACGGTGGGCCGAGCCCCGTCCGCGTCCACGTTGAGCCAAGGCTCGTCACGTGTCTGTTTGAGCTGAGTCACATTCACGCCGACGACGAGCCGTGCCACGCTCTACGCCCACGCCAGACGAGCCCCTGTTCACGTCCGGCTGTCCCATGTCCCCCGCTACGTCGAGCTCCGTCCACGTCAGGCCAAGCCCAGCCAAAAGGTCGCCGTCGCTTTTGTTCCTGTTCTCCGGCGAGGCGAAGGTCGCCGTCGCTTTTAGTTCCCGTTCCCGGCGAGGCAAGGGTTGCCGTCGCTTTTCGCTCCTGTTCACCGGCGAGGCAAGGGTTGCCGTCGCTTTTGTTCCTGTTCCTTGGCGAGGCGAAGGTCGCCGTCGCTTTTGTTCCTGTTCTTCGGCGAGGCAAGGGTTGCCATCGCTTTTAGTTCCCGTTCCCCGGCGAGGCAGCCTTTTGGACAACTTTGGGACGTCTGGGATCCGTCCCTTGAGGGAGGGGTACTGTCATGATTCGGTTTGGGACCAACAGGTGCCACTGCAGGGCTCTCCCTGAGCTGCACACCTGTTGGTCATTTGGCAATTAGTGCTTTAAAAGGACTCCCACCCCGAGCATTCAGTGTCGGGTCATTGTAGCTTTTGCCACTGTCATGATTGTTTGTTACTGTTTGTCTGCTGCTGTCAGGTTTGTTTTGGTCATGTTTCTGTTATTGAGTTTTTATCTTCAGTCATGCGTTTTGTTTGATACTTTGGACTTTGTTTTGGATTTAGTTTTCTGTGTTTTATTAAATACAATTCGTCAAGTACACCCTGCTCCTCTCTCCTGCCTGCTCTTTGGGGTCCACCACCACCACGCAACGTGACAACAGGACCGCAGACACCGCTCAGTGTCAATTGAGGGACATTGTCTGGACCTCACAAAGTAGCTTGGAGCAAAAAGATTTTCTTTTCACTGCTGTCCCTTTTCATGGTGAACTTTACACTACATTCCAAATTATTGGGCGTTTTTTTCCCCCCCTCAACCGCTCAATGCAATTCACAGTGATATTTTACACTTTAATATCATCTATTTTTGCTTTGCATCTGCAACATATTATTGTCGATAACAATTGGGATTTTATTGACACCAATAAACCACTATGAGGACAGCAGTATTTATTTCCTCAAACTGACTTCATGAAATGTCACGTTTCTAATTGTTATGCACAACAGTTTAAATTTGGTGGAAAAACTTTGAAGATAATTTTGTGTGCATGTGTGTAGTAAAAGGTCCATCAAAAGAAAAGCTTCATTAATTTCACATGCGGCTTGATTGGTAGAAATTAATTAGATTAACTTGGAAAAACACATCAGAGTTGACAAATTGGCAACATTTTCAACATACGGGTACGTTCTTGTTGGGTCCAACGAGACTATTGCTGGACAATAGCCACACATTGATTGGACAATGAAGAGAACACCAAGGAAAACAATGACATAATGCTTTGCAAAAATTGGTAAGAAACAGAAAACAAGGTACACATTGACATATTATTCTGCAGGTTTTGCAAAAAGTGTACTTGCACAAGTTATATTAAGCTCCTGCTGTGCACAAGTACAAACAATCAGATGTGCATGTACAGTGAGCACTTCAGCAGATGAGGAATCGTATACAGATTGAGATGGGACATGCCATGCAGGTGACATTAAAAACCAATGCCATGCTGAGTATTTTTAACGAGCAAACGGCGGGCTGAACTGCCGGAAGGAGCATCTGTGCTTCCTCTCAAACCATTCGCCATCCCCAGTGGAGGTGGCGGCTTCTGGGTCGTTATGTCCATAATGCGAGTGCAGTCTGCACTCATGTGTTGAACCCCTGAGACACAGGACCAAAGCAGCACTCTGACACTTGCTGCATTCCTTAAGTGTTACAAACCTATTGTTGATTTTTTGATATGCGGAATAATAGTTAGCTCAGTGTTCAAAATAACACCAAGGTTTTTCAGCTGTGATGAGAGATTTGGGGACTGCGTTTGTACTTTAGTTAAAAGTTTCTCTTTATGGGCCCCGGGACCAATGTGTAAAACTTCACTCTTGTCCTGAAGTGAGGGCCATCCATCAGTCTTTCAGAACCTCATCCATCTGGACTGCCCAAAGTGGCCCGGTATTTATCAAGTGAATAAAACGGTTCGTCTCTATGCATTTCGGAAGTCCTGCTACGTTTCCTCCTTGAGAACGTTTTCCAGCAGTTGCCACAATACAGCTTTAGGCATGACTGCGAGCCTTTTGTCGGATGCCACATCGGGTGGTTCTTCGGACTCTCGAGACACCAGCGGTTCATCAGTGGTCTTTTAACAGCTGCTCTCTTTATCATGATGCACACATATTTTGTTGCATTATTTTAATGATCTAAAGTTCTTGAAATTGGATCCTTCTTTTCGAAAGCCCATACTGCATGGAAATTGTAACTTGATTTTCCTTTGATTAGGCACACTTGGGAAGCTAATCAAGCAGTGATATCAGTAATAGACTCGCAAAAGAACATGCAAAAACTTTCCCAGAAAATTGAGAGCACAAATGCGTAGTTCAGTGAAATCCTATACATTTTATATTTTCAAACACAGTGTACATTAACTGACACAATTCTGAAGAATTAAGCAATATTGGTTGATAAATGTGATTTTAAACAAGATTTAAGTACTGGTCATGTTATTGTTGCTGTTCCGAAAGTCCCGAGGGAAGTGAAATGGGTCTCGTCTGTGACAGGAGTTCTTAGTGGGAGCAGATGATGGCCTTGCACAGTATGTGGAGCGTGAGCAATGATGTTCGGGTTATTCAATACTGTACATCCATAGAAGGCATATGTGGACATGCACAAATGTTGCCCTTCAAAACTATTGTAGAAGTGTCAAAATCTCTTTTGTTGCAGTGCACATTTCGATGGAGAAGTTTTGACAAAACATTTGATAAAACATATTTAATTAGGGGAATACACTGTATTTGTATTTTGGAGGGGTTCGAAATCAAAAATTGGTACCAGGTCTCAATGGTACCAATTTTGGGTACTTTCGCGAGGGTTTATATGGTAAGGGTAATGGCAGTATTTTCAATATTAAAATCTCAATACCTTTCATTAAAATGTTTTTTTCAATACTTTTCCCTTGAAATTTAATGAAGAAATAATCGACTTCCTATTTTACCCGAAAGACAATTTTCTTCATGGAATTTTCTCTATTGGCGCTGCTTTTTGAATGCTCTTCTTCTTTGATGGATTAGACCCAGTGTAAGACATGTGCCATCTACTGGGGAACAGTGTCATTACAATTCAAAAGTGGTCATGTACTATTGAGGAAACATTTTCATAATCTTCTAAATCATTCTGTGAGCCATTCCGCATGACCTGCGGGATATACCCTGGTTTGGTCGCAGCCAATCACACTCAAATTCACATGCATGGGCAATTTAGAGTCTTCAATGAACTTAATATGCATGCTTTGGGAATGTGGGAGGAAGCCAGCGTACCCAGAGGAAACCCAAGCAGGAAGAACATTCCAAGTCCTCACAGGAAGGCCTTAGCCGGGGATTCAAACGCTGAATCTAAAAATCCGTGAGGCAGTTGTGCTAACTGCTACCGTGCTGCAAAGAGTGCTGTTTGTCCATCTCTGGCAAGCTAAGAGCCCAGTGCATCGATTAAACAGTACACCATTGGAAAGCTGCCAGAGCCAAACAAGCTGCCGAGACATTCTTTATGTACTTACTTCATGCGTTTACTGGCGAAATTAAATTACAGTACTGCTCACTGCGTCTGCTGTTCTTTGCTTTGGTCTATGACAGAAGCATACTCTGGAACTACACAGCCTGTCGGATGTGTAAATTATTAATTGGATTTCATTCTAATGTGTTGTTAATCATTTATCTTGGTACAGCGTTTTTAGTTGGGATGACATTTAGCCAATATGTCAGTATCAATGGCCAGAAAATTAAAGTGACGCAAGCACATTTTTAGAAATTTTTTTTTTTGTGCTGATTACCAATCTGTCCTCGTTTTTTCTCTAGCATATCATTTGGATAATAATAATAATAATAATAATAATAATAATAATAATAATAATAATAATGATAATAATAATAAAATGTGACAAAGAATAATAGGTAATATTATATAGTGTTTATATACTGTTTGTATTAATATTTAGAATTTAAGGGTTTAGTTCAGTACCTGTTACTGAACTAACTACAACTCCTTTCTAAAATGTCACAGCTATTAATTACAACGCATGATAACGTCTGCATTAAGCTTTTATAGGTCAAACTTAAAAACAAAAAAATGAAAATATCTCAAAAACCTGATGTGCGGGAAAAAAGTAGACAATTAGTGTAAAAACTACATTTCGAGAAAAAAATAAAATACAATTTGCTGTTGACCAGTGTGCGCACGAGACATGAGACTTCATCCACTCTAAAAACAATTCAGTCAAAAATTATCCAAGTTTCGTTCAAGTGGAGTGAACCTATTTTTTGGGGTGTTTATTAACCCCAAAATTTGGATTAAATGAATAAACCACAAAACAACCAATTTTTTTGGGAATCTCACGATTTTGGCAATACCATTCTCATTTCAAAGTACTCCGCTGCAGATGTACCACAGTGAGATCACTTCACTCCTTCTGTCCCCACACGTGAACACATATTGCATGACGACAGATCCTTCTGCGTCAACCAAATTCATCATTATGTTGCTCCAACTTTCCTCGTTTGTGGATTATTCATTACTTATTTCCGCTGTGCAAGATGGCGGTTATCATTAAAAAATGTCAGGAAGAACAACATCATTTTAAACATTACTGAAAGCAATTTTAGATTAATTTTGAAAGCAGATATTTAAAAACATGTTTTTTTTCCATTGAGTGCATGCACGCACGCATCCTCTGTGTGGAGCTCAACTGGTCTGTGTTATTGTGATTTTTGCAGCACATTTAATGGATATACCCCGAGGCAAGCAGATTGCACTGCAATCTTGAAGAAGTGGGTATAAACACACACACACCAACACGTACGCTCTCACACAGTCTACTTCTGTGGATTCACTTTCCCACATATCAGCAACGAAAAACTATTTGCGGGCAATCCAAACAATTACTGTACACCATTTCTCTTGCATAAAATTGGATTTTCCAATCTCTGGGAGTAATAAAGGGATTTCTACTTCCCTTCGATACTTCCTAAATCTCTGTAAACCAAGTGCTGTCGCTAATTACTTTTTGCAGCAACGTGCGCAAGCGGCCATATGGAAAAAATACTTTTACACAGCCAAAGTAATTCTTATAGATAGATACTGTAAGAATAAAGCTACAATGGCACCAAGGCATAGGGCATGCAAAGCTTAAAATAACATTATTATTATTATTATTTTTGAGGAGCGGTTTTGCTAATCTGTTTTGATTTTGGTAGCCAATTTCTAATTTGGAGGAGCCGTTTTTTTGCAGGTTACTCCAACTGTGACCCAAGACATGGGTGGGGTATATCAGGTGTTTTGTGGTTTCCAGGTTGGGCAGAGACCATTTTCCAGGCCTTTCGGGAACCTTCTGTAGTGAGAACCTCTATGGAGAGGAAAAAGACATAAAATTGTTCATATTACAGAGATGGTTATATTTTCAGTACGGCAAGTTAGGATGGACATATCACATCCGGGTCTGTCAGTGGATGGTAGAGGACCAAAATAGCAGGGAGACAGGAGCAGGAGGGTGTACTGAACCAAATGTATTGACAGAAACACTTGCTGGGGTCCACTGGAAGAACTAAATCAATAACAAAGTTGTGAAAAACTCAATAACTCAAAGTCACAACAAAACAGCAGGAAATAAAACACACCACACCGAGAAACAAAATAACCCGCCAGCAACAGAAACAAAACAACTCGACAGTCACACAAACAAAGCAACGTGACAGTCACACAACGATCCGACAAAACTGAGGGAACGAAGCAAACTGGTGAGAGAACAAGGGACACCTGGACAAGACACAAAGGGTTGAGGGATCTGATTGGTTGACACAAGGGACCCAGATGACAAGAACATGTGGAAACAAAACCAAACGAGTAAGACAAAAGCTCATGAGGAAACAAAAAGAGAATGACGACAGGGATGGCAACCAAAGAGCCATTTGAACCAAAACCGCGAGGCCCAGAAACCCTTTTGGTCATCTAAAATGACGATTGATTGTCTTTTTTTTTTTTTTTTCCTCTTTACCCGTTGAACTGGCTGTCCCTTTTCGAAGCGATATGTCAGAGCTTTTACAATATTGGATGTGGCCAAAACATTGGCAAACAATATTTGGAAAAATGAGTTGGAATGACATCGTCAACAGCAATTTTAATCCAATGAGTTCTGGCTTGATGATTCATCTTTAAGGATCAAGTGAACGTCAGTGGTCGCTGAGGCAAAAACCCGGGCGTGGGAAGAGTTCGGTGAGGCCATGGAAGCCGACTTCCGGACGGCTTCGAGGAAATTCTGGTCCACCATTCGACGTCTCAGGAGGGGGAAGCAGTGCACCACTAACACTGTGTACAGTGGAGATGGGGCGCTGCTGACTTCGACTCGGACGTTGTGAACCGTGGGCAGAGTACTTCAAGACCTCCTCAACTCCACCAGCACGCCTTCCT
Organism: Hippocampus mohnikei; assembly: GCA_026261675.1. Classification (NCBI taxonomy): domain Eukaryota; kingdom Metazoa; phylum Chordata; class Actinopteri; order Syngnathiformes; family Syngnathidae; genus Hippocampus; species Hippocampus mohnikei. The sequence goes on from JAKGUB010000284.1 coordinate 14,004,979, forward strand.
TGAGGAAGCAGAGTCTGGGGACTCTGAGGTGGGCTCTCCTATCTCTGTGGTTGAAGTCACCGATGTGGTTAAAAAGCTCCTCGGTGGCAAGGCCCCAGGGGTGGACGAGATCCGCCCGGAGTTCCTCAAGGCTCTGGATGTTGTGGGGCTGTCCTGGTTGACACGCCTCTGCAGCATCGCGTGGTCATCGGGGAGAGTGCCTCTGGATTGGCAGACCGGGTGGTGGTCCTCTTTAAAAAGGGGGACCGGAGGGTGTGTTCCAACTACAGAGGAATCACACTCCTCAGCCTCCTGGTAAGGTCTATTCAGGGGTGCTCGAGAGGAGGGTCCGTCGGGAAGTCAAGCCTCAGATTGAGGAGGAGCAGTGTGGTTTTCGTCCCGGCCGTGGAACATTGGACCAGCTCTACACCCTTAGCAGGGTCCTCGAGGGTACGTGGGAATTCGCCCAACCAGTCTACATGTGTTTTGTGGACTTGGAGAAGGCGTTTGACCGTGTCCTCGGGAGTTCTGTGGGGTGCTTGGGAGTATGGGGTACCGAGCCCCTGATACGGGCTGTCCGGTCCCTATACTGCCGATGTCAGAGCTTGGTTGCATTGCCGGCAATAAGTCGGAATCGTTTCGGTGAGGGTTGGACTCGCCAAGGCTGCCCTTTGTCGCCGATTCTGTTCATCACCTTTATGGACAGAATTTCTAGGCGCAGCCGAAGCGTTGAGGGGGTCCGTTTTGGTGGCCTCAGTGTTACATCTCTGCTTTTTGCAGATGATGTAGTACTGTTGGCTCCTTCAAGCAGGGCTCTCCAACTCTCACTGGAGCGTTTCGCAGCCGAGTGTGAAGCGGTTGGGATGAGGATCAGCACCTCCAAATCTGAAACCATGGTCCTCAGTCGGAAAAGGGTGGCGTGCCCTCTCCGGGTCGGGGAGGAGATCTTGCCCCAAGTGGAGGAGTTTAAGTATCTTGGGGTCTTGTTCACGAGTGAGGGCAGAAGGGAGCGAGAGATCGACAGGCGGATCGGTGCAGCGTCTGCTGTGATGCGGACGCTGTATCGGTCTGTCGTGGTAAAGAAGGAGCTGAGCCAAAGGGCAAAGCTCTCAATTTACCGGTCGATCTACGTCCCAACCCTCATCTATGGTCACGAGCTATGGGTCGTGACCGAAAGAACGAGATCCCGGATACAAGCGACCGAAATGAGTTTTCTCCGCAGGGTGTCCGGGCTCTCCCTTAGAGATAAGGTGAGAAGCTCGGTCATCCGGGAGGGGCTCAGAGTAGAGCCGCTTCTCCTCCACATCGAGAGGAGCCAGATGAGGTGGCTCGGGCATCTAATTAGGATGCCTCCTGGACGCCTCCCTGGTGAGGTGTACCGGGCATGTCCCACTGGCAGGAGACCCCGGGGACGACCCAGGACACGCTGGAGGGACTATGTTACCCAGCTGGCCTGGGAACGCCTCGGGATCCGCCAGGAAGAGCTCGAAGAAGTGGCTGGGGAGAGGGAAGTCTGGGCTTCCCTCCTAAAGCTGCTGCCCCCGCGACCCGACCCCGGATAAGCGGTAGAAAATGGATGGATGGATGGATGAACGTGACATCCTTACCAATCGCTTCACTTTGCCACATCCAATAAGGCTGCGGTGTCGCTTAAGTTTGAGGTTTTGCCCTGAGAGCCGTGAGACAGTTGTGCTCAACGCGAGGCCACCAGACAATACGATTGTCGCTTTCCTGTCTGGACTCATATCTTCATTTGACTTCTTGCTTCAGATCATTTGATTAGAGGTTTAATTTTTTTATTTTATTGCGTCTGTATTGTTGTCGATTCATTTCCTGAGTCTGTGTGCGGGTCTTGTTCATCCTTTGATCCCGTTCCTTTCTTGGCCCATTGTTGTTGCATTTGGGTCCTCCTACTTGTACCGTGCCATCGTTTTGCCTGTTTCATACAAAAACATGCAAATATGAACGCATTTGAACTGCACAGTACATACATAAATAAGTCATAAGTAAGATCTTCTTCGTGCCTCTCGTCTGCAGCTCATTCAATTGCTTGTCCTACATTCACCCGGCAGACAGAATTCACATTGTGTCCTCGTTTTTACATACTACCCTGCAGAGTTGAGTATGTTACACAAACTTTTACATGACATCACAGGATTTTTGGGGATATGTAGGCAATAACAGTCGTGTTTTTAACCCTTTCAGGGAGAACGGTTACTCCAGTGGACAGCTTATCATGTTATCAGTTTCAAGGGTGCATAAAAGGTTAAAACTGAAGTCGCTCACGTCTGAGTCTTTTGTGTTGGGCCTAATCCAAAGAATCCATTTGGTTTACCTTTAAATTACCTTTAACAATGCTTTTATGGCTATATCAATAATTGTGATATCCGTTATTGTGATTTTTCGCAGTAGTTCAGAAACAAATTTCAATATGCAATGCTTGTCGTCCATAAATCCCTACTAATGTTTATTTTCAAGTGATCACTTCTACAACAGTCCAAGGAAATCACAATGTGCCATCACGGGTGAGCTATTTTTCGAACCGGCCTACACGACGTTGGTGACCCCTGGCCTAGACATTAAACCCCGACCGACTCAACCCTCATTTCATGAGCGGCGTTACGTTGTCCTATTTTATTGGATGACATTTAAAAGCACATTTTGTTGTGCTCATTTTACAACTGTTGACGTTCACGCTTTTGCAGTGAAATGCGCCATAACAAAAGGTGGCCTGAGTAATCAGTTGGCTGACTCACATATTTCCAAGTGACCTCATTTGATTGAGCATACTCAAACGTGTCTCTCTCGGTGCAAACGTGCACGTTCCCATTGGACTCCCGTTAGAGGCGACGACGGTAAATGAAGTTATTCTTCCGAAAAGTGGAGCCTGACTTGTTTGGGCAGCTCTGTCATGCCAAGCAAATATTATTGACAGGTCAAATACTGCATACACTCCAAGTGCTCAAGCACTTAAGTGACGAAAAAAACAATTCTGACTAAATCAAATGAAGATACAGGCCAAGGCACCAGTGTGATGGATGGTTAGGAAAGAAATGTCGCCTCTTTTCCTCATCCCCTCACAGGCACCTTCATGGTCTGAAAGCTGTGTGTTTCCTGTCAGGGCTTGAAGAGACAACAAGGACGAATGTGAAGCTGCAGTCGACATGCTTCATCAAATTCTGCCAAGAGTGGCTTTTACACGTCACTGAATGAATGATTGAACAGCATTCTTCACCATTTAGAACAGCTAAATAATCAGGTTCTGAGCAGTTGGTGATACGTTGTCATTATTAGGGCTTACTTTCTGAATGAACCCACTTGTAACGTTTGACTCCTTGTTAGCAATCAGATGATGCCAGCGATGTAGATTTGTCACTCAGTATTCAAATACCTGCCCTGGGTCTTTTACAAAGCTAAAACTTTGCATCAGCTGCCAACCTGGGAGAAGTTAAGAAATAAACTGCAGAGCCAACACAATAGAAAGACGTAGTGGCCACAAGATCAAGTCATGTCAAGTCACGCCAAGCTTTATTGTCAAATATGCTCGATGTGCAACATACAGCACAGATGAAATTGCTTTCCTCACTCAACCACAGTGCAAACATGCAGTGCATTGAAAGCTTTAGATGCCCACACATCGGCACCTGCCAAACAGAGGAAAGCTGTTTTCCATATCAAATTCAAGAAAACAGCACACCTATTGAAGCAGAGTATATTTCCATGTTGAATATTTTTCAAAATTAATGAGAAAATGGCAGCTCTTCACAGGCATTTCTGACCAACAAAAATGGCTTGAAAAAGACCCCAAATTATGTTACAAACATGCTAAAATGATATCAAAAGTGATAACAACTGTATTTATTTATTTATCTATTTATTTATTTACTTATTTACTTATTTATTTATTTATTTATTTATTTAACAGGGCATGTGTCATTAAAAATGATCCCACAACAGCACACCATTTAAAGGCTTGCACCATCTGTGGTACTGCACTTAGGGGATTCTATGATTCAAAACCAAGTCTTGCATGTGTAAGTTCCGTAACTTGGGAGCACGCAGTAATTCTGTGCATAAAACCCGTGGCATCTGAATATTTCTTGTGAAGAGCTTTTGTGATGGTCCCCCTGCTGTTCGTTGTAGCGACAAATGAAAGCGTGGCAATCACGCAGCGCGGCTCTAATGTGCTCACGCTGACACACACAAACAAAAACACAGTCAAGACTGACATGCAGCGATGCAGTCTGCCGCACAGCATGGAAAACATTTATATTCGTTCTCACAATGCAGCTTAGCAAAGAAGCGCGGTACACGCACCACGAGGCCGTTTTGGCCAATCACCGTCACCCAGGAAGCCACCTCATTTGGAGCCATAAGGCTACAATGTGGCATGCCTGGGGAATGACCCTGATAACGTAATTACAGGATTTTTTCCTGAAAATCCACATTTTGGATGCACTTGCTCAGCAAAAGCACCCTGTAATGAGCTTGAAATGTAAAATAGGGCAGCAGGCTTGGTAACAGGTTTTCTCAACACCTGCCTATAAATTTTGATCCGGATGTTGCCGTGTGTGCAATGACTCAAACGTGACTGTAAATTGATGAGGTACACTTCATGGTGGGCTCAGTCCACACTGGGTTACAGCCCTAATTGGCCAGGTCCTCGGGGGTGTGGTGAACCTATGGAGTTGTGTTTGCAAGCGTGCAGTCCTCTCACAACCCCCTGCCAACCACTCAGCAAGCACCCAAATGAATTCATTCCGAAGAAGTCTGGTTCTCCCTGGGCGACGAGGAGGTAGACTTAATTGGAAGTCTATCTGCAAGCTCATTCCGCCATGTTCTGCGCCGATTCACATCCAATCGTGTCAAAATCTCAGCACACAACTAATTTCTCAAAAGGTTATCTAATAGCGTGGCGAGCAAATTTTGTTTATATTTGTTTATAGTAGCCAGGGTCCTTTGTTGAACTATTTCAGACTTGCGCATTTTTGTCTTCATAAAAGCTTTTTGACAATTCTTATCTGAGTCTGTTTGAAGGATCCAATTTTGTCCAGAGAATTCCGGACTACCATGACAGATTCTTCTTGATTTCAACAGTGACAATTCATGTTTCACTTGGCCATAGCATCACTGATACGGTAATGGATGAGCTTCAGTGTGTGAAGCACTACGAAGGTTCATGTTTTTGTGGGGCGGACAGGGTTTCAGGCTTTGAGCATTTATTCGTGGCAATTGCTGCCAACGACTATACTTAAGATCACGACTGGATTCACTCTCTCCGTTCCTCTTTCGGTTGTGATTTTAAATCCGTTCTTACTTTCAACAGGTCTTGCCTTTTACAGCAGGCCAACATCAACCTATTGATGATTATGTTTTGGGTTCAGTGTATGCTGTGTCTTTCCCCATGTACAACCGAAATACATTTCCACGGGCATTTTCATTGTCAGCTGACATGTATCTACTTGTTCAAACTCAAAAGTGGCCTGTGTCCACCTGCACCTTCCTTCCTCTCGCTATGTCCATGTCGCACAGTCTTTTCCTTAATGTTCTGTCATTCGGGAGCCTTCTGCTTCCATGGAATTTGTCAACCCACACTGTGAGGAGAGCAGGTCGTGTTGTGGGAGTGAGAAATGTGTCATACTGTACCTGCCTCAAATGTTACACTAATGTGGCATCTAAACACTCTCTCCATACCACATAAGGATGGAAAGAGATGTTAGACCACTTCGTCAAATATAAATATCAAAATCACCTCCCCAAAACCCCCTTTATTGAGCACTGGGGGGACTTTTAAGGACTGAAATATGTGGCACCAGAAACTGATTTTGAAGCAGTAATATTTAAGTTTGAATAGTTAAACTTGAATAATTGCATTGAAAAAAATCTATGACATCTGACATAATTTGAAATTGTATTTTATGAATGAATTGTACAATATGAATGTGAATTTATTAATTTGGAACTGAAGTCCAATAAACTTAAAGCTGAATTTAAAATGTTGAATGACTGAATTTGTATTGAGAAGAAATTTATTTAGATTTTGAAAACTGAATGTGAAAATGTACAGAATTCAATTTTCAATGCTGATCAAATATAGTTTCAGAGAGGCTGAAATACATCTCATAACATTAAATCTACCTTCGTGGTAATTGAAATTCTGCTCCAAACAAATTCAAATTCGTCTGATTCAGTAGAATTCAGATTCAAATTTTCAATGCAACAATTCAATTTCCACAAAATACAGATTCAATTTATGAAATTAAAATTCAAAATTTCAATGTAATTGTTCAAATTTAGCCTTTCAAATTCAAATAGAAATGATTCAAATTCAACAATAAAAAGTAACAGAAGAAGTGAATAGGGAGGAGCAATACAAGAATGAACGACTTGGGGTCTTACTGAAAATGCCAGCTCCGTCCGTTTTTTTTCTTCTTCAACCCACAAAGCATAAAGCCAGAGCAAATGAGCAAAGTAATTTTCCATTCATGTTCATATTCAATGATGTAGATTTGATCTCAGATCAATTCTGATGCAGCAGACATTGGTGATTCATATGCACTGGCTGACTTGGGGGCTGCATGAGATCCGTGACCGCTCAATGTGCCATTTTGAGTCACCCTGTGTATGAGTGGTGATCAGTCCAGGCAGGCTATTGTCCACCTTCTCCTTTACACCCTCTTCACCCATGACTGCACCTCCTCCCAGGATGCCACCGCCATCATCAAGTTTGCTGATGACACGGCAGTCATCGGCCTGCTCGACGGTGGAGAATAGGAAAGGTGGCTCACCTGGTGTTCTGGTGCCTTGAAAATAATCTCTTATTAATCATGAAAAGACTGAACAGATGATTGTCGACCTGAGGAGGACGAAAGTGCAGCTTGCACCACTTGTTATCACGAGGACTCAAGTGGAGTGGGTGATAACCTTCAAACTCCTTTGTACCCCAATTAGCGATGACTTCACGTGGACCCTCAACATACAAGCACACTATGAGGAAGGCTGAACACCTTACGGAAGCTGAGAAAATTCAGAATATCCCCACCAAAACATCTTAACAATTTCAAGGGGAGGCCGGAACTGCACGGCACCCTCACATCACATCTACAGTATGAGAGCTGTACTAAAAAAAGAGGGCACATCATCACTTTTTTTTCCTACTTCTTCCATCTGGAAGACACTACCGGAGTGTCGCAGCCACAACAAACTGCTTCTACCCACAGGCCATGAAACTCCTGAGCAATGGCCACAGAATGTAGAGTGCGACATGTGACATAATGCGGCAATCTGTACTTCATCTACACTGGGCAATACATCTGCAAGGTACAATAATTCTTGAATAATGAAATGCCGATGTCATTTTACCAAATATAAATATAAAGTATTTGTTTTTTATCTGCTAAACTGCTAAAGAACATTAATAGTCTAATCTTTTAAAATTGTTCCTATGTACTGTCACTGTAAAAACAGTTGTCCAAGAACCAGTCCACTATTGGTGTCAATTTGCCCCAACATTGTTTGCTAGTCTGTGCAAGAGAACCCAAATCATTGGGTCGTTTTGTACTTTTGGGTTGTTTAGCACAAAATGTCCCAGGAAGTTGGGTCAAAGTGACCCAAGTTACCCAATGTTAGTTGCTCCATGTACAGCACTTTGTGTGCAGCGATGGCTGTTTTAAAGTGCTCCATAAATACAGTTGAGTTGAGAAGTAGTGGCTCCACCCCCCTTTTTTTTTAAACCAAAAATGGTTAATTTTCGACCCAACTGTTTTTAGACTGTTGCTTGGCTCCACTTTATTTTATTATATAAGGGGTGCTATTAATCGATTATTTGACAACCTTCTCGAAATTGACATTTGTCCAAAGCCGATGAATTTCAGCTTTCACTTAAAATCATTGGATATCTCCATCATAGCAGAAATAAAACATCTGCTCAACATTTTTCCCTATTTTCCGACACCTTACCGACTAAACCAACAAGTGAATCATAATTACTTTGCTTTCTGCACTGGTAATTTGAAATAATGTCCTGTTTTTTTAATAAAGCAATTCAAATATGTTTTTTAAGCAGATCAATTAACGAAATATTTGCTGGATTGATTGATTCCTAAAATAATTGCTAGTTGCAGCCCTAATATTTACAGTTTTTTAAAATTTGATCGTCTTTGTCAAAGAGAGTCTATAAAGGTACTATAAGAATTCTATTGCACAGTGTTAGCATTGTCCTTTTTTTCTTTTTTCTTTTTTAAACCGCACACATGACAAATAAACGTCCTGAATCTTTCCCAAAGTCAGCTGGGATTAGCTCCAGCTCAGCCGTGATCCTAATGAGGACACGCACTACTATAGAAAAAGATGGAAGAATTGCTCTGGATCGAGCATTTAAAGGGTCTCACGGGTCAGTACTTGTGAAAAGTCAGACGGGAGCAGGAGAAGATGAAACTCAACAGTGAACTCTGATCAGAGCTGCAGTATTTGTGACTGATTCTTTCATTTTTATTCACAAGTGTTGGAAAAGGTGAACTTAATTGTTTAGAAAATGCTGTCAGTTTGAGGTCATATGTCACGGGACATTTTTTCTTCTTTAGTGGTGGGACAGTAAATTGACAGGGAAGACTGTTTGGTATTCACCAATCTATAAGTATCTGGCAAGCAGCTGGAAGGACATGGTCAAGGCATACTAAAAGAAAGTGAAGGTGAAAGGACTGGTGTTTTTCGTTGTCACATCCATTAAATTTCTACCTGATCAGCAAGTAAATCATAATTCATTCCTAATGCTGTGTGACAGTAAAAGCTCCTTTGTTTGGTTTTCCGTTTGCCTTTCCCAATGTCTTATATTCTAGAAGGAGGATGAGCTATGTTCGATGTTTTAAACTGATCAGAAGGCTAACAGGCTCTTTGTTGTCACCGCATGTCTTGGTTCGGCGTAGTTGCAAGAGGGATTTGTGACATTTAAAAGTGTCTGGAGGGTGGGCTGGTTTTCAATTTATTCAAATTGAAGCCTTGTTCACAGTGATAACAGAATATGAGTGTGTGGGGGAGGGAAAACATAAAGATTTTCCATTTAATCACAGCAAAAGAAATCGAAAGCACGTTAGTAACTAATATGACTAAAAAGTTCAAGCTCAATGTTAGGGTATAAAATACAACTACAGTGTTGACCCACCTATTAATTTGTTACTGCCAAATTCACCTTGTCAATAATTTTTCTTTTGGTGGTGGTGGTGGGGGGTGTTAAACCTCTGCTCCATTATTCATTGAAAACCTCATCTATTCACTGATTTCAGCTCTTTCTGAAATGATGGAAGATGGCCCCAAAACCCTAGCTAATATAAAATTAGTGCTTTGGCACCATCTTTTGGTGGACTGGTTCTAAGGCACTATGTCAAAGTAAGGTGAGGAGCTTCTTTTGGAAAGTGAAAGTAGAAAAGCATCGCTTACCCGATATCTTGTGGTAGCTAAAGTCAATTTAAAACCTTTTTGGGTGATGTCAATTCCTCTGGATTTTTGCAGGGCTCAGGCCCAACATTTTGGGGAATTACTGTATGATGTTTTTCCTAAATGCAACTTAAGAGCCATTACAGCTGATGTGGTCAGAAGGAATCCATTATTGTCATTTTGTATCCATCCACCCTCTTTTTTGATACTATTCAGGGTTTACGGTGAACTGATATTATCTATCACAGAGCAAATACAGACAAACATCCTTTCACACTTTCACCTGTGGGCAATTTAGAATCTTCACTGAATCTAAAAAGCACCTTTTCGGAATGCGTGAGGAGGCCAGAGTACCTGGAGAAAACCCATCCAAGTCCAAGGCGAACATGCAAACTCCACAAAGAGTTTCGAACACAGAACCCTTTAGCACGGGAGGCCGACATGCGCTCATGCCAATGGGCCGATTTGAAAGGGAATGAGAGGAGCCACATCTATTGGCGGGCTATCTGCCTACATGCCTGCCTGTCTATCTCCTTTTATTATTTGTTTACAAATGGTATAACCGTGAATGCTGCGGCAAACGAAAGAAGACCATGTGACACGGCAGGCAAGAAAGAGTGAAGGTTGAAGATGGTCAAAGGTGGCCCACGATCCGAGTTCTGATGAGAAAAAAAGTGGGAGAAGGACAAAAGATGTCAGAGAGAGTTTACAGGATGGGGATTCTCTTCATAGTGGGCATGCTCATCAACATTTAATGAGGACCCTCGAGATGGAACATGGGCGCCAGTGCGTGCGCTTGTGCACGTGTGTACTATTGTAGTGTGTGTGTGTGTGTGTGTGTGTGTGTGTGTGTGTGTGTGTGTGTGCAGTGAAAGGGATCATGATTAATTATGCAGTAAATAATTGATCGCACTAAGCTCTTAATTAAGTTAAGGTGTGCAGCGTAGTCGGCCCTCAGTCACCCAGCATGACTGATACCTTTGAGACACAAAGGTGGACACCATGAGGATAAAGAATGTTGAATGATACACGCCCTAGTCATGGATATGGATATGGTTTGGTTCTGTATTTATTTATTGGGTAGTGTGTGCAGCATTATGCATAAACCATTGAACCAATTTCAGCAAAACTTTGTATGGGCCAAGTGATCAGGGCAAATAAAACGCAAAAACAATCTGGCTTTATTTTTTTGCTTGAGTTTTGACTTCATTCAGATTTATGGCAAAAAGTATGACTCTATTCCCATGTTGCTTTATTGATTTCGTAATATAACAAAAATGCATCAATACTTTTTCTATTCAGTGTTGGACATTTATGTCATTGTACTGATACTTCCAAGTGTGTGCCGAGTTGCAACATTTAGACACATTTGTGCAATAGCACCAATGTTTGTTAATTAGAAATTATGGTTGCCAGGATTGGCGGCTCGGTGTTCGAGTGGTTACCACGCTGGCCTAAAAGCGCAGAGATTAAAGTTTCAATTCTGGCTCCAGCCTTCGTGTGTGGAGTTTGCATGTTTTCCCCGTGCCTGCGTGGGTTTTCTCCGGGTACACCGGTTTCCTCCCACATTCCAAAAACATGCATGGCAGGCTGATTGAACACTCCAAATTGTCCCTAGGTATGAGTGTGAGTGGGGATGGTTGTGTGCCCTGGCGACCGGTTTAGGGTGTCCCCTGCCGACTGCCCGAAGTCAGATGGCATAGGCTCCAGCACGCCCTTTCTCTATTTCTCCTGCCATTGTTAGTCATTACTTAATGGTCGATGCGGCTCTGAGCTTCGCGGTAGTAGTGTTAGCGGTTAGACGGGTGTGTATATCTAATTGCTCTCAGCTTTTCCTGACATCCGACAAGGTATATCCCATTTGGCCACTTACGCGTTAGATATCTAGTTCTCGTTCCATTTAATGATGCATATCCAAACATGTCCACATGGGAAAAACCATTAAGCATGTAGTGAAATGCACCCAAAGCTCGTCCCTAATTTGATTTCGACCATCAGGAGGCTCATTTTGGCGGTTCGTTTGAGATCAAAACCTCAATGTCGTGTCATGTTTTTATGAAATAACCACCGGCAATTTAAATGTTCATTTTTGAGATGCAGTGACATTTGTGGTAAAGATGATGCACGGGCTAGTTTAACACCCAAAGGAGAACAGTCAGTGGCGCTGACATCTTGCTTGGAAGATTGATATTCCAAGTCAGAATCTATACAGTGCAACGCAAGAAAGAAACATTTGTCAATGTCACAGTTTCTCTGAAAACCACAACAGGGGCTAAAATCGAATCAAGGCGAGAGTTCGGCTCGAACCACTAATTGAGCTGGACATAGAATGAATTGTTAAAAATAGGGTTTATTTAATAGATATAAATAGAGGAATGGAGAGTCCGATAGTGTCATTAATTCTGTAGTTTGCACAGAAACCCAAGTTGAAGCATGAGCTACTCCTGCATTTAGGTAGAAGGACATGATCATGGATGAGCACAATGTACAGTATATCTTTAGCATTCTACTATGAACTGCATTCATTCAGTAGTACAGAGTAATATTTTTAAGTGATTGGGAATTGATCTTTGGATGCACTTTTTCATTCAATATTATGATGGGGGAAAAAAAAGAAAATACAAACTCTTGCAAACAACAGGCACCTTGAATGAATAAAGCGTCTATAACTGTCTACGTCAAATGAAAATGACAAAAGCACACGCTGGATCAGACAGGCATGGTTTGACATTTAGAGCTTTGGACCCGACATATTCACATCTAGAAAATGAATAGAGTGGCATTCTTTTCGAAAGAGATTCGGCTTGATGTCCTTGCACCTTCTTTTTCCCTGTAATGATGTTTCATCATTCCGCGATGCCGCTTCTGCCATATGAGGGCCGTTAAATGGGATCCCTTTGTGACTGCTGTATTAATGAGTTTATTGAAACGAGTGTAAAGGTAGAAGTTATAAATATAAAGGACTGTCAGCAAGGATGCCTCCGCTGGGTGCCTGTAGGTGTGACAGAGCAGCCATTAAGGCAAATGATGCTGTCTAGCGTGTAATAAGGGCAGCGTACGCGCCTGCTCTAATGTGTTGAAGCCTCGGCCGAACGTGTGATTTAACAGTCTCGCAGAAGCGACGAGAGCGCGAAGGTATATCACACGCCGATGCAAACACTCGGCGCATCATTCCTGCATCACTGCTCTGCGGTATTCCTGTTCAGCAAACCGCGTGACCGAAGATTGAAGCAAATTACCTCTGAGCTTGCTGATATGTCTTTAATCAGTCCAAAGCCCAGGACAAATAAGGTAAATTAGCAGGTGCAAGCCAGTTTGCCATCGGAGATTCAAACTTTCGTCTGAGTAACAACATCAAAAACTTGATAAGATACGTGGCTGGTGCAGTTGGCAGCCAGTTCGACTGATTGCTTGTGTGTTCCCTGCTGTGGCAATTGAAATATGAGCCAAGGGACCCTCTCGCCTCATTCCTTTGTCGAAGAATAAGATGAGTGCGCAGCAACACAAGTGCTCAAGAGTTTACGCTGCGCTCACTGAATCATTTGGGATGGATGAAAATTTTTTTTTATTGCTCAGACGGAAAAAGGACGGAACTGATCGGGCAGCATGTGAAGGATGACAAAAGTAAAGGCAGCAGTGGATTCAAAAGCGAATGGCAGAGGTTAAAGGGAGTGTTTAATTAGAGAGAGTGAGGGTCTGATGATCCGGCTCGGGAACACAATGGTGGCTCGCAAACGAGAAGGTGAAGCTCCGCTTTAGGGTAGGAAAACTGAGGATGAAATTAAGGAATGGCACGAAGAATAAGGGTGGAATCAAGTCGTCCGTGGAGGAAAAGCGCAGAGCCAGACTGGACAGGGTGGCACTGGGAAAAAACAATCAAGATCAAGGTTATGCACCAAAGTTCAAAATGCGAAGCATTTGCACTTATAACGGCCGAAATACCACTCATAAAGCAGGAATCATCTGGCACCCGCTTGCAGAGCAGAATGTTTGCTGATCAGCTGCAGGTGTGGGAACACCTTCCGGAAATTAATGGAAAAAGCCAAAAAGAAGGTCTCCGGAAGTGGACTCGCCAAAATGAATGAGCAAGTGATAATAAATACACAGAAAGAAGGGGGTCTGTGGCAACACATCACCCATTTCTCATTTTCTTGCCCGCAAAGGTCTTGCTAAGGTTCTGATTGAAATCAGTCAACCCGATAAGTCATCCTGTCTCACTTGTCAGGTGCAAAGTGTATAAAATTACTTCAATCTGGCCCAAACGTCCTCCTTTATCCTCCATGGATACGTTTGCCATATGAGTATTCTGTAAGTAAAACGAAAAAACACTTAATGGCAAAATGTGAAATAGAAATGGGTTCGTCTCCAATAAGTCAGAAAATGTGAAATACAGCCTGTGCTTGTCTGTAATTTGAGTTTGACTCTCAAGAGGCTCTTTTTGGAAGTTTTTTGTTGTTTTTTTCCAGCTTTTGATTTTAAGATTTGAAAATTTAATTCTTCTACAGGTGGCCCTGTAGTCCAGTGGTTAGCGCGTCGACATCACAGTGCAGAGGTACCGGGTTCAATTCCAGCTCTGGCCTCCCTGTGTGGAGTTTGCATGTTCTCCCCGGGGCCTGTGTGGTTTTACTCCGGGTGCTCCGGTTTCCTCCCACATTCCAAAAACGTGCATGGCAGGCTGATTGATCACTCAAATTGTCCCTAGGTGTGAGTGTGGGCGTGCATGGTTGTTCGTCTCTGTGTGCCCTGCGATTGGCTGGCAACCAATTCGGGGTGTCCCCCGCCTACTGCCCGAAGACAGCTGGGATAGGTTCCAGCACCCCCCGCGACCCGAGTGAGGATAAAGCGGTTTGGAAGATGAATAAATGAATGATTTCTTCTACATTGCAATTCCAATTTGAATTAAACGGTTCAACAACCAGCTCTGATCCAGAAATGCGTTCCTGTCACATATGGGAATTTAACATGGAAAATCTCGATGATAACATCACCAGAAACTATTTACCTGGGTATAGGATTGGACTTTGATTATTTAGGATTGTGTTGGAGGAAAAATATCTGTTATGAAGAAAATTATGGATCGAATGAAACTTTACCACCTTGATTTTGCTGGTGGGTAACCATTAAAAATCTTCTTGTACAAACAGAAAGGTTAGGTCTGGACTCAGTACCCTGAGAAGTGGCTACTACGCCACTTGGCAGTCCTGCAACCTTCTTTCTACAACGGTTTACAACATGCACTGGATTTAGCTTCCTCACTCAGATGATTTTTTTTTATTTCTATGAAAAAAGGAGATTACTGTATTTTCCGCATTATAAGGCACTTTGGAGTATAAGGCGTACCTTCAATGAATGGCCTATTTTAAAACTCTTTTCATATATAGGGCGCACCACATTATAAGGTGCATAGAATAGAAGCTACAATAGTGGATGTGGTTGCATTATGTATCCACTAGATGGAGCTACACTCAAGGGAATGCAATGCGATACGGCTTTATTTATATAGCGCTTTCACAACCGGTGCAGCTGTAGCAAAGCGCTTTACAGAACATTTAAAATACTGCGTCCAAGAAATCAGAATAAGGCGCACTGTCGGCTTTTGAGAAAATTTAAGGCTTTTAGGTGCGCCTTATAGTGTGGAAAATACGGTACTTAAACCTTGTACCACAACCCCAAACACCACACTTTATTTTTTTATCGTTTCAGTGTAGGTCAGCGACAGTCACAGGGGCTTATTGTTTACAAGCATTGAGAAATGGTTTATTCAAGGCCCGATTGTTGTCTCACTGCTGAGCTGTCTATGATAAGAAAACAATAAAGAACAAGAGCATTAGACAACTAAGGAGGGGAAGTGGTTGTCAGCAGTCAAGTGAGCTGTCTTCTCGTATCTTCTAAGGCATTGATTTATGTTCTGCACATGAAGTCATCATGACAGAATTTATCACACTGGTAGGTACCAATAGTAAAGCAATAAGTTTGGACATTTGTGACCAGTAGATTGCTTTTCTGTTGTAACAATGTCTTCTTTAGCCTGTGTCAAATGGTTTATTCTGTTCTGTTCTGTGTACGTGGACTAGAAAGTTTGTTCAGGACTTGGACACTTTTCAAAATAATCCACAAAGTCAGGAGAGTTGCAGCACTTAGTGTTGTTTTATGAAGTGATGTTAATGGGCATGCAAACATCTGTCATCAAGTCTGATTGAGTTTGAGCATTGTGATTGTGGGCCTGCGGGGGACATGCAAGGGGGCCGTTAATCGTGTGTTTACAACAGAACCGGCCCAGTGTGAGAGCCAACTAAATGAAGGACCCACTGTTGTGTTTGCGTCGATCGTGTTGTTCGAACACAAATATGCCGAAATCAGAATGAGTTGGAAGTTAATATGACTCGGCTAGCAATTTGCTTGTATCGTTCTGTTGCATTTGACAGGAATTTACCATATCACCAGTTCAAAGGTCACTTTCCAATACATTATCAGCTATGATGAGAAACCAATTATCTGCGGACCACGTGGCCATTTCCCTTTCACAAAGCATCTCATTCAGTTTGACAGTTTTATCCCTTTAATCATCATTGCACTTTTCATTTACATATATGAGAGCTTTGAATATTTTGTGGTAATTCATCTAGAATGGAAGGACCGATTGATCAGTTTTCAGCTAAATGTGCTCAAGATTGATGTGTGTCTCTGCTTTCAAGTGAAGAGTTTGTTTGGTTATTGCTCAAGTCCCCACCCATGGCCAAAGTCATTAACACACACACACACACACACATAGTAACATGCCTTGTACTTGACTAACAACTGTAGTCAAAAATAAACAATACAACGTGGACAGTCTGATGTAGTGCTAATTTGTTTTCTTGGACTGATCTTAAAGAAGAAAGTTAAACACCTAATGAGCATGTAAAGTCATTCAAATGAATATCATCAGTTTGACCTTACCCCCACCCGGCCCAGGCCCCAAACAATTACAGTTAGATTGCATGCATGAGACTTTCTCAGCATGTAGCCCAACTTTATTCATTGTCAGGTTTCTTATGTTGCAGCTTTATGTTACAACCATTTCTCTCACATAATCAAAAGTGAGTAAGCCCTTAATATGAAGAAATGCAGAGCTTCTACCATTTTATTTCTCTTGATCATCATGAAAATGTTTGTACACTTTGATTGCAACCCACATGTGTTAACTCAAAGTGAATAGTTGCACTCTGGAAAGGCGCAGGTAGCACAGTGGAGAGCGGTTGGCGTGTCTGCCGCACTGCTCTGAGGGTCTGGGCTCAAAATCTCAACTCCAGCCTTGCTGAGTGCAATTTTCACACTCACTTGCCTGGGTTTACTCCAGCTACTTCCGCTTCCTCCCCAATTACAAAAACAAGCATGTTGGGCTCAGTGAGGACTCCAAATTGTCTTCTGGTTTGAATGTGTGAACGCGTGTTTATCCATATGGCTGGATGACTGGATGGATGGGTGAAAATCCACACACTTGTCTTTAAAATCAACATGACTGGTACAGTATGTGCAATCAAAACACAAGCCTCAAGGTTAAAAGAACACCTTTAGAGCTACAGACAGAAGAGTGGCAAAGCATCGATCTGGATGATGCAACAAAAGAATCTGCTGCTAGTAATGTTCCCAAGAGCCAAGTCACCTATATGTTTGGAACAAGCAGGGTGCTTCCTGCAGTGGTTGTCTTACAATTATTCTCAGTTGCTTTGGTACATTTTTCACATCAGAATGAATTTCTCCAAACTACTTCAATTTTCATATCTTTGAATCACCTGTGCACACCAAAAAGTATCTAATTTCTTTGAACACGTTGCAAATGCTTTGGAATATCTATATGGACAATTCTCTGTGATTTCCTACAACAATTGCTTATGTCATGTTGTAATATGTCAGTATGTATATAATACATTTCTGTTTAATTTTCTCACATTTTCCACATATTTTCTCAATAGTTCAGAGGGATCAGAGGGTTTGACCACCTGCACCAAAACTTAGACCTACTTTTAGCTGCTCTAAGGTCTTGTCTACTTTCTGTCACCAAATTGTCAGATGCACTAGAGGCATGTAATAGAAAATGTTGTCGGTCGGCGTAGAATGCCCAGCATGGTGCAGTGCCAAATTTTAGACTACTAGACTTGCCCTGGCATGAAAATGATAATGCGACAGTTATTACACCGAGGGCTCACGTGCCTGTCTCTGAAAAAACAGCCCTACATTTTCTTGTTTAGTTATCTCACAAAAATGTTTTTATGAATGCTTTCCGAATGTAGCGTTAATGACTATCCATCCATCCATCCATTTTCCGAACCGCTTGATCCTCACTAGGGTCGCGGGGGGTGCTGGAGCCTATCCCAGCTGTCTTCGGGCAGTAGGCGGGGGACACCCTAAATCGGTTGCCAGCCAATCGCAGGCGTTAATGACTAAATTGAAAATTTACAGCATACTGGTTCTGTAAGAACACACCTTTAATCCCATAAATTTGGGCTCACTGAAATGTTTGGAAGCTCCTACACAAAAGGCATTGTTATTTCTGTATTTTAAGAAAGTAAATCCAGCGCAGTTCGAGTAGCATTTCATACTAATAATGCGACACACTGACAATGCTACATCCCCTAACATTACACATTCGAGAAAATTTGTTGTGTTTCAAAGAAAATTTCATTCTGTTCTCAACATTTAAAAAAAAAAAAAAAAAAAGGAAAGCAATCCCACAGGGGCCCGTTATTTGATCTGCGCTGAGATGTCAATTAATTTCAAAAGGGCACTCTCTCTCTTTGATGTCCACATGTAAATAAAATCTGCATAAGCTGGTTGGAGGCAAGACTAGCAATAAGGCCAATGATGCCTGTTTGCAAACACTGGTTTCAAGATGTGACAGGCCTTTTATGGGAAGAAATTGTGTCATACGTATAGAAAAAGTAGATGGCCCATCGAAATCCGTCTGACTACAGACAGGGCATCTCAGTTGTTTTAAAAATAATACGTAACGATATAATTAAAGAAAACGATGAGTATTTTCTATCCCGTTGCATTATGGTAGCGTACGATATGCACCACGTCAGCATTTTTATTTGGATCCCATCCAACTATAGCGTAGAAAACTGTGATGAAAAAGAAGTCTGACTCAAGAACAGGCTCGGAGTGCAGAGAAATTTCTGTACACTTCTCAAAATTTTCCTGTCACACATGAGAAAATATCAGCTTTCATTTAATGAGCTGCTGCAAGACGACACACTTGGACGCCTCCTGAAACAAGTGTGACTGTGGGTGAGTCTCCTCAATGGTAAACTTCACAAGCGGCGAGGCACTTGAATCTTCCTTTCTGTGTATGCCATTTGACACCCACTTCCATACGTACGCTCATGTCGTCTGCAGTAATACAAGGTGACGAGTTGGGATTCACAGGAGGACACCGACCATGTCTGCAGCATTTATTACAGTGCAATAGAGGGAGCACTTGATCAACCATGCATCGGAGACAGTGGCAACTGTCATCTCTCATTCTCGCCATGAGCTAAAAAGCAATGTGATAAACGGCTGGGTCGAAGCATTACAATTACATTTATGTTAAATGAGGTGTGAATAAGTCACCGACTGGCAGTGTTACAAACAGTACAGTAGCACAGAATATTATACTGTATACCAGGGGTTCTTAACCTGGGGTTCAATCAAACCCCAGGGATTCGGTGAATCGGTCTCAGGGGTTCGACAGAGCCTCTGCCATGGTGGTTAAGACACACCCGACTCAACAGGTCAATTAGTTGTGACACGCCCGCTTGGCCATCACTGGCTGCAGATGATCACATGACATTGCTTGTCCAATCGGTGCTGCGGGAAATTGAGTTCGCTCAGTAGTCAACATGTGACTGTCATGATAGTACATCGTGTGATTTTTTTTCTTTTTGTTTCAAATTATTTTTAATACATGCTAACTACATCGAGCAAAAGGAAAAGAAAACGGTCAGACGAATATGTACAACATGGATTCACATGCATGACGGAATGTGATGCGACACAGCATCCTATGTGCATGATTTGTCATGCCAAGTTGAGCAACTCTAGTCTTGCACCGGCAAAACTGCAGGAACACTTCTTGAATCAGATTTTTGTTTTTCAGTAATGAAGGGTTCGATGAATGTGCATATGAACTGGTTGGGTTCGGTACCTCTAATAAGGTTAAGAACCACTGCTATATACCGTACCTCCATTTATTATGATCAACGTAACATTAACAAGAACAGTTTTTTTGAATGATTGACCAATTCTCTCATGACAGCTGACTCTCTAAGAATAAAGATAAAAATGAGACTCGCTTCAACCAACTTTCATTTTTTTTTGTCAATCAACAGCTGAAAAAGATCACATTCATTATTTCGGGTCTTCAGCGTTTGTTACCGGAAACACACTACTTATTTTTCTACGCCTTACTTGGTTATCACCAAACTCTTGTGTTTAGCGTGATTCAATCACTAAAGGGAATATAAATAATGAGTGCATTTTTTTGCAACATTAATGACCATGGGGAGCCTCCAATGGTGTCTTTTTCATTTCACTGTGACTAATTTTGGCAAACTGATGATTGACTGGCGATTAATCAGGAACCCAGAGCAATGTGTCAAATTCCCAAAGTTGATAAATTAGACATACGCTAGCAGGAAAATAAAGATGCACCTGTTTTTACACCAAGCGCACGGGAACCTGGCTACCAAAATTGAGCCCCGTGTGTTAATTCAGCTCTCCCCACTACTGCAGTGGTCATATTCCCATATGAAAAGCCGTATATAACAACAGAATTTGAAGCAGTACTTAATGAATAGAAAAGCACTTACTTTATAAGAGCACTCCCGTGAGGGAAACATGTAGAATAGAGAACTAATAAATGAAATAAGGAAAGCTAAAGAAAACTAGGGTGAAAAAAAATTACAGCTGCAGTATAGCAGCAGGAATTTCCATGCTGCATGAGAGGGAAATAAAACGATGGTATCCATATATCAAAATAGAAGTGAATGGAAGACATCTATGATGAGCTGTGAGACGTACTGGTCAACCACAGGGAACAGATTTCGACTGACTGCTTAACCGATGGTGACGTCAAAGATAAGGGAAGTGGATGGCTTTGACTTGCCAGACATTTTCATACATTTTGCTCTTGCTATATTATTTATTATCCTGCCAATTCTGTTGTAAATCCACTGTGTTCATCTCATGTGGAAGCTCAACCCTTTTTCTGTCTGTGATACTATCTTCCATGATTTGTAACAGTCTTTTATTGAAATTCTTTAAACTTTTTCTTTTGTCTACTGGTTCAGAGGGTTGTGAGTGTAGACAGGGACTGCCTAAATGGCATTGTCAAAAATAAGCGGAGTCAAGTGGAAGAAACGCCACAAAATGATCAGCCTGAACCCCCACCCCCCCAAAAAAAACAAACAAACAAAAAACATGTCCTTGATATCCTCTGGGCAGCGTAATAAACATGCTTTGCGCAGTTCAATTTCAAAATATTACATAGACTCCAACAAATCAGTTTCAGTTTTCAGTTTCCTATGCTAGGTTAATAATGACTGTGCCTCTCGAGAGCCGATTTTAAAGGGACTTCGAGGAGCCAATTCAATTGGCACCGAATCAATTTGTCTGTTTGCTCCCACAATTGCGCAAAATACCCAAGCTGCGTTTCTGCAAAAATATCAAAAACCAGCCCAGCCCGCCCCTGCACAGATTTACACTGTACTTGCTTTACATATAAAAATAGAGGCCTTGAAGTTATCTGATCTGTAGTTCATGTTAGACATATGAAAACAGCTCAGCAGCAAATTTAATCCACAACACCCGAGTACCCTTAAACTAATAGCAGCTAAGAGGATGAACACTTTGCATTTTGTGGTTTAGTATGAAGACAACTAATCCAAAATGATGGCTGTGTCATGATGGGTGGTTGGTGTGGAGCAGTAGTGACGTCTAAAGGGGGAGGTGAGTCCACATTTCACTCCTGGTATGAGGATGTACAACCCTAACCTACCACACAACAGATGGGAGCTTTTACAAATCTATCTAGGAAAGAAACGACGTTGAAAACGGTAGCCACAAAACACACACATATGACGCAAGTACATGCACATGCACTTGCACACTCGGGCACACAAAAAAATCATGTCCAGGAGCTACAAAAAACAGAGGTAGTAGAACAGCGTGTAGAGTACTGTCAAGCCCATTAAAAAAACAAGAAACCTTGCATTTAGGTAAGTGGCCTTATCGATGATCATTATGTGCCTCTACACTGAGCCGAAGACAACATCAGAAGTTGTCGGTGTTGTATTTGTGTTAACAGGGAAGAACGGTGGAAGAGTGGTGTCGCTCATCCATCTCACAGGTCTGAGGTTGAGGTTTTGGTTTCGGGCTCTGGCCTCCTTGTGTGGAAACATGCGTGTTTGGTTCATTTATGTGTCTAAATTGTCCTTAGAAGTGAATGTGATGATTGTTTGTATTTGGTATATGTACGCTGCGATAAGATGCACTGTACAATACACAACTTGTATTTTTTTTGGCCTGAAACAGTTAGTTGTATTGCCCATCTTTAAATGCCTGAGTACTCATCTGTATTATTTGGATGCTTTCTAACCCATTAATATAATAGAATAAAATGAAATGTAAATTAAAAAAACAACAACTTAAAAACAACTTAAAACCTGATTCCGATCAGCCGGATATGAAGTGACCGGTATCGGACCATCCCTAATTTGAGCCTCTTCACCTTAATACATGAAGTAGAAGCCCCTAAATCCTTTATAGCACTGGTGTAAAACTCAAGGATCCGGCCCGCCACATCATTTTATGTGGCCCGCAAAGGCAAAACATCAACAATGTGGACATTTTGCAATAATTTTGTTACCCTGTTTATACTCATTTGAACAAAAAAATAGTTGACTAATTTCCAAACTGGTCATCCATCCATTTGTTGTGTAATCATACAATTAGATATTTCAACATTTATTCTGTTTTAAATTTGTATTTTTTTAAACATATTTAGAAATTTATACATGTTTCTCTCAGGGCAACTTGATTTCATACCAGGGTGCGTTATTCACGAAATTTATTTAAATATATACCCACACATTTGCATAACGCTGTAACACAATGCTTCAGCATTAGAATATCTTATATAACTCTGTTGGCCTAAAAATTGGGGGGTGGGAGGGTGGGACTTGTATTTGAGGCACGAAGACACAGAGTTGCACGATTTCCTCTACAGTCTCAAATGCCAGGCAAACACAAGCGGGCAGAACCATTGTGTGATCCGAGGCCTTTATAGGGCACTCAAATAAAGCCTCTCGAAAAAGAGAACCTTTTCATTTCTTCCTCCACTTCCTTACCTTTGAGATTAAATCATATGCATGACTAAGATTTGTTGCTACACATTGTTTGTCCATGTGAGTAATGTCCCCGATGTAATGCTCTACATCTTGGTAGGGACTTTAGTAGGATATTTCATTTATATAATAAATGACATTTTGTGGCATGTGGAACAGTATTCTTTGTATCATATACATTCATTCATTTATTTTCCGAACCGCAAGGGTTGCGGGGGGTGCTGGAGCCTATCCCAGCTGTCTTCGGGCAGTAGGCGGCGGACACCTTGAATCGGTTGCCAGCCAATCGCAGGGCACACAGAGAGGAACAACCATCCACGCCCACACTCACACTTAGGGACAATTTATAGTGTTCAATCAGCCTGCCGTGCATGTTTTTGGAATGTGGAGAAAACCCACGCAGGCCCGGGGAGAACATGCAAACGCCACACAGGGAGGCCGGAGCTGGAATTGATCCCGGTACCTCTGCTCTGCGCAGTCGACGTGCTAACCACTGGACTACTGGGCCGCCGTATAATATACAAACATGTGCATTTATTTTTGCAAGCATAGTTCATTTTCAATCCTCAGAATGTTAATGCCGTACAAAAAGTGCATGGAAGCCTTTGTTAAAAGCTCCCTTTCTTTTCTTTTCCTGTCGTAATAATAATTGATGGATAATCCAGCACAGAAAGAACAGGATGTAATTGACAGCTTGCTTTATTGTAGGACCTGTCAGCTGTAATGTTTCCCCTCACAGCACTTGTACGCATTCTTCGCCGCACCAAGAGTCTGCGAATGTTGAATGTAGAAGCATTGACTCAATCATCCTTTATCTCAGGCATGTGTAGCTCCAGCCCTCGCGGCCCGCTGTCCTGCCTGTTTTCCATCCCTGCCGCAACACACCTGATTCAAAGGATCAGCTCATCAGCAAGCTCTGAGGAAACATGAAAACGCCCCACATCATTTTGATTCAGCTGTGTTGAGAGTTTTGACACCCCTGGTATATCTTGAGGCTTGAGGTTTATGCCGCTGTCCATGGTGCTGACAGTTATTTTTGTTTGACACCATTTAACAGAATCTTAATTAAGCCTTCAGATACATGCCAAGCTGACAACATGAGTCATTTTTAGGGGCATGTGTCTGCTTTGACTGGTCCACTGCAATATGTAAGTTACTGTTATCTGCCAGTCATTTGGAGTAAAATCAGACTGGATGCTAGAGAGAAGCAAATAATGATATTCATGCTCAGCAGATGGCAAAATGAAGATATTTTTACCAATCATGCATCACATGGTGTTTAGTTGCAAGGCATCGTGGTTGGACATGTTACAGCGACCACGAAAGTGCAGCAATTTATTGGTGGAACCGTTTCTCAAAGTGTCATTTTCATCTGCAACGGCATGTAAATCACTGCATCTCCTTACTCGCATGAGTAGTTTTGGTAATAAACATAGCGAAGTAATCATCAGCATCCCCACCACACACACTTTGTGAAGATGTTTTTTAATCCTATTTTTTCCACGATTGCATAATCATGATCTGCAACCAACAGCTGTGAGTACTCTCAGGGTTTCATCACATGCAAATTGTTCTTGTTTCAACTCCTTCCTGTCTCCCTGTACACACACAAAAAAAATGAAGTAACAACGCTAGAAAGCTAAGTTATGCAGTGCACATGCATATTAAAATGAAAAAGAAGAGATTCTCTTGAAATCGAAATAATCAATTCAGCTTTCAGCCTAAGCTTACAATGACATTGAAATTCTAGGACACACAGTGTCACCATACAACCTCTGGAGGTGACCTTACTCTGTTTGATTGAGTGTATTTAAATATGCTATGTGGATGAACCAAATCCTTTGGACTGCAAAAATCTTCCTCTTTTACTTTGTCTACTCTTCCTTACTTAGTTTTTTAGGCTAACAACAGTCAATCTGTCAGAGACCAGGAGCCTCAAGATTAACATATTGTGCATAAACAGGGCATAATTTACACACACACACACACACACACACACACACACACACACACACACACACACACACACACACACACACACACACACACACACACGCACACACTTTTAAAAATAATACACATGAGTGCTTTACATTGTGCTTACTTTGTAGGACACGTGTGCATGGTTCCACACACAGTAATTATGATACGACATTGACATGAACCGTGACATCAACTGTGAAAAAACTGTTCTGTCATTACAGGTATGTGAACATAAACAACGTAAGCTTAAACAGGGGACACTCCCATTTATGGTTGTGTTATGTCATTTGGGAAGATTTCGTTCATAAAGAAGGAATCTTTTCAGTGAACGTGAATGAACACATCACCTCCTGAAGTGATTCGTTCTTTTCTGAGTTTATTTGAGCTCAGCCATGTGCATGTTGTCAATCACCGCGAACGTCCAATCAGCAGCAAGCATCAAATGAAGGAAGGACTTCACTGAACATACCGCCACGCTGTTGCCATTCATGAAGGAGTCGGGGAAGGAACTTCCCAATGCAGAACGATTCATTCCGCGAACATGCCGCCTCTCCCGTTAGAGAACGATTAAGTTAGTGAACATGCTGCCATTCTGGTTTTTATTTTTGAATGAGAACTACATACAGCACTTAAGTCACTGAACAACTATTGCCTTGAGTAATTCACGATTTGCCAAGAGCTCAGCCGCGACTGTGTGTTGGCTGTGATCTGAAACTGATTTGCAAAGTCTGTTGAACGTACTGCCATGCGACTGGCAATCACGAACGAACTTCCCATTCGCGAACGATTCAGTGAATGAACGTGATCTTAAAGAAACATGTTGAGATAGATACATAAATAACATTTAAACACAGGAAATATCATACATTAGTTTTGGATTCTCCTCTTTAAGTGAAGGATCAGTTTCTCTTGATCCAGTATAATCGGTGTCATATACTGTACTTGCCTACACTAATCCTAAGAAAGTGGGATGATGTTTCAACTAATTCCAGAAGGGATTCTCTGTGACAGCTTCTTTAAGTCTCTCAAGTCAGCTAATTTTGGCGCTATATATAACCCTGTTCACACGGGCAGATTTATTTCGGCGCTGCACCGGAGTATTTTGTTGCGATATATTTTTACACGTTCACACCTACAAAGCCGCTGAGCGTCACAGCGTCGAAGCAGCTCCACTTGCGTTCACACAGACAGTTTCTGCTGCAGAGCAAAACGACAGAAAACAAATGAGCTGTCGTGTTGGTTCTTTTTAAAACGTATACACAACTCAAGCAACTACTGTACGGGGCACGTCCTTCTCCTTCTGTGTCTCCGTGCCTTCTGCTAGAGAGTGACCGCCCCCGAAAACGTAAATCAACGATGAATTCAATGACACTCAGAAAAGCAAACATTTAATGCGCCAAGCACAAAAATCAAGAGATGAAATCACAAAATAAATTCTATGGAGGGCGGGGGGTTGTGAACACACAACAAAGGAACAAACTACACAAACAACTCCGAGACAGTCCAGTCTCCTACAAAAGGAAAGATGACGTTTGGGGACTACCCCCTTCTAGTTGAGATGGTATAACTCAAGAGGTGCTTTGCTACTCTTAGCAGCCATGTCTTGTGTCGTTATTAAACAAACACCTGACGGACGTCCGACAGAGCACGAAAGCAACGCATTCTCGCCGTATGTAATCAACTCTTCTCATGCGCAGCGAGGCTCCCCCCCACCCTCGCAAACGAGCATTTGCTTCGGAGCAAATTGTAGCGTTCACACGTGCACATTTACATCGGTGCTGCTTCGCAAACGAGCATTTGTTCTGGAGCAAATGTTTAAACCACCTCCCTGAGGTGGATTAAATTTGATCCGAAACAAGCTGTTTTCGGGCACTACGCCGGAACAAAGTTGGACGTATGAACGCTCGAGGGGAGCAGTTTCGGAGTAGGTCCGAAATAAATCTGCCCGCGTGAACGGCCCTTATGACACATATGTATAAGCAGCATAACAAATGGATGAATTACAAGGATGTTGTGTTTGCGTGCCCACGAAACTGTACCACACAGTACCGAGTGTATCTTTGTTGCGCTTGTATGCCTTCCTGATGCAATCACTTAGCTTTACAGTATTTCATCAGTCAAATGGTGTGACCCTAATTTCAGACTGTATATGGTATCATTACACATTTTCTCTTCCTATTAACCTTAGGATACCCAGAACTTACAAGCACACACAAAATACACACACATTTAATTAGAAAGCTGGCCAACTTTAATATACTCCTCCGCTTCGTCTTATATGTAAGCGGCAGTTTGGAGAAGACTTCAAGAATTCTTTGAAAGAAAGTCTTGTGTGTGTTGTTGTTATTTTGTTTTTAGTCAGCAGCCGTTTTTGTTGGAGCGACGCAGTCATTTAGGAACTTTTGCAATGTTTATATATCTATATATATCTATATATATATCTATCTATCTATATATATATATATATATATATATATATATATATATATATATATATATATATATATATATTTTTATTTCAGTAGCCCTTGTGCTAAATCTAATTAGAGGTTCTAGTGCGAGTGTTACATTTCTGCATCTCATGTTTACGTGGGATGTTATTGTTCTCCTCACCAAAGCATGGCCTTCTTCTGTGAGTCAGTCAGTCAATATGCTGCTTGCTTTCTCTGGCAGAAGCTTTTTAAAAAGTCTCTTTCAAAAGAATGGGAAAAACATTTCTGATTTCGAAGACTTTTTTCCAGTCGCAATTGGCGGCACCACTTTTTCACTCGTCAGTGCCAACAGTATAAAACAATTTGTCTTTGAAAACATTTTGTTTTCTGGTGTTTAACCATGTCAGTGGCATGGTAAATGAGTGGTTGCCATATCTGCCTCACAGTTTTTGTGTTTGGGTTCCAATCTGGATTCCAGTTTCCTGAGTATATATAGCTAAATAGATTGCTAGATAGATAAATAGCAAGATAGCTAGCTAGATAGAAATATAGATGAAGTCCTTTGTTACAGCTGCACCGGTAGTGAAAGCGCTATATAAATAAAGCCGTATCGTAATGTATTCCCTTGAGTGTAGCTCCATCTAGTGAGTGCATAACACAACCACATCCACTATTGTAGCTTCTATTCAATGCACCTTATAATGTGGTGCGCCCTATCTATGAAAACAGTTTTAAAATAGGCCATTCTTTGAAGGTGCGCCTTATACTCCAAAGTGCCTTATAATGCGGAAAATACAGTAATCTCCTTTTTTCATAGAAATTTAAAAAAAAACATCTGAGTGAGGAAGGTAAATTCAGAGCATGTTGTAAACCATTGTAGAGAGAAGGTTGCAGGACTGCCTAATGGCGTAGTAGCCACTTCTCAGGGTACTGAGTCCAAACCAAACCCTTCTGTTTGTAGAAGGCAGTTGTCGGATAGGCACAGCGTTTCCAAAAATTTTGGTTGCGTTGTCTTTGAGGATTAAAGCAAAACGCAATGCTGATAGTAGACAACAGTTTGCTACCATCAGGTGTGTCTGTGCAACTAATTCGTGTAACTTGTCTTTTGTTTTTGTCCCCTAAATTCACTCATTTTGTTCCGTAAGTCCTGCCTCCCTTTGTCTAACTTGTACTTTCTGGTTAATGCCATGGTCCTATTCTAGATTGTCTACTCATTGGCTTGTTTGTTAGTGGGAGGTTCATGCTTTGCTCTCTGGTCTCCATTATGTGTTTATAAGAGAAACACCAGATAAGGGATCATCTCCATTGACCACTGCACACAGCCGCTCGTGTCACTCTTGATCTGAGCTAACCTCTTGCTGTGTCACAAATGTCATGAGGCCCCATGTGTGTGAAACGGGTCCTGCTGGTATTGTGACTTAGTGGACATGTAATGTTCCCAGAGCTCATTCAAGCAGCAGGAGGTTTTGCACGCCAACATACAGAGAAGACACTGTCATCTAAATGAAGTGTGACTTTTGGTGCAAGTGCAGGTTTTGCTGCATTTCCTGAGGTGCTGGAGCATTTGAAAATCTGTGTTTCTGCCTCATGAAACATACATGAGGTGAGACAATTCGCAAGGTGTATTATTCATGCATTAGTTCAAAGTTGCTGAATATATTGTAAATAGTGTTTGCTGTGTTTGCTGGTAATATGGCAGGATTTTAAATAGCTTTCTCCCAACCTGCCAACTCTACAAAGATAATTGACTGACTTCATAAATGAGCTTGCAATGCTCAGTTGCTCCGCATTTAAGAACGGAACCACGGGTCAGAGATTTAATAATGATAATCGTTTCAGGTTAAAGGCATCAGTGACCACTAATGGATGAATTAGTTCACTGATGCATTAATATGGCTCACTTTTCATCAATGTTCCTGGAATGTCGAACTGATATGACTATGTGAGTTTATTCAGGCATATTTTGTGGAATTCTCCAAGCATGATTACACAAGCTCAATAGGCGAGTCTCAAACACAATTTCACCACTGATCACACTTAGTTATTATTGCCATCCTGGTACTGGTTATAAATGTGAAATTATACATTTTAAAAATTTGAGTCAAATAAAATAACGGTATCCAGACACATGCATTGTTTCAAGTCTTTCACGGGACACGAAAAATTACGAGGCAGGCCCGATATGTCAGTTTGACACCTGTGTTACAGTGAGCGCTTGGGACTCAACGCTCAGAAAAGGCAAACGATGGTGTTCCTGTGGTGGGTGCTCAACGAGTAAGTACAGACCATTCGACAGGAACAGGAGTTTGGAACTTGTTTGCGGGGGTTCCTCTTCTTTGCCAGTTCAGAATTTATAGAGGCAGCCAAGATGCAGAGAGCATCCGGTTTTATCTCTGCTCTTTGCCAATGTGCTGACGTTCTGGTGGCCTCATCAACTCGAAGCATTACAAGGACAGTTCATGTGAAGAGAAACAGCACCTGCAAATCAGAAGTCCTGATTCTCAGTCAGAAGAGATTGCAAGTGAAGTATAAACCTCAGGTTGAGGGTTCATGTATGTCAGGGTCTTGTTCACTGTTCCGTACAAATCTCAGAAATATTTCAGAATTACAAAATTTTTGTTTATGTGTTGGGGCGCTCGTATACACAACCATTTGAAGTCCTTGAAAGCAGACCTTTTGGGAAAGATGCCAGGCAAGGATAGTGATTATCCAAACTCAGTGTTGATGGGGACAGTTTTGTTATTATCGCAAGAGAATGAACAACAGAAGATGGAATCATGATCTCCTCATATATACCAATACCACTGCAGAATTTATTCTTTTTGGCATGTGTAAATGTTCATCCTGGTCTCCCACAATACTGAGAAACGGAGGAGTGAGCAGAATGCGTGACAAAGGAGGCTGCCGCTGTTACTTTTTTTAGGCTTCTGATTTGCTAAAAGAGCCTCAGCCTCCAATGTGTTTTCATCTGGACAGACGTATCTTGAAAATCTTGGAAATTTAGACTGCGGTGGGGAAACTATACTGTCTTATGTGTCACCTTCACCCTGTCTGAAACTCTGTAGCATATACAATTTAATTCTTCAAGCTCCGGCATGACGAGCTTTCTCACAGAAGCAGAGTCCATCACCATGCCGGTCCTTCCTGCTGCCCACCCCACACACCCCCAACACTCAACTGCCGGGACAAGCCCATCCATGCTTGGCTGCTCCTATCTCTCAGCATCTCTCCGTGCTGAATAAAACATGTATGCCACACACTGCTGCTCTTCCCTACTTGCAAATCACGGCCACCTTGGCTCCTTTGCGCCTCTCGCATCCCTCTCCTCCCTTTTATCTCAGCAGATGAATTTCGGTCCATTTCCTCTCCCCGCCTTGCTCCTGCTCCTCCTCCTTTGCCTCTATTCCTTGCTCACCCCCCCACACCCCCTCCCTTGTCCATCTAATAGCGCTCGCTCTCCCAGGTGATCGCCGTTGAACCGGGCGCTTCCCCTTCACTACAAGAGCTGTGAGTGGTTGACTGTGCTCAGCGCGCGCCTCAAGCTCTCCAGGCAAACCCTCCCCACATACATGCACACACACACTGTCCATGCACTCAGTACTGTAGAGGAAGAAGAAGTGTGAGACCACACTATTATTGTCTTTGCTGCGAAATTAGCTCATAGAGAAAGGGAGGATGGGCTTGCATCAAGAGAGCATGCAAGAAGAGAAGAAAGACTGTGGGAGATCGGTAGCGTAGATAGACGTGAGAACAAGTCAGTTTTCCCCAAAACATCTCCAATCACACGCTGGATAATGACACCCATGGGGCGAGATAGTACAAGTGACAGCAGCCCTCCACATGGTAGCTAGGGTGAAGCCAGCTCTACCAGCCTTTTTACGCATCACATGGAGCTCTGGCTTACTGGGGGAATGCAACAATGGACGGTTCCAGCAACATTCGCAGCCTGAGCCGTGAGCAAGGTAAGACAAGTAAGCAGCCCACCATTGGCACTTTTCCTGCATGTGGCTTTCAAGAAGTAGGCCAGCTCAAGACTCTCAGCTTCTTGCGTTATTCCACCATGTGACTGGGGCGTGACAGGAAAGTAGCGTCGACTTATGACTTTAGCCTGTCCCTTTATTTTCACTTGTGATTTTGGCTTATGCTGTGTTTGTTGGCTGCTAAATCGAATCAAGGCAACACTCTCAATGGTGATCATATCCTGTTGGGATTTCTAACAGGTTTCTCTCACCTCTTTGACACTTTGTGGCTCTTTTGTTGCCAATTTGTTTTCATTTGTTGACCCAAGTTGATACTGAGATGAGGCCAAGCCCAGCGGCATTTTAGTGGCCACTTGAGTGGAGAGGGAGTGCTGACACAGTACTCATAAAAGCCTCTTTCCAGAGTCCCATTTTCTCTGTCAACTCTTTCAGGATAGGACCTTCAAACACATCCAGCAGGAAAAAAAAGCGAGTAAAAAAATCAAGTGATCCATCTTTGACAACTCCATCAGGTTTTAGCACAGCTGCCACCCCCTCCACCTCCTCCCTCCGTGCTTTCCAGCATTCCCACAAGCCCCAGTAACCATAGAGCAAGTCATTAGCGCTGGATCATCGTGGCTCTCAGGAGCAGAGCAGCTACCGACAGCAGAGAGTGGAGCTTCATAATCACACTTTCACAAATCTATACAATGGAGGTCTAATGCCTCCAACTCTTCCTCTGAGGTGTGCAGGCTTGCAGCCGTGTCACTCATCCCTCCCAGCTTAAACTCAATTTACCTCCTATTGGCAATGAGGTGTTTCCTAGTCATACAAAGTAAAATTAGGCCATTACAGTAGAACTACAGCACAATGAGTTTTTGTCCTCAGAAAGCATTCTAATTTGGATGAAACTGAGAAACAGATTTTCAGAAGTATTATTTACTTGCTTTTCCACAGTAAATAGAAGATAGATCTTATCTTGCATTTTTTCCCATGACGCTGTGTAGTGTGATTCCAATTCAACTTCCAGTATGTTTCTATTTTTCAAAATGTTCTAACTCATATCAATATGTTTTGCTCATGTTTCGTCCGTGCCTATCGCCGCCCAGCCAGCTTAAGCTCTTTTTTCCAAAAGGCAAGGAACCAAATTTGGTAATTTATTTCAAAATATTATTTAATGTCAACCAATCAGTTCCCTCCAGCCACTATTCTCATGTCCAGGTGTTCGTCTTTGTCTCTTCAACCTGCTTGTATTTAGTTCCCAGGTTTTTTGTTTTGCTTTTTTTTGTCTCTGTCAGTTCACTTGTTTCAATTGCTGCTGCTCTGGTGAGTTTTTGTTTCTTATATTCGTTTTGACGTTGGTTAGTCTTTTGACGGCCTCACAGTGCAGAGGTACAGGGTTCGAACACTTTAAATTGTCCCTGGGTGTGAGTGTGAGCGTGGATGGTTGCTCGTCTATGCGTGCCCTGCGTGAAGCTATCCAAAAAGTATGTTGTTTACTAATTCTTGTTAGCTTCTGGGCATACTTTTTTTCCTACGGTATCACATGACCATGACAAGTGGTTTAACGTGTACAGAGGCAGAGGCAAACGCGCCCGATTTCCCCCCAAAAAACTTCTATCAAACTACGATGAGCAATAATATATTTTTGGTTCTTTCTCTGTAGGCGGTGTGTGCCCCATGGACCAATTTTGCTGCTTTAGGATATGTGATTAAAAGGATGCATTTTGGGATTTGTCTCCTCTCTGGTGTCCTCCGTGCGCAGGGCCCTGATCGAGAGTAATTTGTTTTTCCGACATGCTGTTTGCTCTAAACATGGATCGATGATGAAAAGACACCATTGATGACACATCTGTTGAAATGATAACAGTGACGTGCCTTTCTGCAGCTGCCACAAAAAGAAGCCATTCATGTAATTTATTCATCAGTGACTATCATCAATATGATCATTGACACAATGAAAGTGTGGATCCCCCCTCCAGAGCTCATCCTCCATGCCTGTTGTAACAGGCCAGAATAAAACAGCTTGGATAACACTTGCGGTTGCGTTCTTGATAGGAAATGAATATTTCAGGCTCGCAGGGGTTCCTGTAGAACTGCTCCCAGCTGTGATACTGTGTTGTTGTAGACCAATTTGTCACAGTTCAGAGAAAAGACATGCACACAAAAAGCAACTCGGAGGCACGAATAGAGCGGAACATTGAATTTACAAGCAACCAGTAGAAAACCAAGGTGGCACAGACTGAAGTCTGACAAGCAACAGAGGCGATCCTGTAGAGGACATGGTTTCACAGTATGTGTTGCTGACAGATAACACGTGATTTTGGTGGAAGTTGTGCGACGGAGTCAAAGAATTCTTATAAGGTTAGGACCCAGACGATGTTATCAGCTTGTTCAAGACAAATCAATCATGGATTTGTTCCGAAATATATTGTGTTTGAAGATATTTGCTGAAAATGTGCAAAGACTGAGAACAATGTGATATTCATTGTATAAATATACGGCAGATCCAAAAGTATACACAGGGCTTCACTTTTTCCACATTTTGTTATTTCTACAGCCTCCTTCTGAAATAGGATAAACCCTTTCATGATCATGTAAAAAAAAAAAAATGACAATAATTTTTGCAAATGAATTGAAAAAATAAAAACATGAAATCACATGCACATAAATTGCCTTTGTCACAAAGCTCAAGTGCATCATGTTTCCACTAATAATACTTGAGAGGTTCTTACAGCTTAATTTGAGTCCACCTGTGGTGAATTCAGTTGAGTCGACATGATTTGGAAAGGCACACCAGTCTATTTAATGTCTCACAGGTGACAGTGTACAGTGCACAAACCAAGCATGAAGTTTAAGATATTTTTGCTGGAGTTTTCGAGGACATCCCTTGGAAATGAAGACGAAGCCAAATCATCCTTATTATTTAAAAAAAAATCATAATAGGGGAACGATATGTAATGAAGAGCGTCAAATATACTAGTAAAGCAATAAATCGCCCTGCGCTATTCCTCAATTGAATGCCGGGTGTGTTAACCTCACGCATCTGATTTTATGAGAAATCCCTCCACGGGTCATTGAACAACTCGCCTGTAGAAATATTGATCACATATAGGGTCCGTCTGTGAAATTTGCTATTTCCCTTACGTATTCCAAACATAACCCTGAGCAGACTTAATGATGACATACAGTATGATGCAAATTGCCACAGGGGCACAGTGATGAAGACAATGGTGAAGATATTAATCACTCTTTTATATGGATAGACAAAGTGGGATATTGCTGCTGTTAAATGAAAGGTTTCATAGCCTTCCTCAGTCATAGGTTGTGTCCCCTGGTGTGAGTGTGCCTTCGGTTTAATAAGGTGGACAAGGTATAAAGCTATTTGATGATCATGATAACGACTGAATGCACATCACACGGATTTTACCAAGGCGTGATCTGCTGCCGCTTTTAGAGAGAACTGCTGCAGTGGTGTTAGTAAGCACAAACCACTTATGAACATTGAATTGTACAAAATGAAATCTACCAGTGTACGTTTAAGTGTATGTGAACAATAAAGTGTCACCAAGGAGGTTCCACAGAGATATGGTGAAGTTGGAAGATGAGATACTGCGGTGAGTCTTTTGTTTTCTTAGAGAGGGGGAGTATTGTTTTTGTCTTTCCATTTTTCTTTCCTTGTACTTTTTGTCCTTAATCTGAGTGAAACCCTGAAATTGCTTTCATAATAGTCTTTTAAAACTGTCTTTTGACGATAACATCTTTTTGAAATACCGGTGGGATAAGAAATTAGAAAAATTATGTAGACTGTGAATGATTTCCCACAGGGCATCAATATGTTCAAGTTTTTTCTTTTTGTAGGCTATTGTATGATGTGGAGGTGTAGAGTGTGGAGCTAATGGTGGATGAATCGGTCAATAACTGACCCCCGCTTTTAATAGATGCTGGCAAAGGCTTTGTGCCTGCAGCTGGTGAAGTCTCACCTGTTATGTAACCACGAGTCAAAGGTAACAACATTAAAAAGAACTCCCGTTTTTGATAAGTGACGGTGCATATGGTCATGCGAGAGTCTTGAATGTGATACTTGAAATTTTTTTGTGTTTTCTTATTATTAATTTTTTGGGGGAAGTAGATGTGCTATCTACAAGGGATAGTCACAATGTTCAGCGATAGTCACAATACTGTCCTTTACTGTAACAAAAATGTATCCAGCATGTGGCATCTTTATCAAATGATTAAAAGAATCTATTTTTAGGACTATCCACCCATTAATTGACGTCATTTGATTAGATTGATGATGGCACTATCTTTCAACCTCCGACTGAAATGACTGACACCGACATTCTAGATCCCACATTGAAATGTTGGAATGCAATATTACCTTTCTGTGGTCTGGCCCATTTTGTTTTCTTCGGAGGGAGTTTTCATGCAACATACCAGGCACATTCGCTGCATTGTGTATTCAATTTGGATTGTGACATTGCATTTAAGCATCCTTGGCAGTCACCTTTTTCTATGCTGCTTGTCCTGATTCGGGTAACGGAAGAGGCAGGGTATAACCTGGTCTTTGCCCTGGAGTGGCCCTTTATCCCAAAAACATTTACACTCACATTGACACTCGTGGACCACTTAGCCTTCAATTATCATTCACACACGCATGTTTTTGGAATGCGGGAGGAAGCTGGAGCACCTTCAAAATACTTACCAACCTTGAACTCAGAACCTCTGAACTGTGAGGCAGATGTGCGAACTGCTGGACCGCCAAGATATGAATCTTATTTCTTATTTTTGAGAATAGGAGAACACAATGTGTGCTGATTTTGAAATCAAGTTCTCTTCACTCCACCTAAATTTGACAGACTAATGGATTTCTTTGCATTCTGCATCTGGTCAGTCTCAACGGTTTGTTGTTGTTGTCCTTGAGGCCTGCCTTATGTGGTTAAGGTATAAAAAGAGAAATAATAGACTTACCCAAATGCTCTGTTGTTTAGTTCATGTCTTTAGCATTGATCCTTTTCAAACTGTTGAGCTTTGAAGAGGCAACCTGTATTCCTAAGAATACAACAATGGTGAAAGCATGTTCGGTCACGAACTGCAAAATGAGGCCACCCTGACCCTCTGTTGAGATCCAATACAACGTATTGTTGTCTTCTCTTCAGGACAATAATGCTTTATGGTGAGTGTAGTTAAAGAAAATTCAATTTTGAGGTGTTGTAGTGGTGAACACATCAGCTAAGCAGTTCCGAGATTTGGTTTCTGAATCCCAGCTCTGGTTCCTTTGCGGAGTTTGCTTGTTCTCCGTCCGTGTGCTTGGATATGTTTTCTGTCAAGTATGTTGAAACTCATAAATCGGTTTCACTAAATACTTCTCTTTGATGTAATTTGAATGTATTTATCCCTGCGGTTTCTATGGTCTTCAACTTGTCTTCTACTTTCTTCGTCTTGTTCTTTTGGATTTGTGTGAGCTTCTTAATTACTTTGATTTTACTTTGATTCCCTCCGAAAAAAGCAAAACTTTAAAAAAAAGAGATAATTCGTTTCAAAAAATAGGTTAACGACAAGAGTTGCAACTATCTAGTTATACTGGAAAAAATTATTGTTTAAAATTGGAAATGTTCATAAGAGTAAAAAGATTTCTCTCTCAAACTGCTATAGATCAGGTAGTAAATGTCATGATTTTTTTCCTTCAGACACTTACTAAATGAACCCAATAAAAGAGGCGTGTGAAATTTAATTTTGTTGTTCATTCTCATTTAGCAGTTTTTTCTCGTGATATTACAACCTATTGTCATTGTTACAACTCTTTTCTCAGAATATTTAACCTTAACTCTCATATTTACAGCTTTGCTTTTTAAGTTCTTTGGATCCTTTAGTGCCCCCAATACCTGTGTACTTAAAGATGTGATCCTTTTTAAAAATGTGTAATAAATAATTTTTACTGTAAATGAGTTGAGCTTTATATGAAGTAGTTCCATGTGAGAATCCAGGTTCTCACGTCCCAACATATATATTGTGATACCTGGAATCTGTAGCTCCATAAACCTCGACACATTCTGGTGTTTCATTAGCAGCTCTGTGACAGGAATGTATCGGTTGACTATGAGGCATTTTTTGTGACCTCAAGTGCAGCTCTGCGGAATGGAATACTGACAAAATAGTTTTATGGGGGTAGTCCGGGCAACTTGGCGGTATCATCCACGGTACAAGAAGAGACCCTTCATCTCTGACTCAGTTTTGCTGTTCTCCCGACAAAGAAGAGTTGCACCAAAAGCAAACCACAGGCTCACTTTGGAGTTTTTAAAATGTGAAAACTTGAAGGAGGTCATGATGGCAAAGGACTCTGGATCAGGTAAAGACCCAAATGACTTGTTGAGTGTGTGTGCATTATGCTCTATAATGGTGGTGCTTTAATAGGTTTTCAGGTTATTTACAATTGATTCTACACAAACAAATATTCAATATCGGTCATGTGTTCAACTTAATGACTACATTGAAATAGTAGCTCTTAACAGATGTAGCAATCTTAAAAATCATAAAAAGCTTTGAGAAACTTCAAAAGTTCAACCGTTCTTACTAGTGTGTTTTCACAATATAGGGCCAGGGTGTGCATTAGTATTGCAGACTGTTAGGAGCTCGAGTTGTTGAATAAACTGAAGAGCCTCAAGGACAGACGGGATCATCTACTGTATCCATGTACTATGTAGTACGTTACTGCTGGCAATTGTTTGTTGTGATAATCGATGAATCCAAGTTCCTCAATTCTTGCTTGTATATGCACTTCATTTCGTGAGTACTTTGTAGAAATACTTGTGTCAGGTGGTCTTGATCAATATGTAATGTTATTCGCCTGATTCTACTTCATGGCTTTCTTTTATTGATAGAGGTTGCGGAGTATGAGTCGCAGTTTATTTATTGTCATATTCTTTCCTTCTTGGCATGAAAAGTGTGAAAACAACGTAAACGTCAAGTCTTGGTCTTTTAACCAGACTCCACAAAACAACAACAAAAATAGAGTAATCCAACTGAATTTGATAAACCAAGGAATCACATTACTAGTTAGAAACAATACTGAGGAATGAACAAAAGGTCAATGGGAAACAACTATCAAAAACTAAAAACTAACTCAAAGTGGTGGACTGAGCCAGAGCCAAAGAAGGTTGCCTAATCCAGAAATAAGCACAGAGAATCTAACTACGCACGATAGAACCACTCGAGAAACAAAATTATAGAAATACAATAGACGAACAAAAGTTAAATACGAACGGGTTAAAAAAACGTCATGCGAGGAATGAGAAACACTACAGAACTAATGATCGCAATGACAGAGGTAGATACGCAATACTGTACCATCATTTGCCGTCTTCCTTCCATCCGATGGTACGTGATTGACATTAGCTGTGGCACAGCAGGCTCCGCCCACCGGCGATCCCCAAGAAGACAGGCAGGCAGAGACATAGGAACATGACAAAAAGATTATGTTAGTCCTATATTCAAATGCAAAGACTCATGTCTGAGTGCCATGAACACATACTGCATGAGAGCATGTAGGCTGCCGTACGGGAGTTTAAATGTCAAACGAGCAAAGAAATGCCAAATGGTTCTTTTACTCATTTTGATTTTGATTAAAGGAAACATTTTCACTTCCCTCTCATCCTTGAGCAAGACATCACGAGGCCTCTATATGGAAGCTAATGTCAAAACATTCTTTTTGTCATTGGAGATGTGCCTGCAGGGCCCGCAGAACGAAGGAAGCGACATTCGCTTTGCGAAGACTTGTCAAATGATTGATGCGCGGGTCAATAGAATTTGCCACGGCACGCAATTAGTCGTATGTGTGAATGAAAACTATCAGAGCTCACACATGGCCGACTGTCCCTGTTCCTCACACGACTCAGTGGCCTTCCACTCCGCAACTTTCTCGTCTCGAACAGCATCCAGTTGACTTTGCAATAGTGACAAGGTTACTAATGTGCGTGTCAAATAAGAAATGCAAAACATAATTACAGCGACCTTGTATGCATCCTCGACCAATTAAAAGTACATCTAGCACTGGCTTGTCAAGAGTTGCATTCATTTTTCAAGGCATTTTCTCAGTTGATTTTCATTACTTTCTTGATCACATCTCACCAAACCCCCCCCACAATTTCTAATATATGTCTTCCATCCAGTTACCTGCGCAAAACGCGTGCACATACCATCCATCCATCTTTGAGGACTTATCCTGTACAGCAGGGGTCACCAACCAGGTAGCCCTCGAAGGCCACATCAGTAGCCCGCAGTCCTTTTCTAAAAATTGCTCCCTAGTGATGGGACATTGTGATTTTCTTGTGATGTTGTAAAAGTAAGGATAAACGGAGTAGAATGGATGGATGGATGGTCCCTTATCATCTTGGGCTACTATTTTCCTGTCGTGTATCATCACTAGAAACTTCACTCAAAACCAAGATATTGTAATCTTTCTGAATTTACATCTCAATAGCCCTGTTCACACGGGCAGATTTATTTCGCCGCTGCACCGGAGTATTTTGTTGCGATATAATTTTGCACCGGAACAAATTTTGTAGAGCGTTCACACGTACAAAGCCGCTGAGCGTAACGGCATCGACGCAGCTCCACTTGCGTTCACACGGGCAGTTCCTGTTGCGGAACAAAACAACAGGAATGCGGAAGTAAAACATGCGCATGCGTAAAGAAAGAAGAAGGCGGGGAAAAGGAAGTACCATTTCCCCTCCTTCTTTGTGACAAAATGGCTTCTTCTCCGGAGAAATCAACGATGTGGTCGATAATCAGACGCCGCAGGAGAGAGAG
This sequence comes from Hippocampus mohnikei, assembly GCA_026261675.1. Classification (NCBI taxonomy): domain Eukaryota; kingdom Metazoa; phylum Chordata; class Actinopteri; order Syngnathiformes; family Syngnathidae; genus Hippocampus; species Hippocampus mohnikei. The sequence continues at coordinate 14,044,939 of JAKGUB010000284.1, forward strand.
AAAAGACCCGCCATGTTTTGAAGCGCAAAATACCCAGGATGCATGTTGGCAAGTACCCGGATGGACTCCTCTGACGCGTAGCGAGGCCACTCCCCCGCCAGCGAGCATTTGCTCTGGAGCAAATTTAACCCAGTTGCGTTCATACGTGCACATTTGCATCGGTACTGCTTCGCAAACGAGCATTTGTTCCGGAGCAAATTTTTAAACCACCTCCCTGAGGTGGTTTAAATTTGATCCGAAAGAAGCTGTTTTCGGGCGCTACGCTGGAACAAAGTTGCACGTATGAACGCTCGAGGGAAGCAGTTTCGGAGTAAGTCCGAAATAAATCTGCCCGTGTGAACGGCCCTAATTACGTGTCTAAATATTATGTCTAGGTAGTTGAGAAGTGGGACAGCATTGTTTAGAGTAGAACATTATGTCTTAGCAACATCGACATTTTGACAAATCTTAGCAGCTGTCGACTAAATAAACCACACATCATTAAATATTGATTTGTTTAAGAGGATTGCATCTGTTCCATCATCCATCCATTTTGCATTGCGCTTATCCTCATTGGGGTCATGGACTAATCGACAACCAATTGCAGGTATCGACAGAGCACCTTTTACACCTACTAATTAGAATCCTCGCGCAACCTAAGAAAATGATGAGTTTTGGTGGTGTGGGAGAAAGCCGGTGTACCTACAGAAAATTCAAACGACCATTGGGAGAACATGCACACTCCTTACAGGATATGGATGGATGGGTGAGACAGGATGGATGGATATATACATATACACTCTTTTGGTTTGAAATCTCATGTCATAATATATTATGACCATCAAACAGCAAAACCTCAAATGTGTGTTCTCTTTAAATGCTTTTTCAACAGAGGATAAAATCACAGCGGCTCCAATTATCATTGCAGCTGTCTTTCAACACGATGATTTATTCAGTGCTTTGGAGAGCAGCTGTAATTGGGCATTATTGAATCCTGCGTTGTCGTTTCATCTCATCTGGATTTGTTTTGAATATAATGATGTTTGAGGGGCTGAAACAGTAGGATATTGGTGTGTGAATGAAATAATATATCTTTAAATCATCCCTTAAAATAAGCATTACATGAGTTTTGAAAATACATTCCCATCCATTTATTTTTCCTTCTTCATTTTCTCATCTGTCCTTCATTTGTACTATTACAATTTCAGCCCAGAAAAGGAGTGATTGATTGTTGATGACAGCAAGTTGGAAATAAAAAGTGTGGATTCACCTGCACCAACTGAATTCTGTTCATCATGGTCATACCGGTTGGCGAGAGTTACATTGGCAAAACGGCTTTTGAAAACCTCTTGGTGAGACGTCTTATATCGGCTTCACAAGCAATTCCATTTGTTAAAAGGAGACTTATTACAGTACAAACATCATGAGTATGGATTTTCCACGAGGTGAAACAAGTCAGTGAAGAAAAAGAACATGCAGTTTTATCTTGCAGCAGAGAAGTTTTATTTCTGCATGTTTACGTGTGGTGAGCAATCGCCAACCCTCTTTAACCCACCTCCACCTACCCCCAAGACGAAGAAAAAGTTTTATATTTTTGATCATTTGGAGCTGAGATCTCAAGCTAACTGTATATTACATAATGTATCAAACAAGACGAGACAAATAAAGGCAGATAACCAGTTGGATAAACATTTATATTATATATAAATGCTGAGGAAGCACCCATTTTGGGTCCGACCAACACTAATTATTGGGTCTCAATGGATGCTCGCGTATTGGGTTAGGATCATGCAGAAGCAGCTTACCAACAACCCTAATGAGGACAAGTGCTACAGTCGAACAAATGGATAGTTACTGTTATGAAAACTGTCGGATGCTGTCTAGTGTGACGAAGCCAAGCTCACACTACTATGTATACATGAATTCCTTATGAACATCATCTGTCAAAGGCCATTATGCGAATATGCGGCTGATTCAGATTCAGATAAGTCCTATAAATGGAGACGTACATGCACAATTAAATGTCAAATCTGTGATTAGCATTTTCAGATGTGTAGCTAGACACCATTTGTCCTTTGTCTAGTTTTCCATTTTGGTGTTTGAAGAGGTGTGCTCTGAGGCAAAATACTAACAGAAAACCAGATAGTCTTTATTCTGTGTTTTTAGACAAAGCGTCAACAGCAGTTAGAGAGCAGATTTACACAGCAGAACCTTCTGTCCTTACCTCCAATTGGCCACCTAATGTGCGTCTCCGAAAACATCAGACCGTTTTAGGGGATTCTGCAGAAGCTAATCCTCTGCACTGAAACCACCAAACTCACTAACACACACAAGCTGGGATCATTCCCCTGCAGAGATAACCAGCAGGCCTCTGCCTTCTCTGTGACACTATACCATCTGGCACTGTTACACGTTTTGGTAACTGCACACACATTTACGCTCATTCAGTGCCTGGAACAATGGAAACAAGTTGTTCAGTGGCTGTTCAAACCCCCCTGGTGGAAATAGTATTGTTGTCACCAGAGAGGAGGTATATCTTATCTCCAACGCCTTTTTCATGCATTACAAAGTGATTGATTGTTACATTTATTACATTATCATGATCATGGTTATACATTAGTCTGCTAGTCTGGTATTTAAAATGATTATAGGACATTACATTGCTGCAGACTGAGCTGGCCTGGCCCTGATATGTCCTGTGATCATGCAGAGGTTGATGTAATGTCCCGCGCTGTTTTATTTATAGCTGCTAAAAGGGAGTAAGGGAGTTTGTTTCTCTCTCTCTCTCTCTCTCTCTCTCTCTCTCTCTCTCTCTCTCTCTCTCTCTCTCTCTCTCTCTCTCTCTCTCTCTCTCTCTCTCTCTCTCTCTCTCTCTCTCACATGTGTTATGTGTATGGGTAAATTTATTAAAATTAGACTAATAACAGTAAAGTCACTTGTAAAACACAAATAAATAAATAATCACATGTGCAATATTTGCTGCCATGGTTTTGTATGTGTAAATGTCTCCCATGTGGAAATATTCATCCTTAAAGTCCTATTTTCAATTGGTTATTTTTTGGTTATTTTAAATTTCTGACTCAAAGCAGTCCTTCTTGACAGAGCAAATCATGGGGGCCCAAAAGTGGAAAATGGTAAAGACCTAATAAGATTCAGCGTGGCTTGCACAATTTCAATGTGTTCTCCTTCAAACTCTGCTGATAAATGTGCATATATTGGTCTGCCTAATATTAAATCCACTAAGCTAATGTCTTTATACAATTGTAATAACAGTGAAGACATGCAATAGGTATAACAGTTTCACAAATTCATACATATCTAGGAAGTAACACCATGTATTTTGCTGTCTGCTATTGTATGAATCCACAATGGTTGCCTCATCCTGACACTTGAACTCACAGTTCCATCTTGTGTATTGTAACAAGCTAATGCTGCTCTCTCCAGTGGCATTAAAGGTCAACAGAGCTTAAGCGACAAAGATGGACTATTTTCAAAGGAACCCAAAAGAGGAACTTTTGGCACAAAGATGTATTTGTGTTAGTTTTAATGACAAAATACATGTTATAGGGGAAGTCAACCCACAAAATTCTTTCCAATATGTTCTTTGTGTCTAAACAAGTCTAAACACGGCATTTTCATTAATATTGGGGTTGTGGAATATGAGTTCAGCAGTAAAATCCACCTGTTTTTAATCCATCTAAAGGGGCGGTCATTTTGCCACGTGCTGTCGTGTCGACTGAAAATGACATCACAGTGCCTCAGGGCTCAAGTCAAGACCATTCAGGGTCACCTATTTACTGGGTTTGGCCATGTGATGTTCGCAAGTACAGAGGTAAAAATGCTGTGGAATAGGTGCAAGCTTGTGACTACTACTACTACGTTTGACTACACAGTCAATTTTTAAAAATGTATGTAAAAAAAAGAACGTTATTTTGCAGTCATAATGCTTGTGTTTTCCACGTGTACTTGAACGGCACGTTCGTAGGCTTCCTACGTAATGTCGTCATGGACTCTGCGTCACGAACGTCAACGTGAACAGAGGTCCGCCTGGATGTTGTCATTCAATATGCCACACATTCATAATTTGTATAAATCAACGCATCATTGGTTTCACAACGACAAGCCGTCGAAAATCCATATATACGTCACTTGGCCAAAAGTCAGAAAACTGCGCAGTAAATTGCATTTTGGCCAACTTTTTGCATACAGCGTCGTTTCAAAATGTCGAACTGGAAAAAGCAAAAAAGGCAAACGTCTTGGTCATGGTGAGTTGTCTATGAATTCTTTGCCCAAGTTTTTCTTCTCTATTATTTTTTTTTAATCCCCTCGAACACCTGAATGCAGATGAGCCTTCAATCTGCGGCAGGAATTCGCTTCGCTGCATTCAAAGGGCTATCGTTTACTAAGGCACGTGAGGTTTATGAATGAAAATCTTAACAGTGAGCACGTATCACGATGATAACTTAAAATAGGTGGTTTTTGGCTAGCGTGTTTTCAAAAAGTGACTTAAGTGACAGCTGAATGGATTGCAGCCAGCTCTACACTCCAGGAAGGCTCTGCTGATCCGGATCATTCCACACGTTTCCAGGTCAGTCCCGACCTCTCTTTAATTATAGATAACACAGTGGGGAAGGTAAAATCTCGTTTAGCCCTCGCTGGTGACATAGTCCTCCATTGGACAGAGCTGATCTCATGCTGTCCCACTTCTCAACTACCTGTACTTTGAGCATTGCTGATAAAGCAGTGTGCTTGAAATGAATCCTGTGATCATGCAGCCCTGATGACGCCTACTTTCTGATTTTAGTGCAGTGTATTTGTGTGCAGAATTTTCCTTTGAGTCATCACTCTGCCTGTGTTAGTTTAATTGACGACAGGGGTTGTTTAATAAGATCACATCTGAGAGGGTCTCATAATTAGTCTTCATCTTGTCTAGTATGCTCAAGGTTTGGATGAATATTATGTACAATATTTTTCTTACTTGATGGGCAAGCCCAAAGCCGAGATGAAGGTGGGAAGGCACAGGTGAAAGAAAGCCTTTGTTGAATGCAGCACGCTGACTTCCATGTACATACGGATCTCAAAACTAACTTTACTTTCCAAGATGGCACCACATGCAAGTTAGTTGGTGACTGTTGGTGTCAGGAGCTGGAAAAGGTTGGTGAGCTCAGGGTAAAGGACTCCAGTCATGTGAAAAGTGTCGCACCAGCTGCGCTGGAAAGTGTGGAAAATCTCCTCTGGCAACTCGTTTGTACCAGTTAAGAGGAGTCCTCGGAGAAATTAAGAGTTAATATTGCGAAACTTGTTGATATTGTAAGAGCAGCAAGAAGGCAGTTTGGCTTTTGATATTGTCTGTATTGTTGTTGCCTCAGTTTTCATGGAAAACACAAACTGGACGTTTTAGTGTTTTAGTAAAATTATTATTATTATTTTTTCAATGCATTTCATCAGTTAGATGTGGATTTTCGCTGTTTGCGGGCCGGCCCAGTCCCTGTCCGCCTCTTTGTTGGGGTCCACTGTACTGCACTTACATTGGCAGATGTCTGAAAGATTTCATACTTAGTGATGTATCCAGCATAATACTTAGTTATTCCACAAAATTGTCTGTGTATGGTGTGTGCCTCAGCTACCCAAATTTAAAGCTCTGCTAATTGGAAAGCATCGTTTGGCAATGTTTTTGTAATGGTGAATTTACTACTATGTACAAGTGCTTTTACTGGAATGTTTAGACCGCTAAAATATAAGTACAATACTGTTCATTTGAATGATGTCCGAAATGTAACAACCAAAGTAAAAATTTTTTTATTTATTTATTAAGGTTTTAATTGATAGTTTTTAATCCCATTGCATTACAGAGTAATTGGATGGATTTTAAGCTTGTGATCAAATTGTGTTCCAGTCAGTGTAATTCATTTTGGAATTCCTCATTCCCTTTCAGAATGTTACATTTTTTAGTTTAAAAGAAAATACCATTTGTTCTCATGTTTTCCTTTTTTTTTTTTTTTAAGTTTACCATGACATATGCAAACTGCCTCATGGGAGAAAATAAATCAGAAATGGGTCACTTGAACCGTGTACGGTAGTTTGAATTCAGCCCAATTATGTTCTGCAAGCAGGTCATAGGTTTTACTTGTGTGTGTGTGTGTGTGTGTGTGTGTGTGTGTGTGTGTGTGTGTACATGTACGCGTGCGTATGTGGGTTTCACATAAACCTCCCGACAAAAAAAACTTGGCCAATTTCCATGAAACTTTGTGGAATGGAGGAGCCCAGAAACCTACAAAGTACTCAGGTAACTCAAATGGTGTGAAATGAGAAACTGTCATATTGGATTTTTCCAGCAGTTGGCTGGATGATTGAAACATTCTGACAAATTGATAGAATGCATTGGAAATTGTGTGACTACTGCTGAATCTTTTTTTCGGACAGTACACAGTGATGTGCTGGATGATTTATTTTCCGTTATTGTTTTTGAGGTTGCGTCTGTCAACAGCCTTCTACCTACTTACTTTCTTTCAAACCATCCATTTCCAATTCATATTTTGCAACTGTTCCTACCTTTTTTTGTGGTACTCTTCCTCCAGATTTCTAATATATTTTGACACCATTCACCGTGCTCAGACTACCATATCACACACCCTGACCTGTTTCAGTCAACAAGTGATGCTTGTGACAGTGTTGTGGTGGTTTGAGCTGGAAAGGAAAATATCCTGAAAGTAGCGAACTTGAAGAACATTACTTATTGATTCAGACACCTGTCACTTTGATTTGTGTCCTTCCTCTTCTAAAAAGTGGGAACCCTTCAATGTTAAACAATTATCGCCCCGTTTCCAAACTGTCTGGGCTTGGCTAAATTGAGTCTCTTAGAAATGAACAACTAAAACCAGTCTTACTTGATAACTCAATTTTAAACCCCAGTCTGTCTGCCGCCCGAAAAGGACATAGCACAATTACAGCTCTAACATCAGTTACCATCGACATCATACAAGCTTTAGATAAAAAGAAGTTTTGTGCTGCTTTATTTATTGATTTATCTAAAGCATTTGATGCTGTGGATCATCACAGACTCCTGCAAAAATTGCAAAGCATACCTTTTCGTAGCAGTGTTCTAAGATGGTTTAATAACAACCTGAGTGGTAAAACTCAGTGTGTGGCATTGGATAATTGTGCCTTATTCTTACTGTAAGTAAAAATGGGTGTCCCACAAAGGTTGGACCCCGTTTTATTCTCCATCTACATAAGCAATTGAGGTAGGCACTTAGGGCAAACAAAGGTTCATCTTTACCCAGATGATACTACTTTATTCCATAAACCTCTGTTACTTTCATTTTGTTTGTTTGTTTGTTTTGTTTATTGTTTACTGTCCATAAAAACATATACAGTAATAAATTGACAGAAAGTAAAGGTAAGTAAAATAGTAAAAAAAGGAAATGAAAACAGTCATCATACAACACAATTATATGTTTAAAGGAGTAGGAAGAAGTAAAAAACGTATCTAATCTTACCCCAAAGTCATTGAGTGTGGCAATTGTCTGCTTTTGTTCGAGTACTAGACTCTCTTCTAAAAATACTTTAAAATCAATCATGGCGGACCAATGCAACTGTTTTTAACCTTTGATGCCTTTTGACGCGATTCTCCTGTGATGTATTTTACACCTGATGTCTGCCGCGCTACCGTGTGGATGGAATGTGTCAGTTGTAGAATAGTTGTTTGTGTGTAGCTTTGTTTTGTCTTATGTCTGTTGCGCTGTCTGTCTTGGGCAGGACACGCTGTGAGAAGAGTTATTGTAACTCAATGCGACCTTTTCCTGGTTAAATAAAGGTTAAATACAAGAAATAATACAACCCCTTTTACCTATGACATATGATTTCCTACATCTGAAAATGCTGCTAATGACTATGAAGCTGCATTGGAAATGAGAAGGCTGGTGTTTCAGATCAATGAAAAGACTTATTGTCTTTCCAAGTTTATTTAAACAGTGGATTATTCAGTAGGCAGAGTTCGTAGCGGAGTTGTGTCTTGACTCACATGCTCTTTATTTTCACAATCCTTAAAGCACATACTTGGTGATACTGAAATTAAGCTTTTATTTCTGTAATCAGCAGTCATTTATTTCTGAGCTAGCCTCTTTGCCATCTTTTTCTGTGGGTCATTCTGTTTCAATCCACACCATTGTAAATCTCCTAGACTGGGATTAGGGCTCCGAAGGGATTTAGGATTTCCACCCACCGCACACATGTTGCAGTTGCAATTTGTGTTGTGCTTCCATGTCTCTTCTACCTGCCTGACACTGCTGACACTTTCAGAAGACCTCAGCAATTTCAGCTCTCCTGATGCGGCTAAAAAGAACTAATGGCACCGAATGGAGATAAATTGCAGATTTGAAAACAAACTGCTGCAGCAGATTTTTTTTTCTTCTTGTGGCTCTTTGCGATGGAGGAATATTAAGGAGATGGCAGTGCAATAAGCAGGGGTGCTGAAGCAATAACATTACAGGATTATTGACCAACTGTTGCTTTCAAACAGTCAGTGAGAGGGAGTCTTCCTGTGATCTTTTTTTCCTCTTTGGATTGTTGAAAACGGGACCCATCCAATGACACTGCGGATGACAAACGAGATGTCGACTGAACAGTCCCAATAAAACAGTCCTTTCAGAAGACGGACGACAGCCAGAATAATAATTAAGATAGGTTAACATTTCCGATATTTTCAATGAGTGTCCACAAGAAGAGCAACTTCTTGTCCATTGGCCCAGTGTCTTCGGGCCTCATGTGCTCAGCTGCTGTGGCCACTATTGACATGCCCGGACCTCCGGCTAAAGGAGCCTTCTCTATCAAAGACAAAGAGGTGGCGGAATCGAAATCATCATATGTGGTGGACGAATTCTTCTGGATAGGCAGCAGCATTGTAGCCTTCTCAAAGTGGAGGCTCGGATACATGGGTAAGACAAGTATGATTGATGATATACTGTTTGTGCACATCAGTCCCAAACCCGAGCTTGTCATACCCAAATCGGGCAGTCTCCAGACTTTCTTAAATGCAGCGCTTGCAAGTTCCTCATTGTTGGAATAAAGTCTATTATCCGCAACACAAATTCTTGATGATCATCAAAGGTGCTGTCAATGCTCACGTTCAGCTACCATTGTTCATTTCTGAAGTTACCTTTTCCACTCTCAGATTTCCCTGAACTTTTGCCGCCCAATATGTAAAAATATGAACCCATTGATTACTTTTTTTCTGCTATAATACTGTAAGTGTGGTGTTTATTGCCAAGGAATCAGTGGTGCTTGTAAAATCGCTTTGTCTAAAAAATTTTTATGCGACCCTCCGTGGCACCGTAACATTCCGCATTGTGAAGTTTATTACTGTCCTATGATAATGCAGGTTTGTTTAAATTTCCATGCATATTCATTAGAGCTGTCAAACGATTAAAATTTTTAATCTAATTAAAAATTCAACTGTCATAATTAACTAAAATTAACTAAAAATTAATCATGATTGCTCACTCATTTTTTATTGTTTCTGAATTTCCTTTTATATTTTTTTGTCCTATTTTCCCCCATTTTAATGCTCTCATCAACATGGAATCATGAATCAGTTTTCTATGTGCAAAATGCAAATATTTACTGAAATAACAATTTTGATTTTCAATTTTACATGAACATTTTTCACTTGGAGCAGTTATTCACACATCATCTCTCACACAATATTACTGTCCATCAACAACAGTGAAAACAATATTTTGTCACACAACAGCTGCTTGAACAGCTCTTTTTAGGGAATCAAAACAGCGCAATATAACATTATAAAGTGCACATCTAAGGTAAACTAGTACTCAGCCTATAATGGATTTAAGCCATGGTTGCATACTTCGTTTTTCTCAAATTTGCTTTGAACACAGCAGTCAGGCTATGCTGATTCTGTTGATCCTTCTTGCTCGGAAGTCTCTCTACGGTTTTGTGTCGACATCATTTCGGATTCTTGTAATGGAGGCTCTCGCTGGCAATCAGTAATGGTTGTTCAGTTAGGGATTGTCGGTCAGCATGGAAGGATCTCTCGTTCTGTACTTTTTGGATCATTTATTGGAGCACTTTGCAGCAGAAGTAGTAGTAGTTGTAACAGAAGTATCAGAAGCAGGTAATAACCTAAACTACACATAAATGCAGTAAAAAATTAATATATCTATCTTTCTGCATCGCAATGTAAAAATGTATATAATTGACATTAATGAATACCTTTATTTAACAATACGTTTAATAAATAATGTAATCAACCCTGATTTCACTATGTATCATTATCGTCATCATTATTCATTGTTTTAAACGTAAGAAACCATTCAACACAAACATAAAGTCGAATCGAACAAAAGAACTACAAGTCCCAATACTCAATCCCGAAGTGGAGCGCGGCATGAACATGTCAAGTCGAATCGAACAAAAGAACTACAAGTCCCAAAGGTCCAACCCGAAGTGGAGCGCCGGCTGCAACGCAATTTACTTCTTTAAACGTCAGATTGCAGACGGACAAACATGACAACTATGCACAAATGAGCTAAATAAAGACACCCCTGTTCTAGCAACATTTTAGCCCACGCTGTTTAAATTGCCGATTGCTTCAGCAACTTTGTTCTTTGTCGTGTCATCCATTTTCTTCGCTTTGAAATGATCCATAGCCGTCTGTCTGAGACGAGGGGGGCGGACTACTTACGTCAGCGGTGTGCTTGGCCATTAATTAAGTGGTATTTCAGACTCGACGTGCTATGATGATAGCTCAGTTTACGACTGCAAAACATCCAGGTCATTTTGGTCTTGTCAGTGGAACAATCTGGCAACTTTTTAAAAGTAAACTTTCCATTCATAAACTATTCAAATATCCGTTTTCTGTGTCTCGCGCTGCCGTGGCTGGCAAAACAAACGTGCGTGGACTTGTGCAGCGCGCTTGATGTTTTGTTTCTGGTTTATTTATAGAGCAATGTCACATCCGCTGTGACGTCTGCCGCGTTAATCTCACGAGAAAATATTTGATCCCGATAAAATTCATTTAAATTAATGTCGATAAAAACGCGCTAAACTGACAGCTCTAGTATTCATATAAAAATACTTCTGTGATGTAAATATCAAATTCAAATGGAAACATTGAGGAAGGCGGTAACTGAGTATGTCTTATTGTGCCAGGTAATGACAGATTGTTATGTTGCTGCGCCTGGTTCACAACCTTGAAAATTGATCGGTGCAACTCGTCTGCCTCTGTGCTTGTTCTTCTATGGACGCTCTTTAATGGGAGATGTAACTTGTGCATCAAACCTATAGAATTCACTTTGCATTGCTTTACCAAGGTGTGACTAACATTTTTATTTGTCTCTAAGATGTATTCCAAGTGATGGCAATAGATAAATAAATTTAATCAAGAAAAGCAGTGGCGGAACTAAACGTAATAGTTGTTATACAGCAGATTGCTTGCAGCTCCTCTGTTGGATACAGACATACAGTACATCGTGATCCAACGTTCCATGTTTGGCAAACCATTAAGACTGTACAGGAATTCACGGTGTTAACAATCCAGGTCACAAGCTGCCTGCTGGTCTGTCTGTCTGTCAAGATTACTCAAAAGAGGTCAACACTCACCCAACTTTGTGATTTAAGACTATTTTTGGGTTGTAAATGCTAGCATTGCACAGGCCTAGATATAGGTCATTCCCATGCTGTTACCCCTCTTTTAGTCTTTTCTATATATTGTAGAACTGCATATTATGTCTGGCATCAAGCTTGCTGCTTTTACGTCAGCCCTGAACCTCGAGATCACCTGCGTGTGCATTGGGTCAGCGCCATATGGCATGCAGGCAATCCCTCAAGCTTAACCTGCTGCCATGATGTTGTCTAGTAACTTAACAAGGGACGGTTCGGACCATCCTGTCACTTTGGCGTGAGAACCCAACTCATGGCATTCTTTGTATCAACTTCTAACCTGACTTTAGCCTCAGCAAATTACATCGTGTCTGCTTCCTGGTTCGAAGTCCTCATAGACACGACAGCTGTGGCTTCAAGCAGCGCTGCTGTCATGCCATTCAAATACTTAAGTGTAGATATAGGTCATTTCTTTATATGGAAACTGTGTCTTCTCAAGAAGCTGGCCAGGAGATGAATCCTGTCCTGTTAATCTTAATGGCATATGCTGGCCTTACAGAGTAGGTCTACAGGTGTTTAACGGCATTAAAGCATGTGACCAGACGAACCAAATATATTAGGTATTGATCTCTGAAATTGATCTAGAGAAAAGGTGATTTTTCTCTGCTACATTTATTAGGGTGCACTTATAGAAGGCAATCAAGCCAATTGGCCTCTAAAATCGAGATCATTTGACAAGTGCTTGATCATGGTTCACTTCCCCGACCTGAACGCGGTTGTTCTTCCTAATTGGGTCTGGGTGCTAAATATGCAATGTTTCTGCATTTTTTTAAACGCATTGGCCAACAAACTTGTTGGGAAATAGAATCAACTGGTTTCTGCCATTATGATGAACAGAAGTAAAGTGAGTGGGGCATCACACGCAGGAGCAAACTTTAATCTAAGTCTTCTCTTTTGCTGTTGAGCTCATAGATGGTTGAACAGTCAAATGCAGGTCATGACCGAAGTTGGCCAACATTTCCCCCTGGATAGGCTTCTGGTCTCAATTTTGACCTGGTCACAGATTTTTCTGTTATTTATTTATTTTTTTTTAAATTTGTGTGAATAACGGAGCCTGCTTGTTGGCTCGCTTGGCACCCTATAATGAATTTGCCCTAGGCGCTGGGTTAGCTTCAGTATTAATTCTCTCAACAGGCTGTGGTTGTGCCAGGCAATGTAAGAGGGATATCTGAGGTCACGTCAGTGTCACTCTCCCAGACTTTTACTCTCCTTAATGACAGATGATTCACTAAACTGATTTGGAACGATGTTCGTCATTGTTAGATTCATGTTGGAGAGAGTTTCTTTGTCTTATTTTCTCTACCTGTATTGTGTAGTAAGCGCTGTTGTGAATAAATGTGGGAATAATAGTACAGCATACAATATATTGTACTCAGTTAAGACCAAATAATTTGCAGCCAAGACAGGCTGTTGTCAAATGCACCATCCAAATGCTCACAATATTGGTACCTGGAAGCAGGTGTGTTTTCATCTGCTGCCCGTCATCTGAATATGACATGTTGACGTTCTCACAAAGCTTAGGAAGAACGTGGAGGATTTTTTTAATGTTGTTATAACTAGCTTGTGCAGTTGCCTGTAGGGAAGTTTTGCTTCAGGCTGCGCGTTATTCTTTTTTTTAAACATGTAAATAGGGTTGTCATTGAAATTTCACTTCTTCTTGGAAATATGTCATTATGAATGATTTTGGTCATATTTCTGCCAGGGGAAATGTTATTGTCCTGTGCATTAGCCTTGTTACTGTGGCCGTGAGGTGCCGAGGAGGCACAGGAGACTACAGCATTATTTGCAAATTTGATACGGTTGACCACAACAACCCAGCAATTGCTTACTTAAATTGTCACTCACTCAGACACTTCTAGGAGTGATCAATGCAACTGCAACAAATTCATGATGATTTTACCAAATTATTTGCCAAATTACTGATTAAAAGCCAATCCATCCATAGTTTAGTTTAGTCTGAAACTGCAACACACACTCTTGTCAAACTACATTGTCTTTGATTGAGACACGAGCTCGGACCTGTTAAAGGTCATGTTGACTAGCAGTCGGTTGTCCTTATTTATTTACAATGTGGCATTTTCTGAGGCCGCCAAAATTGCTGTATGCTTGCTGGAATGTGGCAGTTATTTGGAAGGCCCCATGGCTGCAGCCATGTATCCCACTCACTGCTGAATACGACCCCATGAGCTTCCTGTCGAGTTAGTGACCTTTTCACCCGCAAATCATGTCAAGGACAGATCCTCTATTCTCAGTGTGTTTGATTTTTATTGCTGATGGATTCCACCCACCCACTTTGCTGGCTTTTTTTGTGTTGTTTAAACGTTTTTAAATATCATATTGTAACAATGGTGTTTTTTATCCAATCCTTTTATTTGTTCTTGCAATGAGCCCCGCCTGAATCTTGTAACATCATATAGGTTAATGCATTTCCTTTGCACCACCTTTTCAAATCATACTACAGTACACACAATGCACTCCCTTATTAAAAACACAAAACAAAAAAAACATGACACACGATTGGAGCTGATTGTTTATCTAATTGTCAACTCTCCATCTTTTCTGACGCTTTGTTTTGTCTGTTTGGTTTTCTCCCCAGTGGAGAAATGTATGAGCTCCATGCAGATGGGTATCCAGATGGTGAAGCTTCGTGGCAGCTCCAAGGGACTGGTGCGGTTCTTCTATCTGGACGAACACAAATCTTGCATCCGCTGGAGGCCATCACGCAAGAATGAAAAAGCCAAGAGTGAGTGTCGTTTTCCTTGAGATCACAATGTATTCACACCTGCATTCACGCTGTGACTATATGGAGGAAACATGCAACATTTAATGGGGCAGGCTCGGCTGATTTCCATTCTTTTTCGACCCTTTTCGAATCTTTGACATTTCATTTAGTCGGGATAAAATAGACTGGAGAGGTGCATCAACTACTGCAAATAATGGAATTTCACAGTCAATTTCATAACCCCTCTGGGCGTTGAAGTATTGTTTTATTTTATGACGCACAAAATTAGAAATGACAGTTTAACATTTTGCAAGACTTTCTCTTATATCTGAATTAATGGCTTGTGTGAGTGAGAGAGGGAGAGGGAGGGGGGTGAGAGGGAGAGATGTGGGTGAGAAAGGGTGAGGCATGATGGTTAAGTTTGTGTCAGTTTTTTAAAGTAAGAAAAGTTAGTTGAATATCTGTATAGCTGTACGTCGGTGCTTTGCTGGTTTGCTTCAGCTACATTCTCCTCCTAAGGTATTGGAACAAAGAGACCAATTTCTTTATTTTTGCTGCAGGCTGAAAACTTGCACATGAAAGAATGAAAATGAGACAATGGTCAACCGTTGAGTTTTTCTTCACAGATATACTACATTTACTGGTGATCTGAATATGTTGTCACTTTGGAGTTTATATAGTGGAGATCATTATTTGTAACAAAGATGGTGCAATAGGATGAAGTGACTAAAAGCCTCCGAGCCTGATTTAGTGGCATCTCAAATTGAGCTTCCATGCTAATATATTGCATGCACCATTGGCGGGCGGGCGTGTTGTGGGAGATTTAAGATTGCAGTCTTTTACAAAGATTCCTAAAAGAGGGTGCAAAATTGCATGTTCACACATTCTATAAGTTTGCATACGCTTGAAGCTGATCAATCACTCTAATGGACGATTGTTCTTCATTTCACATTTTATGACATACGACGACGATGTCACATTCAATTAAATGTTATGATCATTTTTAAGTAACATTTAAAATTTTAAGTGTTTTAATTTATGCAGTCGGCTAATACATTGAATCAAAACAAGGAATTGACACTTTGTGAAAAATTAGGCACTGTTAAATGCAAACACGTATTGCAACCCAATGCGTGTGGATCAGTCAGACTGGACCAGAGGACTCCTGGGACACGTGAGACGTGAGAGTGACAAAAAAAAGAAACGCTCCTGCTTCACGTTACTGTTTCTGAAGGCAGACTAGTTTTCAAGGCTTATTAGTTTTGACATTTGACATGATTTTTTTTTGTTAATGGAAACATCTAAGATAAATAAACCATTCAATTAATTCAGATGAATACCACTAGATAAGCAATTTGTGAATGGGATCAAGTCAGGTACAGTCTGTCCGATCACTACAGACACACACTAGTGTTAGTGTTCGGTAAGTCAGGTTTCACCCTGTGGTGTCGAAAGCTGTAGAATCATCACCCCGCTGCAGCTTATGAAAATCATCTTACCCTCGCAGTAACCTGGTGTATGTCATTCTATTATTCATGAGCTACAGTGAGGAAAAAACATTCTATCCATAGTGAAAACCACATGGGAGGATGTAGTATACAGGAGCAGCATCTCAAGTGTCTCATTGAAGATATTATGCTCCGAGAAGGTTAGTTTACTTTTTCATCTCGTATATGGTGCAGACTTGAACGTTCAGCAAGACCGATGTATTATGTATGGATGATTATGTCAGCAGTGTTTCATTCATGTCATGTTGTATGAATGAACGTTGTTTGAAACAACATATGCCTGGATGCTTTTTTTTAATATGGCACATAGAGAACAAAAATCAGATACTTTTCATATCTTTGCGCTCTTTAGGTAAAATCCATTTACATTACTCTCAGTATTAATACAAGTTTGACAAGATTCTCATTCTTCTCTTTTTCCTGCACCAGTCTCTATAGATTCCATTCGGGAAGTGTGTGAGGGTAAGCAGTCCGAGATCTTCCAACGTTATGCCGAGGGCAGCTTTGACCCCAACTGTTGCTTCACCTTGTACTACGGCGAGCACATGGAGTCCCTTGATCTCGTGTCTGGCACCGGCGAGGAAGCGCGAACTTGGATCACAGGCCTCAAATACCTGGTGGCTGGTATCAGTGATGAGGACAGCTTGGCAAAGAGGCAGCGTACACGTGACCAATATCCTTTGATGATCTTGCTTGCTGTGGCTGCTTGTTGTTGCATGTAGCTTTAACCATGTACTCTATATTGCACATAAATTGACATTTTAACCCTTTCAGGGACGGCGGCAGCTACAGTGGACAGCTTATCAGGTTATCAGGGTACAGGTTATCCTTATTTCTGCATGAAAGGGTTACAATAACTATCTTGGCTTATATTAGCATTAATAAATGGCAATATCCATTTCCCCATATCTTTATGCAAACTTTCTTTAACTCCCATTGATATCACGTGGCTAAAACAGACCTTCACGGAGGCTGATAAGAATGGTGACGGAAGCTTAAGCATCAGTGAGGTCCTCCAGCTCCTGCATAAACTCAACGTCAACCTACCCCGGCAAAAGGTCAAACAGATGTTCAAGGTACAGTAGGGAATATCATATGTCTTCACTTTGTGTTATTACTGAGTCCATAGAAATACTTGCCCAATTTCCCCAATTATGCAAATAAACATTTTTTTTTAAATTATTGATATTTTGCCAAAACCTTACTTTTGTAGACTATTTAAATCATAATGATTGTGAGAGTGTTTTTCAGCTTCACACTCACTGTCATTCCACCTTTTCTAATTGTGGTTTGTACCCCATTAGATAGGTGCTAACTGTTCGTGGCACAGCTTATTTTGGTACCCTGTACAGCTTTTAACAATTGGAAATGAACACGGTGAGAAGTATCTGTGATTTCAGCCCACCTATTGTCGGTTTTGTTTCAGTGCAATACGAAAAGTTGTCGAATTCCTAAATGCGTTTTAGCACACGTAGCCAATTTGCAACCTCAAACATACCATATATTTTAAGAAATATTCACATTAGGAACCTGTTGAGAGTGAGTAGGCATAGAGTGGGCCACTTGAAACTGAAGTTGTATCGATTTGTTCAGAAAACAATTGTCAATAAGCACAAATGAGGTAAATAGCTAACATCTGTAGAGCCATAGTAGCACATGACCTGGTCACGAGTTCTCATCTTCAGGAGGATTAGCACACATTGCCACGTTAAGCTAGCCTTCCGCTCACAGTGCAATGAGCCTGCTTACTGGATTTAGTCCATTGCTCTGATGACGGGCATCCATATGGTGCCTTTTGTGCTCCAGATGGCTTCTAACGTAACGCAAGGTTAACACACCAGAGACCAATCTGGCCCGGTGTGTTTCGATGAAGATTTGTGTGTTGACAATCTCAATTTCTGGGCTTAACCTACTTACCGTGAATCACCTGTGGAGTTGATCCCTTGGTCACTTCGAAGACAAGAAATGACAGTTCCCTTGATAATCTACTCACAGTGTAGAAGAACACTGCATGCTTTATTTATTATATGCACCATCATTTTGATTTGAAATAAAACAATCACACCATATTTATTGTCTTGTTGAAATTAGCCGGTTTTGAGGAAATGGCCCTACCTAAATGCAAGTCAGCTGCTGGAACCAGAGGTGAATTGGGAATGTTACGCAACACATGCTACAACGAGTTTGTGTCACAGACAGTGTCCATATTGAACGTTTGTGTATGTTTGTGGAATCAATTACAAAATCTATATCCTATTGAATATGTTGTTGGAATTGTAATAAATTATTTTTTTCCCCCAACATGCAACCTATTTAACTCAGTTTGCCAAGACATGTACTTAGATACATTTTTGGGAAACCCTGAATAAGGATACTATTTTGTGAAATCTCAATATTAAATAAGACTAAGAAAACCTTTATTTGTCTCACAATGGAGAAATTCGCAATCTACAGCAGCAAAATTGGAGGGGAGAAAGTAGAAAAAGAAAACGAAGTATTTGCATGCACAAAATAAAAGTAAAAAAAAAGAACTGTACACAGTGCAGAATGCAATATAAAATAAAAAATATAAGCATACAGTATATGCAACTGCATATATGCTGCATAAGGTGGCTGTGCTATTTACAATGGGTGAATGGGGGTGAGTCCAGGTTTTCACATGTTTATGCAGCAGCCTGACATCAGTCGGCAGGAACGAGCGGCGGCACCTCTCCCTCTCTGGCTGAAGGAGCTCCCCAGTGCTGTCAGGGTGGCCTGGAGGGGTTAGGAGGGCCTGTCCATCATAGCTGTTAGTTTAGCTAGCATCCTCCTGTTGCCCACCACCTCCAGAGTGTCCAGGGAGCAGCCCAGGACAGAACTGTCCTGGTCGTTTAAAGCCAATTAAATTACACTTTGATTCATTTATCGTTTCATTTCACATTCATCGTGATGGTCTATAAAGCCAAACTCTGTCAAATTTAGTCATTGTCCAAATACGCCTGTACCTATAACTGTGCTGTAAATGCAGTCTGTACTATCTTAAACCTGTCAACTTGCTCTTCCTGTGTCCATAAACGACGCACCTAACAGCCTCAAATGCTCCCCAGACACTGCAGCAATTGAATGCATATCACTCACTGAGAACTTCGGACGACAGAACTCGTAAGAATTCACAATAGCCCATCACTGGTGAGCTATTTGTAGAACAGGCATTCGGGCTACTCATGTGGTCCTTGGTGACCTCTGTTGTAAAGTGTGTGTACTCTGCGCTGGTGTTGGACATGGCCTGAGCAAGTGTAAAGTTTAGACGTTCTGCACTGAAGTGTGACTCCGCCAGGCGTGTCTCCAAGCCACTTCTGCTCCGTGGGGCCGCGCAGCTTGGCAGAAGCTGACCTGCCAAATTGGCAAATGTGCGCCGAGCCTTGCAGTGATACAAAAATCAGGATCTGCTGGCATTTGTGCCAAGGCACAGATGCGCTATTTACAAAAATAGAGCCCTCACAGTGAAAGAGGTGCGCAGAGTGTTGCACTGCTTGAACTGGGGTGGTGGGCTCTATGCCTTGCACAAAGGCACCTCAGCGGTAGCCAGCAACCAGACGGGTATCTCACCAACAACTATTATTAGTTCATGTTTTAAAAAATAATGTATGCGGTTGGTGACAATTTTCAAACGTTAATAAAATCTGTATACCGGTAATATATGTTTGTATTCTACAACGAAAATTCCACTGAGACTGTGGGTTCTATGTTCGTAGACGGCGCACGTACGCGCGGCGTGAACCCATTTTCATGTCAGGGCAAATCTTGTTTACTGTGTTTGGGGATTTGTCAGACCGCG
Organism: Hippocampus mohnikei; assembly: GCA_026261675.1. NCBI lineage: Eukaryota > Metazoa > Chordata > Actinopteri > Syngnathiformes > Syngnathidae > Hippocampus > Hippocampus mohnikei. The sequence continues at coordinate 14,064,644 of JAKGUB010000284.1, forward strand.
CTGCACCCTGCTGTGCGTTCCAGTTGACCGAGGGTGTTTTCTTTTACGCGGTCCTGGTTTCAGAAAGTAGGCTAGACTTTAGACCAGCTCGGAGCAGGTCTAAGTTGAGGCGCAGGTGGTGTCATGTAATTTTGGTGAATTTGGTTGTTAGTTAGTTAGTTCCACCCATTCCTATTTGGAACATTGGGCATGGAACATCTTGCTCCATGCCAGCTGACACCCATCTCACTGAGGTCTTCTTTGGCAGTGTGTCTCCACGTCTTCTTTGGCCTACCTCTCTTCCTCTTTCCACCCTCTGGCATCCAGTCCATGGCCACACTTGCCGGTCTCTCTCTTGAGGCGCAGGCAAAAAAAATTCTGCGATCTGCCTGTATGTGCAGTCGATTGTATTTCATTCAGAAACATGACAGCGTGCATCGTACCCCCTGAATCATTGTAGACATAAAGTCATGAATCATTATTGTCATCATCTTTATTATATTGATTCAAACATTCTTTGTGTTAGACTTGTGCTTTGCACAAACAGGGCCTTGAACATAGTGAAAGAGGTTTAGACAAACATGTTCAAATAATGAGCAAAAAGATGAAAAGAAAGAAAGCCATTCCAACATTACCCAGTAAGATTCTGTAAAATTGTATAAAGAGGGGAAACTTTGGATTCCCAGTTTAGCTCGTGTCAAACACCAAAACAAAACACAAACTCAAAATAAGGAGATCGCTGTGTGCTGCTCAAAATGTGTTCTACTTTGTTACAGCCAAACACATTTTAAATTTGGGATTATTTTTATGACACACACACAAGATAGACTGATCTAGTTATTTTTGGACAGATTATTTTGCTGTTTTTGGTACTGAAGTAGGCTGAATCCTTAGCCTGTGGCATTGCTGTATTCTAAACGGACCAACACACAAAAAATGGAGGCTTCACTACTGTTGCTTTGCTAAATGATTTATCACAGCGGACTTGTGGATGTAGCTGTGAAGGGAAAGCTCTGTTGGAAGAGGCAGCTACAGCAATTCTTACTAATGAAATAATCCATATTAGCCGCTGAACTAAAATGCTGAGCGGAAGCCTGCTAACAAGTTAAGTGCCCGCTTCATACATAATGAATTGGAAAGAGCAAGGCTAGATTGATGTTTGGCGTCCAATGAACGTAGTTCTCCAACTGAGCATTTGCTACGGTGTTATCTGCGGCAGTTATGTTCACACTAATAAGATTGCTTCTGAAAAGAGTTCATCCTGCGCTCTGACTTGAAAATAATGTATGCTGACTATGGTTTGTTTTCAGAACAGGTTTGCGCTCAGTAACCGTCCGTCTCTTTGAACAATAACCTCAGGAATCTGCACAATATGCCAAAGTACTATGCGTGAAGTTGACTCATTTGCCTGCACTGGTTTTGCAGGAGGCTGACACTGATGACAACCAAGGAACACTGGGATTTGAAGAGTTCTGCTCCTTCTACAAGATGATGTCGACTCGCCGAGACCTGTACCTGCTCATGCTCACCTATAGCAACCACAAAGACCACCTTGATGCAGATGACCTGACCCGGTTCTTAGAAATAGAGCAGAAGGTACTCACATTGTTTAAAACAACACAAGTGGTATTACAAATAGGTCTGTTTCGTTTGACAAAGGCTGACTTAGAAGCTTGGAAGTTTCTTTGTTTTTGTTTTTTCCAGATGCATGTTTTTGGCATGTTGCATATTAACCTGTTTTGCTTTACTTTGCAAGTTAGCATCTCACAGTATCAACTAGATTTAATGTGGCATTTTTGTGGAAAATAGATACTATATATCAGTGGTCCCCAACCTTTTTTGTGTAACGGACCGGTTGAGACAAGTACTTGCTGTTCACGGATCGGCAACCATTTTTAAAAATGGCCACTTTTTAAACACTGCTACTGACAATAATGATAATTCTAGAAAAATTCAACATTTTATGAACTGTCATTCCTTTCAAACTGTGTCCACTGCATAACAAATGTAGAATAAAATAAAATATCACAGTGAACTACTAAGAAATGGACCAATTCGGAATAATAAATACACGTTATAATGTAAACAGAAGCATTTTGAAGTTACGATCCTACCTATGGCGTTAGCATCATTGCTACTCGCTAGTGTGACTGATCAAAAGATGACACGATGGGCCGGCTGTGCAATCTCTGCTTTCATTTTTTTCATGCTTTCCACTTGATCACTTGGGTGTTCAAATGATTCAACAGGTTTCTTGTATTCTCTTGTTTTTGACGGCATAGCACGCACAACAGTTCCTCCTCTCTGGCACACTCTAGATGCCGCTCGGGAAGTCATGGCTGCCCATACGTTTGGTCAATTTATTATTATTACGTTTTGTGTACTGCTTCTTTCATTTCATGGTGGATTCTGTTTATTTCAACTTGCAAACCAATGTTTGAAGGACTCAGATTGGCCAGAGTCGCGCACATTTCCGCCTCGTCTGATGGAGTACATTTGCTCACAGCACAGCTCACAGGTCTGTCTCTGTGTGGCCCGGTCCCAAACGGTCCGGTACTGTTCTGCAGACCCCTGCTCTATACCATTCTAGAATGTTTGTCAACAATAGATCACAGAGTACATCCCGGTGGCAGAATGTGACAGTATGCTATCCATTCCACATCAAAACGTCATGACTGTGCCATTAATCCAGGCGACCGAAAGTTTTAGGTCCTTTGGCCGCATATGAGCAAATGGGTGAACTCTATACATTTCAGAATTCATATAACCACTGTGTCAGCAGTCACATCCTGATGGTGACCCAATTCCATTATCAGCAAAAAATGTCTGCGTTACAAAACTGACTTCACCGCACTTGACAAGTGATGGGAGCTGATTTGGAACCGTTCCTTTCCTTCTCCACACTCATTCTCATTCCCACCCATTTTAGAGTGAAGAGCGACTTCACTTTGTGGAGATTTTTATCTTGGACTTGTGGCAGGATGACATATGTAACCAACTTTAGTTGGCGCTGCTGAAGTGGTGCTTAGTGTGAGAAAATGTAGACAGCATGAGGTTCTACATATTAAAGGGAAATTTCCAGGGCCCTTGCCACACTTCAGTTGAATCCATAAAGCTTTTTCTCTTCTCGAATAACACCCCTGCACTGCACAAGAAAAAAAAAAAAGAATTAATAAGCGTGACGGCAAGTTGTTCATTAAACAGCCAGACTGTGCTCCTTGCTCCAATTAGCACCCTTGCAGGGCTTCTTAAAGATGCAGAGTCATTTTTTAAGCCAGAATGCTCTGTCAGCAAGTAGTCAGCTCTCCTATGGCTGGTGATATCTTATTCTCAGCATCTAATCATGAAATGGCACTTGTTTTTTGTGAATAATTGATGCCATTTGATGACGTGATTATGTGCTAGCTACAGGCCTTTGTCCAACATTTCCTGGATATGCCTTTTTTAAATTGTTTTATTTTTAGGATCCCACTCAAATAGCTCTGAACCAATCAGAGGATGAATAATGCTGACATCTCCCTGAGCCTTCTAACTGGTTCTGTTTGTTGAATCGAAAATACAATTGTTTCAAGTTGGTTAAAAAAATAAAGTAAATAATAGAACAGCCATTTGTATTTGGCATCGGCCGGTTCTCAAGTCCCTGGGAAACCTTCATTCTTATGACAATACACAGAAGCTGAAATCGGATTGGACAAAATAAATAAATAAATAGCCGGGGAGCTGTGCAACCAAGACCAATGGAATGAAGATAAATGACTGTTGGAAATAAATTAATATAATTTCATGTACGATGTAAATATGGGTCAGTGCTTTTGATAGTGTTTAGGACACCGGTGAAGTGTTCAATGTACGCCACTTGCTCTGCAGAACCTGATTATGTACTTATGTTTGATTAAACTGCATGTCCTGAACACAGACTACCCAGTGGAACTGATATCCTACCAGGCTACAATCCTGTGCACTTGCATGGCATAACCTGTCACAGTGAAGGCAGTGACTGACCCAGAATTGTCCAACCCCATTTAAAACAATCAATACCTGTGGCCATTTCACTCCCCACAGCAGTTGCCACAGAGAAATTTAGATCACTGGCAGGAAGACACTCATGCATGCAGCTTGTTACCCGAACTAATAACAAATTGTATTTTTTTTCTTACAATAAGATGTCATGTCATTACAACATATATGCAGTAGCATTTATTTATATGAATTTTCATACTTTATAGATGACCAAAGTGAGCAAGGACCATTGTTTGGAGATTATCAACAAATTTGAGCCGTGTTCAGAGAACCAGAAGCAAGCCGTTTTGGGAATTGATGGTAAGAATACAGCATTTTTGTTCTTATATTTAAGCTTTCTTTTTCAGATTTTCCTGTCAGCTCTCACTGTCTTTTATAAAATCCACCAGGACTGTTACTTTTTCAAGCATACTCTCCTTACTGTTTTTTTAGAGGTTTATGGTTCATACTGAATTTTTTTTTTTCAAAAAGACATACGAACAATTCATGTAATCTTAGCAGCCCAAAAAGACGATATAGAGTCAATCAAAATAGATCCATGTCCCCCTCCCCTCACTTCCTAACCTCAAAGCTTCAAGTCATTGGCACGATCACGTTGTACTTGGACAACCAAAACGGGAAAATTTGCTAGAAATCTGATAACAAGGATTAGCACTACAGTACATGAATGTTTTCTTCATTCTTATCCGGTTATCAGCAAACAAACACACAAATAAATAAATAGCTATCCATTTGATCTGGCAAATCAGCTGCGTCTGAGACAGAAAAATGTGTAAATTATCCAGAGGTGAAGGATCGTGTTGTACGACAGCTCTCACATACTGCAGGGTAGCCCATCAGTCTTAAAACAGTGTTATTTGATTGTGGAATGATTTTTTTTTTATGTCTGTGAACCCATACATACATAAAACAAATTCACTCATTATTTTCAAAATCATTTGGATACATGTTCACGAGAACAAATCCATAACTCGACCCTCGGGCATACTCTATGTTGGATTACCTGACTGTATGTCAGAAAAGGAGCACGAAAACAAAACCTCAGTCATCTTGGTTCTTAACAGCGCTTTAATCTTCTTTCAGGGTTTACTAATTACATGCGCAGCCCTGCTGGCGATATCTTCAACCCAGATCACTACAGTGTTAACCAGGACATGAGCCAGCCGCTGTGCAACTACTTCATCGCTTCCTCACACAACACCTATCTGATGGGAGACCAGCTCATGTCCCAGTCCAGAGTGGACATGTACGCCTGGGTGCTGCAGGCCGGCTGCCGCTGTGTTGAGGGTACTTTATCCCCCCCCACTTGTACTGTTCAAGGACAGTCGACACAATGATAGTCATTAACGATCTTATGTATAAGATATTTATTCATATTGAAATGATTAAATGACATTTGACTCTGAAGGTAAGACTTTCATACATTCTGAAAAAATGCTATTTTCAGCAAGCTTCAATGTAAATGGTAATTGGGCTGTCACTTATTTAGCGCATTTCTACCTTTGGTACTCAAAGCGCTTTACAATCATTTACCTACTGATGACGGAGCATCAGGAGCAACTCGGGGTTCTATATCTTGCTCAAGGACACTTCGATTAGGTCACTATGGCCGGAGATTGAACCCCCAACCTCTGGGTTGGGAGACGACCACTCAACCACTGAACCATGTTGCCCCACATTATGCCCCCATTATACAAAATGGGGATGCGGGGGGCATGTTACACCCATGTTGCATTTGTTTTTGATATTACAAAACTGTGCCTAAAAACAATAAGACACTAACTGTAAGCTTTGCTCATCCTCCTATTTACAACCAAAGTTTCAATTTTTAGAAACTCACCATTTCAATTTACGATAAAGAGGATGATAAAAATGTGGTGGTGGGAATCTTGCCTTACCTATTATACAACGGGTCATCACCCACTCCATTAAAAGGCCAGCACCAATAGCAGTGCACAAGAATGTTCACAGATGGAACAAAGGTACCGTAATAGAAAATGCTATATTGGGATATACAGGAGACCAAAAGAGAAGTTATTTTATGCATTATATATTTTTGAAATTAATTGTCTGATTAATCGGGCATCAGCATTTTTTCCTGCCTTACGCGGTAATCGGCCTCATAAATCTTTATCATTTGGGCCCTCGGAAAAAAAAAAGCTGCCAATAGACACTCCTGCTAGCAGACAGGACATGTTACCCACATTATCATCAAGGCCTTTAAGGTGTCAAAATTGGCATACAGTAGATGTGTTGTTTGTATCCTTCATATTCCTTGTGTACAATGTCTTACAATTGATGAGGTGTACTGTGGAAAAAAAAGACCAAAACAGTTGACATGTTATTAAATTGGAGTTCGATCAATAATGCTCAGAAAATGAAGCTGTGGTCAGACAAGGTCACGTGGAGCAAGGGATAGTTGAGACTGTATAAGGTCTGACCACTAGTCCAATTGATGCAATATTGCCTCATGCTTTGGTTTTGAAATGCCCTGTTCTTGCATTTGAAAGAGAAACGCTGCTGATTGTCACGTCTCTCCTGTGCGCAGTGGATTGCTGGGATGGTCAGGATGGCGAGCCGATTGTTCATCACGGCTACACTCTTACCTCAAAGATCCTCTTCAAAGACGTTATTGAAACCATCAACAAATATGCCTTTGTGAAGAATGAGTATGTTATAACACACACAGCTGCTCCACTGTCATTACTGTTAATCTGCCATCGTGTAGAATCCAGAGGTGGGCAATTTACAAAATTTTGCCAGTCCATCATTTGTAATTTGTCAACAGCCTGGGCACCCATCTGTCTTTTTTTTCAAGCCAAATCAAACTGTAATCATAAGTCAGTACTTCATGTTATTTGACTACGCTTCCGTTATTGCTTCTGTCAGTAAACCCGTCCATCTAAAAAACACGCCCATTTTATGAATAAGGACGGAGGATAGACAGGCAAAATATTAATAATTGTACTAATAGTAAGTGTCGGACAGTCAACAATAAAACATTTTAAAATAATAAAATACATATGCGTATTTCAACAAAGCAGTAAAATCAGCAATTCACTAAAAGCCAGGTGACAACAGTGAGTTTTCCAAAGCAATTTACAGACAGATAATGATGCTGTCTGTCTGAGGTCACAAGGCAGAGAGTTCCTTAGAAGCCGAGTTCAAATGGCGCTCTCCCAACCTTGGAGACCAGATAGGGTTTATGAACCAACTAAAACCCCAAATGATGTTCTTAAAATCTATTCTAAATGTCACAGGTAGTCAGTCAGTGAAGGGCAACAAGGACTGGTGTGATGTGTGATGTCATTTTGTGGAGGTTAAAAGTCTCGCAGCAGCACCGTAGGTGCAAAATGTTCTTTTTTTTGCACACTAAGATTCACACAGACACTGAAACAAGGTTGCCGGCATACAAGTAGAAGTCAGGCGAACGAACCACTACTCTGTTATCTTAATAATTTAAAACATTCATAATTAAAATAGTAATTCTCTGTTAGCATCAAATATATTTGTTTGTCAGAGAGTCTACATATTAACAGATACATAAAATGTGATTTCGGTAATGACCAACACCAGGGACAGAGCGACGTGGTGGCTAACAGTAGCCATAGCAACCCTTTGTCTCTCTCAATTTCACATGGATGCAGTATTCTTAGACCCTTTGATACTTTGCCACACATATTTTATAGTAACTGCATATTTGAAGAATAAATGTTACTCAAACTCAATGCAAAATGTAAAATAATCTCTCTAAGGTCAAGAACATTAAATTCTTACAGTCAGTGTCAATCAAAACTTACTTTCCCATTATAGTAAGCAAACAACATGGCTGAGAAGTTGTTTATTATACTATCCACAGTCATGGTTTCATGAAGTAAAATGTAAAATGCATGTATACCAATCTTGCCCAGCACACTTACAATACAAGCAGAAACAAATCTTAGTAAAACGTAACATTTACAATCAGTGCATGAGATAGATGTAGACCATGAGAGTCTCACTCTGACCACCCCACTGTAAAATTTCAAGCTATGCCACTGACCAACATTGTGAATGTAGGGCAGCTGTTTGTCAAACTTTGGATCCAGTATTCATAAGATCAGTCTTATGGCACAAATGCAGCCAGTAGAATCACAGAAGTGTCATAAAAGGTAGATTTTCCAAACGTGCAACTAGAGGAGGCGGAGTATCATTTCAGATGGCGATCTGTCTTTTGGTACATGTTGTGGTGGTGATGTGTGATTTTTAACACATTAACATCATTAGTCTCTCACGGGTGTTTCGTTTGTTAGGTTGTTGTGACTCTGACGGCCGTGGCTCTCGCATGACACAACTTTCACACTTTTACCCATCATGCCACGGAAGTGTCCAAGTTTTGCGTCAGTTTGTTCCCATCTGTATGCACGGAGGATTTAGGACATATCCAAACGTTGAGATGCAGTCATGTCTACTCACACGTCAACAAGTACCGGTATGTGTGCAAGGAGAGACTCCTCCCCCACCTTCTCTTTCGAGATAGCTGCCTCAGAAGGTGATATTCCCATTGACACGCACACAGTCTGGAGGATGTGCAGAACTCTATTTTTAGAGCGAAAGGCGGAGAAACTTTCCATTTGCCGAGCTCGTCATCCTTTTGTCTTTTTGAAAGCATTATCGTGGGCACTGTACTCCACCTGAAATCGGTCAAAATAAGTCAAATCAAAGGATTTCTTTCTTATCAAAGGGCAATCAGATATCCCAGTGATCAGACGAACAGCTCTTCAGACGACACACACGAGGAAAAATTGGAATTTAAAGCTGCCAGCGGCCCATTCTAGACAGCAAGGAATCTATTATGTGATGTATCGCATCGATCATACATTAAAAAGGAACAGATGTTTGTCCACATTTTACCATACGGTGCTTTTGCTATTCATTTCCCGTAGTGGAACAATGGTACTTGGCAATTCCTATTCATATTTCAGCAATCAGTGCATATGAAACCCCCAGAGTGAATTGATTTCGACATCATATCAACCTGGTGGAACCAGGTGCATGACATTCCAAACAAATGACACCATATTGTGTGTGTGCTCTCCAGCCTTTCATCCGCATAATGCCAATCTCCTGTGTGTCATTTTCTGCCTACTACCAGTTTCCCAGTCATCCTCTCCATCGAGAACCACTGCAGTGTCCCTCAACAAAAAAAGATGGCCCAGTACCTCATTGATATTCTAGGGGACAAACTCGATGTTTCCAACATCAAAGCGGAAGAGTCTGGATGGCTACCATCACCAGAAAACCTTAAGGGAAAGATTCTTGTTAAAGTAAGTTGAGTCTGTTGATGAACTGTTAACACATTTCAACCTGAAAGTAAAAGAAGTTGTCATTTCAAACTACACTTCAAAGGTAGCGGATTCTGAGCGTTGAAGTAGTCCAAATCGGGCGAATTTGTGAAGAGTCAATGGCGAGACTTGAGTTGATGCTGAACTAATAACAAAGAAAATCTGTGTGTAAGATTAATGGAAGTATTAATCGATAATTTGAGTGAGTGTTTTCAGGTATCTGTTCTTTTTTTTTCCCAACAACTTTTTAGGTTTACACCCAACATTTGAAACTATTGAAATCTCCATGGATGAAAACATGACTTGAAAAGTCAGTCGTATTTGCTCTTGATTTATTGCAATCTTAGTTCTGACTGTATATGGTGTTGAAAAAAATGGGGACAGTTGCACCATTCAGGAATATAAACCGGGGACAAAGAACAAAGGTGGAATTAGTTTCAGGAAGCAGGATATTCCCTAATTATTTGGTGTTGTCGGCTCCAAGATGTAATTCCTAGCAAACGTGTGGTCTTGCGCCTGCCCAAAAACCTTGAGCTGCTGATGTTTAATAAAATCTCGTAGTCAAACACAGACAAGTAAGGTGTATGCTTTTTCAGTTGGTGTTATCAGATCATTTAGGATTTTTCTCTTCTTCCTTAGATCACCCCATTGGCAAAGCTTTGTTAAGCAATGTAAATCTGAAATAATGCATTAATTAAAGCCATGCTCTTGAAAGACCATGATCAGAGGTAACAGCCCTCTATTTGACGGAGCACAGATGTTCACGTGTGGAAGTTAAGGAGCTTGAACTGCCACCAAATGCTCGCGGAGAAGAGAAGACCGAGTGCCATTACCTGGCATGAAATAAACATATCAGCCCACTGCTGCACCAAAACCACTACTTGTGTGTCCAGTCAGCAGTATTTATACAGTAGCAAAGGCATCAGTGTGAGAGCACGCTGGAAAATTCCCCAAACTTCACGATGAGGCTGCCGTACTGAAGTTATCTTCAGCATGCAGTTTTTTCCCAAGACACACTGCAGGCTACTACATTCAGGACATACTGTATCTTATTAAACAGAACTGAGCATGCAATGCACTCTACATGGAAGGTCCATTTTCGACCCTTGGGAAGAAGCAGCTGCTTGAGCTTGTACTCATCAAGTGAAATTTTAGAGGTTCCATCATGACCCGAACACTGAGAATGACCAAAAAAGTCCAAAGCGGAGCATGAAGATGCTACGGATGAACATAGTGGGCTAGTAAACGCATCCAACGAATTGATTTTCTTATTGACATGTTCTGAATGTTACCTCATACGTCTCTTTGTAGTCACCAGATGCTTGTTTGCTCATTTGACCTCATTTTCCTGCAGGAACACAAATGCAAATTCCACTTGGCAAGGACACTATTACTTTCTCAATCTTAGGGAACTTTCTTCCTACTCCTTCTAAATGTCACTAATTTTCTCGGTCAGGGTAAGAAGTTGCCTCCAAACATCGATGAAAATGCAGAGGAGGGTGACGTGTCGGATGAAGACAGTGCAGATGAGATGGAGGATGACTGCAAGCTGATGAACGGAGATGTAAGCAACAGCCTTTTAAAATTTCTTTGTTGGAGAATCTGACGCTGGAATGTAAACTTTATTGTGTGTTTCCGCTTTAATGGTCCTTGGTTTTATTTTAAACTTTCCATTTAATCTGTATGTGCATACGGTGCATTAATCTGAATGTTATACCCCAATTGCTCAGTCACCTGTTAATGCTAATATCATATTTATTAGCTGACAATGAATTGTTGATAAAAACCGAGCCATCCTCTTTACTTAGAGCACATTTAGTACAGTATGGCTCAACGCTTGAGTCTCTTGGTTTATTGCTATACTCTGCCATCATGTGGCTGCACTCAACATACACCCATTTTTTGGTAGGGTTATTAATCTTAGTTGTATTCACATTATAAGACATTTTAGACTCCGGAATCTATAATCTGTTTATATTTTTCTATAGTGGACATTAAGAATCATGTTTTATCCACTTGAAATGTATGAATCTGTTACGGTTCACCTGCACATGTTTTTAAGCACCTTCATCTATGTTTAATTTAGGCTCATAATTTCCAAGACATACAAAGTACAAGCTACCCTATAAAGCCCTCAAATAGTGCTTTCCCGTTTGTCATTACTGCTTTAACATTTTCATGACATGGTTTCTTTCCTCCTGCAGATGTCGGCCAACAGGAAGCAAGTAGAGAACATGGCGAAGAAAAAGCTAGACAACCTGATGAAGGAGTCCAAGATTCGAGACAGAGAAGACCCAGACAGTTTCACCATCGCTGCACTTCCACCTGCTGGGCCTTTGGATGTAACTGGCTCGACAGTATGCTCAAATAACATCTTGTTCTACACACCAGTGGATGAGAAAATCGAGGCTAAATTGCAATTCCTGTACACATTCTTAAAAAAAAAAAAACAACCACAAAAGTATTGAAGGAGTGTTTTTCATAATGAAATTCAAAGTTGTGTTCAAAAATGTGTCACATGCTTCTGTCAACAGGCTAAGGGACAGGATGGATCAGTGGCATCGGAAGAGGCTAACACCAGCAGCAATAAGCGCACTGGCCACTCATTCATGGGGAGCTTCTCAAAACGCAAGGTTTGCTTTTTGTTTACTCTGCGTGGTCTTTGTCATGGGAAATCCTTTTCAAACATAATGCATGAAAATGAACATGAGGAGGAATCAACAACATTCGATGCAGTCTCTCAAGTTAATTACGTGCTGTTTGAAACTCTTTGATACGTAAAAAATCGATGTCTGATATTTACACTAAATAATCTGCTCTGCACCAATAAACAATGCTTTGGCCCGACTAAATTAAGCTCCTCCCCTCAGTTCTACATAGTTCCTTGTCATAAAGATGCCACCAGATGGAGCAAAAGCGATATTTTCATTTTAGATTTGACTTTGGCCTGCGCATAAGAACAGCAAATGGTTGAATTTTTCAGTAAATAACAGAGGCCAGGTCCTCTCCCCTAAAAAAAATATTCGACTCGGCAAATGCCAAACAGTTGCAAATATTTCTGGTGAGGAGTTGTTCTCTAGGAAGACTAACCATAGTCTGTGCTTTTACTGTTCCCAACAACAGAAAAAAATAACAAAGTTGAAGAAGACCTCAAGCTTGGAAGACACAGATACAGACCAAGAAAGCTCCAGCAGTGCATCACGAGCACCCTTGCATCACAACAAGTAAGACACACACACATACATACACATGACTGTTATTCTTCTTTAGTTTCTCAATATCACTGGAGAATTTTGGGGGAGTGAAAAATGTCTTATTTTTCCAAAACAGTTACACCATACTTTGGTGTTATTAATAGTCCCTGGTTCGCTCTTTGTTTTATAAATCCACAAATTCTTAATAGTCAATCAACCAAAGATCTCAAACTCGCATGCCTCTAATTCAAGAGGCATGCTGTACATTATTTAAACAAGTCAGATTTATCATTTGGGGCGGCCTGGTGGTCGACCGGTTAATGTGTCGTACTCATGATGCAGAGGTGCGAGGTTCGTTTTTGGCTCCGAAAATGGATGGATGGTGGATTTCTCATTTCTGTCCAATTTCTAAACCTCCAGAAAGAAGAAAACCATGAAGTTGTCCAGAGCACTGTCGGACCTGGTCAAATACACATGCTCCGTGGGCCTCTATGATGTTGAAGCACAAGGTGTATTCACCCACACTCTCAGATTATACAATTGTATGATTAGACAATTGTTTGATAAGCATGTGTTGAACCAATCCAATAACACATCAGACGATAGATGCCTAATGATTTAAAAAAAATGGACTTCAAGATTTTAAGAAAATATATACTACAGGGATTTGCTCACCGGGCATTCACATTATTACAGTGTTTTTTTTATTCCAGTGATGAACTGTAGTAGCTTTAAACGAGTGCATCAGGAAATATCAAATCTGATATTTTTTTTCAGATTATTTAGACAGATTTCTATGACTCATGCATACTTTACTAGGGTGAGAACTGGTATAAGTCCTCACCTCATTTTCGTCAGTGTTTTTTTAGAGATCATGATAAACTGTACCAGTTACTGATTATATTTATTTATAATGTCATTGCAAGTGGAAAATATAATTAATTACCTCTTTAACTGTTTAGCCGATTTTAACAGAGGTGGCCAGAACCAGGTGGAGATGATTAAGGCAAAAAACGAAAATGTTGATGACACGATTCTGCAAACAGTTGCATTAAGTTAATCACTACTTAGAATTGTACAGTCGTACTAAATTTTTTTAAATGTATTTGTTGTGTGCCATCAATGGTAGCCAACTGCAGCTGGCAGGTTTCATCCCTGAGTGAAACCAAAGCACATCAGGTGATGCAGCAGAAAGCCAGCTCCTTCAACCATTTTAACCAGCGACAGCTCTCACGCATCTACCCCTCTTCTTATCGTGTGGACTCCTCAAATTTCAACCCCCAGCCATTCTGGAACGCTGGTTGCCAACTTGGTATGCTCTTGCACACTTTGACTCTCTCGTCTCTGACTAAATAGTTCATAGAGTTTTGCTGCCGTTGCTTATGACTCCTCCAGCACTCATTACATTTTTGAGTGTTTTTTTTCCACATATCCTCTGAATTCATTTGTTTGGCATTGGTGAAAACACATACACTCAGGCTTACAGCACCTGACTTTAAAAAAGGAGAAAAGGTACACAATAGAGTGCCAGACAATATAATTTGATTTTGAGTGAGGCTGTGCATGGCACTTGGGAAAAAACCGATCAAGCTTTTCTGCAAAATTAGACATGGAGCATTTCTTAGTAGAGAAATATTTGCCTAAAGGTGGGAAGAACAAAAAGGCTTGCAGCGGAATGGCCTCTCGCGTCATTTACAATACTTATGGCCCGAAACAAAGTCCTGCCCTGGTATACTGTGTGCCATTTATTTCTGGTAGTTTGGTGCCGGTTGTCATGTGTGATCGTAGCACCAGGCAATTTCTGATCCTTTGCAGTGAAGCTACCATATCACACAATGATTGGGCCAATGTGTATCCCACTGAGAGTAGTATTAGAATAACTTTCTTGACAGTTGCACTCAACTACCAGTCTGAGGGTCGGGTCCTTCAGCTCAACAGAGCCAAGTTCTACAGCAATGGCAACTGTGGCTTCATCCTCAAACCCAGCTGCATGTGTGAAGGTGAGCATGCGTACTTTGAAATATTTTGTTAGTAAATTGTTTATCCTTGGGGGGTGACCAGTGGTATTAAAACAGGCTAAAATGCAATTGTGAGGTGTCGTGAGACAGGGCAAGAGACTAGCTACTGTACGGACATGCATTGTGTTTTCATGTGCACAACATGTCTGTTTTTTTTTTTTTTTGCATACGTAGGTGCCTTCAATCCCAATTCGGAAGATCCACTGCCAGGTCAAATGAAGAAACAACTGGTGTTGAAGATTATCAGTGGACAGCAGCTGCCCAAACCCAAAGACTCTATGTTGGGGGACAGAGGAGAGGTAGAACACACTCAAACTTATTTTCCTAGGAGTATAAATATCTTAATGGTAAATGAATCCGTAGCATGGTGACATCCCGTGAAACTTGGTCATACACTCAAATGACATCAACGTTATGCTCTCTCCGTGTTAGATCATTGATCCCTTCGTGGAAGTGGAGATCATCGGCCTTCCAGTGGACTGCTCCAAGGAGCAAACTCGAGTAGTGGATGATAATGGTGAGCCTGTGGAAAGTACAAAACTGTAACTCAATTTTTTTCTCACTTTAACACTCCTTTTTATCTTTTAAAAGATAGGTGGGTTTGTGGAGGTTTAGCTCACCTTTTGAATAATCATTTGAAATATAGGTTGATTGTGGAAGTTTTATTCCTAAAGCAGGGTTGTACCATGAATGTATGACTAATTGATTAATTAAACTGCAATGTACATTCAAACCATTTTGTTGTATAGTTCCTTCGACTATATCTAAGGTGCAATACCAATGACAGTGACAATTGTAAAACCCCCCTATAATCCTGCTCAATGGATTAGCAATTTGGTCAATCAGTTTAGATAATCGGAATACTGTAATAGTATCTATATGTGAACATTTTGCTGTCATAAAGCAGTGCCAACAAATAGATAAAGCAGTCTGTCAACCACCTTCCAACGAAGGTCACTCTTGGCTAAGTAAGATGTTGCATTTTCGTTTGGATATTTTCCTCAATCCTTAGAGACAATTGGAGCGAAGGAGAAATCATGATTGATATTATTTTCCAGGATCATGCAGCCCGAGTTAAAAGCACATCATTGGGCTGCTTGTATGGGTTGTGATGTATTATTGATGAGTAAAGTCCAAGGAGACCTGCACATGCAACATCCCTGTCTGCACACAAAAACACACGCCTTGAATAATTTATGACTGCTAAGCTGTGTTCCACTACACGACATTCTCCTGACTCTATTTTCTCTGCCCTCTCCCTCTCTCACTTGTCGCAACTTTTTGTATAAACTTTTCTGTCTGTTCTGTATTTCCAATACAACCCTTGTGAGGACCTTTCCATTTTTAACACCTCAAATCTCACTCGGGATGCACCTACAGGTTTCAACCCGATGTGGGAAGAAACTCTGGTCTTTACCGTCCACATGCCAGAGCTGACCCTCGTACGTTTCCTCGTGTGGGACCACGACCCCATTGGACAAGATTTCATTGGCCAGCGTACCATCGCCTTCAACAGCATGATGCCAGGTAAGACTTACTCATCAGCTGCTTGTGGATGTGTTATTGTTTAGGGTGAAATATGTGTCTTGCTGCACGCTGACTACCGCAGTAAATTGCTAACTGTGTATTTGCATCGAGAATCTTTTTGAAATTATTTTTCTTTTTCCACCTTTTGTGTTTGTGTGCAGGTTATCGCCATGTGTACTTAGAAGGTATGGAGGAGGCTTCCATCTTTGTTCATGTAGCTGTACATGACATCGCTGGTAAGGTAGGTATTGCTGTCAAAGCCACATGGATAGTCAATACTCCCTCCCGTGCCCAATTTAACATTTGAAAACTGAAATAAAAAATGTAAATTTCTCTACCAGATGATTTGTAAATTGACATATGGACAAGTGGATTGGATCTGATTTCCCACCTGAGTTGCAGACCCGATTATACGTCTACATATCTTTTTTTTAAACTACACAAAGAAGTAAAAGTAGATGCATCGTTATTTTGCTTACTCTGTTTATTGTCGGTGATGTGCACATCTCTCATTTTGAATTTATGTTCAAGGAGGCTTCAAATAGGGTTAGTCTGAGTTGCTGATATTTCAACTTTGAGAAAGAATGCAGCTGTCGCTATAAACAATTGTGCTGCTTCCTCTGTCTCAGTTCTACTCAGCCGTTTCCAGTCACTTGTAAATCTGTTCTTCCCATTGTCCTTGTTTTGAACTTTGTCTTTCGCTGAAGCTTTGTACTTCTTGTTGTGCTTTGTATCTTACTTCCCACCGCACCGGTGTTTTATGTCTTTTTCATCTGTTCCCGTCTGATTCTCTCTCACTCTGCCTCTGTCTGTCTGTAATTCCAGTGGACCTCTCTTTTACCAAATGATTCATTTCGAAGCAGGACATTTTTAGGAACGTTGAAGCTGCCACTCAAAGCTCAGGTGTAGTGACACCCAGTCGGCACCTTGCATGAGCCCAGTTGACACACTCCCCCTTGCACATATCCCACTCGTCCGCTGTACATGCAAGAGCAACTCATGCCTCGCATGAGTTATTGAAGTTATCTCCACTTTCCGTGATCCATCAAGTAGATCCAATGTCTTTAACGCCAGAGCTTTTTGAAAACAGAAATGTTCATGAAGGAATCTGCCCAGCTTCCTTCTCTTTTTTTCTGCATTCAATTGGATTATTCCATCATTTAAAATCTGTCCAGTATATGAAAACAAACATTACTACTTGAAAGGAATGGTTACACGATAGACTTGACTCCTAGTTAGACTCACTCACTGCTGGTGCTGACAATTTGAACTTTTAATTTGTATTTAAGCTTACATATATAAATGTAGTCCCTTAAATTTCCAAGTTGGGTATAACCTCTAATCATATTTAATATTTTTCCACTTCCCCAGATTAATACATTTATTTTCGTGCCAAGTGCTAAATGACCATGACTTGACCTTGTGGCCATTTTAAGGCTGTCAATGCCAGGCTTGAACATAGGAAACGGTTGCAGGGTTCAGAGTAAAAGTAAAGATTTATTGGAGGGCTGGTCAATCTGTGGCGAGAGGCTAATGAGGCTAATATATGAAAAACATTACAAAATAGGCCATTCATTGAAGGTGCGCCTCATAATCCAGTGCGCCTTTTAGTGTGGAAAATGCGGTAGTCAATACACTCACCAGATTCTCAAATCTCCTCATTCCCCATTCTCCAAGCCTGCTTCTCTTTGGCCCGGTCCCGATCAGTGTAGGAAGCTGGCCATGTTGTATACAGTACATGTTGTTGCTCAGAGACCGCAATGATATTGTCCAGAACTGATTTTATTTCCCCACACTGTGCGTCTGTTTGTGCTTGTGCTGCGTGTGATGTACTAAGATCTTGATAGCTGGCCGTGTTGTAAAGCACCGGGTGACTACAGACTGTGATGATCATTTTTTGTCCTCCATTGTTCTCGAATCTCCAGTTAAAACTCACCAGTACAGGATGTTGTTTGTCACCAAATACATTCTCGGAACCAATTGGCTGTCGAGAGGCGATTTGGGACAAAAGTAAAATTTTTCCAACTTGAGTGAATGTAAGGATTTTTGGTGAAAACGCGTCATCAGCGCTGCCCCGCATGACTTTGTGCCCGACCACGCGAACTTTATTCTCTATGCATGGAATCGCTCTGGCAGAAACGCTCACTTTGCATTCAGTGTGACGGTAGCGTGAGAATGTCAAGGCAAAAACAACACCAGCTTATTACGATTATTTCCTTGGTTGCTGGTGTTATTTTCTTGTGAAAGTGGAGGAATTAAGTCAAACAAAAAGAGGTGGACCAAGAGAGAGGAGTGTAATTTGCATGGATCCTTTGAAACATTCTGACTTGGAAGATGCAGGGTTTTAGTCGACTTTGGAACAAAATGGCTTACTTTAATCAGGACAGATGACTGTCCTCCTCTGGAGCAATGGCTTCTTTTCTGCATCGATTATGGTGCTGATTTTAACATCCATGCAGCTCCTTGGGCTCAGCTATTGGACACCTCCTTCCACAGAGATCATTGATTTTGTACTATGGACTCCACATGGCCAACGAGAGAAAATTAAAATTAGCTGCTCTTTTCTTCATTTCGTCAATCTCTTAACAGTGAGCATATTGTTTTTCTGTGATATTTTCAGTAGTTGAAGTGGGCCAAAATAAAGATACCCTGATAACATTTGGTAACAACTGATGACAGTTTTTCAACATTTTAAACAACATACGTTCTTTTGGAATCAACTGATTACGTCTCTACACTTACTTTGCCGATGTCACACCAATCAATTTGGCTGAGGAAAAAGGGGAATTCCAGAGACAATTATTTTTTTCATGCATTGCTCCAAAATGAATTGATTGAATTGAATTGAATGTCAATTTTATTTTGATGAGCAAAGAAGTAAATTGAGTTTTGAGTGAAAAATGCATCTGGCATCCAGATCACCTACATAAATACCTGAGTCATTGGCATAGGTGTAGGGGCGTCCAAGTAAACATTCAATATTTAAAACAGGCTTACTTTTTAGATTCTGAATATTTAGGACACTGACTTCTTTTTGCTTTATTTAATGTTGTCTGTTCCTCACTGTTTCTGTTACTTCAGTACCAATACTTGGACTACTTGGATCTACTTCCGACATTATTTTAAAGTTCATTTCCATCCGTGTTTCCATGCAGGTCATTCCAATGCCAAATCACCCAATAAAAATCTAATTTTAGGATTTATTTTGAATGAAACTTGCTGTCGATCAATCGGAGCAGACGTTCAGAGCTACGCCCCACCGAATTTTAATTAGTTCGGCAAACGGGGGAATGACCGTCCTCACTTGAACCCTTCAATCTCAGGAACTACTGGGTCAATTTTCGCAAAACAAGGTGTAAAATGTGGATTGCTTGTTGAGTTCTCTTTCCAACAATACCTAATTTGTGAAGATTGACCTAGTATTTCTTCAGATATAAGCGTTCAAAGGAAGGTGGCCACACCCTTTTTTGACAAACTAATTAAAAGTCGGTGGAGTGTAGCTCGACCCCCTGCTCCTGTTGACCTAAAATTTGAGATTTAGTGTTGTGCCATCACTATCAACAAGTACATCAGGTTTCATTAAAATCAAAATCCACTTGATTAAACTCACTGAGTGATTTGGCATGGAATGAACCTTTGGAATGATATTGGACACAAGCAGACCTTCACAGTCATCGCATTGTCTGGATGTTTTTGACAGTCAGACCTTCTCATTGTCACAGCCATTGTTTTTTTTTTTTTAGCCTTACTGTGCATTGTGCAGACTTGTTGTGTAGTATGAGCAATTGCAGTATTATTTTTGAAAAAAAGTGTTCAGTCCACTTGGCTTGATATACAAACTTTGTCAAACTGTTCTACTGTACATAGGCCTGCAGTAAGATTTGCACCAAATACGGTGGACCGTGTTTTCTATAACGCGTGCATTGCTTCAAGCATCCATTGCTCGTTTGTTGGCTCATTAGAAGTCTGAAAATCTGAAAATGAATCCCACAGAGCTGTTATACACAAAATGTATTATTCTACTCTGAGGGGCGGCCGTTAAATACAACGGTGTGTATTGTTGTTCTCTACACGTGAAGTAATAACTGACATGCGAATAATTTCGGGACACTTTGAGGAAACACGACGTGCAACTGAAAGGTCTTTGTTAACACTGGGTGACCCATTTTGTGTCACAGGAAAGTCCATGTGGATGTATGATGTTTTTAGTTCCTCCTCCAATAAGCATGTTCGCTCCTCGAAGACTGTGCGTTACGACAATAATGCAGTGCCCCGATGTTATCTGCATTATGGCGGCGTTTATTTTCGCTTCATCCTCAGTGACTTTTCAACTTTTGAAGTGGTCATTCACCAAGTGTTTGACAGTTTGGTTTTGTTGTGCTTTCATCAGGCCAAAGCAGCCAGCGGCATAAAAGGCCTGTTTCACAGAAATCCAAAGCAGGCCTCCCTCGACAGCCATGCTGCTGCGCAGCACAGCCGTAAGCAGCCGTTTGGCGCCCACCTCCTGCGGCGCACTGCCAGCGCACCCACCAAAGGTCAGCCCAAAGTCAAGAAGGGCCTCCCTGAGATCACCATGAACACCAAAGACAGCAACTCGGAGGGCACAAGCGAGGACCGAGAGTCTGAGGGCAAGGCCTCTGCTTCCTCCTCTCACCAGCCAACACCACCACAACTGCGCAACGGCGATTCGCTGGCATCCTGCCAAGCCAAGGGACAATGGGAACACCCTGACACCAATGGGACTTTTCACGCTGAGGGTAAAGGTAAGAGCTCTCGTTTTGTTCATCGCCGTCCTCTGAGTGAGCCTTTGAAACGGGCCAGCCGACTGCGCTTTCACGATGCGGATAGCAAGGCGGGAGTTTTTGCTCGAGTCTCACTTCACAGCTCCAGCAGGGTGGGAATGTCTTCTAACTGTATCACATGCGTGATCGGCTCCAAGGAGAGTCCAGACGCGGAAAGAAAGGGCGGTGTTGAGGAAAGGCGGGGATCAAAGTCAAAACTGGCAGACGACCAGGACAGACATAACGCTTCAACCGAAAAGATGGCTAAGCCACAATGTACAGCTCATCGCCACCCCCGAGCTTCTGCGCCAAGCTCACAGTCACTTCCTCACTCTAAGGAGGCCTGCTTTCAGTACTCATCCCAGGCTTTCCTACGACCCAAGCCTTTCCCCAGATCCAAAGCCAGACAAACGCTGGCTGCCCCGCACATCCAGTCTCTGCCTGATGCTTCACAGAGGAACGCTCTGTCTTGCAACATTCCCCGTCGACGCTTTCCTAACACTGTCACACCAGTGCTGAGCCTGACGCCAGATTGTAGGACCAACCTCCGTTGGCATCAAACGTCGGTGCCTAAATACGGCACCGTGTGCGGCCCCGCCTTCATCCCCTTCGCAAACGGCGATGGCAATCAGAGACTCTCGCTCAGTGATGACAGCAGCAGCTGTGACAGCTTTGGCAGCCTGAGCAGCTTTGACTCCCTCCCAGTGCTGCCTCGAAGTTCTGTCCTTGACAGCCGCAAGAGGGCGGTAGGCACTCTTCAACGGGAGATGAATGCCCTGTTTGCCCAGAAAATGGAAGAGTTGCGTCATAAATCACCCCTGTTCTTCGCCGGTAAGATGACGAAGCGTAGTGTACAGTACGTGTTGTGTAGTTGCCCCCGTGTACAGTAGAAGATCATTTTTAGTTCAGCTCAAGTCGACCCCATATATCCTCCCAGAGCACTTCCTGTCTGTTTGACAATAATAATCCTCCTGTTTGCTCTCCTCGTAAGCGCAAACCTCCAGTGTCCAAAACACTTGACTTGAAATCCTCTTCCTTTAACCATGAGCTTATGTAGAAGCTTCTCCAAAAGTATGTATGAACAAAGAGTGATGAAATCCCTCCTCAAATATTTGATTCAAATTCTCTTTGTCTTTGTCCAAAATACGCCTTCTGATACAGATAACACAAATGGTAAGTTTGGAGTTCATAATGAATCGAGGTCACCTCAGTGCATCCATCCAAATATGATGGCGTTTTTCTTCTAGCTTGCAATTTTACTTAAGAACAATGAGGCTAAGTTTCTTTCACCACCATGTATATTCTGTACACATTTGAGGTCTTTTTGATATGCCTTAGGGTGATATTTTTGCACCCACCTACCTGGTTTTAATTTGAGATCATTGTTAATGACATATCCATGTTAGGAAGTGCATTACCCTTACAGTATTAATCAAGTCTTTTCTCCTGAAGCTGTTCCCTCGCCCCCATCTCCTTTTCTTTCCAGTTTTTGCTGAACTCCTTTTTCCTGTTTTTCCCTTTGCACGCTCTCTCTGTTCCTAGTGCAGAATTGAGGGGATGACCAGAGCCAGGTAAACCTGCTGAAAGCACACAACCAAATGCTCCACTCAAATACCGTATCTATGATTTTTATGTGCATCTCCACTTCATCCATATTTTTCTCCATCTTACCCACATTTTTCCTTCTGCTCACCATTCACTTTTGGGCGCTTTCTTTCTCAGGGGTTGATTTGGGTTTGAAATAAACAATTGAAACACATGCTCGATGCCACCACGGCAAGTTTGGTCTTACTACTGGCCCAGAAGGGACACCGTTGTGAGAAGAAATAGTTCAGATGGGAAGAAACTAGTAACAAAACCAAAGTTCGGTCATTTGGAGACTTTGAAGTCAATACAGTGAACGCAACACAATGCCTTCTGTAAAGATTGCTTGTGATGCTTTACGATGATGATGTTGCAGTATCTCATTGTCCATCTAAACAATTTCATTGAATGTCAGAGGAATTTCGTTTTTAGAATTGAATTTGAGTGGACTGAAATTGGACAGTTCTGCGTGCACGATGCATGAGGAGTTACACTGTCACAACAACAAGGAGTTAATCAGGGGAAAGAAGAAGAATGTTGATGTAGCTCCAAACCCTAGAGAGCAGGTGTGCCCAAAAATTTTTTGGCCGAAGAGCTACTTTTCAAGCAACCAACCTCCCGCGGTTGACCTCTTACCGCGCGTGCATGCCTACGCATACGCACGCAAGAGCAAATGCGCAGGCATGCATGCCATGATGCTCAACTGCGATAACCACCCCTATGATGAACGAAACATCAAAATTAAGTAAATACAAGCGTTTGTGAAAAGGATATCACTGCCTACCTTCGCGTAGACCTGACGCAGAGGCATGGGATGCATTTTTTGATGCGTGCAAAGTACAGGAACATCACTATCGTAGCTCACGCGTACTGCGTCAAACTGCTTCTCCTGGCGCTCCATATTCCCATTCTTTGCCAGTGCCATCGGTGAATGGCAGATGAAACAAACTTTGAATGAGGATTAGAATTAAAAAAACAAAACCGATATATCGCAACGGCTCTGATCGCAAGCTGCAATTGCAGACTGCTGAACTTCTGGTGATGCTTGTCACGCGCCACCATAGGTTCAAGGTAACCTGCTTTTTTATTTGATTTTATTTCTGCTTTTTTTCGTGAATGTGAAACTGATAGGATGCTTCGGGTGCAGTGTGCACTAACAGAAAAATATATAATATTGATAACACACAAACAGACACACAAACCCCCTCCCCATTTCCCCCTATACCCTCTGCGACCAATTTGGGACCAGTCCGCGGATCGATCGACTGACTGGACACCCCCGCTATAGTGAATGCGTTTTGCCAGCAGAAGAGCACACTTAAGGGTGTTTCCCCCTCTCCCCTGTCCCCTCAAAAAATCAATCTATAAAATAAAATAATAGGACCGCAACAGCCGAAACAGACTTTGGACTTGGGAAAGCTTAGCAAGAACTCAAAAAAGGAGCACGTAAAAGTCGATGTGAGGCTGTCACAGGTTTGATCCAGTAATTGCAACAAATTTATTTTTTTTATTTCTGTTCGAGTACTTTTTCACCTACCGGTAATTACATGGGGGGTTACAAAGAATAACAGTTTTTCAAGTTGTGTTCCAATACTTTTATAGTGGAGTGTATGAAGCATATTTGACAAATAGAATATTTTTATCCCATGCAGTATCCATATTGGTAATGCAACTAATTACTTAAGTCCAATGCAAAAGAATATTCAAATAATCCAATTCATAATTGTTTTGTTTGTTTTTCCCCTCCACAGACTGCTCCACAGTGCAGAGCCCAACTACTCCACTTCCATTTCCTGCACAACATTCTGGAGATGCAAAGAAGACACATTTCATCTGCTCTGTCACCATTCCGGAGGACGGCTTTTCTCCACAGCATTCCTCATCATTGCTGCGGTCATCCCCCGTTCCAATGAATGCCGAATCCCATTTGACAGTTAATTCAAATCGCTTACCCAGCAGTCCTAGTCCAATGAATCTAGAAAACAAAAAACCCCAAACATTTACTCGGACAGCGTTTCTCCCAGGGACCTCTGCCAAAGGAAATATTCAGATGGAGTGCACCCAAGGTCCCCAACCAGTCACAAGTACTCGAGCATCCTTGGAGCACACCAAAAGCCAGAGAGAAACCCTGCAAGCTCCTACGCACGACACAAACGATGTAGCAGTGGTGAAGTCTGAGCCCAGATTAGAAATTTCTGCTGCACCGGTGCATGCCGAATCGTCTTCAAGCGTATCCCAAACAGCCCAGGCTGGCAGGACACACGACACTCTGCCATCATACACACCATTAAGAAGAACAAAAAGCGAGAGCCACGTTCGAGCAAGGGCCGAGTCGGTTGTACCCGAAGTATGCACAGATGCGACTCTGAACGACCACCTTTGGAGCAAGATCGAGCCCGGTAGCCATCGAGACAGCATGTCCTCGTCCTCCAGCGTGTCTTCCAGCGACACGGTCATTGACTCGTCTCTAACCAACGTACCCAGGAAGAGTCTTGCCAAAACGATCGTCCCTTGCGACTCCCACTGCGCCAGCTGCCACCATTCAGGAATCCTCTCCTTCGATAGCCCGCACATCAACAGAAGCAAGTCAAACCCTAATCTTCCTCAGCTTGAGTGTTCCACGCCCCCCCATCCGCAGCAGCGCCCGGTCTCACCTGTTGACCCGACTCACAGACTCACTCAAAGACGCCATACCTGGAGCCGGCTCTTCATGGAAGGACTCAAGCAGTCATCAGCCGGGACTTCATCAGCTGCTCCAACCTCAACGCCCGTGTCCCTATCCAAGAGCCTCGGTGATCTTACATCGGATGATATTTCTTGTCACTTCGACAGCAAGTACCGTAGCATCAGTCGCAGCTTTGTCGTCAGATCAACTCGTGACCATCAGCGCAAGGGCAGCCCGCCAAAAGCCCGACAGAACAGCGACCTGACGGAGCAGCTACGGAAGCTGACTGATGTGGAGCCCCTTACGGCCAGTGACTTTGCCACTCAAAACAGACCGAGTGATTATCAGGAGGAATCCATTGATGAGCCCCAATCAATTCGGAGGTCATCTTCCAGGAGCCAAAGCAGGGTGCGTTACATTGCAAATCGAGCCAAGAAGGCGCAGGAAAGGCAAAGGCTCCAAAGCTTGAATCAGGGCAATCCAAGCTTTGGCTATACTGATAACATCAACGGAAGTATCGCTTGGCCCATTGAGGAGAGGGGGAATCCTGAAGGGGCCTGTTGCATTGCAAGGAGTCCCTGTGCCAGCCCAAACATGCTCAGTCCGGCCACGTCTTTAGGCTCGCCCTCTTCAAGACAGTTCCCAGAGCCTGAAAACAGTGAGGTCCTTTTCAAGCTTCGTAACTGGATCCCTTGAAATGAACAGGTGTCGAACACTCACAGCGATCTACTTTTTTAAAAGGTTCCTAAAAAGGATTTTTTTTTTTAGGTCACATAAAGGTAGCTCCGACAAATCTGGATTCACAAACATTGTCCTGACGTATGGAAATACATTTCGCTTCTCATAGCAAACAATTAGAAAGCCCTGTAAGTCTGCACTCAGCGATGGAGTGGACATTTTGATTTTGATTCTGATCTTACGGCTCTTTATGATGATGACTTTGATCTAATCTTATGTTTGCGTATGGAGGTAAAACATCCAGTAGCAATATGTCAAGTAGAGGTCATCTCTTCTAATCTTTAACCCCAGACATGTATAATCTGAATTTTAGAAACATCATGGTGAGATTCTTATCCGCATTATTATTTGTAGCCCATCCGTCAAGCAATATTAGAAGAGGGATGGTAGTGTCATGTGAAACATAATTTGCAGTTTTCTGCTAAACGCTGAGCTGTCTTACCTGCTGAGAAAAATGAACACTGTTCATAAATTTGCAATGCAAGATCCAAGTTTTCATTTATGCAATAGTTTGTGTCGTGCTTTCTTGTAATGCAACCAAGCTGCCAATTTTCAGCGAATGATTTTGACTTGTAGCATGTCACAGCACTGAGACAACACCCCCTTTTTAGTAGCCCCTTTTAGGTGACTGCATGCGTTATATGCACTGTATTATTTGTCCCATGGCTGGGCTTTATTTTACTAAGATTTTTATTTTTATTTTTTAAATCAAGTTGTTTAATGTCCTGAACGTTATGTACGACACTTTTATTGGTGTTCCCAAGAGAATCACATTGTAATTTGTTCTTCTGCATAGTCCATGCTACTAAAACAAAGCACGTTTATTTGTTGGCCTGCTGTATTGTTTGTACTGACATGCCAGTTCTGTGTGCACACATTTTAGGGACGATATTTAATTTAGCAGTGTGTAATTAAATGAATAAATTCCTAAAAATAATTTAAGGTGCCATTTTTTTTTTCCTTCAGAGTGCTTCTGAACGATGACCAAAAAACAAAAACAAAAATCCGAGGTTGAACACATTCTGACTCAGGATAATTGTTGATGCCCAATTTTATTTTTTGAAATTCAAAATGATCAAATTTAAGCAATTGCACAGCCAAATGGCTGTCATCATCAAACCTTTATGAACTGTCCTGAAAAGAATAGTTTAATATTTTTACCTTGTAAAACAAAAACAAAACTGATTTGCCGTTGTGTACTTTGATATCAGGCACAGAAGACGTGGGGAGTCACTTCATTGAAGAATTTCAATTGTTTAGGACTTTTAGTTATCGTTGAGCGACCATATTTCACTTTCCCAAGTCTCCAGTTTCATTCATGGTAGTTACCCTCTGTGGTGACATCCGAAAAATGCTCAAGACACATGCGCCGTTACAGAGCTGAAGTGTCTTGAAAATAAAACTCGCTTTTTTTTGTGACTTCAAAGTGACTGAAAGTTTTGTTCGAATCGTGTACCTGCTCTGGGGCATTCCGCTTGAGAGGTTCCACTGTAATTGAGCCTTACCAAAGCTGACATGTGGAAGGATTTGACCTTGGATTTGGTGACTGTGCTTTCGGCTCTAATTATCAACTCTGCCTTGGTGTGTTTACCAGTAGTGACCTTTGGCAACAACCCAGCAGACCCCCCTGCAGGAGGCGCATGGGAGGGGGGGGGTCCGATTGTTTTTTTTCTTTTTGCACAGTGGATGTCAACCGCAACCTCTAAACTGTCAACCATTGCCTCATGATTACTAAATTACTAAAAGTGAATTTGTTAAGAGCTCCTCAGTTGGAAATCTTTTGAAAATGTAGATCAACGGAGGCGGTTGTATGTTTATGAATCAATTTAAACGCCGCTCTTTGACAAGCCCTTTCAATTCTCTTTTTGTAATGAGTGTGATCGCAATCTGCATTGCACGGCAAAGCAATTTAAACCCAAGTTGAACCTTTCAGTCTTCACATCCAGAAAGGCACGGAGCCACTTCATGCTTTCTCACGACACTGATTCTTCAAAGCCTCGTCGTCTATTGTCACTTTGTGCTTTCCAAAAACTGACGGCCTCCTCTGGCTCGCTGTCACATTCTGCTGGGCCCTCTTCTTCAGCTCTGAGAGACTTTGTGAAGCGCAACATGCTCGTTTTAGCGCCGCGGACTCCATTCCAGCGAGCAAAGAAATACAAAAGACGGCTTCATTAGGATTCCCAGACAATCCCAGGCACTCTCTTAAGGATGTATTTATCTAGACCGCTTGGCGCGACTTTCGCTCAATTGAAGCCGCCTTCACTGTTCACTTCAGTTCAGGCCTAACAGAATGTTTTGTCTCAAAAAGTGAATGCGACCCCTCCTCCATGATGAAGTCACCACTTATTTTTAAAGTTCCATCAACTTGTTGGGCGATGCCAAAACCCACCGCAAAAACAAGATCGCTTTCATGGGACATGAAAAAATAAATAAAAATCACATACTGAAACAAAACACGTCAGGATTTACACTCTTTAAAAAGTCACGTCAACATCATTCCTCGTTTTTTTTGTCTCACTGCCAATTTTTTTTTCAGGAGAATGGAGGCCACTAAACGTTTCAGTATATAACTATTTTTCAATTTATGTTAAGAAGGGATTTGTTACCAAAAAAAAAGTACCAATAAATCTAGTGAGAAAATATGAAGCGCAGGCTCTCATTGTGTAGTGGCTAGTACCCTGCGTTGTGGCCGCAACAATCCTGGTTTGAATCCTGGTCATGGCATGTCCCAACACTATACTGTACTTGACTTGTGGCCCAGTGGTTAGCGTGTCGACCCCACAGTGCAGAGGTAGAGGCAGAGGTTCAATTCCAGCTCCGGCCTCCCTGTGTGGAGTTTGCATGTTCTCCCTGGGCCTGCGTGGGTTTTCTCCGGGTACTTCAGTTTCCTCCCACATTCCGAAAACATGCATTGCAGGTTGATTGAACACTCCAAATTGTCCCTAAATGTGAGCGTGGATAGGGTTTTGACTCTGTGTGCCCTGCGATTGGCTGGCAACCGGTTCAGGGTGTCCCCCGCCTACTGCCCAAAGACGGCTGGGATAGGCTCCGGCAACCCCCAGCCCCCCACGACTCTTGTGAGGACAAGCGGATTGGAAAATGAAAGAATGAATTAATTAATTAATATGAAGTACTTTATTTTCTTAGCGGGCCATACAAAATGATGTGGTGAGCTGTAGCTGGACTTGAGTTTTCAACGTCAGCCTGAAATATAAATCTCAATAATTTACATTCAGTGGGACTTAAATCATTCAAAATATTTTTTAAAATAAAACAAAGCAATTTCCTTAATTATACATTTTAGAAACAAACAAATATATCAACCAACAAACAAATATATCATCCAACCACTGATGGTATGACAGTTCTTTGAAAATGTATTCTTTTATTATTTCCATTGTCCATCCTTTCGTCAGTTGACACTGTGAAAAACAGTAAACATTAGATCAGGGCCCAAGTATTTATAAGGACAGAAAATTGGTTTGTTTTGTTTAAACTAGGGCTCTCGCAAAAACTGCGACCACTTCCACCAAATCCCATTTCCATACCAGACAGCGACATTTATCTTGAGACTTTTTTTTCAGTCTCTGTCTCAACAAACAAGTTTGAGATTTCCCCCATTTAGGCCCTCCCTCTGTCGCTCACATTTAAACTCGCCCACTACCGTCTGCTGTGCACAACCACTTACCCCTTGCAGCATTTGTTGACCATTTCTTACACTTTTTGCTGGTGTCTTTTTTTTTCGTCATTGTGAAATCCACACTTCCTAGGTGAGTACAAAATTAATTACACAGCCCAAAAGAAAAAAAAATCAGACAGCCATGTTATCCTTCAATTTGAGATATATGCAAATGTGATTTTCAGGCTTTTGGCAAGATGAAATACTGCATCGCAGTTATCTTCAGTGTGGCAGCCCTGAGTCGATGGGCATTCGCTGCAGGTAAGACGAAGACTACGCTGAAAATAATGTGTCGACGGCCCAAAAAATATATGCATGTGTATATGTGCAATTGTATCTTTGGTTGTCATAGTGACACATTTAATAATGCAAAAATGTTTTTGAAAACTTAGTTCCAAGAATCTTTTTTTTTTCACTTGTTTGGGGAAAATACTACACGTGGTCTATGCACTGACCGGTCTAGTCATTAGGTACCCCTTTGTAAGAAAATAACACAAGAGGTGTGGCTGTAGGTAGGACAACAGCTGTTTACATAATGCAGGGCAGTTCTACACCGCTTTCAACAAACAGTAAAAAAAAAAAAAAATCTTTGTTCTGTCAAAACTGCATTGCTGCCTTGGACAAGACAGGATTTGGGATTCGGTTCTGGTGGACCAAAAGGCACTAAAATACTCAAAACATTGCTTTCAAAAAGTCAGGGATATGGGGATTTCGAGTGAAATTTCAGCATGAGCCTAAAATGCACGCTATTTGTTATAGGTGGACTCCTCTGAACTTTTAAATGCACTTTTCCAAGTGTTTAAACTTTCATGACTTTTTGCGAAACTTCTCTAACAAGGAACCGAATGTCAGAATTCACAACATTTTGCCCCATGAACATAGCAATGCATTTCCAAGGACATCCACTTCACTGCTTTTCCGCTACACTTGCGATCTCCGTTTCTCTCTCTTGCAACCTTCTGATGACACTTTGTGACATTTGAAGCTCAGTGGCCGCTTGCTCCCCTCTGAGAACCTTCAGCTTGAGGCGCGGCGCTGTTGAGCCACTGTTAGAGGTTTTCTAACTCTTCATCATTTCACAATGTGATAAACATGATTTTTAAAACAGCAATTGGAATTGAACCAGTAAATGTATTTGTCCACTCATCGTTGATCAAACTGTGAATTTTGCCATTCAGCTTCTTGTTGGCGAACAGCAAGTTGTGCAAAAAGTACTCGACCCATGACCTGGTGTACATGTGAATTAAAAAGATTACACTGCCAAAATAAACAAAAAATCAAAAACAAACAAATAACCCCCCCCCAGACTTATTTTGCTGACGAACTTAACGAAATTTGCCAACTCGGAATGTTCAGTTCACCCAACTTTTGTTGTTTTTTTTGTGTAAGCTAAACTATAAATGTTGTAGTGCATTGTGGGTTTGTCCTGAAATTTCCACTCCAAAGCCAAATATCTGAATACAACGTTTTATGAGTACATATGTACGCTCGGTTACAAACTGCATGTCTCGAGCTAAGCTCACGATTGCAGACGTTGGGCTCTGGCTGACCTTTTGAAAAAATGTCTCGATCCCAGCCGGTTTTCTTCAATGCGACTCTGACCCTGCCAGACTGTCGGGGTCCTGTCACAGCACAATTCAATTGCGCGGCCTCTCGTTTCTCACCAGTGGAGGGGCTGGCGTCGTGCTGCGTTTTTGAAAGCACTGTGATAAATCAATTACCGTAACCAACACTCCGCAGGCAGGCAGGCAGACGACGAACTGACAGGCATCTCCGCTGATCGTAGCTCTTGCCATCCTCTCTGGAGGAGGCTGACCGGGTGTCTTGAGCCTCGTTTGACCCATCGGCGACCACTTTTGTCGTCGCATGAAATTATGATGAACATGCGCCCCTGGCACCTCCTGATCCCCGCTGCCCTCCTCTGATGTAAGGTCCCACCGACGTGCTGGGAACACCACTGGTCACAGTTCAGGGTGATGCCGTGGGGGTTTGGGGGAGGGGACTCCTTGTACTGCTCTTGTTTACATGTTGAAATGAAGGGTTGGAAAAGGATCTTTTATTTCTTTACAGAGAGTCCCCCGACTTTGATTCTAACATAGCCAAGTGCCGTGCTTTATTGTACACAAGGCCTCTCTTGTCCTTTAGTGGCTCCTGATCTTATTTACCGCTGCAGTTAGAGAAAAACCAATGAGACACTGGCAGCAAAAGAATCCATCGGGCTTTTTGAAGCTGCTCCAAACCGAAGTTTGAAAACATCAAAACAAAGTCGATTTGAGCTTGCTTTGTGACTTGTTTTCTTCTTAAGAGAAATTTCTCCTTCTCCCCCCCCCCCCCCACTCCCACTCACATTCCAGGCATCAAGGAGTTATCCATCACCACTATAAAGGTATTCATTTTTCTTCCCTCAAAGTGAAGTCCTAACTCATTGTTCGAAACTTTTCACATTCAAAGAAAAAAAATCAGACAGCCATGTTATCCTTCAATTTGAGATGTATGCAAATGTGATTTTCAGGCTTTTGGCAAGATGAAATACTGCATCGCAGTTATCTTCAGTGTGGCATCCCTGAGTCGATGGGCATTCGCTGCAGGTAAGGCGAAGACTACGCTGAAAATAATGTGTCGACGGCCAAAAAATATATGCATGTGTATATGTGCAAGTCTAGTCTTTGTTGTTAAAAACAATTTCAATGGAAAAAATATATTTTGAATGCCCTTTTGCTAAGTTTTTGCCCATCATCTCCACCTCCAATCCTGACCCAACAAACTTGTTTGAAATAGATAGATACGTAGAAAAGAACTCCTCCACGATGTTCCTTACTGCTGTAAAACAAGAAGAAGTATTAAATATTGTAAAACCTTTAAAAATAAAAGTCAACTGATTGCTTTAATATTGATATGACAATAATAAAACAGATTATAGAATATGTATTTGTTATAGGTGGACTCCTCTGAACTTTTAAATGCACTTTTCCAAGTGTTTAAACTTTCATGACTTTTTGGTGCGACCTTTCACGCACATATGCAACCTGTCATTCAAAGCTGGTATCTTTCCATCAAAATGAAAATTGCTAAAGTTATTCCAATTTATAAAAGTGGAGAAAGACATCTGTTTACAAACTATAGACCAATATCACTACTACCACAATTTTCAAAAATATTAGAAAAGTATTTTCTCGCAGACTTGATAGCTTTATACAAAAACATGCGCTGTTAAGTGAGAATCAATGCATCGGGCTTTTTGAAGCTGCTCCAAACCGAAGTTTGAAAACATCAAAACAAAGTCGATTTGAGCTTGCTTTGTGACTTGTTTTCTTCTTAAGAGAAATTTCTCCTTCTCCCCCCCCCACTCCCACTCACATTCCAGGCATCAAGGAGTTATCCATCACCACTATAAAGGTATTCATTTTTCTTCCCTCAAAGTGAAGTCCTAACTCATTGTTCGAAACTTTTCACATTCAAAGAGTCTAGTCTTTGTTGTTAAAAACAATTTCAATGGAAAAAAAATATATTTTGAATGCCCTTTTGCTAAGTTTTTGCCCATCATCTCCACCTCCAATCCTGACCCAACAAACTTGTTTGAAATAGATAGATACGTAGAAAAGAACTCCTCCACGATGTTCCTTACTGCTGTAAAACAAGAAGAAGTATTAAATATTGTAAAAACCTTTAAAAATAAAAAGTCAACTGATTGCTTTAATATTGATATGACAATAATAAAACAGATTATAGAATATGTAGTGCGACCTTTCACGCACATATGCAACCTGTCATTCAAAGCTGGTATCTTTCCATCAAAAATGAAAATTGCTAAAGTTATTCCAATTTATAAAAGTGGAGAAAGACATCTGTTTACAAACTATAGACCAATATCACTACTACCACAATTTTCAAAAATATTAGAAAAGTATTTTCTCGCAGACTTGATAGCTTTATACAAAAACATGCGCTGTTAAGTGAGAATCAATATGGCTTCAGGGAAAACCGTACCACCTCAATGGCAGTTATGGAGTTGGTGGAAGCAATAGCCACAAATATAGACAACAAAGAATTTACTGTTGGGGTTTTCCTAGACCTAAAAAGCTTTCGACACAATAGATCACAGTATATTATTGAAAAACTAGAAAGATATGGCATTAGAGGTATAGCGTATAAATGGATAAAAGTTATTTAGAAAACAGAAATCAGTATGTGCAGCTCAATAATAAAAAACGAATCAACTGAAAATCACTCATGGAGTTCCTCAAGGGTCAGTGCTTGGTCCAAAACTATTCATCCTATATATAAATGATATCTGCAAGGTCACAAAACAATTTAAATGTGTCCTATTTGCTGATGATACAACTTTCTACTGCTCTGGAATAAATCTGAAACAGCTCCTGACAACCGTAGAAAACGAATTAAACAAATTAAAAACTGGTTTGACAGAAATAAATTGTCACTTAACCTGAAAAATCGAAGCTAATTGTTTTTGGCACAAGACCAATCAAACACCAAGCTAAAATTATGGTAAACTCAATTGAGATAGAAATAGCGAATGAAACCAAGTTTCTCGGATTAATAATAGACTCAAAACTATGTTGGAAGCCGCATATCGATAACGTAAAAAGAAAAATAGCCAAAACTATAGGGATCCTCTACAAAACCAAGGAAGTGCTAAATAAGAGATCCTTGTACACATTATACTCTTCATTATTATTACCATATATGAACTACTGTGTGGAAATATGGGAAATGCTTGCAAAACAAACACACTCCCGATTCTAAAACTACAAAAAAAGCAATTCGAATTATTAATAGATCAAAATATACGGAACCCACAAATCCATTATTTATCAAATTAAATACGATGAAATTTTATGACCTGGTTGACTACAAAATTGCACAATTAATGTACAAAGCACACAATAACCTGCTCTGCCAAAACATTCTAAAGTTCTTTGAAATTCGAGAAAGCAGCTATGATTTAAGAGGTACCAACTTATTCAAAAACTAAAAACAAGAACAAACATCAAGCAAAGAAGTGTATCTATCAAAGGTGTTAATCTGTGGAATAATCTCAAACGGACCTGAAAATGAGTAAATCGCTTGCTGAGTTCAAAAACAAATTCAAAAAAATAGTACAAACAACCTACATCAATCAGAGTTAAAATGATAAGTTCTAAACGTTAAATATAATGATAAATTAGAACTAAGTTGATAAATAGGGAAAGGTATGGAAATATCCATTATGAATACAAGAAAAATTGACACAAGAGTGCCAGGTGTGTATATATAAATCCGATACACACCAAAAGTAGTAAAAATATCATGGTTAAGGGTAAAGCATGAGCCTTAATAGAGACTTCTATCTTCTTATTCACTTTCTCTTCTGATTGATATAAAAACTATTTATTAGATATAAACACATAACACGGGGTAGGACTAGATAAGTTCTTTACTTCTTCCTATTCCCTTGAACATAACTGTTTTAATGATGACTGTGCTGAATGATGACTGATTTCTCTTACCTTATTATTACTGTATATGTTTTATGTTATGTTCAAATAAAACCAAACCAAACCAAACCATAAACCAAACCAATCCCCATTCAAATAAAATACTCTTCTTGTGTTTCTCAGCAAGACCCGTACACAATGACCAAAGGCTCAGGAGGAGAGCTGGAGGGCTACTGCATCGACCTGATCTCTGAGCTTAGCCAAATGCTCAACTTCAGATACAAAGTGCAACTGGTGAAGGACAACCGCTACGGAATCATGGATTCCAGCGGCAACTGGAATGGAATGATTGGTGAAGTCATCAGAGGAGTAAGTCACCTCACCAGCGCTGGATGGTCAACCCATGCACGTACGCTGTAGGGACAAAAGTATTGGGACACCTGGCAAGGTGCAAAATATAGTGTATTTGGATGGGGTTGAGATCAGGGCTCACACCAGCCCTTTCTTTTCAGGGGATTTTCTTTTCCCCTACATTGTGAATGTACCTGTCACAAAAGAGCTGGTTGGGATTTTCAGAATCTTAACAGGTGGTCTTCCAACACCGTCCTTTAGGAAGCTGACCTGGCGGTGGCACCGCTGACCCTCACTGCCATCAGAGAGCAATATGTTGACATGACAACACCCTTCATGCAAACAGGCATCGGTTTCATTGTGCACAAAGACGTGGCCTGCGACGAGAGCTCATTCAGCCTTCTGGCACCCTTCTCCACGGAGATGTGGGTGGGCATCCTCATTGCGTTTGTGCTCACCGGCCTTTGCGTATTCCTTGTGGGCAGGTATGTGTCACCTTTTGCATTTTGCCATCAACTCATTGCACAACCTGGCATAGAGCAGACGTATTGTAGTCTGTTATGATGTCTGTTGGAGCCACACTGCTGTTTTCACACTTACTCTCACTTTCCAAAACCAACTTCAGTCGAAGACATTAAATTGCCCTTCTTTGTTTAATTTTACTTAAAAACCAAATTGAACAATCATCTTTATTGCCTTTTGGGGGCCGGGGGCTTTATTGCCTTTTATTTGACACTAATATTTTCATTGTTTTAATATTTTCTCAAGACATATTAAGTACAATTACATTTTAGACTGACATGAATCCCCCTTACTCCTTACAGGATCAGCCCCACTGAATGGGCCGAGCCCGACACGGACGAGCCCCAATTCACTTTACTGCACAGCTACTGGTACATCACAGGAGCGCTCACTCTTCAAGGTATCCCAGCAACCAGTTAAACGTAACCACACCACTCTACACTCTGTTGTAAGAATCCTCTTTCTCTTTTCTGCCTGACGTTCCACGCATTCGGCAAGGGAGAAGTTATATTCAGCTGCAGCTTTAGCATGTTCGTGCATTTGGACTCAATTGCAGGGTTACGAATTCCAACTTGCTGAGACTGTACAATTCAAAAATGTACACACGGTATAGTTTATACACAAAAAGTGGAACCTTTACGGTGACACAAATAAAGATAAACACTTAACAGATTCTGATTTTTCTTTTCTTTTAAAGAAATAAAAATGAATGAATCGCTTCCAGGGATGTGGCCATCTTGAATCCTGAACTAACTAAGCAAACAGGCACTGTTTTAAGTAATATTTTTCACCGTCATGTAAGTCTGTATGGAGTTTGCACTGTATGGAGTTTGCGTTTTCTCCCTGGGGTTACATTGTACTTTTGTTTTGAATTGTCTGCCTGTCTGTGCACTTAGGCGCCGGTCCCCACCCGAAAGCTGTTTCTGGAAAACTAGTCAGTGCCATCTGGTGGGTGTTTGCGATACTGCTGCTTGCTTGCTACTTAGCCAACTTTAACTCGGCACTGCACTCCAACAACAAGCACATCTCCATTAAGACCTTTGAAGACCTCGTCAACCAGGACAAGATTGAATTTGGCACAGTGGAAGGCGGATCCACTACGCTTTTGTTTAAGGTGTTCAGTGGCAACAGCGTTATGATGATGTGATCTCGAGGGCACTGAAAGACTTCACGGGGATGCTATTTCTCCTTCTTTGCCGTTCAAGAATTCAAAGAATGCCGTGTACCGGCGCATCTACCAGCACATGGAGCGTAAGAAGAGCTACGTGGCAAGCATGGAGGAAGGCGTTCGTCGTGCGCAGGAAGGAAATTTCGCCTTCATTGGCGAAGCGGTGTCCTTGGACTTGGCTGTGGCTCGCCACTGCAAACTGACCCGTTCAGAGGAAGTCATCGCCATGAGAGCGTATAGCGTCGCCGCACGTCAGGGTGAGTCTCAGCTATTGGTCAGCTTTAGGCAGCCACTAACTCACGGATTCAAAGGCCTCAAACCACTTCTCCAGGGTCCCCATTGGTGAAAAACCTCACCATGGCCATTCTTCAGTTGAGCGAATCTGGCGAGCTGACCTACTTGTGGGACAAGTGGTGGGCCAGCAGCTGCTTGGGAGAGGACGAGACCCGCACCTCAGACAGCCTGCAGCCTTATGACCTGCGGGGTCTATTTCTCCTTCTCGGTCTTGGCCTAGGTGTCGGCCTCCTTTTTGGCCTGCTGGAGCTCCTTGCCACGGCTCGCAGTCGAGCCAAAGAACAGAAGGTAGGAATGGAAACATCTCATTCTGGAAATGGTGCTTGTATTTCAGTCTGGAACTTGTGATGGCAAATGCAGTCTGTTTTTTTTTCTTACCATGAAACAGACTAGGAAGTAAAGAAAATGTTCAATCGCCGTTTTGACTCTTCCTCCCTGCTACAGAAATCATGTTGCTCGATGTTGACCTCTGAGCTTCATCGGCGCTTTGGCGGAGGAGGAGAGGTGGCAGAGCAAAACACATCTGAGAAAAGCAAAGCCTAATGCAAACAAACCACAGACGGAGACAAACTGGGGCTGTTCCCCCCCCCAGTACATACAAACACACTTGCCTCTTAGTGTTTCCATAGTAACACTTACATGTTAGGCGATTATTACAATCTGTCCAGATATCTGAGTTTCACAATAAAACCCACCATTAAGTAACTTTATGATATCAAGGCAAAAAAAAAAGGATCACTAACATTTTAATTGGGAAAATGCTAATCATTACTAATAATGTACGATGTCCTCAATTATAATGATGCCTTTACAGTGTATCTTGCTTAGTTCATTCAAATACATTTTCCACTCTTCAAAATTCGGTTTTCTTTCGCTGTGCACAGTCATGAGCAAGCTCAGAGATTTTACAGGTTGTTCATCATCAGTGGCAATAGGAATATCTGAGTCATGACATCATGACAACAAAATAAATGGGCTTTATGTCGAAAAAGCAACGATTCAATCATCAGAATTCCCAGAACGAATTCCAACCAATTTCACCAAGCTTCAGTGTTCGATATGCACAAGGCCCACACGTGTTTTGCTTTTTGCATGCCTGCCTTTTTGATTTTCATGCCGTGTCCAAACCTGCTTTCCAGTTAATGTTGTTTTGCACACTCATGTTTGACTGTGTTGTAATATATTATAACAAATGACATGCCTTGTCATTGCTAGTGAATTTCATGATTCAGCCTGGGAAATAAAGTTAAAGCTTAAATAAATATTAAGCTTGCCTTTTTTTTTTTAATACACACCTCTGGGAAAACCGATCATATGAGCCAGAATTGGCTATTTTGTTAGGCTATGAAATGGACACCTAGTATTATTCGTTTCACGCAAGTGCGGGATTTCCGTACGTTAAAAAACAAAAAACTACATTAAAAAAAAAACAATGGCATACCAAACATGCAAACTATGGATGAAGTAAATAAAAAGTCCTTCTGAGAAGCGAGGTGCAAGAAAGGTCTACACTCTTCAAGGACAGTTTCAATGGGAAAGAATGCAAGAGCGACCAACAACAGATTCTATAGAAATGTGAGTGTGCATGAGAAAATACAACTACACTTTCAGGGGCTTCACACCCACATAGGAAGGAAGCGATATGGTTGAATGAGCCAAAAGCAACCTTCAAGTCAGACATATGGGATTGAAGGCCAGGTTGAAGACCACAGTGTCAGCGGGCCCAGAGTTGCAAAGGCTGAGCAAGAGAAGATGAGGGAGCAAGGAGAAAGGAATGTCAAAAAGAGAGTCCCATCTGCATCCCCAAAATGACCCTTGACAAGAGTCAAGTCGAAAGTGCAGGAGTCTCAGTATGCCAGGTTGGAAGCGACACATCCAAATTTCCTGCAGAAATTGTATTCACTGACTTTGACAATAAGGATGTGATGCTTAAACAAATAAAAGGAGTACGACTGAGTTGACTTTCCCACTTTCCCCCAAAGCACGCGTGGGTCAACATTTTCAACCATGAACACATCAAGAGGAAACAGCAACCGATTGGCACGTGGTCATCACGAATGCCTCGCTGTGACATGCCCGCCACCTTCTGTTCACCCCATAGGAAGGTTAATTTAAAATGTTTCTCTTTTTGCCGCATATCCAACTTGTACTGTAGAAATGAAGATTCGCGAAGGTGACCTGACCACACCAACATTGTTATGTGCACCCCTAGCTATATGAATGAATGGATGGATGTCATTGCAGTACCCGGTACCCTTTCTGTTGACTGCATGTTGTTCCTCTCTTTCTCCACTTGAGTATGCTGTTGTATTTCTGCTGACAAGCAACAGTCCTCGCTCTCGTCAGACACTCCTGGAAAGCCTCCCGAAACCTTGACTGCACATTGGAAAGTTTCGATGATGTGCCGTCATGACCGTTACCATTGTCCATCCATTGCTATAGTGCCCCCCCCACCCCCCGCCCCCCATTTGGGTCACACGGCTGACACCTATGCACAATTTATTCTCCAGTGAAACTTAGATGTTTGTGTCTGGAACCAGCTAACGCTACATCGAGGGGTCTGAACCGAGATTTAAAGCCGGGACATCTTGACTCGACTGTGAGGCTATCATGCTAAGGCGTAGAAAAAATAGTAGTGTGTTTCCGGTAACATGAAATTTCGGCATAGGGTCGGTAGGTCGGACAAATGTTTTTATTTTTAAATATTTTTGCCACGCCCCATCATAAATGTAAACAAAATAACCATAAAACATAAAACAAGGAGACATTGAAACCCCCTCGCCGCGAAGGAAAACAAACAAACAAACAAAAACTACGGCACCCTGAGGATTTCACGTAACAATAGTTACGGTAGCGTGTCGTTTCCGTGGCGTCATTTTACGGTACCGAAACATAGTTTAACCATTAAAGTCACCGCACGACTTGACTGTGTGATCAACGCGATTTCACTGTGCCTCTGTGTGTTTGTGGTGTGTGGGTGTGTTTCTTCGAATTTACTTTCGTTTTGAGTGTTGGGGGGACGCAACAGATAGGTGCGTATGCGGGTTGCTATTTTAGTCCATAAATTGAGGAATCGCGGATGAAAGTTTGAGATGGCGGCGAAAAAACTCACAAAGGTCAACTAATTACGTCATTTAAGAAATGGCAATGCCGGTCTGATTTTTCGTATGAATCGTCCGAAGGGCGTATAACTAAACTCACCTGTGACGTATGCACAAAACACGAGAGCGAGAGACGGACGACGCGAGGCACGATTACATGGCAAATTGGTCATTAGATTTGTAGGCTAATCGCTGTGAAAAATATTATGAAAAAGTATTGGTTATTCTATAATTTACTGGTTGTAGCATGGTAACTTTATGAATAAAATATTCGTCACAAGGTGTAGTAATGCTAGACTGCAACACACAAACGCGGTCTAAACTATTTTAGGAGATCGCGACGCGCCATGATTCAATGTTGTTGACACACGACGGCAAATGACGCGCATGCTCAATGTGAATATCGCGAGAGTTTGCACCGATGTAAACATCTTTCCTTTTATTATTTACAATTTTGTCTGTGGTTTTATTGTTCTTGTTTTGATTGTAAAGCGTCCTTGAGTGTTTTGAAAGGCGCATATAAATGAAATGTACTATTATTATTATTATTACACAAAAATGTAGAAGGTTTGAAAAAAATGCCGACCGGAACGTTTTTGTTCGAGATAGAAATTCTCGGTCGGTCGGGTTACCGGAAACACACTACTTTTTTTTCTACGCCTAACCATCGCTTCACAATGCGGACACGCATTGTTTTTATTAGTTTTAGTCGTGTGTATGAAAGCAAACTACCATTCTCCAACTTCTGTTTGACCTTTCCTTTTTTTTTATATAGATGTACAGCAATACCGAAAGAAATGCATTTAAAATGAACCCTGAAAGCTCATGTACGATATTAATTGACAAAGAATATGACTGCCACCTTTGCTTTAATTTCAGAAATGTAAGATTTACTTTAAATTTCTTTAAAAAAAAAAAAAAGCATTTTCATTTCATTTTCTTAACAAAAACCTTTGGGGTGTTTTTTTCAATTATTATTTCAGTTATTTTGCTAGCTTTGTTTACTACAATAACCTTGCTGCCACTTTATCCCCAATGGTGTGGTTTAAAAAAATGTCCGTGTCATATCCAGTCATCCATCTTCTATCCCCACTAGTTGCAGGTGTGCTGCAGCCTATCCCAGCTAATTTTGGAGAAAAGGCAGGGTACACTGGTCGCCAGTAAATCGCAGACAACTGTGATCCACCACTAACAAAGACAATGAGAAGTCGAGGTCAAGCCTAGAAATGATCATGCTGAACACGAGCAAAATCTGACACAGACAAATTGTGCATGACACTCGTGTCAACAGTAATGACTCTCGTGTTTTCTACAGAAAAAGGGTTTCTTGGCTCGTTCAAATAAAATGTCATTCCACTGAGAAGCCATGTCATTATTTATGGTAATGCAGGTACTATTCTGTATACACGGTATTCATGCGTCTCCAACAGTCGGGTGAATAGCTGGCAGCATGTTCATTTGAGTAAGTGTCCTCTGGCTGTGTGAAACGACCTGCATGTGAACCTGCTAATCAGCTTCAGGATGCATTGATTTAGTCC
Source organism: Hippocampus mohnikei (assembly GCA_026261675.1). Classification (NCBI taxonomy): domain Eukaryota; kingdom Metazoa; phylum Chordata; class Actinopteri; order Syngnathiformes; family Syngnathidae; genus Hippocampus; species Hippocampus mohnikei. The sequence goes on from JAKGUB010000284.1 coordinate 14,106,562, forward strand.
CGGCAGGAGAGGCTGACAGGATGAGGCTGAGAAGGCAGGGATGGAACACGATACGCTGCATCCATGAGAAAGAGTATGCACGTGAGAGGTAGAGTGGAAAAAGACAAGTATTGATTTGGTGGCAGGCGGCTCCTGACAGCTGTGCTAAGATAGCACACTCTCCCTCTGCCACAGTCTGCAGCTCAGCTGACAGGGAAGTGCCTAAGAAGATTAAGCTGTAAATCCCACAGATTTCCTGCCGCCCCCTCGGTGCCTTATACCGGCGCCATCCCATCCCCCATCAGCCAACAAACTGTCCCTGTTCTCACAATTATAAGCCTCCTTATTAATGCGTATGACATTGATTTGAATGATTTCAGGTCTTCATGGCAAACGGTATGAAAGGATCACCACTGGATCAAAAAGCGGTAGTTCAGGTGGAGGATGCTTTCGGCAATGACTTGAGCGTTCATTTCATACTTGGCAGCTCTTTCCTTCCTGTTGAGTCATAACTACGGCAACACAAGTGGAGCAGAGACCAAAACACCCGACAGCGTTGGGCGATACTATTCCACCAAAGGCCTGTGGGTGTATGAAGAGCGCGTTCCAAAAAGGGTGCCAACTGCTCGACACAACAAGCGTTATCTCATCTCGCTGATCTGGTGGGTCACTGCCTCACTTGGCACCAAAGCAAGCAAAAAGTGAAAATACAGTTGATGGACTTTTTGTCACAAACCTATATATACATCATTGATCAGCGATAACATAAAATTGGACCCCTTTCAAAACTCTGACAGGCTTGTGAGCGGGGCACCCGATTTGTACCAAAAATTAAAAGCACCCTTCTCAAAAGTATTATAAATGTTTTCTTTTTCGTTCGTAATCCTAATATAAAATTGACTACCTACATGGGTAGCAAAGACACTCAATACTGTTGTCATGATGTTATAGCAATTTTGCAACATCATAGAATGTAAAGTCCCGAACATAATTATTGTTTTGAACCTTATGGTTTAATTACAATATACATACACACACACACACACACACACACACACACACACACACACACACACACACACACACACACACACACACACACACACACACACACACACACAGCCTGAGCTCTTCTTGAGTAAGACACAAAACACTTGACACACTATTGCAAGACGCTTTCTCCCATTCTTTACGGATCATCTCTACCTACATTGGCTTGAATGGGAGGTGGCCATAACACAAGAAATGTTTCTCTGCCGAACGAATGAATGAATGATGGACATTTCTGAACGCATTTAAGAACTAGCAGGTGGATGTTTTAAATAGTGATGCAATTAAATAGTGAAGCACTAAAAGAGTATGCGGGAATGCCCCCGTCTTATTCCTGATTCCTCTGTTCACTGCTTCTCCTGCCGCCCTGCGCCTGTCAATGAGTTCAGAATTAGACATTCTAACAGGCATGTCACCACTTTGAACTGAAGGCTTGAAGTGCTTTGAGTCTGCTGCTCCCTTGGATGCGCCAGGCAAAGTCTGCACATTGATCTCTCTGACTTTGACACTCTCCCTCTTTTCTCACTCATTCCTTCTCTCGCCGCTGGCCTACTGCTCTGTTTTCAGGCTTCTCCTCTTCTCTCCTCTGCACTCCATTTATGAAATGGATCAGAAAAGTTCTGAGACGGACAGGTGTTGCAAAAACAAGTTTGGCCCATGTTGGCCAGACTATCAACGCGCACGCCCCCACCCCCAAATCTTATAAAATGTGCTTTGTTCAGGCATGAGCAGAGGCAAAATTTGTGGTAGGACAGCTAGTGGCTGCTTTACCATGACAACACAGCTGTTCACAATGCTCTGAGTTAGTGTTGTAACACGTACGATTCTTGTTGGTCTTGACAAAATTTGGAGCGGCAGGAGAGGTCTCCCAAAAGGAAGTGGCTTTTTCTCATCTACAATTTTTTTCTCTGCTAAAGGGAGCTTAACGGCCTTGAAATATACGGTACATTGACGTGTAATTTGCCAAAGACACTTGTTTCACAATCACACCCAGGCCATTTTATGTGGACAGAAATGAATCTGTGTTCAGAGTTACATGTAATTTGCTCCCAAACATCACGGCATCCCATAAGCATGTTCCACAGCAAACACTTCGTATGTGGATCAAAAGCACAGTGAAAGGCTGCTTTACGTACACACACAATATTTGAAGATACAGCGTAAAAGATATCCTAAAAAAGTATTTGAATGAGACATGGTAGGAATAACCATTTGTGAAATGGCAACGTTATCCATAGAGTTGTTAATGTACATGAACAGAAGTAAAACCTTCATATGTGAAAAACCCTCGTGAAAAACTCCATCCTTGCAGAATGTCAAAGCAAACAGACAACTGAATTATGTAACTGTGGTCTTCACTTTTTCTAAGAAAAAAAAACAGAATGGAAAACATAAATCCTCATTTGAGTAAGTGCATTTTTTTGTCTTGCTCTCGGTTTGGGTTACTCCTTTGGCCTCTCCCGTGTTAATACACATGTCTTGGGAGGCCTTTTGCTCTTTTTACTTCATCAAACCTACCAACAACAGACAGTCAGTGTGGAGAAATGAGGAGGTGCCATTTGTTGTTGCCCCTTTTGAAAAGACGGCGACAGTGAGAGAGGGATCGCGCTGACACCAAAAGCACCCCATGGCGGTGACCTTGGGACCCCCCTCGACCCCCTGCCTCCTTCATTGAAGTCTGCAGATGTGCCAGCCTGCATGATAATGGCTTTCACAGGAGGAGCCCCTTACAGTGCCGATCTATAAATCACACAGGGGACACAGAGCTGACTGAGCCTTCTGCGTTAAGCATTTTCAACTCTGTGCATTTATGACTGTGTGTGCACGCGTGCTTGCGTGCGTGTGTGGGCACGTGCGCATGCACGCGCTGCTCATGGAGATCCGTGTTGCATTATTGATAATTCTCAGGAGAGGGCTGAATGTGTGAATAGTAGCAGTGGCAGGGGAGAGTCGAGGAGCAGGTGGGAATGGTTGCAGACAGATATCAGAATGCTTGGGTGCATTTGGCTGACCTGCCATGCATTGACACTCACATCCAGCGAGACATCTCCAACTTCTAATGCTGACAGGTGAGGTCTCTGGAGAACAGCAGGGAAGTAGGTGAAGAAGCAGGAGGACGGCACAGGGCTTTGTGAAGGACATTGATGTGACATCTGCTTGGCGGCATGTGGAGCTACTGGAACTGATGGAATTGGAAGGTCGAGAGAAGGCAATACTGGCTTTTCGTTTTTAGGGCTGACGTGATTCATGCTTGTATGACCTGCACAATTTACACATCGGTGACAAATTAAGACCTCCATAAATCAGAAAGGAAGCTACAAAAGAACAAAGGAACGCAGTAGTTCAGTTGTTAGCAGTGGCGCCTCAAAGTGAGGTCTCATCTGTTAAATTGTGGAGTTTGTACGTCGGGCTGCAACTAATGATTATTTTAGTAATCGCCTAATCTGTCAATTATTTTGTCAATTAATCAATGAATGGGATTTTTACAAAAGTATTGATTCCTGTCCCTTCATTTATATTATTTCAAAATGACTGTGTAGAAAATGCAGGAATTACTTATCATTCAATTACTCGTTTGTACTGCAACATGTCAGAAAATAGTAATTGTATTTGAAAGTAAAAGTGAAAGGTTAATTGGATTCAACACAAAGGTGATCGATCTGCTCTCATGCAGAAAGACAATCGGACAATATTTACTGTTGAGAAGCAGATATTCTGAGGATTTGAACAAGTTTTAATTAATAAAGCTATATAAATGATTCACAATCAAGAAATGGTTTGTGTGTACCTAAATATATTTTTGATGCGGATTTCAAAAGTCTTTACTTTTTTTTTCTTACAAAGCACATCAGTTTGTTGAGATTCTTGCATTATTTGGAGCCTGTTACTGAACTTTACCCTTATTTTATAAATATTGCTAAATATATGGATGGCTCGATTTTACTATATCGCATTATTTTATTATTATATTCGTAATAGTATTAAGAAACCCTGATCACCTAGAGAAAAAACTAGGGCAGATTCATAATTGGCACAAAAAAAAAAATACCGGTAATCGAGAAAAGATTATTTGCATGTCAGATCAAACATTTTGTAAAAATATTTGACCAGTGTTAGCGCTTAATTTCACAATCGATTAATTGTCGATTAAGTGCGCCTCGACTCTACATCATAGGCCAAAAGAAGTTTAGGTCAGCTCAAAAAAAGAAAAATCTCACTTTTCACCATATGTGTGGATGACTACAAACTCCAAAGAAAAGAAACAGCCTTCATCATGTGTAAGCATACTGGATGTAGTGTACATAACATAAAGATAATTTTCTTATATGCATCGTGTTTTTTATATCACACTGGATTGGGCTAGATACAAATTAAACAGAGTGTTGGGTTGGTGAATGATCAGGAGAGACCACGAACCGTTCAGTCACTTTTAATAATAGTATTGTAACTCAGGTTTTCATATTCGGCACTCTCCTACATCTGCGTAGCGGACTGTTCCCTTCCTTCGTTCGTTTTCTCTTCTCCCGTCTCGCAGGTCACTCTTTCAGATTCTTCGTAGTCCTCCACACACTGGTGCTACCTACTGGTAGGGAGTGGTACTGCCAGTAATGCTCAACATAACACAGAGGTGTGCGGTGTTGCTAGTACCTGAGTCGCGCGAACTCATAAAGAACTGACAGGATTGCAAATGGTCGTAATTGGCGTCTGTCAGCAGTGGAACCTCTTGTGGTAATGACTGCAGTCAGCGAGACAGCCCCTCCTCCCCCAGACACTGCTTATTGATCTTCACTCTTTTTCCCTTTTTCCATCATCATCCACTTGCTACCATTCTGGGCCAATATACATATCTGTGTATATATATCTGTGTATATATATATATATATACATATATATATATATATATATATATATATATATATATATATATATATATATACACAGATATATATACACAGAATATATATACACAGAATATATATATATATATACACAGAATATATATACACATATATATATATATATATATATATATATATATATATATATATATATATATATATATATATATATATATATATATATATATATATATATATATATATATATATATATATATCCCCATCCCCCAGCTACCAGTTGATAAGAACTCAATTTGTTCCAAAGTAGTAATGCAGATTCAGACTGCTACATTTCTTTAGTTGGGAATCAGGTCCTTCAAGCAGATGAAACCAAGGTCATTGAGGATTTGTGGTGTGTAATCCAATTCAAACAAATTCAATATATTTCAATGATCAAGCACATTATCTGATCACAGGCCAATAGGGCATGCATTCCATTCAATATAGTGTAGGTGCCTGCCGTAAGATCCACAACAAGCAGCAGAAGAAGGTACAGGAAGTGCATTGAGGGGCATCTCCAGTGAAGAAACTCAAAACGTGGTGATGTCCATGGTCTCCAGATGTCATTAAATGCAAATGATTTCAATCGTAAAATTCTGGTTTGATTTACAGTAATGCCCATTGTCCCCTGACAGTTTAGGGACCATACCCTCGTGTTGATGTAGTTATATTTAATAATTTCTATTTTAGTGTTTGCATGTTCTCCCCGGGCCTGCGTGGGTTTTCTCCGGGCACTCTGGTTTCCTCCCACATTCCAAAAACATGCATGGCAGTCTGATTGAACACTCTAAATTGTCCCTAGGTGTGAATGTGAGCGTGCATGGTTGTTTGTCTGTGTGTGCCCTGCGATTGGCTGGCAACCGATTCAGGGTGTCCCCCGCCTACTGCCCGAAGACGGCTGGGATAGGCTCCAGCACCCCCCGCAACCCTAGTGAGGATCAAGCGGTTCGGAAAATGGATGGATGGATATTTTAGTGGTTATAACAATTGCCTAAAAACCTCTGGATCTAACTGTTACATCAGTTACATGTTCTCAAATTTAGAGTGGCATTACGCTGTCAGATTGACGTTTACACAGTTTATTACGGAACTAATACCTTCATAACGTAGGATGTAGCGACATGATTTTACATGACATGGCCCATTTTAACAGGCAGATGGTGTATCTGTCATGCATGCTAATAGCGCTTGTGCAACATATGCATGAGATGGGACCTGAACAGCCTCCTGACTGCTTGTGAATACCCACATCTGATGTTGTATGTTAATCTGCTAACCTTCAGGGCACCAGGAACAGAAACCAGCTTGGGAGAACCAGAAGAAGCTTCTCTACACACAGCAAAAAAAAGCTTTGAAGCAATCTTCTTTCTTCCCTGTACTCAAGGGCTCTTAATGAGTGTGTTACTTGATACTTAGTATAGAAAAGGGAGATTGGAACTACAGTTTTAGTGTGTGTGTGTGTGTGTGTGTGTGTGTGTGTGTGTGTGGGTGGGAGGGCGGGGATGAATGGTCTTGATTAGTCATTGAAATAGCTTTGCATAAGACAGGTGGAAGAGAAGGAATAGAAGCAATGTCTTGGAGGTTGTCCAGAACTAATTTTGTACCGAAGACAGCGGAAGAATATGGGAAGCTGAAAATGGAAGCACACAAGCTCTTTTGCTGAAGTCACAAACGAGCGGCCTTAGCGTAGCATTAGGGGGGGAAAAAAATCAATGATGATAATACAAGGAAAAAAAGAGGCAGTGTGGTGGGCTAGCGGTTAGCAGAGCTGACACACTGTTCTGACATTCGGGGTTCTCAGCGCCGTCCTTCATGTGTGGGGTTTGTATGTTCTCCATATGCTAGCTAGCACTCAACCAAACAAGCCTTTGTACCCGAACAAAAGCTTGTTTGGTTGAGTGAAGACTGTCCATATGTGCGAATGTGAGTGCGAAGGATAGGTGCTATACGATTGATAGGTGAGCGTACCCCGTCGCTCATTCAGCTGCGATAGACGACAGCTCACCGACGTTGCATTGATGGATAACAAGAGAAATGATGACATTCACTTATTTTTTTTTTGTGCACTGCCATTTGCTACTTCTATCTTGAGGTCGTTCTCATTCTCTTAACCACACTTGGTAGAAGATCAATGGTTAAGTTGCTTGTTTGTTATTTTATATGAAGTGAAAATGAAGGATTTTGAGGTATTGTTTTTTTTTCTTAATGACGGTAAAAACAAATGCAAACAAAACAAAGCATCAGTGAATGCAACATACGGGGGCTGCCTGGCTAAAAGTACCATCTTCAAAAAAAAAATCAATCAAAAGCAAAGTACGGCAACATCGAGCTTTGAGGTAGAGTATTACTTAGCTGAAGTGGCATTTACCACGCGGCAAATTGAAACAAGCTGATGGTTCTCTTGGATGGTTGATTTTGAACAATGAACATAGATTTATTTACTTTTTTTTTTCAATCCAGGCTTCCTTGGTCATATTTTCTGAAAGAGGCGAAAACAAGCAAAGTAATTGCAACCTGTAGATTGCCAAGACGCAGACCAGTGCTAAATGACGATGTCATCCTTTTTGCATCGAGTGGACAAATAGGATCAGCTGGCATGGAAGCGGCATGTCTCTGCCGACCCGCTGGCGATAGCCGAGTATAACCGAAAAGATATCATCCAGACGCCGTCATCCATTATGCCAAGCCTTGCCAGCTACAGATTTGCATATGGAAATGACAGAAGTGTTTGAATAGAATTCACGCTTTACCATTATTGCCTTCTTTATGCATTCACAGATCACCGGATTGGTTCTTTTCCGCTTGCCCACACTAACACTGAGTCAATGCTTCAGAATCTTTGACAAGTACGAAGAAAATTTTTATGTCAGGAGCGACTGGAACCTGTTTTGATTGGCTGTCAACGTGGGCGTGCCTACGCATTTGTCATGACTGTCGGTGACAAAAAGGCAGTGACAATATCATTTTGCGAAACACTACTCGTGCCAGTTTGTCTGTGTTCCTGTTTTCTTTTGGCTTTTCAGACATGGCGGCTGACTCAAATTTAATCCTGTTATTGGCCTCATTCTGCTCTTAAGACATCTGCGGGATGGAGCAGGATGTACTCAGGAATTGCCTGTGCATCTCTTGTCAAGTCTGTGAGAGGGATTTAGACAGAATGCAAACAAAAATAGCCCATTTATGTGTCAGAGTTAAAAGGAAAACATGCGAGCCTACACTGAGGCCATTTTGCCTCACCTCCCGAAAGAGCACAACAATAGCGTAGACCCATCTGTCAACATATTTGTTTTTTTTTTGTTGAGGTCCATGTTCTTTATCAGTCCATAAAACCTACACTACTTCTTGTACTTATACGAATTACCACTAACGGTATTCCCGGTGTTTAACAGGCACCACTTGATTGGCCTGTTCTGACAAACCCCCATTTCCAATGCAGTTGGGATGTTGTTTAGAACATAAATGAAACAGTCTTGGACAGATATTCATCCTGTGCACAGGTGTCGAAGTCCGGTCCTCGAGGGCCGGTGTCCTGCATGTTTTCCATCCCTCCCTACTGCATCACACCTGATTCAAATGATCAGGATCACTATCAGGCTCTGACAGAGATTGCTGATGAGCAGATCATTTGGATCAGGTGTGTTGCAGCAGGGAGGGACACCTGTGCAAGTGTACAGTATTATGTTGAAAGTTACGAATATAGGTACATAAGATTAGGACTGAATGCAACAAAATATTCGAGCCCTTATGACCTCACCTACTACATTCGAACTCAATCATTTTCTTGCATTTCCAAAATACATGTGAATGATCCACATCCATTTCCAACTTTTTTTAAGAACACCTTTTTGTGAAAGCATTGATTTCAAACTGAGTGAATATGGCAAAAGATAAAGTTTAACAAAACAGGAAACACAATGACAAGCATATCCTCGTCGCAGTATCGCTATGCTGACGCCTCACGACTGGAGAATATTTCTATCCCCATGACAAGAGCTTCGAGTCGGAAGTGGCTCTCCAAGCAGTACAAAGTGTGGAGGCAACTTGAACTGAACCAAACTTTGATTGTTGACTCTTGTCTTAGTTGTGATGGGGAATGTGTCTCGGAGAATATTAACGTTCGATTACCTTCCTCGAGGTTATCTCCTGCTCTCTGAATTCCTCATGAATTCACTTTATGTATTTACTTTCGACTGTTCTTTTGACCGTTAAAATTTGATCGCATCAATTATTAGATCATGCTTATTGCCCTCCGTTCCCTGCCTTTACTTAGTGGCTTTTAGGTTGTCACCTGGACTTTCATGCCAAAAGCTTTGAAAGCTCTGGAGGGCCATCATCTCCCCCGTCACATGAGCATTTGCGGAGTCTAAATCAAGCAAGTGTTTCAGAGGCTGACTCACTCCTCCTGCAGGCTGTGTGGGAGTCTGGAAGCTGATCAGTCGGCCTGAAGCTTGCGGGTGGACGGGTTGCCACCTCCAGCTACCTGGACGCTGGAATGAGAGTACAATGCACATGCAAGCAAGTCCATCAGTCACACTTGCATGCATCAATTTACTATGGAGGTTCAATTCCATTCGTATCTCGATATTTAACCACAGTTCATATATTATATATTCATATATTATATTAGATATTTAACACGATTCTTTTTTATTTTTTATATATATATGTATATATGTATATATGTGTGTATATATATTTTTTTTTTTTCTACATGAGCGAATTAATATTTATACATTTTTAAAAAGTCCGACATACGTGATTTGATTTTTTAATAATATTATATTTATATGGTTTATAATTAAAAAACATGATCAATACATTTGTCAGAGTAAGTTGTCCTGGCCCACTTCAATTCACAATAGTTATGGCTTTGTTTATGAACGTGCACGTTCACGTTCCTGTCAATTCCAATAGATCCTCATAAAAGTGGAATTTTGAACACATGAAATTTTATACTTATGTATAATAACTATACTTTGTGTAAATGTACAGATAATGAGTTCTGCAAACATTCGCCTCATGATTTACACTTTGATTTTGATAATGTATAAGAAAACCTTTATTTGTCTCACAATGAATTCCCAATTTACAGCAGCAAAATTATGAAAAGGAGAAAGTAGAAAACAAAAAGTATATCAATAAATATATATATATATATGGATCGTCTCGGTGCCTCTTTGTTGGAGCCTTCTCCTTGATGTATTCATGGAGCTTGGATGTTTCATCCTGGACAGTGGCTCTCACACTCACTAGTCCCCGGCCTCCTTCCTTTCGGCTTGTGTACAGTCTCAGGGTGCTGGATTTGGGATGGAACCCTCCATGCATGGTTAGGAGCTGGTCTTAACATCCGTGGTCTGAATCTCTTCCTTTGGCCACCTGATTATTCCTGCAGGGTATCTGATCACTGGCAGGGCATAGCTGTTTATTGCCCGGTCTTATTCTTGCCATTGAGCTGGCTTCTTAGGACTTGCCTCACCCGCTGGAGGTATTTGGCGTAGCCGCTTTCTTTGTTGCCAGTTCGAGGTTGCCATTGGCTTGTGGTATACCGAGGTACTTGTAGCTGTCCTCAATGTCTGCTATTGTTCCTTCAGGAGTGAGACCCCTTCAGTGCGGACTACCTTTCCTCTCTTAGTCACCATCCGACTACATTTCTCAAGCCCGAATGACATCCCGATGTCGCTGCTGTAGATCCTGGTTGTGTGGATCAGGGAGTCTATGTCCCTTTCGCTCTTAGCATACAGCTTTATGTCATCCATGTAGAGGAGGTGACTGATCGTAGCTCCATTTTTGAGGCGGTATCCGTAGCCTGTTTTGGTGATTACTTGGCTTAGGGGGTTCAGTCCTATGCAGAACAGCAGTGGGGAGAGTGCATCACCTTGGTATATGCCACATTTGATGGACACTTGGGTAGCGGCTGGATAGCTCAGTTGGTAAGGCATCGGTTTGGCATACGGGAGACGGTGGTTCGAATCCCGCTTGGGGCAAAAATGAGCACATAACATCATCCAGTGTGGGTCCTTGGGCAAGATCCTTCACGCTAATGCCTACCTCATACAATGATGAGAGACAATAAAATGAATGACATGCCGGCTCAGACGTCGCCCGGCCAAACAAGGTCTGCGTCAGGTGCTGGGGAACCAGAGCACCTTGATGAAAAATGGGCTACTGGAACAAAGCGGAGATGGGCGAGATGCGATAACATGGCTCTGTTGGAATGCTACTACTCAAGCAACCCTAGTCAGAGGGGTTACATGCAGAGAATGCAGGCTGAATGGTTACTTCGAAACCCACAGTCACGGTTGACCACGAAACAACTAGTAACTCAGTGTTCCAACATCCACAAACGGCAATTGCTGTCACAACTTGAGATTGATGAGGTACAACGCAGGTTTCATGGTGAAGGGCCCCAGGCTGCCAGATCAGAGGAGGAGGTCATACCAGAGATTGGGAGGCAAGCCCCAATGAATGCATATGATGAGATTGGGAGGCCAGCCCCAATGAATGAAATGCTGAGCAAGGCAGCAACTGACCTGAAAGCTAAGATCATGGCGAGGATGAAAGCTGGGCAACCTAGAAACCGATTACAACGGCTATGTGAAGTACCACCTGAAAGTCTCATGGAAAGTGTGAATGCAGCACTGAGGGCGATTCCTACCACAACGATCACCAAAACCAATGAGCTGATATACGCTTCAGCATCAGTGATCCTAGAAATCCTTGGCTATCGGAGCAACTATGAGACACGTTACCCAACATGGAAAAGACGGTTGGAGGCTAAGATCAAGGCGGCTCGGAAAGATGTGAGTCAATTGACGGAGGCCCAGAGAGGTGTGATGAAAAGGCCGATACCTGAGAGGTACACCCAGATGACCATACCTGAAGCACTCGAAACTGCCAAACAAAGGCTCCAAGCCTTGTCCAGTCGCCTAAAGAGGTACACGAAAGAGAATGAGGCCAGGCGAATAAACAGGCTGTTCGCAACACAACCTGCGAAAGTGTATGCTCAGTGGCAGGGTCCTAACAGCAGAGCTGACCCACCAAGACTGGAAACTGAAAGGTACTGGAAAGGAATATGGGAGAGGGAGGTTGCACATAACAGCAGTGCACAATGGCTGGTGACCCTGAGAGAGGAGCACAGCAACCTCCTGAGCAGAACCCAGTTACCATAACAGTGGCAGACATACATATATATATATATATATATATATATATACCGGTATATATATATTAGCATATTAAAAATGTCTATTCAATAGCCTGACAGCAGTCGGGAGGAATGAGCGGTGGTAACTCTCCTTGCAGCGCGGGTGTGTCAGTCTCTGGCTGAAGGAGCTGCCCAGTGCTGTCTGGGTGACCTGGAGGGGTTGGGGGGGGTCTGTCCATCATAGCTGTTAGCCTGGCTAGCATCCTCCTGTTGCCCACCTCCTCCAGAGTATCCAGGGAGCAGCCCAGGACAGAGCTGGCCCTCCTGACCAGTCGGTCCAGTCTTTCTCGGTCCCTGGCTGAGATGCTGCCTGACCAGCAGATTATGCCATAATGAATGGCTGAGGCCACCACAGAGTCATAGTTCTGCAGGCACCAGTCCACGAAGTCCTCCGTCAGTTCCCTGTACTCCCGATCATCTCCGTCCATGATGAGGCCGACGATCGCGGAGTCATCACAGTATGACGATAGACAAGAACATTTCATGTGATAAAGCCTCTGATTACAAAGGAGCTGTACATAGTCGAATTGAAGGCTGTTAAATTAGCATCATTAATATTGCTTTAAAACCCGCGCTGGCAGGTTAATGATCATCTCAGACTGACTCAGACAGCTACGGGCGGAGGATAAGCGGCTGTTTCATGTTTCATCTTGAAATCTATCAAAGAGATAAGGAGGGAGTGCCGTGCTTTGTTTTTTTTTTTTGTCAGCCACTTGCTCTTACGACCACTAACAACAATTACAAATAAATTTGTGGCAGTAGTTTCTGTAAATGTTTGTTTTAAAGACTTTTAGATACACTGGAGTCAAATATCCAAGAAAATATTTCACCGTTAATGTAATAATTTAATGATATGTATTGTGTATTCCTGACGCGATGGACACAACAGGTGAGACTGGGAGCAACAACATCATCAACACGCACCACTAGCACTGGAGCCCCACAGGGATGTGTCCTCTCTCCACTGCTCTTCTCCGTCTACACAAACGATTGCACCTCAACAAGTCCAGCTGTCAAACTCATAAAGTTCGCAGACGACACCACGGTCATCGGTCTCATCAAAGACGGCGACAAGTCTGCGTACCGACAACAAGTGGAGCAGCTGGAGATTTGGTGCAGCCGACACAACCTCGGGCTGAACACGCTCAAGACTGTAGAGATGATCGTGGACTTCAGGAAACATCCTTCTCCAGAGTCGCCCCTCACACTATCCAACTGCCCTGTGTCAACCGTCGAGACCTTCAAGTTCCTGGGAATCACAGTCTCCCAGGACACGAAGTGGGAAGTCAACACCATCTCCATCCTGAAAAGGGCCCAGCAGAGGATGTACTTCCTGAAGCATGGCCTGCCACAGGAGGTGCTACTTCAGTTCTACACGGCAGTCATCGAATCAATCCTGTGTTCTTCCATCACGGTTTGGTTTGGGGCCGCCACAAAGAAGGACAAAATCCGACTCCAACGGACAATTAGGACGGCGGAAAAAATCATTGGCACCGCCCTACCCACTCTTGAGGACTTGCACACCGCAAGAATCAAGACAAGGGCACGGAAAATCCTCCTGGATCCCCCGCATCCTGCCCACCACCTTTTCCAGTTACTCCCCTCAGGCAGGCGCTACAGATCCATGCGCACCAAATCCAGCAGACACTTAAACAGCTTCTTCCCTCTAGCCATTAACTCCCTAACAGTCACTGACGTAGTCACTCTTCTTGTACAACAAATATTGTTACTGGTCACTCTAAAATGGTTCAATGATTTTCTGCACCAACTGTACAAACTGTAATAGTATTGTATTCTACCACTGATCACTTTAGCTCTGCTTGAAACTACGGTTCACTTACATTATGAAATGTCCTTCCATACCTATTTGTCATGTTCTTGTTTATGATGATACTAATGCAGCGTGTTATACCGGAGACAAATTCCTTGTGTGTTCTACATACTTGGCCAATAAAGATGATTCTGATTCTGATGTGAGTAGTTACATGTTATTATCACTGATTTACAGTCATTAATAAAATAAAATAAACATGACTATCCGTTCTCTCCTGGTCCAACACTCAAAACTCCCTCAGTCAAACATCTTAACTCTTTTTGTTTGTTTGTTTCTGATTGATTATTTAGTTAGCAGGCCACTTTTTGATTTAACTCACAAGTATCCGTGTTGTTTATTTGGCACATTTTAAGGAAAGGGTTGCTATTCCACTTTTTTCAATGATTGATTATGTGGTTATGTGAAACATTGGGAAATACGGACAGTGACAATTCTCTCGTTCTCCACGAAAATCACCCTCCTTGCAGCTTGAACTCTGGATATGTCGAAGCCACTTACAGTCCGATATGAACAGCTTGGGAGTTAGAAGAAAAGCTTCCCGCTCTCTACAAAGTGGAACCCCACAGGAGGTTTATTTCTTGCCGTTTTAGTCATGACTGAAAGAGACAGGCCAGATGAAGGCAAACAGAATTAGCAGAAGACTTCCAATTGACCAGACAGGAAGAAGATAAACATCAGGGTCGTCAAAATCAATTAGTGGAAACAAAGAAGAGCACCTTTCCAAAACCTTACCGATCCATCTCTTGTTTTTAACATTCATCTTAATAACATTTGTACTTGTAAACAAACCCGCATGAAGTGCCACCCTGTTGTTATTCAGTTATGAAATTGATGGGAATTGACGCACATCCGTTTTCTACATCATTAAATTCGCGGGTGAACTGGATGACTGACTGGGTGAGAAGTGTGGTGGCACCCTGGACTGGTCGCCAGTCAAGCGCAGCAAACATGAACTCATAATTATTTTTGTGTATTTAGTGTGTGATTGCCTTGAGTGCTTAATTTGGTGCCCTGTGCACAATGTGAGCAGCCTCTGCTTTGTCAGTGCAACACCCAAGAGTGTGCGCATAAATACTGTGAGGCATTTATTTAGTTCTGGCCTCTGGGCATATTATGACTGAGGATTCCTTCGGCCTAGGGACAAGGACGCCCCACTTGTTTATTCTGTAGCCGAAAATCACAATGCATTGGTGTCACAATGTTTAACATATTTCCCATCTCATCCCAGTAACAATCGAGTCACCAATCGTCAAATTTGGGAACACAGACAGCTAACCGTATGGACTGAACGCTTTCTGTGATTGGATTTCGGTCTTGTTTTCCCCTTTTGCTCCTTCAATGGGTTAATAGTGGCGTACGCTGCACGCACTTGCACGTCCTCTATCTGCATGTGTCATCTTCACAGCCGGGGCCAATCCCGCAGGAGTGCTGCTTCATCAAGTCTGCTTGCTAGTGGGTAGCAAAGGGCATCATCATCAGATTAGCCTCTGATCACTCATCCTAAGTAATTATCCCTGCACAGGCTTCTGCAGTTCACAGACATAATTGATTTAATGGAGTGTGTGCACTCACTCACTCTGTCTACATCTTTGTCTCTCTACTTCAAGTTCGCTCCAGATGAGTAATGTTGTAATGCAGGAATAGGCAGCTTAAATACTGGGGCGGGCAACAGTTTTTCGTCAGTGCTACTGGGGCCATATAGGAGAGGACAAAATATGTGCTCTTAGTAGATTTCATTTTTCCTGATACATTTCTCAATCCACGATTCAAAATCTAAATGATTTGAAGCAAAGGACAAAATAACCACGTGATTACCCCCTCACCTCCCTCTCTCCCGAGCGTAAAGGGCTCTCTTGCATAAACATTACCATTCAAGGACAGCACAAAACTGCTGAACAGCAAACCATTAGGTGTAAAAATTAAGTTTGTGTATTTTTTTTGTTGTTGTTATGAATTCACAAAAAACTGTTATATAACTGAGTTGTTCGTGCTGAATGTTAGTCTAAAACTGCAAAAAAAAATATTAGGCCTACTCATGTACAGTATTCGTATCTGGCATTATAAGACATGGAGCTGTGTCTGCCATCTAGTGGTGAATGGTGAAATAAAAAAATTCTTGGTATGTTTGAATCCCTTTAACACTAACCCGATGCTACAAGTTCTGTGCATTGAGACAAGGTCAATGGAAAATTACTGACCAAAATTACTTTTCAAGGTAACTGTGTGGCAACACCGAGAATATATCACGGCGTCCTGCAAATAACAAGATGATCATTATGTCAGTCATTTATTTCACAAAACCGGAATAAGCTGTGACGTGATGTGTATGATGTCACAGCGTTATGAGCCAAGAGCCCACTGGGTGCCTTAGCTCAATGATGGCTGGGAAACACCGCTTTACATACAGTGCCATTGTGGTTGATACAGCAGGGTAGAAACAAGAGATTTGGAATACCCGGTAGATGAGTTCTCTGGCTACCCTTCACAACATTTCCCAGTGAAAAAAGTTGGCTATCATGCGGGGCAGAAATGTACGATTCTTGCTGCTTGGCGGGAAAGAGGAGCTTTGTGTCTTTCTGTATTTAAGGATGACATAACAGAATCATTGACATTGTCATGATTTGGACTTGTAAAGCTCATCTCTGCTCCGCAGCAGAAGCTGATGTCACGCTCAGGTAGCATTTGACCTTGTTGTTGCTGAGAGACAGTCAAGGCCATTTGCACACTTCTCTGAGCAGCGACGATTCTCTTTCAGTTAAGTTTGTATCGCAAAAGAAACCCCATCGTTTCACTGCTCTGAAAAAAGTTTTGGGTGAATTTGATCAATTTCATGTCATCAAGTGGTTGTATAAAATTCGATCACGTGGAGCCAGATAGTCACACAGCCAGACTTTTCAAGTGGAATATACATCTGCCGATACTTTAAAAATGTATCTGGATGCAACCACTTCTATCCATCCATTTTTAAAATCCGCTTATCCTCACAAGGGTCGCGGGCATGCTGGAGCCTATCCCAGCTGTCTTCAGGCAGTAGACATGGTACACCCCGAATTGGTTCGCAGCCAATCGCAGTGTGCAACCACTTGACGAAATGAAATTGAGTCAATGCGGCACACCATTTTTTTAATTCAGTATGGACGGGGGATTTCAGTTCGACCACGTGCAGAGCACAGCAGCGACTTTACCTGTAATTAAATATATAACACGAGCATAAACAAGCCTGGAAATTGCCGCGCTCGCACACATTAATCCTCATGGCCTTTTGCTCACACACTTGCTCAGCTAGATCAGATAATGAGGCCACAGTGCAATTACTGAAATCAGGTAGGCAGGTTTGGGCAAATTAAGCCCAGCATGGCGTCTGCTTGCTAACGTGACATGATAATTGGTTGGTGCGCCATGATACACAGAGACAAGGACATCCTGAGGGAGTAGAAGGAGATAACCCCTGGAAAGGATAGTCACATAAAGACTGGCGCAATAACCTCTGCGCCAATATGTTTATGACTAAGGACAGAACGGGTGATAGCAGGCAGCACTTTATTTGAAAATTAATAGACTGTGGGGCTTCTTTGCCACTTAAGACACTGAACCCCCGGTGTCGTTCCTTCTGCCTCGCCCTCCACCCCAACTTGCTTTTTACAACTCTTCCAATGGTGGAGCATGCACAGGCCTTGGATACGCTTCGCTAAGTGCAAGAGCCGTTTGATTATCTACTGCCCCGTCCTTGGTCAGACAGGGATGTGCTCAAAATCAAGAGGTTTATGGCCGAAAGGTGCAAAACAGTGTTTACCTCAGATACATTTAATTGAAGTGCAATGAAGCCGATGTTCACTAGCAAAAAACGCCTATTCAGCAACTAAATACACACATAAAATGTTACCTTCGTGTGGAGGAAAAACATTTGGCTGTCGCCATGTTGAGACATCGGCATACCCCGAGAGCTCAGTTCAGCAAGCATCAAGGAAGTCACTGTGCCTTTGTTTTGATTTTTAATTAGACAGCATATGGGAACAAGCGTCTCCATCGAAAAATAATACTGAATGAGAAGACTACTGGACCGAGGAGGAACGTAAATGGGCGATTGTCATTGCCAGCTGGACATTGGAGTCACAGGAGATAATGATCCCAACTGTTTTTGGTGTTGCCAGAACGGACAAGAGCACCTAGCAGAGCCCAATGCTCCAAAGAATAAGTACAGATCGTGACAAACACCTGCAACTGTTTGATGCTCTTTTGAGGTAGTCCAGTCAGATAACCATGACAACAGTCAAGTCTACTGGAGTTAAGCATGGATAAACTTTCCCTGCGCCGCTTGCAGCACGCGGCCCTTCACTTTGGATATATTTTACAACTGGTAAAAGGCCGTGTTAGTGATGAATTACATATGACTACAGAGAATGTATACCTTATGACCCGCACAAATCACAAGTTGTGTCTCAGACCTAAAATTCAATAAATGAGCCATGTATGTAAGCCTAGACCAGAAAGTGAACTTTTATGCTTACTGTACTTACTAAACAAATACAATTCATCTATTGATCCCAAATCCCTCATCATGAAGTGAAATTCAAAATAAGAGTGGTAGATAATAAGATACCACCAACTGTGATGAGGCATCCTGCCCTCTTCCAACATGTTACATCATTTTCAAATTGCATGCATCAGTGACCCTTTTACACCTTGTTCCCAGTGTACACTGACAATGCAATGATTGCAAATGCTCACGAAAGTAATCATGTTTTCCAGCGATGTGCATGAAGTTAATGTGGTGCTCAGTGCTGTAAAAGAGCCCCGTGTGCTTGGGCACCTTCACCTTCTCAGCACTCCACGAGACCTCGTGCTCGGAAATAATACGGCAATAAACTGGTGCCGTGTGAGTGGACTGCAAGTCATGTGGATTCTGTGAATTTGCCATCTGCGTGCCTGGCACCGCACTGTAGTTTGACATCACGGGAGAACCTGTTCGCCACCATTTCATAAAGGATGCTATGGGGTTCGTTCGAGCGCAACGGTCTTCCACTGGCGTATTCATTCATTCACACAATGAATGAGTCGTTCATTCAAACGCCATTTGCTTCATTCTTACAAACGAATTGTATGTGGACAACTATTACATCAGTCCGGTTTATTCACGTTTTACCCCGGCCCGATCAAATAGTCAAGGAAGGAATGACCAAAAATGCACATTTATTTTGTACAAAGCGTTGCAATGATTATTATTCGATAATTATGGCCTGATCCTTGTTATAATGGATTTTGTACCAATGCAACAACTGCACAGATTATCGTGAACCTTTGGGAACACGGCCAATTAGGCAGAAAGGTGAAGTAAATCCAAACTGAACAAAAGACATGCATAATTACAATGTGGAGTAGCTACCGCCCTCCGACAGTGTAAGACCATTTTCAAAACTCCATGGCACAGCCCGCTGTTTCACCCACTAGAGAATGGTGCATAGAGCTGCCAGGTGTGCACGACAAAACAAAATAAATAAAATGACATCACTCCAATAAGCTCTTTTCATTTAAAGAGCCCTACCAGGAGGCAGACCTATTAAAAAAAAGGGTTGAGTTACTTGTATCGAGCTGGAAACTTTTATTTGACACAAGTTAATTAGACACGTTCATCTCTTTCATGGAGGCCACCTTTCTCTGCAAAGGTTCCATAACTCGATCTGGCATTATGGCAGCAGGCAGGAGTTTTGGCTCCTGTGTCAATCAATGACACTGCTCTGTGTTCACTTTCTCCCTTTTGTTGTCCATTTTTATTCAGTGGCCTTCGCGCTTGTAAAGAAGCACAGAAAGGTTCCCCAAATTAATTGGATCACCGATTAAGTGACAGTCGTGCTGCCCTACTGAGCAGAGACAATGGCAGAAGAAAGGGTCAACACAGGCGTTGGCTTAAAATTGACACTTGAATTAGATAATGAAGAATGGAAGGCAGAAGGAAAGGAGGGAGGCCAATCGGTGTGAGGTCTTCTTGGAGGTTCACACTGAAAAACTTGTGTGGCCAGAGACAGACTCTCGGTTAACTGCAGTTGCTTGGCAACATAAATTTACCCGTCAAATATGAAATCCAACACAAAAAAAAATCACTAAGTGAAAAATGTTAAGGTTTATATTTAAAACAAAACAAAAACATATGCTAATTTTATGGGGGCGGGGTTTAAACAGCATATGCTAGTTTGTTATGAAGATATTTTGTCAAGGCGAAATTAATACTTACTGAATCTTACCATTTTATTCCGTTAAACAACAGCAAACAAATGAAATGATGATGAGCTGCTCTCCCCATGACGGTATCCAACTATCGTGTGACATTGCAAAGAACTTGGTGTCCCTCACCACAATAATTTCAACATTCAGCCCAACAACCAAATGTACAGATAGAGTACGAAGCAATTGTTTGATTTCAAATTATGGGCTGTAATTGTGGAAAACATAAAGAAACATAGTTGAGGAAATGACCAGAAGCACAGATGATTTCCGCTCGGAACTGGCGGTGCCCGCAATTATAATCCATCAGTGCACAGCTACATGTAAAAATGTGATGGGCCAAATGGTCGGCTTGGAGTTTTAACTCAGCGGTTGGTGCTCTGCGCTTCCAAGACAGGCAAAGGCGTACTTGGGTTTGCGCTTCGACCACCCATTTTCAACTGTTATGAATGTAAAAGATCAAATCTCACCCACTTGTTCGAAAGGGCTGAATCACCATGTAGATGGAGTGTTGTATGATCACAGAAGAATATTGCACCAGAAAAGAGTGAACAGAAAAAAAAGGTAGAAATCTATCATTAATGAGGAAAAAAAAATCAATTTGAGAAAAGGAACTATGCAGAGAAGAGAAGAAAGGAGGCTGTTTGTCATTGGGTTTGAATAGGTGGACTGACGGTGTAAATGACTCCAGGTGATTTTGACGGGTAGGGGACTCTAGTAGAAGAGCAGGCTTAGGACGGGTCAAGACAGTGCTGGAAATCCCCCCAGGAATAAGGTGGCTAGTGTTTCAGTTCAGAAAGGGGGTGGGGGGAAACGTTTTGAAAACGTCTTTGTTATGCCGGTTAGACCCTACATGTGTGCCAGAATCAAATTGTTCCCTACTGCATGTGAGAACGACATATTGGCAGCGCCTCTTGCACTACTCGAGGATGTGGAGTGATCAAATTGGCTTACCCAAGCCGTTTGAAGCCTTGTTTGGTCTGATGGCTTAAGATGGAAGTGACCCTCTTAAAATTTCATCTGACAAACCTCGCGTGATAGATGGTCAGAACTGGCAGTGATGAGGTAACATACAGTAGAAAGTATTTTCCAGTCTAGCAACTGCACATCTGCAACTGAAGCTGGCATCCACGCATATCTTCACAATGGCTTAGTAATCTTACACCAAAACATTCAATGAAGCCCAGTCTTGTAATTTAAAAACATGTCTAATGGAAAATTAAAAATGTAAATCCTTCCCCTTCCTGCAGTATTCATCTTATACCGCCACGCAGCAGCCAGAAAGCAAACTACACCGCTCACGACAGAATCCAACATATTCATTACTTCCTACATCACCTTTCACCTTGCGCAGCTGCAACTCTGTAGAGAGCAATTTCAAAAAGCCCGGACCAAAGCCGCTGAAGAAGTAAACATCTGTAATGAACATGCAGCATATGGACACGCATTCACTTTGCCGATAAACCCATCCACTGGTCATAGAAATGTACCCCAAAAGTTCTGCATGCAATGTGACTCAGAAGGACATCAGAATATCTGTCATGTTCTCTAGCCTGTGTTTCATTAAGGGTTTCAATACACTGCAAATGCTTCTTCCTTCAAGTATAAGCTCAGCTGGGCAATACGGACAACAACGATAAATAAGACCAATCTAAGTGCTGTATTTGTAGGACAAGATGAAATTCCTGCTAAAAGAGTGTTCTGTTTGTATCTATCAGCTTCCGCGGTCTACCAGAGCCCACATGTTGTGTCCATTGGGCCTGGTGAAGTGATGCTTAGCGGGGTAGAGCAGAGACAGCCAGCATCCTTCTTTGAATTTTTTATTCGTCTCTAAAGCAAAAACTTGTGTGATGAAGATGATTAAGTGACAAAATATAGTAGAACGGTAATCCAGTGACGCTGACACTGCTCATGACAAAAATGGTCTCTATTCTCTTCAAAAAACCTTGTGGTCATTCTCTCTTCATTTAAATGTTTTACCCGAGTCGAAGTCACTGCCTATTCCCCTTGCGCTCCTCCAAACCATAACTCTGGATTTGCCAATAGAACCTACAGAGACGACAACGTCATCTTAGCCCTCCAGGGGTTGCTTGAGATGGAGAGGCCATCCCTGTCATTCTGGCTCTTTATTGAAAAGAGCAGCGCCAGCAGGGGATGTGGCTATATCTCCCGGGCCTCATCATGTATGTGTACACAAAACAACATAAACCCTCATTCTATCATCCACCCTGCGTGGCTTTCATGATCTCCATTATGTGCTCAAAGAGTGTAGGAACTTAAGGTGACTGGCTCGGGTGCGCCAAATCCCTCTTCGGTTTCTCTTTATTTTTTTCTGTCCCATTTTGTTTTCCTTTTTAGGAAGGCTTTTCTTCATGGAGCAATCTGGGCTGCACTGTATAATTCATGGAATGACCTTGTCCCTCTTGCATGTTTTGAAAGACGGCGCAGGTTGAAACCCTTTGTCTTCCCTCTACTTTGCATGGTTCTCCTGAAAGGACTCGCCAGCAGCGCCGTGGCGCTCTTTGAAAAGATGGCGAGAGGGACAGAGAGAAATGTGACACATTGAAAAGCAGAGTTTGGTGTATAGGACGTAGTCCCACAGAACATTGGGGGAGAGTCAAATTAATGGCATCAGACAGCCTTGTGACAGGAGAGGCCATTATGTGATAGTAGCACAAAGCCTTAAAGACTGGACTCCAACAGTGAAAAAAAAAATACAATAAAATGACACATAAAGAAAAAAAACACCCCCACTCTTACCAATCCTGTACAAAGCTCCTCACAAAAGAAGGCCTCTCTGAGGTACTTTGAGGAACCCACGTAATCCATGATTTTTGAGGCAGGTTTTAATATTTTCTGTTTATCTTTGGCTTTCATGGGAGCTCGGCTAATATTAATGTGAACAAAGCATGCGTTAATAGAGATAAGAGTGTGTTCGTAATCGTAGCTGTGAGGGCACTAGAGCGTGTTACGCCTCCACAATCATCAACGGCACATGCGATGGATATGAAGCAGAAAAAATTCTGTTGTCTAAATATAAGATTATAAATAAAGAAATGATCGGAAGCCTAACGCCAAACTAACCATACTGCATCCAAATTAACTTGTGAATTATTCTAGTTTGGTTTAGTAGATTTGTTACAATACAATACAATACATGCTGATTATATAGCGTTGTGGCGAGTCGTCTGACTGCAAGGCCAGTGGTGTGAAAATGGCTTTTCACCTCAAATAAAATTAGGAGACGTGAACAGATGAAATTGCAATAGATTTCATAGCTCCAATCCTGTCTGCTGGCAGATTCAAGATCTTTCATTTATCTCTGAATACAAACTAAAGAAATTGTATTTGTATGAAATAGGTCATGCCCGGAAGATTAGCTTTCCATGAAGCCCATTCGACCGAACAACAGTTGAATTGATCTGTGACACGGAAGAAGAAATGTCTTTATTTGTCATGTCCACACGTGTACACAAAGTCTGACCTCTGCATTTGACCCATCACAGTCGTGGGCACAGTGGTAACACGCACTGGAGCAGGTGGCTACTTGAGCGGCTGGGGAGCAGTTTGTGTCTGCGTCTTGCCCAAGGACAGCTCAGCTGGGTGCCCGTGTGATGTTGGGGGTGACTGGTCTGCTGCCGCATCCTCTCAAATTCTTGTCAAGATGACAGGTGTTTTTCATTCATTCTGCCGCTTGGTGAGCTGAACCGGGGTCCCCATGGTGACGGGTAAGAATGTTAACCACGTGGCCACGGCTGCCCTGGCGGTATGCAAATACGGACAGTAGCGTGGAAACGCCACATTGACAAATGTTCAAATAGTACGGATAGGTGAATGTTCAAGAAAAGATTATTATTCACTGAACATTCTATAGTTAGATGTGAAATACCACAACACTGACATTGCCGTATGCGACAGCCTTTTTGCACATGTTTATCCACTATCGTGCGGCCTTATTTTAAAATGATTAGAGTTATAATGTATGGCATACATACTGTATGGTGCGCACTGACAGAAACGGCTCTCAAGGTAAGATGGACAAAACGCCCCCAAGCCTCACAGAGACATTAAAACCTGCCGGCAAGAGGAGGGCATTCGGGAACAAACGGGACCGATCAGATGAAAGTGTACACACATCCACTGATCAATTTCATTGGATCAGAAGTTCTGCTATGATAGACATGGCGAGGTGGCAGCGTAACAAATGCAAGGGCAGAAAAGAATAAAGTCAACCAACTCGGAAAGGATCTGAACAGGACGTGGCAACCAAAACAGGTACCCATCAAGAATTGCCAAGAAGAAGTTCTGCAAACTCAAGCAGATGTACTTTGTACTTGAGTCCTGAACTCGAGATTGTAGTCAGTCTGTAACGCAAAGGAGAGTGCATTCAGGATAGGGGCGAGACCAACAGTCCAATGAATGAATGAAATAGCATTATCGTCCAACAAACAAAATGTGCCACAATAACCTGCCCTGAAGAGGTACTCGAGTGATGAAGATTGGATTGGATAAACTTTATTGTCAAATGTACAGTATGTGTAACATACAGCACAGATGAAAGAGTCTCCAACACAACAAGAATCCATGACCTGATGGGATCTTCGAGGAGGCCGTACAGGCTGGAGTTGAGGAGTTCATAGAGGAACTCAAACAAGAGGTATTTTTTTTTCTTCTTTACAGGGAACTCAACGAAAACTGCTCAGGAGGGTCAGGGCATGAGACCAGTTCCTGTTTTCTTCATAATATTCATCCTACCACACACATAGCCATTCTTTCTTCCTCTTGGGAGTAAGGTATCACATCTAACAAAAATTAGCATAGTGTGCGCTAAGTTAAAAAGCGAGAGCATCGCGTAATCGCATACACCTCTCTCCTGGTGAACCTTGGAGTGCAACAACAGAGCTTGCAGGAATAACAGACTCAACTGCCCGACAACAATTCATTCTCAGTATTTCCTTCCTGCTCTCTTCAGAACATAATCATCCCATAAACGACACGCTATGTAATGCGCATCTGCGGACTGACCATGAGGTCGAAAGAACTGCGGTGAGACCCCCCAAAGTGTCCCTGGACTGAATGTTGATATTGCGTGGAATTCCTTCCACACTGTCATGTAGCGCTTTCTTTCTGAATATTTTCCCTCTCCCACAGTGCACAAAGACAAGAATATTTGGCAGCGAGTGTTTTCTCTGTAATTCAACAGGCTAGCTCTATGGAAGCGGAGACAAACTATGGTGGGAAAAATCTGACTTTGCTGCTTTCTACCATGGAAATGTTCCAGTGGTTCCCAGCTGTTCTTCTGCTGCATGACCTCATATATTGGCTATCAAAACGGTGTAAGAGTCTTTAAATAATTCCAATTAGCCTGTATATTGTCTTACAACGACTTGGGACAAAATATGGGTATTGTATCATATCAGTATTTCTTAAGCCTGATACATACTAAGATAATAGGGACGCTTTTTTGAGCCCTGTTCCCCTTCCTGACCATAGCCAGCAAAAGTCAGATCATTTGTAGACTCAAAAGATGATCCTGGCCAAGTTGTCCTGTGCTGTGAAGTGTTTGAGAAGTGACTTTTTTTCTGACCCAATTTGCTCAGAAAGCGGTCAAGGCCAACAATGTAAATGTTACAAGACTGCTGACTGGCTTTTTTGAGTACAACATTTTGGGGCGGCGCACACTCTAAGTGTATTTACAACGTAAATGTTAAGACTACTCATTTTCATTATGTTACTGATACGTGGGCTGAAGTGTGGAGTAGAAGTTTTTTTTTTTTTAATCAGCGAGTTTACTGGTCACCATAGGAGATGAAAAATGTCATCTCACTGTCTCAGGGCAATTCTGGAGCCTTGTTAGTTATGTTCAATTTTTGCAATGAAAAAACCCAGTTTGATGTGGTCAACACCACAGACGTGATGCAAGGACTCCATCGTTGCAACAGTGCTCCACTCAAAGCGAAATTGACATCAGAAATGAAAGGCAGAGTCATTGAGTTGTATGCAAGCACACAAGTGCACTCAAGTGCTCGCATACTGTCATCGTCCCTGAAGTCTTACCACAATGGAAAAAGAGAAGCAAGGAGAAGAGTTGGTAGGAAATTTCCATTGGAGTAGAGTTACCAGGTGAAGAAGCAACAGCGAATGACTCAATAAAAGAAAAATGTGACATTTGGTTCTGTATTTGCAGTGTGCGGTACTTCAAGCTGCCGCAAACCAAACCCAATGGCATTGGGGAGAAAGCTTACATAAACTGGCAAAAGTGGATGCTGAGGTGTCCTTCAAGCAACGCGTCATCCAGCAAGCCAGTGAAAGCTGTCTATGTGACATCACAGAAGCTGTTGACAATTGCTCACTATGTCATGTCCAATTTTAAATAGTGCTTTAAAACATGTAACGTGGACCTTCGGATGACTTTGCACATCATCATCCACATGGATTGAAATATTCTCAGATCTGGATTTTTGTCGGCAATTGTGGGGAAGAATTTGGTTTGTTCAAAAATTAAAATTTCCCCACCAATCCACTACAATGGCTGTCAATAATGTGGATGTTTGCGATTCGCAGGCCAGCCCGCTCCCTCTCCTCAGTGAATAGTGGGTGGACACTGTATATAAATACAGAAAGTCACCTTATTTTATTGCAGTCTCAGTCAATCAAAAATCTCCTGGTTGCAAAGGGGATGAGTGGGGAAGATATTTTGAATCAACACAAACAGTCCAGTGGTCCAGTGGGATAAACAATGCCAACAATTACCGGTACAGTCTCTAACATAACAGCCCTCTAGTTGTAATACAATATCCCTAATGTGAGAGTCATGCACCAGTTAGAAATGTCTAAGCCCAGAGAAAACAGCTGAAGAGGACAGTCTGTGTCCGCAGTGCAGTCATGCATTAGGTGTGTGTGTGTGTGTGTGTGTGTGTGTGTGTGTGTGTGTGTCTGGAGTCTTGGGTGATATATTCTCAAACTTTCAGCTGTGATCATTTTTCTACATGTCAGGCTCTCTGGCGATGTATCATTCATCCATTATCTGAACTGCTTTAGCCTCACGAGGGTCACGGGTGTGATGGAGCCTATCCCAGCTGACTTTGGGCAGTAGGCAGGGTACACCCTGAATTGGTTGCCAGACAATCGCAGAACACACAGAGACGAACAACCAATCACAATCACAATTTAGGGCAATTTAGAGTTCTCACTTAACCTACAGTGCATGTTTTGGGGGAATGTGGGAGGAAACCAGAGTACCCGGAGAAAACCCACGCAGGCACGGGGAAAAAATGCAAAGTCTACACAGGAAGGCCATAGCCAGAATCAAACCCTGCCCCTCTGCACTGTGAGGTGGACGTGCAAACCACTTAACCACTGTGCCGCCCCGATGTATCATGCATGAAAGTGGTTCAATTAAACATGTCAAAGTGATCTTAAAAATTTTCATGTATTGCAAATGCATAACATGGGTTGTATGTGGCACAGATGTAATTGTGAGTTCTTTGTCATTTTAATTTTCGCTCTTTTTTAGTGATATTTGTAATATTTGTACAAGAGTGCAGGATTTATAAGCCACACTTCTTCCTGTTCCTCCGTGCTCATTAATGAGTGTATACAGTATTTTCAATTTGTTTAATTTCATATTTAACCTTGATAAAAGGTACTTATTCTTGAGATCTGGGCTTTTTTGGCAAGATAATGTTTCACACATGTTATGAAGACACCTGAGATCTGCACTAGCAGAAAATAGGGCCTTCAAGGTTGCTCAGAAGTATTTATAACTTCCATATGCATCTATGCACTCCCTACGATTTGTGGGTGTGCTCCTGATGAGACAAACAGATGGTCTCCTGGGGGATCTTCTCTCAGACCTGGATTAGAGCATCAGTCTTGCCGCCTGTGGTGTGAAATGGTGGCAGTGGATGTGGTGATACATCAGGTGCTTGATTGGTTTCATCCATGGCAACAGCAGACAGCCATGTGAATAGCTTAACAAAGATGGGCAAATGGCAGCTAGGAGCCCAACTACACTCTGACTGTGGCTGCCTGATCATTTTTAGATTGTTTTTTGTAACTCCAAAAAATCTTCTCATAAAACTGATAGAGTCAAACTTTCCACCAAAAAAGCAGGAAAATGGGGTGGAAAAAATCCTGGAAAAATCAAAAATCTGAAAAAATATATGGAAAGAAAGTTAAAAGAAAATCCACCAATATGTGAATCAGTGGGTGCCAAACGGCGAATATGCGGGGGTCGGCTGTCGTTTGAAGTTGCAATATGATCAATGACCACTAGAAGGCAGACATGTGTTAGCTGCGCTTCCACTTGGTCGTATCACAAGGACCCCTTCATCCACCACATCATTCCAGTCTTACAGCAACTCCACTGTCTCCCTGTCCAGTACTGCGTTCAATATAAAATACTGATTTGCACCTTCAAAGCTATAAATAACCTTTCTCCGCCAAATCTCTCATTGCTCATTCACATTGCGACACCCTCCCGTTCCCTCAGATCTTCATCCTCCCCCAACCGCTCCGTTCCTTCTGCATGTCTGACCGCCGCCCTGCCCCTCATCTTTGGAATTCATTCCCACTTGACCTCCGTAACACGGACTCATTATCCCCCAGAAAAAAATTAAAAATAGTCTTGCAACACACCTATTGCGAATCACTTATTTACTTGAACGTTGTTCATATCATTTGCCATTTTAATTGATGTTTTATGTTGTGTTATTTTATTATACTGATTTTTATTTATGTTGTCTGGTGACCTTGAGTGCCCGAAAGGTGCCTATAAATAAAATGTATTCTTATTCTTATTATTGGTATTATTATTATTATTATTATCATTATTATTATTATACTTCCCTATACTACAATGTGAGCAGACCATTTTTTGGCATATTTGGAATGATATGCATGACAAACATAGTACTTAAAGAATATTCCAATTTTGAGTGAGTTGATTTTTGTGAAAAAATAAAAAGTCCAAAATAAGTTCTTGCACTAAATCGGGGTTTCTTGTTCAGCAGTTTTGTGCCACCTTTGAATGGAATTTTTTATGCAAGAGAGCCCTGCACTGGAAAAAAAGGTGGTTATTTTCTTGTTGTTGTTGTGGATCTTACATATATATGCATTGAAAAATGTATTATCCAAAATTAAATATATTAAGAGCACGTATTTTGCATGTATTAATGTATTTTGTCCATGCTTAAAAAAACATTTTTGTCATCCATCTAGTCACGGAGTGTGTGGTCTAATGTGGTACTGATGAAAAATTGTGGCCCCCTCCAACATTTAAATTGCCCATTCCTGGTTTATGGAGACATTTGTTCTTTCCTCTACCTGTAGTTTTGTTGAAAAAAAAAGCATTAACATGAGGTCATTTTGAATATTAGACAAAGTTAAAAGAGCTTTTGTTACTTTTGTTTGCAAAATATGCATACATAGTATAATTAGTGCAAGTCTGACCGTCCAAGGATCCATTCTCTCAATCTTACTGCACTAGAGAAACTGGTGGGGGGGCTAATGTGCCTCCTGGGCTGAAGATGATGTCAGTCTGGACCGCAGTTAGATTTCATCACTCTTTTGGAGAACAAAATGACTCTTTCGAATGACAAACTCTTCCATCTCTCAGAGAATTGGACCCGTATCCTCGTGATCTGTGTCTCAATCCTGTCACGTCAACTGGCGAAAGAGACGGGACCAGCTGAGCTTCTATTAGCAATGACCCGATCACAGCAGCCAAAAGACATTTTTAACATGACATGTTATTTTCCATCTACGAAGTCGCCGTTGGAGCAGATGTACAGTTCATTGCTGCCTTTAAAATGCTATTTGTAAAAGCTGATCAACCACTGACAATTCGCTCACAATACTCCATTCATCCATTTTCTAACACGCTTATTCTCACAAGGGTGGCGGGCGAGCTGGAGCCAATCCCAGCTGTCTTCGGGCAGTCAGCGGGCTACACCCTAAGCTGATTGCCAGCCAATCGCAGGGCACACATAGACCATTTGCGCTAACAATCGCCCTTAGGGACAATTTAGTGTGTTCCATTAACCTACCATGCTTGTTTTTGGAATGTGGGAGGAAACCGGAGTACCCGGAGAAAACCCACGCAGACACGAGGAGAACATGCAAACTCCGGTTTCCTCCCACATTCCAAAAACATCCATGGCAGGCTGATTGAACACTCCAAATTGTCCCTAGGTGTGAGTATGAGCGTGGATGGTTGTTCGTCTCTGTGTGCCCT
The DNA here is from genome assembly GCA_026261675.1 of Hippocampus mohnikei. Classification (NCBI taxonomy): domain Eukaryota; kingdom Metazoa; phylum Chordata; class Actinopteri; order Syngnathiformes; family Syngnathidae; genus Hippocampus; species Hippocampus mohnikei. The sequence goes on from JAKGUB010000284.1 coordinate 14,136,984, forward strand.
GCGATTAGCTGGCAACCGGTTCAGGGTGCCCCTTGCTTACTGCCCGAAGACAGCTGGGATAGGCTCCAGAAAATGGATGGATGGATGTTTTAAAACATTGAAATAATACGTATTGGTTGATTTGTCTTCTGCACATTCATGGTTTGCAGTGAATTCACAATGATATTCAACATTGTGCACTAGAATAGATGTACTACTCCAAAAAATGCCATTTATATTGCTTTTGGGTACATGCAATTTCCCAACTGTTCAAATAATTACATGTGCAATTGCTATTTAATTGTATGGTACATTTGTACTGAGCAGCCAGAGCAAAAGCACATGACATTCCACTTTTCTATGTCAAGCTCCAATTCTGTTGTCATCCATCATACATTGGCATCATTGCTACTTTTATTGGGGCACCACAAAAAAAAAAAAGGTTGTGCCATTGCCATTATTTCCCGACAGCTTTGAAAAGAATGGCACATTCACCTCCTCAGATGTTTCGTACTGTGATTCACTTGCTTCCCTCGTGGACCTTAGCTTCACATGAGAAAAACCTGCAGGAAGCAACACACGTCATCACGGCGACTCCCAAAGGATTTGCATAAATCAACTCTCAGGCCTCTGATTTCTGTCATTCAAACAACATGATGCTACAGGACCAGCAGTCTTTTCTTCATTGCACCGAGCTAAGATAACACAGTGAGCGAATTGTTGTTCCCGAACCTCCAGGTCACACAAACATGACATTTTAATTTAACCAAATCAAATTCGGTCCTGTCGCCTGTTTTCGTCTGTTTTTCAATTTCGTATTTTGAGCTGGGCCTCATTGTCATTTTTGTTGATGTGTGTTAGATGAAAAAGTGTTAGACTAAAAAAACTAATACAAACAAAATAATCAGTCACTTTTGAATTGGAAAATGAAAGAAACAAGTGATACTATACATGGATTCTGTACACACTGAATAATGCACTCTGTGCGCCTGAAATGTCCTTGTAAACACAAAGATGATGAAGATCATTGCATGTGTGAAGTCCAGGCGGGCCGTGTTTATTTTCTTTCTTCTCTATTTTCAAATGAGCCTACGGCGTGCTACATCTAAAAAAAACGCATTCTTCGTTCAACAAGCGTTAATCTTGGTTTTATCTCCACTGAATGTACTACTTTCAACACGGGGTGGTGCTGCTCTAAAAAAAAAAATGTGTTCATTGAAAGACGGATACTGGGCATGGCGCCAACATTTGGTCAACCCTAGTTGAGATTATCATTGGATGATGGTGATTGTGTGATGCGACGCTATGCGTTATGATACGTCGCTCTGACATACAAGGGGAAAACACAAGTCATGTTTGTGATTTTAAAAAGAGCCTCATTCACATGGGGCAGCTAAAATACATGAAAATACCGCATTGTCAAACCGTGCTCATTGGGCAAACATCAACTGGTCGTCCTCCTAATCTGGTCGCAATTTTATGGCGGCGTGTTATCAAACTTCTTTTCTTTTACAGAGAACACGCACGACAGCCCTGACAATCATGGCCTCTGTGTCTTTGATTGAGCGTTACCTTTTTACGCTCGCAAACAGCCCAGTTTTTATTCCGTTGTCATTTGAAAAGATCCCAGGGATCTCACACACGCTAAAATCTTCATCATCACATCCCGCCGGCTGGGTGCAGCCCCTAATTTAATTATCTCACAGTGTCTGAGAGGACCGCTGCATGCGCTGGCTGCTCCCCGCGCAAGACATTAAAAATATACGCTCACACAGAACTCACACTCACAGATCCAAAGGGGGGGAAAATTCATAAGCCGTAGGGGATAGCCGTACAGAAACGACAAAGGCTTCTAAGAATGTGATCACACGCACAAACAGCAGCAAATCCCTTCTGTGCAGGTGAGAGTTATGCGGATGCTCATTCCGTCTGCAGGAAAAATAAGCCCCTAATTACCATCCAATCTGTCTGTGCCTTCCTATGTTCCCTCCCCCGTCTTCCACTTCTTTTTCACACTGCACTGCGGTTGTGGTGTTTGCCTGGAGGCTGGTGATTGCGGCGTGGGGCTCCTTCTCTAGAGCCTTCCCTTGTTATTATCCTTAAACAAGCAATTACAGCCGAGCCCCTGAGTGGAGCAAAATAGAGAAGGCACACCCACGAGAAAGCTTCTGAGCTCGATACACGGATGAATACCGAAGGTCTACCGAGCCATTTTATCTCACTTTGGGAACGCCAACCAATTGCATGATGAGCAGCGAAACGCGTGCGTGACAAAACACAAATGCCAATGGCAGAACTCCAAACAGCGCAAGCAGAGTTGATGGTTATGAAACACATTTGACTATTTTTGCAATGGCATAGCAGTAATTTTGTTCCTTTGGCTTTCGTGGTTGAGTAAATAAGCAAGCAGACAAGACCGCAGGAGGGGCAGCTCCAACTGTGATGTTCTCCTAAATATTTCTAATCAAAATAGCATGTACAGTATGCTTTACAAATGTTTTCTTACGCTTCAAAAGCTTCACTGTTTGAGCTTTTGCGGCCTCTTCTTCATCCCAACTAAAGCTCTTCTTTTCAGTTGCCAGAGCAAAATGTGGATCAACATTTCTCTATCTTCCTGTTCATAATTCTTTTTTTCCATGGCAGAAGCTCTGTAGGCTAAGTTGATCGCTCACGCATAACTACTCTGAAACCGCCCCTCCCCTACCCCAGAACAAAAAATCCGGATTGCAAACAAGCCACTCTGCATAGCAGCGATGGTTGAAATAGCCTCATAAAGTCCCGTTTTCATTGAAAAGTACACCTTGAAAGTGAATTTTTCAATCATATTGTCCTCCATCATAAATCAAGTTTCGGCCGCACGCAGAGCTGAACCAATCAGAAGCATTAGGAGCTAAAGAAATGAGAGGACAGATAAAGTCACTCACCACAGAGCCTGCGGGATGGCTTTCCGCAGGTGAATCTATAATCTGATTGGCTCAAAGAAGATGCGGCGATTTCAGTGCTGTGTGTGTGCGTGTGTGTGTGTGTGTGGTCGACGCATGCACTCGTAGTCCTGAAGGTGTTGGATGAAATGATATGGGTGTGACACATCGCGGTCGTAAATGTAGGTCTGTGTTTCTGCTCGTGTTTGCGCCTGCAGAGAAGGCCTTGAAGGCTCTGACGGAACGCCAATCTCATCGGGAGCCTCCTGATTTCATCATCCTTTCCTCAACATGACGACTACCAAACAGGTGCTAAAACTGCTTCCAAAAACGACTACGGTGATCCATGCAGGGGTCAGGATTAATATCCCGATTCAATTCTTCAACGTTTGATTAATCTTAGTCAAAATAGTGGCATGAATGCAATCTAGATCTATTCAGCGAGGATTTACGTGACCACTGTTTTTAAAGAAGCAACGTAAACACTATTTACCATTCAATGCAATAATTTCCCCTCCAGGGAGTAAGCAGACATTTTTGTTTTCGGGGAATGGTTTTAACACTCCACTTCAAGCCTTCAAGGCCTTCTCTGCTGGCTGTCAGAAGTGTGGGCCGACATTTACGACTTACAGTACGTCAAACGGTAATTTATTTCCAACTTTTCCGACTCTTTTGTCTTCCTTTCATTGCGTGTGTCGTGCCTGTGCAAGCTTCCACTCATTTGTGGGGAGATCTTATCAGATTTCAGCTTTGGTGTGTTGCAATGCAATTATTATTTTCCCAACGCCTTCCCAATCTTGGGTGCGTACGGGGGTCGACCACACACGCGCAACACAGTTGAAATTGCTGTTCTTGTACAATGTGATGGTGTTACCGCATAAGGGTTAAGAGTTGGATGAGGTCACTTAAGTGCCTGCCGCTGAAGCTCACCACCACTGATTTTAAGACATCACACAAAACTCTTTCTGCCTGAAACCGTTGCCAGTATCTGCAACTCGCCGGTATGGGTGGGCCAGAAAATTTGCCCTAGGGTCCCTTAAATACATTGGGTGATTGGAGCTGAGAAGAAAGGAAAAAGTATGAAAAGTCAATATACTCGATTTGATTTTTCTTTTTTTTACGTTAAAGTCATAATGTTACCCAAAAAAAAAATTAAGGTTGACTGTCGAGAATCTTGTCAACTTACAGTTAAAGTTCGTCGGGCCCTCCTAACTTTAAGGGTTTAACATAGCCTGTCCGTTGCTTAGACAAGCAGTCTGAGTCCTCAAATTTGCGACAGGTGAGTCTCGCCTACCTCTCTCATTGTATGTAGCGTCTTGCAATTTATGTTTACAGTACATGGCTCTAGAGGGGGACAGAGAGAAACGAGAGAACAAAGAGAAATAGCAAAGGACAGCAGCAGCAACAACGAAAAAGTACAAATAGGGTATGTGGTTTCAGAGGACAGAGAAAAGGAATAAAAAAACATGACAAACACCAACAGCAGCAATGCCTGTGAATACACGATTTGCAAAGGGAAAGAAAGAAAGAAGAGTGAGAATATTTCAAAAGAAAACTCAAGATCAAAATAACTGAAAAGAGGAGCAAAAAAAACAGGAATCAACGGTGATTACATCAGACACAAAAAAAGAGCGCATCAAGTGTGTTTAGGAATGTAATTTGAATGTAAACAGTCTCTAAACCTTTGAGTGGTGGTCAACATAAATATGCATCCAGCAAATGTCGATGACTCTTGGAGAAAGAAGAATTCACAAAAAAACAACTTTCGAGATCTGAAGGTGAGCTGTAGCCGACCAACATGAAACTCCACGCGGGAGAACGAGAGCCGAGATGCGACAGGAAGCTCTCACTGCGAGGCGATCTGCCAAACACAAGCTCCACCGTGCTGCCTCCGTACGAAACCGCTATTTCGAAAGATTTTATTTTCGTGATAAATACCATGTGTTGGGGCTATACTGTAAGTGGGGCGTATAAATTACGGACATGCTATTATCGTCTTAGCTCATTATCAGAGCGAATGCAAGATGACAAATGCATTTTTGTTGCGAGAACAGGGTCAAGACCGTTTGCGTGTGCGCGTCTGTTCAATGTCAGTGTCAGTAATGCATAAACATCAAGAAGGAAATCTTGGATTTGCTTTGTTTGATTGGTTGATGGACTGCAAGCTCACTGCTCTGTTTACTCTGCTTTGGTCAATGAGCTTGAGTTTAATGGAAGATGTAAAAAGAGGTGCCAGCCAGTCTGCGGAAGATATGAAAGAGTGACGTTTATTCACACTGAGCTACGAACAGGCTGTCAGAGTTGCGGCCAGCGAAGATGATTGATGGTTGCAGGGTCAGCAACATTCTGGTACTGAGGAATTAACGGGTAAACAGACGGAATTTAAACAAAGGAATAAAGAGACGCAAGGGGACCTGAAACGATGCTTACTCTATTTTCGGCGGGACTGGATCGATGAACGTGATGGGCCGTGATTGCTGTGGGTGCCCAGCGACATTGTTAAACAAATAAAAATTGTCAATTGATGAAGAAGAACTCATCAGGCTTCGCAAAACTGGGTGTATGCAACTAAATCTGCCAATGCATAATTGGGTTTATGCCACATTAGTCCAGTTTGAAAGCAAAATGAGTAAATTCTTCACAAGATCATTTAAGACGTTTTGTCGAGTCACTTCCGTGAACTTCGTGACTCTAACTTGACAGCAATTTCATCCATGTGACGGCTTGTGGCGTTTTCTCCAAAGATGGTGCTATATAATATACTTTAGAAGCATACATCACTGCTCAAAGAAAATAAGGGGAACTCTTAAACAACACAATGTACTGTAACTCCAAGTGTTCCTTTGATCACTCTCTCGCTCTCGTTTGTTTGTGCCTTCTACTGCCACTTCCAATTCTATTACTCAGACCCTAATTTTTTGCTTTCTGTGCTCGCCTAAATTTTCGACAATCACAGCTATCAAAGACCCAAATCCCATTAATAAATATGGCCATGTCCTTTGCATGCAATCTGGTGGAGATGCAATTGGGCGCTCATGATTTGGAATCTTAGTAAGTCAGGCCCTAGAACAGAGGTTCCCAATTCCGGAGGGGAGAGACATTTAAGACAAGCTGGATAGGGGCTCTCGAGGACCGGACTTGGGTACCCCTGCCCTACAAGCAGGGCAAAGATGCTTGGTGAATCGAAGAAGTTACGAACACCAACACTGTTAAGTGTTAGACAGCACAGACGTGAGGCCAGGTGGATGCACGTGACCACAAGCAAGCTGATTGATGGCTGTTGTTTCCAAGTTTCGCATTGAAAGTGGGGTCACGTTGTAATGATACATGTGATCATGATCCTCAACAGAAAATATTGTGTCAATTGTCACCCCTGTTTGAATATTTCTTGCATTTTTCAGGTCGATTTGTTATTTTCAGAATCAACATTTAAGAACCGGGGAAATCAATGTTTGATCGGCTCCTGTTTGTTCTTTTATGTCACACTCTCATCTTATCTGTTGAAAATAGATATTTTCTGACCCCCATCCCCTCTGAATACTTGAGCTATTTTGTTTGCTCTTTGTCATTGTACTATTATGAGGAAGGTAATTGGGCTTTCAATTTGGTGATGGCATGAGTCATAGAAAAGAGTGTCGGCTCGAAGGAGTCACCGTTAATTCATTTTTTGAACGTCACCATTTTGTGCAGTTGTGTTTCGGGTCTCCCAAATTACACCCCAGGTGACAATATTTTGTCATAGAGAAAATAATTCGCTAAACCAACGAGATCTGATATTTCACGGGCTCCCCATACACGTGTTAAAGCATCGACAAAATGCTCGACTGCCCCGTTTAAACAAACATGAAAGAAAATGTGTGTAACTTTATATGTTACTGTTGAACCAAACCTGTGTTTGTATGGCCAACTATGACCCACTTATGCACCAAATAATTGTGAAAATGACTCATAGTGGTATCCTCCTGTTACAGTATGTTCTAGTTTAATGTATGTTTAAAAACAAAACAAAACTGTAAAATGAATTTCCTTTTAGTTGAGTTTTTTTCTTCAGCTTGAATAGTAATAGTACCCTGGGAAAACAAACTGATGCAGGCAAATGGGAGCTCAAAAATGAAGTGGTTGTATAGGCACTGAGGATGTGGTTGCTTTTGCAAATAATTACCAACTTCATCTGCCCAGCAAAGCACTGACTGTCTAACTGACTAGTTACATTTAAAAAATGATGGCGTGCTGCTGAAACATTTCCACTCCAGTCCTGTAGGTGACAGTATTTCACATTACAATGCCGGGGCCAACCGCCGCAGATCTCCTGTCCCAATGCAAGTAAAAGATTTTGCCAACCAAGTATTAGTGCTCATGTTTATTTGGGGGGCAATGTCAGTTTTACACTTCAAACATACAAGAGTATGCAAATTAATATCGCTTTGAGTTTCAGAGGTCTCCTCTCAATTTAAGCATGAGGTGTTACAAGAAAAATAACCACACAAACAATAAAAGGATGATATTCAAACTCTGGAGTCAAGTTTCAAATACACAAATGCATCCCTGCTAATATCTACAATGCTCTGAGTCTGATGAGTTAAGCTCAAATGAGGGCCGCTGCCTCTGCATGGCCAATGAAGGGTTAAGCTTACAGCGGCGGGTATGCTCGCATCAGGAAGGCAAAGGCCGGGACTGGGCCAGTTTCCAAACAGATGTTGGTTTGTTTCAGGGCTGTGGTTAAATAGTTGGAAGGGGTTCCAGCACACAGGGGAAAGAAGGAGGGAATTAGAACTGAGAGGAATCCAGCTGCACAGACAGGAAGAGAGCATGCGGAGGAGGGAGCGAGTCAAAGACTCAAGATCGAGACAAACTGAGAGCCATTGATGCAGCACTAAATAAAATGTATGCCAAGCTGCGTGACCTCCAGTGCTTCATCACCATAATGCAAAGCACCACGTTAGACACATAAATTAATTATACTTTCAGAAGATGAAAATTCATGGCATAATTTTCCTTCCAGCGCAAGGCAGTAGTAGGTTTTGTCCCGTTTGAATACCCTGCTGAGGCACATCCCGTTCAATATATGATGCTTCGATTTGGTTGTTAGGAATTCCAGCAGTTACGAAATTGTTCTACCATGCTTTCTAAATGTTTCTTATCACCATGACTGAAATGTTGCACTTCAAATCGTCTTTGCACTCGAGCCACCAGCACATTACATTTGGCATTAACTCTGTGTGTTTTGATTTTAATTTTTTGTTTCTAGTTTCTTCTGAAAGGTTGAAGACTGGTATGATAATCATAAGAAGAAGAAGACAGTAAGAGGAGAAGGAAAATATAAGTATCATGCATTTGAGCCTCATCTGTTTGTGAGGAAAAACAGACAGTAAGAAAGACTGCTGCTAGCTGCTAGCTAGCCATGACTGGTAAGCTGTGATATACTTATCACTTGTGAATAAAATTTGGGGCATTTATGTCTTTTTTGTTATTGTTTTACATTTTATTACACCGACGGTCAATTGTATTGTTCTCCCAAATATTTAGCTCTCAACCTGGGCTACTGTCTGAATTAGGCCCCAAATGAGAGAAGGGATGATGTTACAGTAAAATTTTTTTCAATGATGTCTTAATTTCCTATTCTTTTCAGTTTTTAGAATTATAGATGTATATATTCCTAAAATGAACATGTTCCCTCGGAGGCAGAATATCACCGGTGTTAGCATAAATATTACTTTGAAGTCAGGAATGGCGTGGGGACGGAAGGAGGAGTAAAAAAATAAAAATAAGAATAATGATAACAAGTGGAAGAAGGCAAAAAATAGGAAGTCAGAATGCATGGCTCGGAGAGAAGACCTGAAACTAAACTTTTTCCATGTGCAGCTCTTGCAGAATATGATTCCTTGGTCCTCAGGGGCCCCAGATGTACTCAGCAAGGCCTCTATTCTCATATTAGCTTCTCGCTGATGCCTGGACTCCATTGAAACTAATGATAGTGACATGGCTGTCGTTTACACATAATCCCCATGACAGCAAGTATCAAACTCACTTTTAGAATTGCAATACCTGATCAGCTTTGACCAACATGCCGCTCTACTTTTAGAATTATGGTTTTTCGTTTTTTTGTTTTGTTTTTTTACTTAAGAATGTCCAGGTTTCAGGACTGCTTTATATGGTTTTAGGCTTGTTGGTGGACTTTGGGTGAGACTGTGCTGATGACTGAACATGAGGAATGTTTCACTGATAAATGTGTAAAGCTTCCCTGATGAGGGCTATAATTAGAACCTAAAATTCAGGACTTAGTAATATATGAACTGTTTGTCTGCATGAACTGTCTGCATTCTATCAGCAGGCAAATACATTTTTCATTTAGTTCCGGTTAAGTTATGTCCAAATACCTGTGTACAGGTCTATGTATTCCTCAGACATGAAGGGTGTGATTTAATAAGATCCCAGCAACCTGACAGACTGTCCATGCTGTTGGTGGGCGTGTTTGTATGTGAGCCGCAAAGAGTGCGTTTCTTTACTAAGGTCTACTCAGTCCTTTCTTAGCGAGCGCTAAATTGTTTGTTTTCACCATGGGAAATGTGTAAGGCACCACAAACGCAAAATAAAGATCAAAGTGATGGAATTGAATTTGTGAGTGACAGCGGCAAACAAACATTACTGAGATAGAAAAGAAATCAGTCCCTCCAATAATCTTTAGGAAACCAGCAACTGCATAAAAATCAGGTTTTGGATGATTTTACTTGCTTAGCGCATGACATCTGGATATATCTGCTAATCCTGTGCAACATTGCATTTAACATTTGGGAGAGCACACCTGAAAAACTGCTGTGGGAGAGACCAGCACTTGTTGAAGTGCACTGAAATGCCTTAGAAGCACACATATGCTGAGTTGGAGGGAGTTTTGTCATTGGTGATATGTAGCATGACTCCTTGCGACTGACTCAAAATCAGACTTTAGATCATTGACAAGCTCCAAAATTGCTTTGCTGAATACTTGATATGTTTCCTAATTTTTGTTTCTGGCATTTCAAAAATGTTTACACTCGTGCCTTCTCCCCATCACCTCTCCATTTGCCTTCCTCCTCATGGTTAGCCAGAGCGGTACAGTTTGCACCTGCCTTTCAGGTGTTGTTTTTAAAGATGCAAAATCGGTCATCGTACTTCATTAACATATTTACTCAGTCAATCTATTTACAACTACGATTCACGAAAAACGACCCAAAAACACCCGTTTAGTCGTCTGCATGTTATTTGTTTCAAGTGTTCAGTAAATGTAAACACAGGCACTGGGAACGTAGGGCAAGTTTTGTGTCAACTGATTTCATTTTTGGAGTGCGCGTCGTCTTTACACTGTCAGTAGACAGTAAAGTTAAGATAGATACAATCAAAGACACTCAACTTGTCAGCAACAATCAAAAACACAGAACTCATGCACATACAGTATTTCCAATATCAGACGACACATATAAAATAAGGCTGATAAACTGCTACAAAATATGTCAAAATGATTCCCCTACATACCATTTGTCTGCCTTTGCGTAGCATCTGGCAGATGTGAGCAAATGTAGACTCCGTCTCATGAAGGGATGAGGTGTATAATAGGGGTCTGGAGGAAGGTGTTGGGGATTAGTGTGAGGGCTCCCTTATCCAGCTGTGTTGTCTGGAGTGCAGCTGAGACTCGGTTGCGGGGGGGCCTGCACCTACAAATATATATATTTAAAAGATTAAATGGATGTTGCAGATGCATGTCGATGTGGATAAGATATAGACACATGGAAAAGCCGAGAAATTGGCACATCATGCTGATTGATATACAACGGAGACATGAATGTATCTAGCAGATGTTGTCGTTGAACTGTATGGTTGAGAAACCGCAGCTGTGATCAGCTGTTTCACAACCATTTTATATTTATTTTTCCCCCCATTGGACAGGGTACATCCTGGACGGGTTGCCAGTCAGTCACAATGTTCAAAACTCCATATTGAACTCATCGTTTGTGTCTTTTTTTTGTTTGTGCATCATGCAAGACAGTGATGTTATTTCCTAGTTTTGTGTGCTCATGTTTGTGTGTCCATCATTACCCTTCCAGCAAACGTCCCCACGAATACATATGTGTGTGTGTATGTGTGTGTGTGTGTGTGTGTGTGTGTGTGTGTGTGTGTGTGTGTGTGTGTGTGTGTGTGCGTGTAAGTCATGCAAAAGCGTGTGAACCTCCCTCCCAGTCAGCACTGCATCGTAGATTCATGAAAAGCACACGGAGAGTGGAGAATCTTTAGTCGAGAGCAGTCAAGTTACTTGCCATGCGTGCTCTCGTAAGAACTGTTGTAGTCATACCAGGAAATGAAAACAACATGCTGAAGTACTCCCCTTAACGGCTGTGCTTGTTTCTTACAATTGTGGTCACGGCAAAACAAAGCCAAAGATTATACTCCTTTGTCATATGATGACCAGCCAAGTCAGACACATTGAGTCCCTCTTCAAAACAAAAGTGTTTCATCGGCAAACGTTTCCTCGCTGCCTTGTGAAATCGTTGTTGTCAGTGGACGTGATGCCAATAGCAAGAGGTTTTTGGGTGCGATACAGGAGAGAAAATGTTGAACGTTTGATGAAGGATAACAGTCAGTCCGATCTGCAGCTTCGGTTAATTGCCGAGTCCTTCAGAACAATGTTGCACGGACCTACCAGTGCTTACTTTAATTTCTTACACTCATTTTCCATTGAGCAAAGTCTTACAGTAAATGCTTTGCCGCTGGCTAGGCATAGTTTGGTTTTAGAAGATGTTTATGTTTCTCTTGATCTCTGATCTATGGCTGCAAAAAGAAGGATGTGTGGTCCACATAAGCTATACTTTACTCATCACCTTTGTCAAATTTGAAAACAATGTCTTCATAACATGACATGACTTTATCAGAATACCCAAAGAATTACAGTTTACAATTGCAAGGGGTTTTCAATCCTGCTGCTGTCTTGCCTCTTTGTCACCCAAGCTGTGACTCAAACCGTGATCCGATACGAACCGTGAGTTCACTGGTCTGCGCCACATGCCTGTAACTCGTGGGGCGGTCTCATGAGTTCAGTGTGTGGCAGAAAAAAAAGTTGAGAACAGTTGAGGCCATCAATGTTGGCGTGGCTCCAAAAGGGCCCAAAGAGAACAATGACACAGTTCTACACGTTCATCTGGCAAGTGAAGCCCAGCCAGCTAACAGTAACATTAGCGCTTCTGATTCACTTGTTGCTAGCTCAACAAGAGTGGCCAGACTGCTGGTCAAAATACCAAATACGGTACTTCATGAAGTAACCTACTGTTACCTACAGCCTAATTTACCTGACAACAGTCAAATAAGGGGAAGACCGGCACTTATTTTTTTCCACTTAAAGCACTGAGTACTGTATCGACATATTTTACCAACCTGTTTCTGGCCATGGTAAAATCAACCTTCTTTGGGGACGGATATGTCTTATACCGTTTGGCAGCCTTCATCAGGCCCGACATACTCCTGAGCCAATTGCAAGGCTGACTTTTCGCTAGAAGTTGCCAGTGCGCTTCTGTCAGCTATTGGTCTCCTTATTTTCTGTCTCGCTTGGCGGGGAGTGTTCTCAGCGGCTTCTGTTTTTGTGGCTCACCGACGCATCACCCTGCCGCCTGCTTTACAGAGCAATCAAGTCAATGTTGTTAATTTTAAGTTAAAGCTGCTATTACACTAATTTAACCAGCAGTCTTACATATACGCACAGTTTAAGGCAGCATTTCATTACCAAGCCATCGATATACACTTGTTACATTTGGAGCAATGCGGCGCATGCCATTGTTGACAACTTTGCACAAACTGCTAATATAATGATTCAAAATATTTATTTCATAATTATTTATATATTTTAAAAAAGCCTGACAATGTGACACTTAGATTTGTGTTTCACTGCAGATCTTTATCATTCTTGGGGGCAGGAAGGCAACTGCTGTCATCAAGCTCCTTTTTTTTTTTTCATTCACGCTACTTTTTAAAATGCTACTTTACCATCTCACATAGCCACTGAAGTGCCCTCACACACCCCCGAGGTACGCGTACCGCCATATGAGAACCACTGCATTAATCCACAAAAATGTATTTGCATTGAAAGTCTGTTTGAATGAGTGACGAGTGATCTATCAAAAGACTTTTGAAAGTTGCCCTCCTGCTATTCCTTCCTTTCAGATCACGTACTTACTTCTTGAGGGGCCTTAACGTGAGCCAAGGAAGCAACAGCTAATTAAGCTGGTAAGGCTGGCATAGGCGTCGCCACTGCAGAGATGAAAGCTTGATTAATGAATCACAATACTGTGACTGCACTAATTATTACCTCAGATAAAAGGGATTATGGAGACGTTACGCAGCTGAAGAATACAAAACATTGCCATCAATGTCATGTGACTGTATTGTCTGAAATCAAGAACATGACTTTGATTCTTATTTGAGCTCGGACGCGTTAATTACTATCCATTAATAACCAAGAAAAAGGCAAAGAAATGATAGCCCTATGGAAAGCAAACCTTTTTGATTGCCATGTGCTGTTTAAGTTCACATATATATCTATTCAGCAAAAAAAAAAGAAAAAAAAGATTGGTCATTACATGGGAAGGCCAGAACCTGTATTCAACCCCCTCCCCTCACCCCCCCATCCTGAAAACTGTGAGGCGGTTGTGCGAACCACACTACCCCTGTGTAGCCTGATGGTTATTGTTCAGTCAATATTTCCAAAGTAAACACGACCGTAGATTTTCCCACCAAATTGGAGCCAGCTTGGTTGAATTCATAGGACTGCATTATACATATTACATATATAAAATAGCAGCGATTATGAAATCAGCCTTTGATTGCTTAGACATAACATATGGCTTTGTTTACATTCTTGCTGCGCAGTCTGGATACGCTGGTGTCACAGCCCACACCACTATCTCTTCAGGGAGCGGAGGCAAGAGAGACGTCAAGCCAGCAAAGAGAAGGAATCTGAATATGCCAAATACAGCAAGCATTCTTTCATTATTCTGGTGCCATCAACAATAGAGTCTTCATTTTTTTCCTTACTTAGGGGTCAAGAATTTCAGAATAGGGTCCAAGATTTCTTCCACGTTAAGTCGATTGCTTATGTGTGTCTGGAAGATAGCCCGGTGTGAGTTGAGATGTATTTTGTCATGACGCACAACGAGTGTGTTGATACAGGTTGGCTGTGATACAATATAATGCATTAGTGGATTTTAAGTTGTATACAGGGAAAATTGTGGCCGCAAAACCATCAGCAGTGCTCGGAATAAAGACTGGCATCTTTCCAAGTGCTCTCAGTTTCTGTCCTCCCATCACCGGGTCTTATAGAGCGCGCTTACTCCCACCCTAAACATTCCAGCGGACTGCATCTGTTCTGGCATATCAATTTCTTGTTGCTGTTTGGTTTACCTTCAGTTGTCTCTTTAATTTCCGGGTTTTAAAAACGTGTTAGTATTTGTCATGAACTGAATATATATTTTACTCCTAAGAAATAAAAAAAGTATTGAATGACTTTTCATTATTTACTTGAATGCTTGTTTAACAGTTTACATTCTGTAAGTTATTGAAAGACTTTGGGAAATGACATTTTAGGTGCTGATTGTCATAGGAAAATGACACATTACTGATTTAAAAAAATAAAATCTTTTTTAATGGATGTTACTCTCTAAATGACAATAACTAACTTTTCTTGTCCTTCATGGTCATTCTTTTTCCACCATTTACCACCTTGTGTGTGTGTGCGTGTGTGTGTGTGTGTGTTAGGGTTTTATTTATTTTGTTGATATTTTACAGTACAGTCGTATTTTTGCTTTATTAAAAGCATGGGGTGTTTTGCAGGGGATGGAATGTCTTAAATTGTATTCCCATTCGTTTCAAAGGGGGAAGTTGATTAAGATGCGAGTGATTTGAGTTACGATCATGTTCACAAATTCGACTTGTCTGTGTGTGTACGATTAAAGTCATGTTCGAACAATAACATGAAAATGTTTCCGGTTTTTTGTACGATTCCAATGTTTGGCCCATGTTGAGACTCAAGACTGTTATCTGTCCATGCACATGCACACGCACAAGCACACTCACACACAAGCACAAGCACACTCACACACAGTCCCGATACATTCACGTGTTGAAGTGGTTTTGAGTGGCATGTCCGGGTGAAAAAAAGCTTCGCCTTAGCTCCACTTCCACAAGGTGCGTTTGACTTTCTTTGTCAGAGGTTCCAATCCAAAAATGCACCATTTTTTCACCTAACTTGAGCAGTGGTGTACATGGAGCTTACTTATGCCTCAAATTTGGGCGGAGTTAGAGCACTCACAATTCTGTCTACACGCACACACCAACTTTACAACTTATATACAATGTATCCCACTTTTTCAGGCAAAAGTAGACACGTAGATATGCATAAACATCTGCAATGACAGATGTTGTCAAATATAGCAGTAGCTGGAGATTCTTAGTTCCCGCCAAACAGAAATACCGAGGCTTTGTCATTTTACGCCTTTATCCACCAGACACCAAATATTGTTGTCTATGTTGCGGTACACCACCAAGTCCAGCGTGATGGGACATTCACTTCAGATGCCGGCAAGCTCCCTGATCCCAAATCAGTGGCTCGTTTTGGCCCGACACGCCTCCCGTAAAAAATGAGTTCCTTCTGTGCGCATGTATCCAGCCACAAGACACAAATAACTAGATGCAGTTCCCTGTAATGACATGTAGTGGCCGAAAAAGGCTACCATTATAGAGGGATGGAGGGGAAAAATCACTACTTTTATCTTGCCTTCTGGGGATGTTGTACTCTTACAAGGCCTCTGGAATTTGAAATTGTAGATACATCTGCCAGTGGGGGATGGGAACATATGAGAACCAAAAACATAAATACACAATCACAAGTCTTGCAGTGTCCTGTGGATATCTCACAGGGGGTTGTTCTTTTTTTAAACCTTCAATTTGGAGTGTTTATGGCGGTGTAACGACAACTGCATGACTTAGGTCAACAAATGAGTAGGAATGCGAGTCATGATGCTAATTGAGACAGACTCCTTCCCCTGACTGGTAATACTTTCTTTTTGTGATGTCGTCATAATTAATATCTTATTCTGTTTACATGGCCAAGTGCAGATGGGCCACCGACGACGCGGGAGGGGCTTCGGGGGCATCTCGGTCTCGCCTTCACAGTGGCAGGCCGAGGAGGAACGTGCTGCTGGGCGGCTCCCATTGATTACAACTACTGCATTCAGACTAATGGTTAGTTGTACAGGTACCTGTATATTTTATCATTTCTTTAATTTGTTTCCAAACCGGTTCACAAAAAGATGTCTTTACGTGACACCAGTCCGTGGTGCACAAAAGATTGGGGACTGATGAGAAACTGCGCCAAATCAGCTGATCGCACAGTCCCATTTGTAAGGCTTTAAGATCATCCGGTGAAGTGGGCGGGTCATAGAAAGGTGTTCAGGTGTGTCTTTGAGTGCCAAATGAGAACTCTCTGTGAGACACCGGTTTATTTTCTACTTTTTCCCGAGCCCTCAGAACAGAGACATCATTCCTGTCAGTTCATATGCAAATTCCATGGTCATCATTCCACTACAAAACTCAAAAGTGTTTAATTTCTCATTGTAAAATGATCATAGAAACCCTAAGATCTTCTTGGTGATTGCCACAATCCAGTCCAACACATATTTCATGCAACAGCATCAACATCGATGGAACAGTGGCTCTCTCTCTTTTCGATATATGGTTGAAGTGAAATGGGAGGCCAAGTGAAACAAGTGCTGCCAGACATGGCAGGTAATGTAGAGTTCAACAGGAAACGGGCCTCAGGGAAGTGGAAGGGCTTATTTGCCATGTCTGCACAAGGGTGTCTGTGTTTGGTCTTCGTAAACCACTTGAAAAAAAGTTGAGTCAGTCGTGTGTGTGCAGTGTGTAAAATGACTGCTTTCGTTAAAAAGGCGAGAAAGAAACGCTGCAAGAATGCTGTGGCATGCTCCCTGCATGCGTGTGTGTGTGTGTTGGGGTTAAGTTTAATTTGATATTTTCGTACTGTTGTATTATTTGCAAGAGACTCAATAAAAGTGAAAAACAACCGACAAGGCTATCTGTTTCTCCCACTCGGCACTCACCCACCACTACTAATCTTTGTAGTCATTGCTCCAGCTTTGTTGCATACAACAAAAGCTCATATTCTGAGAGTAACACAAAAGTTTGCTGCCCTATACTGCAAATCGTTATAATTGATGTTCACAGTTGACGTTTCTGTTACTGAACATCTTTGGACTCGATAGTAAGGGGTCGATTCAAGTTTGCAAGCTTTTTGCGCAATAAGACCCACACTATTCTCCAAAATGGAAAAAGGTCCAAAGGTTTGCCGTAATTCCTTGAGACTTAGCAGCGTTCAGTGTTGCCAAATTGACAACTGTATCGCTTTATGACACAAGTCATAATGGCGTTTGATTGCTGCTTTAATAGCGTGAATAGCAACTCACAGTAACGATGGCAAGCCGCACCTTGCCTCTTGGGTTATACCATTTTAACTAGACCGCGGGGGATAGTCCCAAACAGATGTTGGTACTGCAATGTCTAGTGCAGTTATGATTTGAAACGTCGAGCGCCAGCCTTTTATAGACTACGCCACGTGATCGTCGGCAATACGCTGCTGCACGCTATGCAGCAGCGTATTGCAGTTCGAAAGGCACGGATGTTGGAGAACAGCTAGTAGGTATTCTCGACGTATATGGACTTATGAGTAACCTACACTTAACGTGTTTGAACGTGTGCAACGATCGCATAACTTACCTATTACTTACGGGACGATAGCCATACGCTGACATACGACGAGAAATTTTAAGCATGCTTAAAATTTCTCGACGACTCGACGTACTTCGACGTATACCAACGTGCTTCAGCGTGCTGTTACGTATACAAAACGTGTTTGGTCTTCGTAAACCACTTGAGAAAAAGTCGAGTCAGTCGTGTGTGTGCAGTGTGTAAAATGACTGCTTTCGTTAAAAAGGCGAGAAAGAAACGCTGCAAGAATGCTGTGGCATGCTCCCTGCATGCGTGTGTGTGTGTTGGGGTTAAGTTTAATTTGGTATTTTCGTACTGTTGTATTATTTGCAAGAGACTATATAAAAGTGAAAAACAACCGACAAGGCTATCTGTTTCTCCCACTCGGCACTCACCCACCACTACTAATCTTTGTAGTCATTGCTCCAGCTTTGTTGCATACAACAAAAGCTCATATTCTGAGAGTAACACAAAAGTTTGCTGCCCTATACTGCAAATCGTTATAATTGATGTTCACAGTTGACATTTCTGTTACTGAACATCTTTGGACTCGATAGTAAGGGGTCGATTCAAGTTTGCAAGCTTTTTGCGCAATAAGACCCACACTATTCTCCAAAATGGAAAAAGGTCCAAAGGTTTGCCGTAATTCCTTGAGACTTAGCAGCGTTCAGTGTTGCCAAATTGACAACTGTATCGCCTTCCTAAAGGCCCTGTCACACCTTGACGATTCAGCCAGCGTATGCCGACGTTCAGATTTTCCCTAAAACGCTGGCATACGCTGAATTATCGATTTTTTTTTTCGATTTTGGGCGTATACATAGCGCATTCATAACGGGCTGGACGTATACATAACGTATCAGTAAATTATATAGAACGTTTCGATAACTTATAGATAACTTATTCCAACGAATGCCTAGCGTGTTGCCGGCGTACACAACTTATGCCCAACGATAGTCTAATTTATGCATAGCGTGCAGCAGCGTATTGCCGACGATCACGTGGCGTAGTCTATAAAAGGCTGGCGCTCGACGTTTCAAGCCCCTGTCACACCTTGACGATTTAGCCAGCGTATGCCGGCGTAGGAAAAATTTGGCAAATACGCTGGCGTCACGTCGAATAAGTTATGGGTAAGTTTTGTATACGTAACAGCACGCTGAAGCACGTTGGTATACGTCGGAAATGCGTCGAGTCGTCGAGAAATTTTAAGCATGCTTAAAATTTCTCGTCGATATGTCAGCGTATGGCTATACGTCCCGATATCGCAGGCCATAAGTAATAGGTAAGTTATGCGATCGTTGCACACGTTCAAACACGTTAAATGTAGGTTACTCATAAGTCCAAATACGTCGAGAATACCTACTAGCTATTCTCCAACATCCGTGCCTTCGGAACTTGCGCTTGGACATGCTGACCAGGCTGTCACGCACGTAGTTGGCGAAGGCTGCAGTGGCTGTGATGGGCTGAGCCTCTGCGAGACCTTTGATGAGCTCCCCAGACTTTTCTTTGCCATGACGCTGATGTTGTTTGGTTTATTAATGACACAAGTCATAATGGCGTTTGATTGCTGCTTAATAGCGTGAATAGCAACTCACAGTAACGATGGCAAGCCGCACCTTGCCTCTTGGGTTATACCATTTTAACTAGACCGCGGGGATAGTCCCCAAACAGATGTTGGTACTGCAATGTCTAGTGCAGTTATGATTTGAAACGTCGAGCGCCAGCCTTTTATAGACTACGTCACGTGATCGTCGGCAATACGCTGCTGCACGCTATGCAGCAGCGTATTGCAGTTCGAAAGGCACGGATGTTGGAGAACAGCTAGTAGGTATTCTCGACGTATATGGACTTATGAGTAACCTACACTTCCTTACTGAAGAGTTAACGTTCTCCGACAGGGTTTTTTTTTTAAACTTGGGATATGGACTTGAAATGAGTCATCAATTTGTATTGGGTCCATTAAATTTCTGGATGTCAATCTATTGTTCATCAACCAGGTATAACGTTTCTTCAAAGGTGGCTTTTTAATATTTGTTGTAGTAAATCGAAGTCTGATGCGGACTTTGCATGTTGCTGTTATGGCAAAACATTTTTATTTTATCAGACGAGGGTGTAATTTGGCTCTTGAGCTGAAAAGGTTCAATAGAAACTACAGCTAAGTCTTTGTCACTTTGTTAGTGTTTGTATTTGACTTGCAGATGTCTCTTTCACCAAATTGCAATTATTTCTACGTAGGGCATGATGAATCTATCTCCAGAAGTTCCCAAGTGTGCCAAGCGATGCAAAATGTAACTTTTCCTTCACATCTACCTTGCTTCCAGAATACATAGTAGAATCGCCGCAGGGCACCTCGCTGCAGCATATATTATATTCACAAGATAGTAGTAATCAAATGACCTTGGCAACAGAGAGAGTTTCTAATGAGCCTCTCACAGGAGTCTCCCATCGCAGGCAGAACATCCGCAAACATACAGCCGGCCTATATTCGAACGTGTTGTTTTAAAGTAAGGCCAGAAGAAAACCTTCAATGTGTGACAAGTGATATATCCGTCGCTGGTTGAAATGTCCCGCGTCTTCCATGGATAAAAAAAATTAGGCAACATTAAATGAATGAATAAATAAATACATCACGAAATAAATATGCTGCTTGTAACATGCAAAGTGTTGAAACTTTAAATACATCCGAAAAACAAACACAGCAAACAAGTGGGTGTTTATTGTATTGCTTGCTCTTTAATATCGACTATTCAAATCCTTTTTATGATAGGTAACCAAGTACGGCGTAGGTAGAACTGTTCTATGTAAAATGCAACACCTTTTTTTTCTGCTAGGACTCTGTTTCAAGTTCTCTGTTAAAAAAAAAAAAAACGACTTTGGGAAGTTCGTTCACGTGACTGTAGCAAAATGTTTGGATTGGCTTGTGTGTCATAGTCTGTGCTAGTTTTGTTATGTTTAACCAAAAGATCTTTGCCAAAAGCCTCTTACCTTTTGCACCACAGTGTGATGCAATATTATTCTGAACCTATTGACCAGAGGGTTAGTCAACCCCCTAATTAATATTGTGTACACACACACACACACACACACACACACACACACACACACACACACACACACACACACACACACACACACACACACACACACACACAAAACTATTCCAATGTCATTGGCCAACTTTACTTGCAGCGCTTCCAAATCAGCAATCGAATGAAAGACATTAATACAACAGGAATACAAATGCCCTGAGAACCAGAAGTGTTGCTGAGTTGACTTGACTCCCTGTGGTGCTTAAGCATAAAGCTGTCAGCTTGAGGGGGGAAAAAAAAAGCTTTGGCCTTTCTTCTCCTCGAGTCTCACTGCTCATTTGCTTTAATCTGTCCTCCTGAACAAACCCGGGTCAGAACGTCTTCCTTGGAGAACAGAAATAATACCTTCTCTGACAACTGGGATTTCTAGTCAGCAATACTCTGACATCACCTTGAGAGAGGGGGGGGGGAGAAATGAGCCAACTCCCTGGCCAACGTGCACTGAGGAACATGATGAGGTTAATGAGGAAGGTGGGCCCCTGCAGCACTCTGACATCCACCAAGAGTTCAATTCTCCAGAGGGAGCATCAAGGCTAAACTAAGAACTCGTTAAATCTCAACTATAATGACCTTTAAAAGTGTCTGTTTCTCAGCTGGACCAATACGTCTGGGTTTGATGTTCCAAAGCCAAAATGTCAGACATCATCTGAGTGTTGTTGTTGTTGTTGGGGTTTTTTTCCCCCCTTGGTGCCCAGATGGGGACACCATTAATGTGAACAGGGGAGAGCGGTGGAAGCTGTTGTAGCATGCACTGTCAGTTAACAGCTTTAAAGGTGTAAAGGGTGGCAATGATTACGTTGTTTCAGAATTTCCATATGTGTGCGTATTTGTACGTGTGTTGGGGGCGTGGGTAATTTGTGAGTTTGTGGTGGGCTGGATGAAAGGTTCCCTGTGGAAATAATTATGCCCACTTTAGCTCATGTGATTGGGGGTGAGGCAGGGGTGGATGAGGGCTGGTAGGATGCTGCGTCTGAGAACAGCAGGCGAATTAATTACACATCAGCTTGTGGGAATATTCAGCCTAAATGCCAGTCATGTCCCAGCGAGTCGACATACTTAACAACTCTGAGATGCGCATGCAGCAAAGCATTTAAACTGACAATGGCAAAAGGGAAGAAAGTCAATCGAATTAATTTTGTCAAAATAAAAATGCTAATTAATCATATTAATAATTGTATTCACTATGACATCATCCGCAAGTGGGGATCTTCTCGTCGTTCCTTATAAGATGGTTCTCAGAAAATGTGGTCCAACTGGATGGTCAACCGCTGACCCACTTGAAAAGTCAATATTTTCTTCCCTTTACAAACAGTCACCAAATTTCTCTACTTCAAATATTGCAGACATACTACAGAGATCAAATAAACCACTTGAGATTCGTGCTGTTTTTTGTGTGGGAATGTATTTTGAATGGTGAAAAATAACCTGGCGGCACTTTGGGCGAATGGTTAGCATGTCTGACCACTTGTTAGCACGTCTGCCTCACAATACAGAGGTCCAGGGTTCTAATCCGGGCTTCAGCCTTCCTGTATGGATGTTGCATGTTCTCCCCGTGTCTGTGTGGGTTTTTTTTTCCGGGTACTGCGGTTTCCTGTACAGCAACCAGTTCAGGGGGTCCCCCGCCTACTGCCCGAAGACAACTGGGATAGGCTACAGCAAGCCCGCAACCTTCATGAGGTAATAGCAGTTCAGATAGTGGATGGAACGATGGATGGATAAAAAATAGCCGTCGAAACCACTTTCTTCTTAGACACGCATAAGAGCCCTTTATACCCTTAAGAAGCATCAAAACCCGTTGTTACCAATAAACTGGCAGACTATCAAAGCAACACAATACCGTTTAATCCAGTCCCATGCTGTCCATAATGTGATAATACTGTACATCGCAATAAAAATTTAAAAAATCGTTCAGATTCGTTTCCTCTTGTGTCCACAAGGTGTCCCCAATGATCTATTACTGTAATGTACTGCATGCTTCCACAGGAACGACTTTTGTAAATTGAACCGTAAATTCACTGGATTTGCTGCAATATGTGATGTCAACATTTTTGAAATTTTTTATTTTTATTTTTTATTCTGCAACAACCGCGTAAGATACATGTCAAGCGTGGGGTGCAGTTTTCTTCAATAAAATAGATTGCTAAGTTATTGCACGCGCAATTACTTGCTTTCTAGCTACAGGCATTCCGTATTTAGCGAAGCGAACGTTTATCATTTGTTGACGACTGTGACTCCAGTATTAGGCTATGTAAATGAAATTTGGGGGCGTTTTTCAATAGTCAGAGTTAATTTTCTACGTGCAATTGGACATTTATACCAGTATCTCCATATTGTACCAGTATTTCAATTAAATATTTGTTTGAATGTAGAGAAGCTGTTCATGTGTAAAAATAATAAACTTAAAAATATATTTTTTGGAGTTGAGTGTACAGTGCTTGGTGCCCAGGTACCGAGTGCTCCAATATAATGTAACAGAGTTGACCACAACATTCAAGAATCTCTTGCAAACAAAGTGCTGAATGAACTATTCATATTCATTCAGAGCACACTTCAGGAACATTTGATTTAAAGCATGGATAATTTTGACCTGGTTTTGAACTTTATTTTGGGGCTCTTATGTCACACGGCCGGACCATACTTTCTTAGAACCACCCATAAACGTTCTTTGCAAATGCTAATCTCCCGCACGGACTCCAGCGAGTCTATTATGCTTCCACTTTGATTGGCTGGGAATCAAGTCGCCTGTGTTCACGCACACAATGGCGCAAACGCCCCTTTCTAACTGCGCGCATCTACGAAAATACCAAAAAGAGAGAAAACTGCACCCATGCACACATTTAGACTGTACTTTGAACCAGTCTTACGCTGGGCAGGAAAATGGACCCGCAGCTCTCTTTAACCTTGAGAAGAGCAACAGCTATACAAATGAATGGAAGCATGATATTTTGGAGGAAAAAATAGTGAAATACTGTAGCAAACGAAGTGAAGTATATCCAATTAATGAAATACCGCCGTCAATGTAGAAACCTGTTAATTAATTTTTATTGGTAATTATCTTATGTTACTCTTTCATAGTGAAATAAATCCAAAATCAACTTTTTTACCGTATTTTGTACAGGATGAGGGCTGGATGGCCTCATTGTTGCAGATTCAGCAGTCTCACTGGTGATTCTTTTTTTTCTTTTTTAGTTCTTGATTAGTTTTTGATGAGATGAGTCCCTACGATGTGATCCAAACTAATTATAACAATAATTCAAAAATAAAAAGTGTTGATTGCTGCCTCACACATCTTGGTCCTCCACCCACATCATTGCCTACAACAAGCTGTCCTAAAGAATCCTGTGTGTGTGTGTGTGTGTGTGTGTGTGTGTGTGTGTGTGTGTGTGTGTGTGTGTGTGTGTGTGTGTGTGTGTGTGTGTGTGTGTGTGTGTGTGTGTGTGTGTGTGTGTGTGTTTACCTCTTTTGGTAGCCCAGCCAAAGTCTGGAGGGTCCCCCTGAATGACCTCCTCTGTACTAAAATGCTGATGCTCTGTCTCTTTTCACATTGCACCGAGCAGGCGTCATCAAACCAATTGTGCTCGTGGTCAGAGCAGTGACCACAGAATGGAACTTTGCTGGGTAGCGCCGTGCCGCAAGAGGACATCTGTCGTGATGGCAAGGTGCCTCAAAGTAGATATTGTTCGACACGAGTGTTCCCTCACTTTTTGCGGGCGATACATTCTTTGGCCCGCTGCATTTCTGGGTCAAACCTGAGCGGAATGAACCAATCAGCGAAAAGCGGGTGTGACGTCTGAGGAAAAACACATCTTTTGAAATCAATTCTTCAAGTGCTGTCAGCTGCGGAGGATTTCACGACTGTCGTGTTTGTAGTCATTGAACCCTGAGTTTAATACTGCACGTCATTCTAAATGTTACGATGATGGACTTCCGCCACCGAAGAGTGACGCTGCTCACGAACAACACGTCACAGCAAACACATTTGATTGCGCGGTTAATTTTAAACTGGGCAGAGTCGCGGTTGAGGGCAGGCGTCAAGACCACTTTTCTTCATGCATGAAAGAAAGTAGGTTTGGAATCCCACGATAGCACGCTTTAGCTCTCATGGAATCTCGATAAATAAGTTGCGTGAGCTATTACTTTATTGTTTTGTTATGTGTTGTGTTTATTGTTTACTTTATGTTAACTGTTTTGTAAAGCGCTTTGTTACAGCTGTAGCTGTTGTGAAACCGCGATATAAATCAGGATGTGTTGTATTAATCCAACCAGTGTAACCAAAAAACCCGTTTGGATGCAGTTTTTCATGATAAATCATACGTATTTTCATTCTGACCACCACAGGTACACTTTACGTGCGTAGCCAGAGCTTTGTTTTGCAGCAATGAAATATACATCTTCATGACTTCTCCCCTAAACTAGCAGCAAAAGTCTCCACGTTTACCAAATCTTTCTGCCCAGCCGTCCTGACCTGTCACGTTGAGCGAGTGCAGTGTGAAACGGGCTTTCGTCTCTGCAAATTGATGAGTGCTCAATCAGTGCTCATGCCAATTGTACTCTCCTCCAATCATCAGAAAGGTTTTCTGCCGTACTGAGCTACAACAGGCAGCCAAATCCAATGGCTGCACTATGTTTAACCCTTGTGTTTCTACAATTTTTGTAGATTTTTGCGTGTTGTCATCTTTAAATCAAAGGCAAAGCATAAAAATTGTGTGATATGAAATATTCCAATTCACGTTTTATGTATATGGATATATGTTTTGGTCATAGCACAGTACCGCTTTTATTGTCCATAGAGGAAAAAAATACGAAGAAAAAATAAGAACTATATGTGTATGTATAGCGCCGATGCAACTGAACATTTTGAGTGGTTGAAAGTACAAAAGTATTCAGGAATAACTTAGGGTAATACTTCTACAATTTTTGTAAAATGTGTATGTTGCGTTGTTTAAATGTGTCTTCATTTGGTCAATTACAAAGTGGTGTCATGTCTTAGCATGCGTGTTAGTTCAGAGCTGTGCTTCAAATTGTCCAAGATTTTGGTTATATTTATGAACGTGTGTCTCGCAGGTACATGGACAGTAACTGTGCCCATACACAGGTGAGACCACTACTTCAGAGAGGGAAAAATCTAATTTAAGTCTTTGAGGAGTGGGAAGGACAAAGCTGGCAGGAAGAAGATGGAGTGGGCACAGACGCACACCATATGCTGTTTCAGTCCTTGTTGAACTGAGGTAACTGTGCTCACATGGCTGATCATATTTCATGTCTCGCATGAAAAATACCTGTACAAATGTACGTTATGTGCATTCGAGACTTACTTTTTTCAACACGTTCAAACAACAAAGATTAAAGACGGTAAAGATCTATTTAACCTTCATCGTCTCAAGACGCTGCAACAAAGCCATTCATTTAAATCCAAGACGCGCATTAGACACTGGCATTATACAGTTAGTAGTAACATCACATTAAAGATGGCAATTCCCAAATACGAAAAATGGAATATTCACTTGTGAATTGAGCTATACAGTGGTACGTCAGGTGTGCACAAACGTAAATCTAAACTGTAAGACCGTCTTCCAATTATCCCCAGAGAAACTTGTTTGCAAGGGGAGGGCGGGCGGTCACACTTTGATATAACTGACAGACGGTTGAAGTGCGTTGACTCATCATTGACCAGCAGTCACCAGAGCTGTTTGATTGAAAGTCAACAACAACTTCAGTGTGTGTGACTTTTCCTGAGTCTGTAAAGGTGATTGAAAGCGTTTTTCTTCATTGCACGCTGTTGCCGTGGCAATGCGCCTATCACCAAGAATGCCCCCAAACTGAGTAATTTCAAATGCAGCAAAAACACAAGCAAAACAGATGAACAGAACATGACAGGGGAAAGCATCTGTCATTTTTTGGGGAGCTCAAACTGACCCAAGTATGGGTCGGTCCTTTTTTATCACAGAAATTGGGTCAAATTTAGCCCCAAATCTAAGTGTTTTTACAGTGTACTGTGATGTTCATCTTCCAAACAAATACTAAATATTCAAGGAGTAGAGAGAGGTAAACGTTCTTTACTTACACTTGATCACTCTGAAGTTGGACGTCTACCATCAAAAGTCTTTGATATCCCACAACAAGATGCCTGAGGAGAAACCTTTAATGATTCGCCAAGTCATCGCGCTCACCTCCTGAGAGTCATGCATGTAACTGCAGAGCAAATAATATGCCAGAGAACATATCATTGTAAATATATGGGTTGTAATATATATATATATATATATATATATATATATATATATATATATACTCACACACACACACATATATACACACATACATATATATAATATATATAAGAGGGTTGAATTCTCCTTTCAGGTCAAAAAAAAAAAAAAAAATCATCAATCAGTCCATGTACATGCCCACAACAGTGGAGCAACTCACGGTAGGTGATTGACACTTCTCCAGTGCCTTGTGGCGATAGGATCCCTTTCGGGCGTGTTTGGTCGTGTGGCTTTTCGGTTGGCCTGGTTCACATCAGATGAAGATGACTCATAGCAAACTACAGAAGAACAACCAGCAATGACATCAAGACTTACAGCTCTGGGTGCGCTGTCGGTTATTTGCACAAATGAGATGAGCTCAGAAGAATGGAGGGAGCATTGAATGAAGAAATAAGAAAGCAACTAATTATAAATTTTCGTAAAATGTATCTCACCAGCCATTCAAGAAGGAAAATGACCAGGAGAGTTTGCAATTGAAATGTTGTCACTAGTGAAGGTAATAGTCTCACGTCTTCTATTTCTTCCACTATGACTCATCCTTATTCTTTGTATTTATTTCCCAGCAATCTGTGTGGCCTTTGGCACCAGGCAGCCTTTCACAAGTCAGTCAAATTTCTGGTTGGGGGGAGGATTGTTGCTGGAGATAGCTTCATGTTTGTGCTTGTAGTTGTTGAATGTTGACTACACCATGCAGTCAGAAGGCGCATTTTTGTTATTTTTCCTCATTGTGCACGGGACCTCTGAAACCTCTGACACTTTTTAAATTGGTTAAGAATTAAATATGAAGTATCCCATTTATTTCAGCCCGGCCTTAACCTAAAGCCACCTTTGAAAGGACTTAGAAATGTTACATTCTTCTCCAATTGTGTTGAACCAGCTGACAAAAAAAAGTAGTGAGTCAACATGTTTTTTGATTTTAGTATTCTGTAAATGCATAACATAAATAGCATTGATTTAGGCTGTGTACATAATATATGTCTATGCAAGACAAATGAGAAAAAAAAATAAATCCTGGTTATTTTACATCACACACTAAAATAAATCACACCAATTTATACATGTAAGAAAGAAGGAATGCATTGTTGAGCTCACAAATTTAATTTCATTTAACGGCCATTTGCTTCAGTGTATCATTGTTGTGGAGAAATGAATTTCTCTCTATTACAAAAAAAAAAGTTTGTACCTTTTACTTTGTGTAGTATCAGCCCGGATCAACAAGTTTTGGTGTGTTTTACTTGAAATCATTTTTGTCACGATGCATGGTGGTGGTGGACCCCAAAAAGCAGGCAGGAGGGAGGAGCAGGTTGTACTTGAAGAATTGTATTGATAAAAACACAGAAAACTAAATCCAAAACAAAGTCCTAAAAATAAAAGGAATGCAAAGTATCAAACAAAAACCATGACTGAAGCTCAACACTAATAGTAACAGAAACATGACCTCAACATCATTACAGAACAAATATGACAGGAACCAACAAACAAACCATGACCCAACCCTGAGTGGTCATGCAGGGAGTCCTTTTAAAGCAAAACAAAACATAACAACCAACAGGTGTGCAGCTGCAGGGAGAGCCTACAGTGCCACCTGTTGGTCACAAACCAAAACATGACAATTTTGGTTCAGCAAATCAGTTTTTATCAAGTGAAGTCATATGCAGATAAACATTTTTTTTTAATTACACACTGGACTATAAAGTGCTCTTACTCATTTTGCACCATTTCAAGACAGAAAAAAAGGAAGAAAACCATTTAATAACTTGCCAAATATTGAAGTAATATCTTTTAGTTAAATAAGCGTGTACAACGTGTGTCCTCTGGACACCTGGTTTGCTCAGATAAGATTGTCTTGTGAGATTTGGAAGAGCGGGATCTTCAATTCAATGGAGCAAATCACTTTGGAAATTGGAGTACAGACGGAGATAGTGAAGAGCAGGTCGCTGTATGCGATAAGTAATCTTTGAGTCAGCTGATGAACTGCTACCGGAGAAATTGTTGTACTATTATGCACACTTGTAATGTTTTGTTAATGTTACATTAACTTTACGACACTGATTCTAATACAATACATCAATGTGAAATGACAAACATCAGAGCTCAACAATTTGCTTTCAAGATTCATGTTAACGTCTTCAATGAATTTAACATGTATGTTTTTGGAATGTGTGATGAAAGTTGAGTAATTCGAATAGTGATCCCGGTTTCTTTATTTTTCCTGTCGACTTAGTAGAGGCTGTAATCTGACTGGACATCTTAACAGCCATAGACATGACAGGAATCAGCACAGCCAAGAGAAATTATGAAAATAAGTTAAAACAATGTTATGGATAAATAGACGACAGATTGTAACATCATTTGAGACAAACTGAATGCCGATTGGATCCCACAAATTTAGACACAAAAATATAATCTGAAACACATTTTTTATTAACAAAAGCACACCGACAATGTATAAACAAAAAACGCCGGTCACGAAGAGCCATGAAAGCGCATTACATTGCGCTTGTAAAGGCAAGGTAATAGTTAATCTGAGAATATAAACTAAATGACAAGAGTCCAATTTGCCGACACAAAACAAGATCAAAAGGCAAAATAATATACTTAAAAGCGAGAGACTGAAGAACAAAAACGACAATGACAAGATTGAGAGGTCTAGAAAACAACAACACTTGATCATGAGCGGCAAATAAGGTAAATAATCCGACAGAGACTTGGCCATTAGGAAGTCCTTAAATACATGGCTAACTTGATGAACACATCGGCAGCAGGTGAGCGCGCCGGAGGGAAAGCCCTCCTCTGCTACCTGCCGGAGACACACAAGAACAGGATTATGACACTGGGTGGCATGGTGCATGAGTAGTGAGTACATCTGCTGCACCATTCTGAAGTGTGGGGTACTCCAGTCTTCCTGTTTTCTTCTATAATCTCCAAAAAAATGAAGGTTGGGTTCATGCAAAATTCTTCAAAAGGTATGAATGTGTGTATCCTACTTTTAGCAGGTGAAATACATGGCCTGTCGTGGTTGTTGAGAGATTGACTTGGTCCTTACAAAACTTTTTATGTCTTGCCCTTGATGAACTCCGTCTGGTTTGAGTAATGATGGAGGACCCCCCTTCCCAATCACTTTGGTTGTATCTTGCACCAAGCAAAATGTTTCTGCTGACTTTTGAGTGTATTTGGCTGATTCAGTCATGCACTGCTACTACGTAGGTTAAAAAATAAATAAATATGTATATTTGGAGCTGGACATGGAGACTTTCCATGCTGACGCAGTGTGTCCATCTGTCGCCTGTGAGCATGGCAGGACTGTGACTGTCGAGCCATCTGATGGCACTGGGTCTTGCCCAGCAGGACTTTATAACAGACGTGGCCCAGTCTTGCAGTGTCTGACCCACAATTCACCGATAGTGATACCCCTTGCTCGGGGCGATGACTGCCAAAACAAGCATATAGAGAAGGAGTGCTGTGTCAAGAATAAAAACAGTGATTGGAGTGTCAAAGTGTAACACCAAATCTTTCTCCTAATGGGTGACTTTTAAAGCAGCTGGTATCTGACTGTTGCCTGCTCAATAGCAGTTGTAGTTTCTGCGATTTACCAAAATGTGTGTGTGCCTTCTTGGCATAGCAAAAATGCTTTTCAATTGATCCATTTTCGTGCCAACACTGAGGCAGCACAATGTGACAGGACGGTACAATTAAATTTGTTGAGTTATGTTCAGGAGGAAAGAATTAGCGGGACTGGAGACTTTCAAGACTAAGTCTCAGCGGGACATAAATAAAGACACCCCATCCGTCCATCCATTTACTTCTTTGTCATTGGAGGAGCAGCAGGGGAGGTGGTTTCCAGCTCCAAGTACCTTAGAGTCCACCTTTTTCAGGAGCTAGAGCCAAAACACTTCTTGTCTGCTCAAAAGTCTCACACCACCAGGAAAATAAACAGAAATAGCTTGTGAATAAATAGACAAGAAAACCCAAAATGCATATAACACAACCCGTGACTATGAACTACTACACAAAACTACTTACAAAATTATGTGCAAAATCACGGCGAGATCAAAAATGAAACACAAGAAATATGGGATGCCTAGAAGATTCAAATACTTGGTGACAGAGTCGAGAGCAAAGGCAAATAAACCGACAGAGGCTACTTGGAAGTCTTTAAATACTCGGCTGATTATCTTTGGCAGCAGGTGTGCAAGCTGGAGGGAAGGCCCCCCTCTGCCAGCTGCTGGGTGGAGACACACAAAAACTGAATTATGACAGCCAGGCAAAAACTGCGAATGGCTCAATGAATAAGAAATGGGTGCTTTGATCGCTTGACTGAAAATTGGATGACTGCAGCAATTAGAAAGGTAAAACGTCAAACCTAATGGAATTCAGACAAAAGGCGAGGTTACTTTGAAGAACTTGATGCTGTCGTTCTTATCGTGAGTCGGAGCCTAGCAACCGAAGGTTTCTGTGTGCGTGGGTGCGTGTGTGGCGTGGGGTGGGGCAAATATTAACAAATTTAATATTTAGCAGAATTAACTTGCTAATATATTTGACTGGTGTTTGAGGTTAGTGGATTTACCTACATTGGTGCAAATACTTCTGTGGAAGAACTTTTCCCAAAATTGAAGTGAATGAAAGCATTTTGTGGGTGATGATTTCATTAAAAAATCCTATAATATGCAAGAGGATTCCGGAATACACAAATTGCTCAACAATGGCAGACTCCAATATGCTTAAGTATGATTTACCTTGAAAGCCGTATTTTTGTTATACTGTTTAAGTTGGACAAATTTGGTCAACATTACTTGGTCAAATGTGCTGAATGGGAAACTTTTTGACACAAATTCTGTTGGTTTTATCTTCAAGTCGTTGGACTGTGTGTGAAGTGATGGTTCTAATCCTGCTACAGTGAAAAAAAAAGAACAAAAACAATGCCGGGTACAATCTCAGGTTTGGGTAAAATGACAAACCCGAATGTGTTGAAGGCATTTTTTGTCTGACATGACTATCCTAGGTGTCAGTTACGCCACCTACATACTGTAAAACACCTTTGGACACGGCCCAGGAACACTGTCTGCACATTTTTGATTCTATCAGACACTGTAATTGTGTCAGTGTGTCATTTGCATCCACAGGAAGCAATGTGCACCCTTGCATGCTTCAAATCTGGAAAAGTACTGCAATGCATGAATAAGGAACATGAGTTGGTATTTCCAACCACAATCATTTCCCTTCCAAAAAAAAAAAAAGTATGATTGGGCAGCCAACACGGGAAATAAGAGGCCCTTGAGTAATTCATATTTTGGAAGATCAAATTAAAGTTCTACTTTTAGCTGGCCCCATATGTTTGACTTAATCTCTTTCTAAGGAAAATGAAAGTAAATATCATCCACTGGAGAACACGCACATCATCAGGCACACAGCAATTCCATATGCTGCACAGCTCCAGCTAATTACGCCGCTGCACTGAGGAGCACTTCAATTCTACCAAAGACGAGCACAAAATAAGTGTAGCGAGTAACTGCACGTTTTCAGAGCACTGTTTTATCTTAGCATGACACTAACTAGATGTGCTTTTCCCAGCAAATACTGACAAGTTATTGGAATGCACCACTTGATCATCTCGTGATTGAGTCGGTCTTTTGCCATCGAATCTGAGGGTACACTCACATAAAGTGATCAGTAGCGCTTATGTATGCTTTGTTTGATTAGTGTAGAAGACAGTACTTGGATATGCAAAAAGGTGGGAAGGGGGGGGTGGGGGGGGTAAGCCGCTAACAGCCAAAGCACGGGCGTCACAGGTGAGGGCATCCTTCCATGAGGCTGGCTTGGCTCATATCGATCGCAATTTTTTTTGTGTGAAAATGAACTTCCAAAGTGAAGGGAGGCAGGTGTTATAATTTCATATTTAAAAATTACAACATTTGGAGGCTCAAGATGGAGCTCCATGATGGATATTGAGTGCTTATGGTTCACTATTTAAGTAAATATTTGGTGTCAATATCAAAACTACAAATTTAGTTTCCATGAGGAGACACAAGATGTCCGGTTATGTCATGAAAGAGATCAATGTGCGGAGGTTGGCAGTAGGCCATCTGTGAGAACTTGGGTCTTTGGAATTGCAGTTAAGATGTAAATACTACTACCACCACCAATAATAAAAATAATAGGCCACTGTTACAATAAATGTTGAGTTATTAAGTTTAAAAGCAAGCACCTGTCAAGCTCCAGTTTGTGCGTACGCAACCTTTAAAATAAAGCCCACGACCTTCTATCCTTTCCGTTAGTATTGTGCCGAGTCTCATTTGAAGCGGTAAAAGTATCAGAATTTCCCACAAGCGACACTTTCAGATGTCAAATTGACACAGTCAACTTGCTGGACGTGAACAATCGGAAGCGTTTTGTTTTGTGACCGCATGGCTTCAGGTTATTTACCCCACAGAAGCAGTTGAACCGGAGGTGACTTTTTTTTTTTTTTTTTTGAGAAAGGAAATGAATATGCGGCTCACATAAGCAGTGAGGGCTTACGAGACAAATGGAAGGAACGAAAGGGATGCAAAGATGAGGAGCCTGAAGTCAAAGATAAAGAGAGCTTGACAGGCGGGGGAAAGAGGAGGAAGACGCGATGAGGGTAAGAGGGAGGGGGAAACTTTTGAACTTCACAAGGTCAACCGCTTTCATCTTAACACTATGCCACTACTGTAGCTACGCGCAGCTTCCAAAACACCCTCAAGTACTGCGGTCAAGCATGCAGAGCTGAGGCCGCGTCCCACTTTGGGAAGCGGGTCTGTTGATGCCCTGAGGCTCAGAGTCTCCTTCAGTACTTCCAGCAGACGAGGGCCCCGCATTAATCATGTGCAACACGATAGTCCCGAGTCTCCCCGGGGATGTTGGCCCCTAAACACACGATGACAGTGGGGGTCTCGGCGCACCTGCGCTCTTTTGTACGCCGCCTACCAAAAAGGGACGAGTGCAGTGCTGCGTCCCGAACATGCTGACATTGTCTGAAAATGCGGCACAGAGTCGTCTTCGCTGCTTCCTTGTCAACTTGATGCAATGCTCTTGCATTATTCAATGAAAATGTTTGTAAGAGCTGCAAAACAGTGACTATTATCTCAAAGAAGGTAAAAAGTATGATTTAACAGCATCTAGCGAGTAGTGGCTGTTCGAACAAACACTGAAACTATTTCTTTGTCATTATTGACTCTTTTACTTTAAAGTTTGTTCAAGGAGGCATTCTGCTAAGGATGGGAGTTGGATAATTCCGGACATATTTAACCTCCTTGGTCCTTTTATATGAATATATAATTCTTTTCTAATTTCTGCACGAATACTTTGCCTTTTATAACGTCAAGGTAGATGTGTGAAAAAGTCTAGCCAGGAAATTGCACAGAAGTTTGGAAAAGGTGAGATAATTATTAAGCTCATTGCAAAAACAAATTAAAGACAAGAGCAGCAAACAGCTATAAATGGCCACGTTCGGACAAGAACCCTTTATTCATTCATCTTCCGAACCGCTTGATCCTCACTAGGGTCGCGGTGGGTGCTGGAGCCTATCCCAGCTGTCTGCGGGCAGTAGGCGGGGGACACCCTGAACTGGTTGCCAGCCAATCGCAGGGCACACAGAGATGAACAACCATCCACGCCCACACTCATACCTAGGGACAATTTAGAGTGCTCAATCAGCCTGCCATGCATGTCTTTGGAATGTGGGAGGAAACCGGAGCACCCAGAGAAAACCCACGCAAGCCCGGGGAGAACATGCAAACTCCACACAGGGAGGCCGGAGCTGGAATTGAACCTCTGCACTGTGAAGTCGACGTGCTAACCACTGGACTACCGGGCCGCCCCAAGAACCCTTTATAATATATATATATTTTTTCCTGGACCTTAATTGTGCAACGTCTCATGAGTATTCAGCTAGGTTTAGACTCTCAAAAACGGCATCACTTTTCTTTACAAACAGCACATCCCTTCAGCAACAGCGTGCGACGAAATACCAAGCTTTCAATAACTTTTCGTCTGAATCATCTTTAGATGAAACACCCATTTTTTTCTTTTTTTTTTTTTAGATGAAACAAGTGGTCGCTGCTCTGACCCTAAAAAAAAAAAAATGACTGCATGAAGAAAGCCCAAAGAACCAATTAGAGAATGATGAGTCTGAAATGATTACGCATTTTGGGCATATTTAGTTAAACCTTCAGAACACTGTTAGAAAGTCATCTCACTGGATAAGTTGCAAAAAGCACCAATCTCAACCAGCGAAATGAAATAGCTACATTGATCGACACACTTTTATCTGTTTTGAAAGAGAGAGACTTTATATACAAATCACCGCTGGACTTTTAGACCCGCAAACTCACAATTAACGTGCCAATTTATTTCTAGTGGCGTGGGTGTGACTGCATCTCTCTTTTTACAGTGGTAGAACATTTGATTCCATCGCCTTTGACTCAGCCTCACTCTCTGTGTGGGCGGATGAGTGGAATGATCCTCCTGTCCATAACTTTTAGTCATTCGCTCATCAAGAGTCTTTTAAAAGGCACCAGAGGGCCAGCGAGTGGGTGAACCAACACGTGTCCAACTCTCTTTCGAGCCGCTCCACTTACCACTCACTAGCCTACTTACTGACTCGCTCTCTCAACCACTGATACCGCACTGCGTCGCCTACACATGGCCACACAGAGAATGACACGCAATGACCCAAACAACAATACATGGCTAATTGTCCAGATAACGAATGCCATTCCAGATCTTTGATGGAGTATGGTCGATGTGCATGTACACATTTGTCAGATCATTTTTTGAGTGGGGGGGTCGGTAACATACAACAGAACATCTTAAAACCATGTGAAAATTTGGGCCCATCCTGTAAATGCTAATGGGCAGCAAACAATTCAATAATCCAACAGAGACTTGGCGTTCGGGAATTTCATAAATAGCTGGCTAACTTGATGAAGACTTTGGCAGCAGGTGTGCACGCTGGAGGGAAGGCCCTCCTCTGCCACCTGCTGGAGACACACAAGAACAGGATCATGACAACATTCATACTTGTTTATGTTATGATCTGTGACTGATTGGACCCCAAAGCAATTAAGCCCCAAGCCACTAGGCTGCGAACTACAGCGAGCGTTTTTGAAGAAGCACCCATCCTGTTCTTCTGTTAAGCCTTCAAACAGGAATTTGATAATAATTGCACGCAGGTATGCATGCTCCTGCCCCCGCCTTACCTACAGGGGTAAAATGGAAAACAGAAAAAAACAAAACAACGGAACACAACAGTTTCAAATATATGAGCAGCATCTCATTGAGGAAAGGCGATTGTCAGTTGACTGTTCTTTATGACCAATTCGAGGGGCAAAGAAGGTCATCCTTGTGATTTACGTGTTGAAAGCTGTCATTTGTCTTACTTGCATCATTCAAAGACCAAAATGATTGTGTTGCTATGTGTATCTCAAATTGAGTAAAGAGGCACTATCCACTCACCTTTCGAGTCACCAACCTAGTTTTGAAGGCACTCTTGGTGAAACCACTTAGTGATGAGAATCATAAATGTTTCCTGAAAATACTGAGATACCAGCTCAGATTTTTTTTCCTCCCCCTGAGACAGGATTGAAATGAAAGCTAGTGTTGCTTGATGGTGGCTTGATTTGTGAATTCTATCTCAGATAAGCACCTCCCGGGGCAAGAATAGCCGACAACTTTATATTCTAATATTACTCAGTTGCTTCCCTTACAGATTGCTTAACAACCGTGGAAGGCCCCACTCTATGGAGTTATGCTCCAGCTGTCCAAAATTAACAGCATTGGTAAAATCATTTGTTTCTGTCATTATTCAATTATGTTCCGAAACCAAAATGATATAGTATATGTAATGCTAAAATATATGTACCGGTAACTATTGTTATTGAGTGAGTAAGAGAAATAAAAGACTTGCGTACAGTATATTGTAGATTAGATGATGACATCGTTTTTCATATATTTTATTTAGTGTGTATATCTGGCTCTCACAAGACATGTCCATGTACGGAGGCTGGATCTTCCAAAGGCCAAGTTTGTCGGCCACATGATGTAACTTCCGGCGAGACTCGGGCGCGACCTTCAAATGCAGTCTTCAAATCTTACTTTCGTTTCCATGGAGACAGGCCCCGAGCGAAGGCTGCTTTGGAGCACACTTTTGTAGCCTACCTCGATTTGCTCTTCCTCAACACTTAAAACATGGAGGCGCCCGAAGGCACCTCACGTTCAGACTCGGCAGAGTGTACTTTTAAATGTGAGCCTAAGTTTTTGTATTCAAGCTTAAAACGTCACTTAGAACATGAAACACAATAAGACCGATCCAAGTTCGCTGCATAAGAAACAATTACAATGTTCCCTTGCTACTTCACGGTTTGGTTATTGCAGATTCAATCTATCTCGGATTTTCATTTGTGACCATATTGCAGATTCACCTCACGATTTTGTGGGTTTTATTGCTATTTTCCTTCCTTCTAAGTTGGACCCGTCAAGATATGTGATTTATGTTTTACAAAACCGAGACCATGAACATTAGGGTCACTCTGATGCCCGTTCAGAGAGTGTGTGTTGTGCTCAAACTGTTTCCATGAGTACTGCCTGGTGCACTGGCGCACCGTCTGCCCAGTTGAAGATACATTTTTTGGGAGCACTCTGAATAGCTGAACAGCACATTTCAACAATGCTCTTTTTGTAAAATGATTGGAGTGAATGCTGAGAACTGTTTGGCGGCTTAAAAAAAAGCATAAATCCTCCTCAAAAATAAAAATGTACAATAAATAAAACCAACCTCTACTTCATGGAAATGTACTAGTTGTCGTCGTCTTGGAACGTATCACCCACAAAATGTGAGTTGCCGTCCTCCATCTCCACAGAACTGACTACTTTACCGAAGCTGCTCCGACTCATGATAGTGTTTGCCAGAGACATATTGATTTTTCCTTCGGCTGGCTCAGAGGCTGCTGGTCCCTGTCCTTCAAATGCACAATGATAGGCCTGGGCCACCGTGCAGCCTGGAGATGTCCGCTGTCACAGCCGGTGTTCAGGGACTGTCTGATGAATTCTCCTGTCGCTTTAATTATGCAGCCATTCACTCACTGACTCCTTCTGCGCGCGTGTGTGTGTGTGTGTGTGTGTGTGTGTGTGTGTGTGTGTGTGTGTGTGTGTGTGTGTCCATCCACAATTAACAATTAAAGGGCAGCAGTGGCAGAGATAAGCATGAAGGCAATGACGGTCAAGTTTTAAATTCATTATATCTCATTGGGCCACGTGGGTCGGCCTGAAATACTAACGGACTGATGGAACATCCGTTATTTTGGCAGAATGCCCTCCTCTGCCGATACTCACAGTCACGACCAGGCATATACAGAGAATGGATGGATGGATGGATGCAGAATGGACTGAGTTACTATAGCTTACTGAAACACTTAGAGTAGTTGTGAAACTCTTCTTCGTTTGTGTCTGCATGACCGTGTGATACTGCCGCCAAGAGGCCAGGTCACAAACAGCAGAAAGAGCGGCAAGGAACACTCGTGAAGAACAAGCTGTTTAAATTCTTTATGTTCCGTTTATTTATGTTATGACTGTATGTGTTTGGAAAATACAATATTAGAGAATGCCATTTTCCATATCGGTCACAACAGAGCGCGTGGGGGTGGGTGCTGGAACACAACTTTGATGAGGTTGGATCTGACAAGGCGAGACCGCCGCTCGTACCGCACGCAGTGGGCCGCCGTCACATATGCATGCAGTACACATCCTTTAAGTTATCTTTTTATCGTGCAGTGGGTTTCGTGCAACGACGACAGCATGGAGCTTTGCAGCGGGAGACGGCGCACGACTGGTGTAGGCGTAAGACTGAGAGGAAAAAACGCAGGGATAAAGGGAGAGGGCGATGAAAAGAGAAGTAGGACGCGAGCGGGACGAGATGAACTGGCTGCCTTCCTCCTCCTCCTCCTACCGTCTCTGACTG
Organism: Hippocampus mohnikei; assembly: GCA_026261675.1. Taxonomy (NCBI): domain Eukaryota; kingdom Metazoa; phylum Chordata; class Actinopteri; order Syngnathiformes; family Syngnathidae; genus Hippocampus; species Hippocampus mohnikei. Next base: position 14,176,009 of record JAKGUB010000284.1, read on the forward strand.
TCTCAGAGGAGATGGAGGAACATGAGTGCAGGCCAGCATATCCACAAACGAAGCTATTGCTGCATCCCCAACTACTTCTGCCAATGCTCTCTCGTCATTATCATCCAACGACTCCTGCAGGGGCAGCAAGCTCCGCGCTGGAGCAAGACAAATGAAAATTAAGCATCCCATATAGCAAAGCAATGCCCGGCTACCATATTGCATGTGTTGGTTTAGGAGCAGTAACAAGGGAGAGGAAAGGTGTGGTAGATCTATTGACTTTTTCAATGAGAGGTAGTAAAGGCGAGGGGCGGGGGGGGGGACATAAAAGGCAGAGGATGGCGCTTGTGCTTCAGGGGTCTATTAAAAAATGAATCAAAGGCCTACTGGCATTCCCATTGAAAACCATAAAACTCAGCAGCCTTCTCTTTGACTGAGGAGAAACACGGAAGAAGCCGGAGTGACGGGCGTGACTGCAGGTGTCAATCACAGAAGGAAAATACACTTTATGCCATGTGGAAGCCTCCGAACACATGCTAATTTGCCTTTCATTCATTGCCTGCCTTCTCTCTGATGTGAGTCGCAATTGTTCAGTGTACTTGAAGAATTTAAGTCAGCATAGACATCATAATAATAAGAATAATTTCTTTTAAAAAAACATTTTATTGAACTCAACGCAGTTGAGGTGGGGACAGTTGACATTTTTTTTTTCAAGGTCAGTGTTTCACAACTTTTATTGACAATACATTCGATAAATGACAGAAATGGCACAAAAAAGTGAAGTGAAGAAGCCATCCAGTGGAGAAGCATCAAATTGTTCTGTCTGTCACAATACATCACTACCATAGATAGCTGAACAAAGATGCATTATCTCGAGCTAACGCATGATCATTTATAACTGTGAAAAGTGAAATTAGATCATTTCCCGCAGCACAACAGTTCAACGAGGATAGTCTCGAGTTTGCCGCTACAATATAGGCTACTACTTAACCTAGCTTGTTCTATTTCTTCTTCTACAACTATTTCGGCAGTCTGGATGCCCTGTGGCATGATGAGGTGGTATCTCACTGGGCGGCGAAGGCTTGCGAGTGTTAGCAAACATAGCGAAGGTTATTTATTTTCGTCAGGGCTCGTGAAGGATTGCAAAAGGTTTCAGACATTCGCAAACAGCTTCGCTTATGGCAAAAGACATTTTGAACATGTTCAACATTTGATGGCCACAGTTAAAACTGTTTGCAAACACGTTGCGAACAATTGAGAACAATAACATTTGTATTTATGATGACTTTTATCAGTGTGTTTTTGTTTCCTTTTCATTAACAAAGGGGTACCAACCATTTTGTCCATGTGTGTACGAGAGTGTGCTCCCCCTCTGTGTGTGCCTTGGCCCGACCCTGACGGTAGTGTGACCAAAGGTAGCGTTGATTAATTACTTAAAAAAAATATGTAGACTCAAGCCAAAGCGGAACTCCAGCAGTTGTAATTGTTTCCACAGAGCCAATTGAATTTTTGGATTGGATTGGATAAACGTTATTGTCAAATGTACAGTATGTGTAACATACAGCACAGATGAAATTTCTTCCCTCTCAACATGAAACAAGAGGAGCCGCTGCGGGTGTCCGCGCCGCCATCAAAAGAAAAGTTAACAAAAACTTATACATAATAAGAGAAAGGAAACAAATACAAAGGTTTCCAGCATTCAGTAATAAATCTGAAAAACATACTCCTGGGGCCACATAAAATATTATGCACAATAAAAATATGCTTCCCAATCTTAAGATTTGTCAGCTCGATTTCCTCCAGTTTTGTTCATCGAAGGTGAGTGCTTGAGCAGCTCGGAATATTGAAGCAAATGCTCCATCCAGTGTGTGCAGATTTGATCGAAAAATGAAGTTCAGGGACAGTGAATGTAAAAGATAAACTAATACATCTGCAACCAACATGCATCATCCTTTAAGGCGCAGAGTTTCAAGCTGGGGCGCAAAGTCACCTCCTAAGCTTCCACGGTAGACATTAGAACAACTGAACAGAGGGCTCGCATGCAGGCTGACGGTAAATCTTTGAATGACTTTATAAGAATGACGTGTGCGATGACGTTCCTGAAGAGTTCCTGCTTGATGTAACCTGACTGAGTGAGAATCCTAAAGGGAGGCGGCCTGCGTTGATCATGTCGGAAGGCGGCCCCTCAATCAAAGCGTCTTCACGTTAAACGGTACAGCCGTGCGGCTTTACACACCAACAGAACGTTCACACCTTTCGCGCGTGAATTGTCCAAGGGGCCCGCGGGTGCCTCAGCTCTCCCAATCAATATTTCAGCGCGCCGAGGCGTCGCTCGGCCTCCTTCGAAGCTGGAGCGCTGCCAACATCTAGTTCCATTCCTACCAACAGCCAACCTACGCGCACATCCACCGGAGCATTAGCAATCAGAACACAGCATTTCGCAAAGCTTTGTTCTGCCTTGCCAGGTGCAATCATAAATAATGCGAATGCACTGCCTCTGGCCTGATATAGTTTGAAAATAAGAATATTAAATTACTTTTTTTTTTTTTTTCTTGACTCGTGGCCCTCTGAAGACAGGAAAGTTCAGCTGACCACATGTTGTACCATAAAAGTACAAGACATTCATTTAGGTTTGCAGATTGTTTTGCTCTGACGATATTCCTCTTCAGTAGGCTGGTTAATGTTTCAGTCTCTTTAATGGACACAACAAAATGAAATATGACACGGTTCACCAAAATTCTCTCCAGTGAGTTTTGGCCCCTTCCTACTTCCATTTCGTTCACTTGTGCTGATTTTTAGAAGGATGTGATTCTGCGCTACCCAAAACATGCACGTGATCCTAATGTGTGTCTTACTACTGCCTTTTGACATGAATGTCATACTGCATTTATTTATTTACTTCTGTATTGATTTGGTTTACTTGTTTATTTTTGTCTGTGACTGCTTAGCCTGTTTTACGTTTCTGGCTGGGATAGGTTCCAGTTTGCCTTGACTCTTGAAGATGCTTAGGATTGGTGTAAAAATGAATAAACCGAACGGATAAATGAATTATTCAAGAAATAAACTCTGACATGAATCTAAACTGATTGGCATCCTTAAATGTAAGGGTCATTATTTCATCGCCTCCAGCAGAGTGTTTTGAGGAATGGCTGTTGTGCTGCATGAATACAAAAGAAATATCATCGCGCTATGCCATGTAAGTTAGATTTAAGTACTTTATGAATAAAGATGGACTGTATTGTTACTTGTTTTTTGTTGTTGTTGTTATTTTACATTAAATGTTGGACAAAAGCAGTGGCAACAACGTTAATACTTTTGAAAAAGTATCAGCTTTCAAGTCTAAACACATAAAATGGATGGGCTCTCATTTTCGTTTCTCGAGGCTGCATCATTTACTTTGCTTCTGGCTGTTTGTTGAAGCTACTTTACCATTACCTTAATAATAATAATAATAATACATTTTATTTATAAGCGCCTTTCAAGAAACCCAAGGACACTTTACAATAACAAAAAAACACAAAACAATACAAAACAATACCTTACCATATTGTTGAACTTGTCTAGTGATGAGGCAGTTTTTCAAGCAAGGGCAGCTGGCAAAGGCCACCCAGCAGTGGATAACTCATAAGCTACATCGCTGTTGAATGAACACGATATGATGGCTTTTCACACTTGTTTGATTGCTCTGGGGGTCTGGTGATACTTGCTTAAGTGGGCTTAGCTACTTAGTGCAAAAGGATTTAACCTGCTGGGCTCTCTGCTGCCCATTTGTTTGCCCATTTGCTTCCTTCTTTTCTTTTTTTGAACCATTCTACAGTAGCAAATGTTGGAAGCTTCACACGTGAGGGTTTTTTTCATCCGCTGATACAATTTCCAACTTGAGCTCCTGGAATACCTGTATTTATAAAAAAAATACATATACTGTATACTCATTCACCTTGGAGGTATCAAGAACCAGCTTGCCGAGCATCATGGAAGAAGCGACGACCAACCACTTGGCTAAAGTGCAAACTCGCCTGCGAGAGTAGGCTCGGTTATGCGTACACTTACTGGTGAGAACATGAAATGCAGCCTTGCTTGTCGCAAACCTCAGGCTGCACCCCTGACCATCATGGTAACATGATCAGCGAGGGAGGAAGTTTGTGTAAAGTTTCTTTAAATTGTTAATCCCGAGGGTATTTTAACAAAAGGATGTCACGGATGTTAGTAAACACATGGGAACTGTTTCAATTAGAGCTGTCCGATTAAAATATTTAATTTAATTAAAAACTCAACTGTCATAATTAACTCAAATTAACTAAAAATTAATCGTGATTACTCATGAATTTTTTATTGTTTCTGAATTTCCTTTTATATTTTTTGTCCTATTTTCCCCCATTTTAATGCTCTCATCAACATGGAATCGTGAATCAGTTTTCTATGTGCAAAATGCAAATATTTACTGAAATAACAATTTCCATTTGACATGAACATTTTTCACTTGGAGCAGTTATTCACATATTATCTCTCACACAATATTACTGTCCATCAACAACAGTGAAAAAAATATTTTGCCACACAACAGCTGCTTGAACAGCTCTTTTTATGGAATCAAAACAGCGCAAAATAACATTATAAAGTGCACATCTAAGGTAAACTAGTACTCAGCCTATAGCCGTTTTCGTTGTCTCGCGCTGCCGTGGCTGGCAAAACAAACGTTCGTGGACCTGTGCAGCGCGCTTGATGTTTTGTTTCTGGTTTATTTAGAGAGCAACGTAACATCCGCTGTGACGTCTGCCGCGTTAATCTCGCGAGAAAAAATTTGATTCATTTAAATTAATGTCGATAAAAACGCGCTAAACTGACAGCTCTAGTTTCAATTTGTGAAAACAAGCAAAATATATCTCCTTTACATTAATTATATCCCGTACTAAAATTGTGTGGTTGCTCCCCATAAACCATCATTTTTACGACTCACAGTAAGGTTGGTTTCATTTTTTAATTTGGCGGTACAGGGTTCAGTTCATCATTGCATCCAGCGAACATCTTTGGATGGGAAAAGCTGCTTGATGGCCAAGAGGCAGACACATCCTGCAGCGCCGACAGTGACAGCCCCTGACATAATGATGTACGCTGCAGCCGCTTTGACAGGCAGCACGCTGAGATGCTGATCACTTTTGTCAAGCTGAGATGGCAAAATGTGGCAGCGACCCATAAATATTGAACCTGCCTTGTGGGTGGTGGGGCCAATGACCTGCATTGGATGATGCATTGAGGCTTTCGAGCTAGACAAGTGTGAGTGTAGCTCCTGTTCCGCGCACGTGTGTGTGTGTACCATATTAGCCTTCAGCTTCGTATTCATTCAGCAGTCTGGGGTCAAGTATGAAGACAACATTTTCATTGTTTATTTATATCGGGAGACTATTTTGCCTATTGCTTGGGAAAAAAAGTAAGTGTATTTAGATGAACCCTTTCATGTAGTACATGAAGTCTTTGTTGTTGGAAGTCTTTTGTTTTGTGCATGGGGACGATATTCAAATCTTCTCACGTTCACTAGAGGAAAATCGTTAACACGTCCGTATCATCTTATAACATCTACTCAAAAATAAACTGTTAAGGCGGAGAAATGTGAAGCTCTGTTCAATTTCTGGGGTTCTTTATAGAGAAGGGTTAGCTAAGGCCTCCACCCACCACCAAAAAGCAACTTCTGCGTTTCCTCGGGTTTGCCAACTTTTATCGTCGGTTCTTAAAATGTTCCTTTAAAAAAAGCCCGGCCGCTGACCTAATTCAGGAGTGGGAGCTGTATTGTCCCAGAGTTCCCCAGTCGACCAGAGACTCCACCCCTGCGCCTTCTTCTCTTGTAGACTCAGCCCTGCAGAAGCCAAATATGACGTGGGAACCACAGAACTACTGGCCGGCGTTCTCCCCGAGATGGTCAGTGAAAGGCATTTGTCAATGCAAATGAGGTCATCTTTGTACAATTTGAATGTAGTCTGTTGTACTTGCATTGCTGTCAACTCTCTTAAAGGCTTCAACTTCTCAGAAGTCGATTACATCTATTGTATAGAGCAGTGGTCCCCAACCTTTTTTGCCCCACGGACCGGTTTAATGTTTTCAGAGACCGGCCTTTAAGGCTGTATAAATACAACATACAGTAATGATAAACACAAATCGTGACACCAGGAACATCCGATCTGGCCGCAACACACTCTGGTCGTTATGGTCACGTTTAAACGTGCCTTCAAAATAAAATACACCGCAAATGAAAAGTGCATGAAAAATACGACTTACCATCGCCGCATATTATGCAGAGTGGGCTTCTCCCGTTGAGATAAATCCGTATCTTAAGTAGGACTCCTGATGCTATCTTATTAAATCTAGCCTTCTTTTTCTTGGAAGTCGTATGCGCCTCTTCTGATCCTGGCTGGGTCTTTTCCCCCTTCCCAAAGACATTTGTTTTCTGCTAGCTCATCGGTTTCATTTTCGCGGTAACCGATCACGTGACGGAGAAGCACGGCCTTCACCTGCATCAAGAGTGATGTACCGTAGACGTATATAACAGAGAATCCGTTAATATTTCAAAATAAAATGTCTTTCAGATTCTGAAATGAATAAAATGGAAGTAATGCAAGTTATTTAGTCTTTCTGTGCGGCCCGGCACCGGTACCGGTCCGCGGCCCGGGGGTTGGGGACCCTGGTATAAAGTACACTATGACAGATTAAATTTTGCCCCCTTCAAAAAAGAGCTGGATTGTTTTAATTTCACCTTTCATTGAAAGCTTTGTTGCCACAGGCCATCCTATTGTGTTACCATATTAAGAACATTGGCCTTGTTCTTGTTGCACTCATAGCGTACAGGAATCAAGTAATGATACTATTGTACACCCCGTGTTCAATACTGAGATCTGCGAAGATAGCGTTGCCCCTAAAATGAAATGAATACAGTAATTCCATTTGATAGCTTTGTGCGTCAATGACATGATCATTTTTTTGGGGTCAAAGTCTATAAATAAAATCAATTTGGAGACCTTCCCGTGGGTTTCACAGTCAGGGCCTCGAAAAATATGCTGAGAGGTCAGAGAGGTGAAGGAGTAGTTTTCCTCTTCAATGATCTGATGGAACCACAAATGCGCACCACAACTCTCGTGAGGGATTTCACTGCATTCCCTTTGGTCAAAGAATTATGCTCATTTGATAAAGGTCTGCTGTATTATTATTATTATTATCAGTATCATTATGAAAAGGACATCCAGTATATAGATTGTGCCAAATAAATCTTGTGATATGCATGCTGTGTCAGACCACTAATGAGACAATCTGAAAGTTGTAACAACCACAATATGGTATTCTTGTTGACTAGTGTGCCTTTACTACAGATGTTCCAATACTTTTGTGCTCCATTTTTTACAATCTTTGATTTTTATTTCACAACTGCATAAAATGTATTTCATACCGAATATCTGACAAGAGTTATGTGCCAGCAAATTAGAAAACACTTCATTCAGCTGTAATAAAGAATAATGTTTTCATGAATTAAAGATGACTTTGTAATTGACTGTACATTATAAAACAGCAGGGGACAGCGAGGCTGAGGAAGACGGAGAGCTGCGGAGAGGCTCCAGAGACTAATGAGCTCACTGTGGGGTATTTTTCCTCTTGTGGCTGCTGTAATTGGGTCAGTCAATAGACCTATGCGCTATATATTGCTACTGCTACTGTCTGGTGGACGGGTCCGCTCTGCTGGTGGCGTGAAACGTCAAGAGTTTTGGGAAGTTTTGACTACTCTCTGAAACAAGATCCACTACTCACGATCAAATACCCCCCAAGTAAAAGTTAGGGATATTTGGCTTTCAGGTGAAATTTACGGATGAGATATTGAATATTATAAATGAATAAAGTGGGAAATATTTGTTTATCAGATATACAGATGGTTACTCGGCTTTGATTTTTCAATATGGGCCAGTTACACTGCATTCCTTCATTTTGGCCCTCAACTGTGAGTGTACACGTGACGCTGATTGGGAAGAAACTAAATGTGTATTTAAAACTCAGATGTGTATTTTAATAGATGGGAAAAGGTTGTCTATTAATCACTCCGTTCCTGTTACCTAAACTGCATTTATCGGCAAGCTGAATCAGGGGGTCCCGGAGCGTTGTGGGCAATGTTTGCGACTCGAAGGCCTTCACTAAATAAGCAGCGAGGAAATTGGACCATTCAATCTGGACAAACAAGTTTATTTCTGGTAATGCATCTATACACTGTACATTCAGTCATTGCAGTATATAAGCATAGCTATTTTCAAACATAATCTCATAAAGTCCTTTACTTTACAATATTGTCGGTGTCGTGCGAGAGGGGTGCTGTTGGGAAAAGATGAGCAAAAACGAGGGGATCACATGAGTGGGCCGAGCTTTTCGTACTGCATATGTGGCATGGATAAATGGGAAAGCTTCCATTAGCGTCTTACATAAAAAAAATATGTTGGCTATAGCGTTAGCAGCACAGGGCTAAACAGATACAAAAGGATGCTGGGGGAACAATCTTTAAAATGACCATGTGTGCGTGTGTCTGTGTGTGTGTGTGTGTGTGTGTGTGATTGTGTGTGTGTGTGAGAGAGAGAGAGAGTTCTGTTATGTTACCAAACATACAGTAAAAATGAATGAATTGTCGAAAAAAATGCAATACAAAGACTACAGTCAAAAAAAAATATGCAAAGAATTGGCTTAACTTGTTTATGTGGGGAATCGTCTCTTACGCACTGCATGAACTGTTTTTGAAACATTTCCAAACACAAATTATAAAACAATTAAACAAGACATCTATTGTAAGAAAAGACTTCATTTTGAAAAAAAAAGGAAACACCATGTACATATATTATACAATATTGTTAATGAAAAAAATATTTACATTTTGCAAATTTATCTTCAAATGGTTACACTGGCAATTATTTATGAATACGGATCGTTATTGCTCTCCTGGCAAAAATCCTTGTAAAAACAAGAGCATTCTCTGCCTTTGCACGGGAGAATGAGAGGCCAATGTCATTCTTGCCTCCCTTGTAGAAAACCATGCAGCAACAAAACCACACACATGATATCAACTTTTTTAGAGAGTAAAAGCGATTACAAAATTGAACAATTTGTAGGGCGCGCCAAAATGGCAGACGCAGAGTCTTTCTCTGAGGGGGAGTGTCTGATGGATTTGAGCTGGCCTTTTACAGTAATAACAAAACAAAAACAAAAACCAACGTCCTCTTTATCCTTACCATGCAATGCCTTAGCACAGCATGTCCACAAACTCGGATGAAACGCATAAAACTCTTTATGTACAACCCTCAGCAACAACTTACCAAAGCAAGTGGCTTATTATTATCATCACTATTTTTTTTCTCCAAAAGATCACCTACAAAAGTGTTCGCTCATGCACATCATCGATTCCAAATGAAGAATTTAAAAAAGCACGCACTCTAGGGGGGGACAAAAAAGCTTTACGTGTTATTAATAGTGATTGTTAAACTGTTCTCTGCATTGACAAAGAAACATGTAAACTGGTTGTTCTTGGATGGCTGATATTTTTTTTAAAAGAAAAGAAAAAAAGAGCTGCTGAGAAAGGAAGCGACTTTTTTTTTGCCTTTTTTATAAAGTCGTTGTCTCCCTGTTAAGCTGCTTCATCAGCTTTCCTCTTCTGGAAACCTTTCGCCAGTGACAGGCACTTGAGGTTGTCCAGCATTACATTTGACACATCATTTTGGAATCAGTGTTTTTTTTTTTTTTGTTCGTTTGTTTTCAATGCATGTGTACAGCTTGCTGCTTTTAGTTACTGTTTCCCCCTCCTCGAAGAGACAAATTGCATACACGATAAACCCCCGTACATGAACAGTATACTGTAAATGCCCAATATTTGACGATATGAATGGCAAAAGTTTTCAGTTTCATGCATAAACAAAATTATGAGTTTTATTTTTTTTTTTCCAAAAGGTGAACATAACAGACAAGCAATAAAATTTCTCATTTAAAACATTAACAATCAAAAGGAAAAATAGCATTAACATAATGTACATTCGCATTGCATTGTACCCACTGCAACGGCAACTTCCAGCCACTGTCTTCTTTTTTTTTTTTTTAAAGAAAAATCCAAATGTGATTGTTTGTGCAGGTTTTTTTTAATCTTTTTTTTTTAATTTAGAAATCCCACTACTAACATACAGACTGGTGATAAATCAGTGGGGAAAACAACCACACAAATTGTTGCCATGGTGATGGACTGGCATGACTTCTAACAAAATAGATTTTTGCACTCAAAGGTGGAAATTGTGATTTTTCAAGGTCTCAAACTACGGCATCATTTTCAAACACCTTCATCCACCGTCACCGAGTAGCTGCAGCCATTAACTCAAGTTCCCCTCCTGATTTGTCAACGGTTCGTATGTTTTGGCCAACTCGATTGATTCCAACAGTTCCATCGAGACTTCATCAGGCAGTAACAGGTTGAGCCTTGTTTTTCTTTAGGTTTATTTACAATACTTTGCCTGAGGTGAACAGAAAGATATTTAATAGAGGATGAATATAAGCAACAAAAATGTGAACTGGATCTATACGGTAGCGTTCATGTGTTTTCAAAATAAGGTTGAAGACAGAAGTTGGGAGTACAATGCATAAAAACAGTTGGTTGTTAGGACAAAGTGCCATTCATTATTGTTAAGTCCCCCAAAATATATATTTACATACCTTTAATTTAATGAACATGAATATTTGTGGTTCTTGCCAAGGGTGTCCCATGTGGGTAGAAACTGATTCATAAAAGGAATATAAATGCCAGCTTTCTCACTCCCCTGTAACGAGATGAGAAAACAAGGCCACACTCACATGTGGAATATTGTATCTTTAGAAGATTCGACGACTGGGTTTTGACCCAAATGGTTCAACACAAATATGGCTGGTGACCCGTGTTCATTGGACTTAGTGTGGGCAACACTGGGACAAAGACCGATTTTGTCCGAAGTTTGATGATTCGAAATCAAGTGCTCGCTTCTGGAGGTTGTCTTCACCACGGCGGTTTCTCTTCGCCCCTCCTGCCCTCTTCCAAAAAAAAAAAAAAAAATCCAAGATTCGATGACATCAATTCGCAAGCGGTTGTGCTCATTGTGTGAAGACATTTGAAATAACATATTACTTGATTATTTCCTCCTTGTCGGCTGGGATGGCTTCGCTAAAAACAAGAATAAAAAAAAACAAAAACATGGCGGCACATGTGGATAGTTCATTTGTTTGTATTGTTCATCTTCGGATTTATTTGCATGTACAAAGTATGTTTTCTTGACATAGTCTACGTAGCTTATCATGTGTTGAAAATCTTCCGTCCTCATCGCGTCAAGGGACAAACGTGGCGGCTTTTCTTCTTTGACTAATAGAATACGATCATCTTTCAGCATTTCACATCACAGACTGCCCCAACCAGCCTTGTCAGAGACACACAACCACACGTTCCCTCTTGCGATCTACTTATCAGTTCTGAAAGTATGAAGCTGAGAGTCCGAGTTCGAATGGCGCAGCTTTCTCTTTTCTTGGACATGGATGAGGACCCAAAATGCCGCAGGTTGGTTTTATTCACCGTAAGCATGACCCAACACCGCGTGTGTATTGGAGGCCTCGGCCTGGTGGGAAGTGTCGGGAATCTCTGGATGGATGGAGGACGTGAGGGACTTGGCTACTGGATTACTTTTTGGACGGCATGTCCTTGTCCTTGGCTGTCAAGTCTTTGTCGCTGTTCGATTTGGGCCAAAGTTGCTGCTGCAGCTCCTTCACCACCCTCTCCAAGTGCTCCCTGGCCTCCCGCTCTTGCAGTAAGTCGGCTCGGAGCTGCTCACGGTCAGCCTCGGCGTGCTGCAGCTTCATCTGGAGGTCTTCGATCTGGAAAACATCACGGGACGCGGATGAAATCACACACCAGAGCGTTTTCTGACAGTGAGAGCAATGATCCAATTAGTGACCCCCGTTGCCCCCCCCCCACCCATAGACATGCAGACCGACAGGCGAGGCAAAAAAAAACGGATGAAATGAGATGAGACAGGACAGACGGATGACTTGAGACACCCCAGACAAGACAAGACATGACAGACAGATGCAACGAGTTCAGTTAGTGGCGGGGGGGTTCTTTGTCGATTAAATGAGAGAGACAAGACGCACTGCCTTCTGCATGATGCAGCCTTCGCTTCCAGTGGGCATGGGACACATTTTTCATGCTTTCCATTGTAACCCATCCCAATCTATGTAATGCGAACTGTCGTGCTCTCGTCCGAATCGTCCGGAAGGGTGGAGCTAAACATGGTGCTGTGCATTGATTGGTGGAGGGTGGGCCTGAAAAAACCTGGCCTGGATTTATTGCATCACATTATGGCAAACCAAAGTCATTCGGATGAAATGTGGCGGACGTATCCGAGTTGGTCATCTCTGTGCTCTGCCCGTTCTCTTCAGAGCTACACCAAGATTGATTTTTGGCCAACCTGCCACAAGTGTGTGTTTACTTGATTAAAGCAATTTAACAGTTGAAAATGTTTCAAATTCCATTGTCAATATCTGCCGCCTTGCTTTTTGAAGGCAACCTCTGAAATAGTCTCTGCAGGGAGGGCGACGCAGCCGGAGAGCATACCCCTCCGCCTTGTTTTGTCTAATCTGCATTTCCCATGATGCCTCAGGGGAATCGACATGCCTTCCTGTTTCCTTTCCGAGTGGGGGGGGGGGGGGTACTTCAGTCTCTGCATTTGGGGTGGGGAGCGGGGAGCGGGGGGCTTCAGTCTCTGCATTTGGGGCAACGCCCATTTATTTTTGACCGGAGAAGAGGAAATGATTTTTTTTCTTCCCTTCTTTCCTTCTCCGCGGACCTCGGAAGGGCTTTCAAACAGAAATGGCAGCCCACGGCAATTACACAAGTACAAGTGTATGTTTGGTAAAAGCGCGCAGAATTCCAGACACTACAATTTTCTTGCGGGTGAAAAAGTGTTTGCATTTAAAAGTCCAACAGACCTGTGCCGAATACTTTGCCCGCAGACGTCCGGCCTCGCAGCCTTTATCGCAGACCCTCAGCTGGCGGGCCTGCTCCAGCTCCCGCTTCAGACGAATCCGCGACTCGTTGGCTTCCTTCATCTTCTTCTCACTCTCGGCTCTCAGGCGCTCGATTTCCTTTCTCAAATTTCGCTTGGCTTCAGTCGCCTCGCGCAGCTTCTCTTTCTTTGCAACCCGCAAGAACTCCAGCTCCTGGAAAACGACAATTTATTAGAGTTGTTGTGATGCAAAGTAAGGGACAAACTCCACTGTATTTTTCCCCTCTTGGCTATTGACAAGACTGGTGTTCTAAAAGTGACGCCCTCCAGAATTCCAGTACGCACCAGTATCAATGTCAGTGTTTACTTTCAAAAAGTCGAGGGTTAGGGCAATGTGTAGGCTAACTGAAGAGAGATTTCCTTCCTCAAAATTACTCTGTGTGTGCGCGCGTGTGCATGCAAGCGAGTGTGTGTTAGTAGTAACCAAAGCCTACTCATGGGAACTTCACAGTTTGGACAAACATGTCTGTCATCAAGTTTTGTTGGTTCCAAGAAAAAGACGCGATCCCTATCACGCCCTTGACTCTATACAGGCTTTACATGAGGCCCGACTTTCAACACTTCCCGTCTCGGCAGCTCGTGTTGGTTCAGCTAAAGCCAGCAGGAATGGTGCTCGTTTCGAGTGAGACCACACTTCATTCAGCCTGCAGCTTGTTGGCCGCTTTGAGTTGTTCCTGTAGCTTGTACTTTCTCTTGCCGCCTCCTCAGAGCACGGATACAAATTGAGAGTGGAATGTCGTTGCACTGGAGTAGCTTTGGGTTGCTCAAGACTTATTTTTGTTCTGCTCGTGCGCACGCACACACGCACACACACAGACACTTTCAACTGCATTTTCTTGTTCCTGTTCCAAGACCAAATATAAAAATGGAAGTCTGGCTTTTCCTTTTTGCAGCAACATCCGCTCTCATTGTTATCACTTGCCAACTCATGCTTAGCTTTGCAGGCAGTGATTATCATTTGTCATCCTATTCGGTGTTTTTCAGGCACGACTGATATGAACTTTTTACTGTCAACTTTTTACGGAGTTTAATTTCAATTTTAGGGCTTGCTTTGTTGTAATATAACACACCAACGTATTCCAAAGCCCGAGAATGCTAAATTGTGAATTGAAGCAAAAATTGTTTCTCGGTCGATTTCCTAGGAATTCCAATGGAGCCCTCTCATTTGCAAGAATTGCCATGTGACGCACGTGGAATCCTACCTGTTGCAGACTGCGTTTGGCCTGGAGGGCGGATCCCAGCTTCTCCTCCTGCTTCACCCTCATCTTCACTATCTCATGCAGGAACTTCTCCTTTGACTCTTTGGAGTCAAGCCCGTTGTCCAGCGCCTGCCGCAGGCTCTCCAGCTCTGACTCCAGCCCCAATTCGGGAGTGGTGACGGGTGCTGAGATGGGAGCAACTGCAGGGGTAGTGCCCTCAACTGTCGTGACGGTGCAGATGGGGCCGAGGGCGCCGGGTGAACTCAGGTCCTTGGCTGAGCTGGACGAAGTGAAAGACGGTGACGACAGGGAGGACAAAGACGACGTGACTGTGGAGAGGGAGAAGAGAGAGGTTGAGGCTTGGGAATACATTGCTTCGACGAGTCGATGGCTTCTTCATAGGTGCGGTATTCTGCTGGTGGGACAAAAAGATCGTAGCTTACACTCATCACGACTTTCCACTTCAATCTCCACCTCTGAGTCTTTGTCATCCTGCGGTGGCTTGCTGGCAGTGGAGGTAAGGGAGCAGGTCCCCTCAGGTGCCGGAAGCTGGAGCTCCCCCGTGACTCTTCGCTTGCGAGGTCGAGAGCTGGCATTGGCGCCCTCACCTGGAGGTTCCCCCGCGCTTGGGTGCGACGTGCTGGGGACCGACGGGGACATTGGACCCACCTTTCCCAGGGGTAATGGTGTGAGGGCAACGTTAGGGGCCACGGCATTCTCCAGGCTTTTGTAGTTGTAGAAGCTAGAAGAAGCCAGACCGTTCAGATCAGTTTAGTGGAGAAAAGGGTTTATGATCAACGTCGAAAGCTTGACTTTGCCCACAAGTGAATACTGTTGGTGTCATCGTAGTCATTTGGAAAACAGTCAAGACCAATCAACTGAAAGAAAGACTCCAATGCAGGACAGGACTTGCATCCCATTCTACTCCCACCATCTGAGAATTTGGGCCAGATCTACAGTCATGTTACAGGCGCTATTGGCAGCACAATGCCAAATGGATATTAATAGCATGAGTGTGTCAAATGTCTATTAATGGTGAAGTGTGGGAGGTTGCAGTACGGTCAGAAAAAGTTCATCGGATTCTGTGGAACAAAGCGATTGTCATCTCTCACACTTAAGAATAGAAATGACTCTCAGCAGAGCAAAAGTATTTGGAAGTATTTATTCTTTTTTTTTTCCGCCTCCAACATAGACATGGACTTACTTGTCTCTTAGCAGAGCGAGCGGGTGACCGGAGGGTTCCTTATCACCAACATAGATGTGTGGCGACCAGGGTCTAAAAGCCGATGGCCTCTGTCTCGGCTGAATGCAGTTGAAGCCCTGGGAGGGGGAAATGCATGAAATGTGATTTATTGACTGCCATTGGCAAGAAATTGAATTGTACACAATTCATGATCAGTGCGCACGCTTGCACAATTGAGTTCCTGCAAATATGCACCAAGAGGGGGCAATGTGAAGGGAATTGGCCGTGAGGAATTGGGAACTTGGGTGCTCAGACTGTTGTTTGTGGAACAATTCTGGTCAACGAAGCAAGGTCCTTAAAACAGCAAAACAGAACCACCGGGTCTCAGGGGAAAATTGCCAAGCATGAAAATGTTGTTAGACAATTTTGCAGTGATATCGTTGGATTGGAAAGTTTGATGAAAGTGCTATTGTGGTTGCCCTGTGAATTCTACTCGACCTCTCGTCCGCTTGGGGCGTTTCCCCTTCTTCAAATGAATATTTTAAAGGGAGTTTATATGTAAGTATTAGCGTTATCATCGTACAAGGGTTCAGTTAGATAATACAGTATTTTTACATGTGGGTGAAACTGACCTTATTGGGGTTGGAAAAGGACTGTAGCCAGTCATGTTGCTTCTCCTTGTCAGCGGCAGGGGATTGGATTGGGATGTCTTCGTGTTTGGGCTTTTTGATTGGAATGGGGTCCGACACCTTCAAGGAAAGGACATCGACGGATTATGTCAGAATATTGGCATTTCGTCTGTTGCATCACTGACAAAAAGGTTTTTTCCTAACCCTTAACACGAATGGAAAACATTATGACCGAGACTTACTCATTTACTCTACATGCAAAAAAAAAAAAAAAAAATCACATGGGTCCAAGTACATCCAAATGAAAGTGCTTTCCTAATGTCATGAGAAGGGTCTTCCCCACTTGGCTCCCAATCAAGAAGTGTCACACGAGAAGGTCAGTGAACTGCAAATGCACCGCATTGTGCCAGAAAAACCAACATGTTTGTGTGTAAACAAGGATGACTGATAGAGGAGTGCCAGGGGAGGTTACTGATAACTGGAAATGCCTGTGTGTTTAAATTTGGATGCGGTACTGTATTGACTTTGGGTGACTTTGATGGTGTGGTAATCCTGAAGCAACTGAAGCACACACACACACACACACACACACACACACACACACACACACACACACACACACACACACACACACAGTCCAGACGTTGGTAATGTGTCACACAGTTGTCACACACCAACCAAAACCAATCTAGCAAGGCGTGTTTGCTCATGAGTTGCCAAGAGTGAAGTCAAGAGGTGACTGGGGCACTGTGTGTGTGTGTGTGTGTGTGTGTGTGTGTGTGTGTGTGTGTGTGTGTGTGTGTGTGTGTGTGCACACGCGTGCGCCGGTCTGTCTGTCACACACAGACACACCCATACAGATAGACAAGTAGGGTTTTGTTTCTCTTTCCTCTGTTAGGCTGACTTTATGGCACTGACCTCAGCCTCTCCAAAGTGGGGCTGTCACTAGCTGCCACACACACACACACACACACACACACACACACACACACACACACACACACACACACACACACACACACACACACACACACACACACACACACACACACACACACACACACACACACACACACACACACATAGTCTTTCTATGGTACACAAAATCAATTTAGAGATCATGAACCTTTTGATATGAGGTCAGGTGGATATTACAGTTTCAGTGCATAACCTCAGATAGACAATATCTTAGGGGAGTCCTGTCTGTGGTTGCAAGCATTGTAGGCCAGATGAGGAGATATGTCCTAGATATTAATAGAGGCTTGTGTCTACAGATAAGCAGAGAATGTGGCGAACAACACCAGCGCGCGCGCACATACACGACAGTGCGCTCTGGGCAAAGTCTCTGTGCCACGTGCCTGTCCTCTTCTCGTGGATTATGGGTTGCCAGTGCCTCAGTGCAGCCTAAAAGCTCCACAAGGAGGAGGTGATGGGAAGTATTCAGTTGAAATCATGGCGCTCATTTGGGGTGGCTTCTGAGTTTGGGGGCCAAGGCCCATACGACAAGAGTGACTGTTAAAAAAAAATGGAACTGTCTTAATTTTTCTCATGCTTGACTGTGCTTGTAGCACTTAGTGAAAACCCACAGAGCGGTTTCAAGGGACCAAATCAAGTGCGGTACACTATAATTCACTAACATCTGGTCCATTTAAAATCCAATGAGAGTGTGTGGTTCTTCATGTATCCTGGTCCAGTGCGCAGAAGACATACAAAATAACATGTGTGTGTGTGTGTGTGTGTGTGTGTGTGTGTGTGTGTGTGTGTGTGTGTGTGTGTGTGTGTGTGTGTGTGTGTGTGTGTGTGTGTGTGTGTGTGTGTGTGTGTCCATGCTCTTATCAGACCAACCCCTTTATGATCCGGTGTGGATTACACAACATAGACAGGATGTCACACTTCTCAGATAAAGTGTTTCCGATTAGCCGTGTGTGTGTTAGACATGTTTGCAACGTCTATTGAGCTACAACACCTACTGGCAACATACCACCTTGTAAAATCCACGCAATGGTGTCATCCTGCTGTCCGCAATGTGGCTCTTTATTGCAATAACAGCGATATAACATAACCTAGAGTGTCGCAGGGATGCAACAGCATACTGTATGTGGACAACTGGTGGTGGCAGCCTTGCGGCAGCTGCCACAGAGGTCCGCCGTGCGGGGGCTCCTATGTGCACACGTGTCTGGGCAAGTGGATGTCAGTATGTCTCAGTGTGTGAGACAGGATGGGTGGGGTGATAACAGCCTGCTCAGTTAGAAGACTGTCTGGGCGTTTTGAAACCCTCAAGAGTTTCACAGCACTTCCTCTGTCTGCAAACCACCGATGTTTGCCAAAGTTCGGCTGTTTGAAAAACACTCATTGAAAGGTGTTTTCCTCTTTCACCTTAACACGCCTTTTTGCCCCATTAAAAAGGAATATTATGGCTTCTAAAATGTCACGTATGCTTGATTTGTACAAAAGAAGACATTTCCATGCATTTTGCATACAACACTCTGTTCGTAAAGTCCGGCCTTCAAAATAAAAGCATATCAGTCATGCGCCCAGCATGTTCAGCTCACATACAATACAGAAGTGCTTTTGGATGTCGATGAATTACACCGAACTGGAGCTTTCTGCAACGCCGGGAACCGACCAACCCCAGGGTTTACAAATTAGCAACTCGGCGTAGCTTTCAGCGAACATATTAGCCTCCCACAAGAAGGCCTTGCGCTTCGGAGGATCATCTGGCATGCCGCTAAAGCACCAAGCCCAAGCGCATGAAGTCGATGTCAATCGATGTAATCATGATGGCTTCAATGTGGCTCGAGAGGTGGGCTCCATGCTATATTTCTAGACCACTAACAAGACGCCAGAATTAGCCATCCGGCTCCAGATTAGTGTGCAAACGTACATGTGATGGAGAATTACTGCTCAATGGATGATCAAGAGCGAAAGGTAAAGTGCGGCCCTTTTTATCAATGAAGTGTTGTGTTCATCCAGACTGCTTGCATCCCACTGCGGTCGGACACACTACAGCATGAGTACTGCTGCATAACATCATAGCGTCAGTAAACACAACTATGCACCCAGATGCGATGTTTGATGCTTCACAGAAAATTGTGATTGTCGGAGGTTTTTCCGCATATGGGAGCTAGTTGGGGGGGGGGGACATTGTGGGTGAAATATTTATTTGATCTGAGTCTAAGGGGGTTGCCTTCAGTCAGAAACGCAACAGACTTGTAGGAAAGGTTACCTCCGTACAACGTTGCTGGAATGATGCCAGAAGGGCTTGAGAAGATCTTCCTGTTTTCTGAAAACTTGATCTCACGGCAGAGGTGAAATTTGCCTTCGGAAAGTTTTCAAGTGAGGACTTTGCAGACTGCTTGGAGTGTCACTTTAGAAAAACGCCGTCAAATCCCACGGGCTTAGCTACTTCTCTTGTGACAGGCGACTTCTTATGAGGTAACGCAGAATCTCTTTCGTTGACACATTCTGTCACTCTCCACTACCCTCGCCTTGCTTCAGATTCTCCCCTCAAACCTGAAGTTTTCTGTTTGTCTGAGACCACTTCCTGTGTCACAGATTAGAGGATGTCCTTAACAAACAAGCAAGTTTCTGGTTGCCTGGAAAACAAGCGACACCGTATTTTGAAAATGATGAATACATCTGCTGTCACGCAGCAGAGTAAAGTTTTACACTGCAAATTTAGCAGTGAGCCATGAGGTTTTTTTTTTAAATGCAGTCCAACTCTGTAAATCTTGGGCACGCTTGAAAATTCCACTGTCCGCAGTTACCATTTCCTTAAACAGGAAACAATTCTTGCTTTCACCGCATAATGTGACTTAAGATTGCCTGACTGTAAGTGGCAAATAATTCTTTACTGGTATGGTGCTAAACTGGTTGCCTTGCTTAATATTGCCCTTTGTAGGTGAAGGCAAAAGGTCCAGAAACCTGTTTTCTTTGCTCTTTCTTGACTCAGGAGGGTGAACAGAGCCACACCCTGCCAGTGACCTAACATTGGCCTCTGCTTGTCTTTCTAGTGGAGGCCCCATGGTGTTGAAAAAGGAGGCACTCTCATGTAGGGAAATGTAAAGATCGCCACCTCTTGCAGTCTCAGCCACATACGTGTACATCGACAAACACATTTCAAACATGCGGTTACCTTGCTGACAAAACAGACGAGGCCAAAGGGTTGAGAGGTAATACATTGGCTGTTCATATTGGAGCAAATCAACAAATGCTAATGTGTCTCTCAAGTTTCCCCCTCAGGCATGAACCACCTCTGCTACGAAAAGGGTGATATGATTGGTGCGGGGGGATAGCGTTTTATCACCTCCCAAGTTTAATATCTTAATCACAGTTTGACTCATGTGAAGAGCTGCTTGAATTCTAACCGCAAAACTAAAGAAAGGGAAAGACAGCTCCCTTTCGAGTGACTTTGCTCAAGTGCGCTTGCAGGTTGTGCCATCAAAGGCACAGGCACAGCTCCAATTTTGGCAACTTGTTCCTCGTGCCATCTTTCCAGTGGCTGGGGATTTCCTTCGAAGAATTGCAAAAAAAAAAATCCCCATCTATAGTCACCATAATACCACTGGCACACTACAATGTGAAGCATGATTATTATTCAAGACTGGGCTGCATAGGCTTATTCCCGACATGAATTTGAACTGATGTGCTGACTACACTTAAAATGACCTCATCTGGAATTCACTTTGATCAAGGAAACACAGTGAGAAAGTTTTCTCTGCTCAGCACAAAAGTAACTGTGATCAGTTTGTAAAACTTTAACTTGGTGGGCCTTCGTCTGGACAGGAACATGAACACCCCACTCAACCTAACCTAACCTAACCTAACCCCTCATAAAACGCATCCTATACCCAAAGCAAACTTTTGTTTTTTCATATATTGACACATCATTAAATGTCACTCCTATAACTTTCACGTCTCTTCCAGGGAGGGACGCTGTAACACTTGATATTTAAACATATATTTCTACATCCTTTGTGCCCTGTTTACAGCAGTGAGTCTGCTGTTTTTCACCAGCCTCGACTTCCAGGAAGAGTCCAGCAAGGCTTGTAGACAAAACAGAAGTGAAATAAGAGCTGCTGCTGCTGCTGCTTGCTGTACTATGGGCTAAAGGTGAAATATCACTGATAAAAATAAGGTCCTGGATGGACTGAGAGTACTGATTTTATAATCTACAGCACTGGATAAGAGTGTTGGCTAGCTAATATTACAACTAGACAAACATTCAGGGATCCAGTGGAACAAATGAGAGGATAAGAAGCTACATCAGTGCCCTGGTCCCGAAAGGAAGGAAAGTTCAACTCTCCCAGCCACATCAGTAAAAACAGAGGAGGGAAAAAAAGGTCACAAGGGTTGGGGGGAAAAAAAGAAGAACGCTAGATACTGTCCAGGAAGCATAAAACGCTCAAAGACACGCACAGTTTTGCTTAGATGGAAAAACATCCAAATAACTACATCATAACATGACTATTTATCGAACAAGTGGTAAAATTTGTATATATATATATATTTTTTGCTGAAGCGTCATGCGTTCCGCTCACAAAGAAATAGCTAATATTTCCGCCTCTCTGAACATGGAAATTTTATATAAGAAGGAATGAAAGGAAAAAGAATAATGTCATGTAAGAAAAGAGTGAGCAGCCATAGAATGACTCTTGTACCACAAGCTTGGAAAGCACGGAAAGGAGCGCACACATAAGAGGAGAGACGGGAAGAGATTGGAAAGTTTGGAAAGAGAGCAGGGTCTCCATATCCTCTCGCCAAATTTGCTTTGGCAACCGTTTGCGTGGGAATGGTGAGAGACTGGCTCTCCTCAGACGAAGAGAGCAAAGGATCCGCCTACCAAGGCGAGGTAAAGCTCAAAGACGAAAAATAGACAGGGAGAAAGCTTAGGGTGTGAGTAAATACAGCTGGACTTTCCACCCCCCCCCGGCCCCCGCCATCGCTGAAGCCCAAGTGACAAGATATGGTTCCATCCACGTCATGACTTAAATGCTTAAATGCAGTAACACGACTACCAGTGTGGGAAATAAAAACAGAATGTTATTTGATTGCTCTTGACACAAGGGTCAATGTGACACTATTTGTTCCCAGCAGATATATTCCATTTATTTCCATCGAATGCAAAAACGTTTAGCATGAAGGTGTGTTTATGGTATACGTATTTACATATTATACACATTGAAATATTTTGTTGACATTTTTTTCACTTATTTATGATATATTGTTTCATCAAAGTTGGATATCCTCCAACTTTTTCATTCCCATATTAAAAGTGGTGTTATTTTATATTGAACTAAGGACTATATTAACAAGAGTTTTGCAGCTAGTTTTGGAACAATGCATAACAATGTGTTTAGTGTTATCTTGGATTATACCGCTGCATTAAAAAGCCCTCTAAAACAAACGAATGTCATTTGGCATTTAAAGTTTAAATTGTATGCCGTACCACATGCAAAGACATCACAATGCTAGTTGTTCTTCATATGAGACTACGGCATGGATTCTTTTGTTGCATATACAATACCTCATGCTTTTAAAATAGGCCCTGTCAATCATTTGCCTGACCCTTGTAGTTTCCATATGAGTAGTTTTTATTTTTCACGTTCATCGTGAGGTGGTGATAAACCAGGGTGACGTTTGCCAAGGGAACTGTTGAATGACAGATAAGAGGGAAAAAAATATATATTTTTTTTTTTTACAGCCCTCGTACAAGTTGTCGAGGGCTGGGTGGGGTGGGGACCTGTAGTGCGGAATATACTGCTGGCTCTTAGCCTTGCATCAGTGCAAATAGCCGGCCTCCTTTAAAAGAGGCCAGATGTGAGTTATGGTGAACAAGAGCAGGAATGTGTCTGTGTATGTGCAAGACGGGGAAATGCGGAACATGGGGCATAATTCTACTTGACGTTCAGCTTGCCCTAAGGTTGAGGTTGCTCATGAAAGGGTTAAGTCGCATGGCTGAGCAAATACATAAATAGCAGTGGGCAGTGTGTGTGTGTGTGTGTGTGTGTGTGTGTGTGTGTGTGTGTGTGTGTGTGTGTGTGTGTGTGTGTGTGTGTGTGTGTGTGGGCATGAACACTTCTGCCAGCTGGCGAGGAGGGAAAGGGCATGCATGCACATGTAAAGCAGCGGTTTGATTTCCAATTATGACTTAAGGGGCAATGGATGCAACACCAGCACCTCACTCCAGACTGGAGGACAAGTCATGACCTGTCAAACCCGAGGGGTACTGAGAAAAACAAACAAACCCACCAAATAGATGCTAAATGGATGCTGTCTGCTTGATCTGTGATAAAATTGCAGAAATATACACTGAAATGTCCTGTGCACCACAAATCCAAGAAACTTATTTTAAAACGTCATCCATTGAGTGATAATTTCGGCAGGCCTCATTCAGTTATGACAAATACAAATTCCAAAACTTTTTACTCCATACTATCGCACAGGACAAAAAAAAAAAAAAACTCAAGAAAGATCAGGTAGTTGTGATCAGACAACAGTCCACTTTAGAGCTTTTGAACTCCAACTTTCTGTTTGACTAAAACTAGCTTCATGTGGTCAAGCATTGTGTGATTCCACCATAGAAAACCCAACCTCCAGAATTGGTTTTGGTTTTAATGGCAAAAACCATGCCTGGTAGTCTAAAAATGGGAAAGACCAATGGCTGCTAATAAATTCGCTGTTGTGAGTGCGTCGTGTGTCCTTGCAATGGCAACTTGCCCTGCTTGGATCTTCCTGTCAGAGTAGAAGATGAAGGGGATTTAAATGAGGGCGGGAGCCTGCAGTCAAATCCCTTTTCATCTTACAGGCATCATTAGACATGCTGAAGCCTCCTCCATGGAGGAACCCCAGACAGCCCAGCAATTACAGTCTTATCCCTTCTTGCACTTTCTGTGTTCATTGCACTTACACCTGTACTTTAAGGATTTATAATAAAGGAGCAGTGGTGCCCCCATTTACGCTCCCAGTTTTAGTCTTGATTCACCAGGACACTACATTGGCTTGTCTCAGTCACTTGATCATCACGTCAGTTATAGTTGCTCATCATAAGATGACTATCGCTTATCCGTAATGTAACTTGCATCTATCAAATTCAATTTAAAAGGACAGGACACACATCACTTGACGTTTGGAATCCAGTTTATGTTCTTTGCACCTAGCATCTGAATAGCGTTGTATGGCAAGAAGTGATGGTCTGGTAATTCACTGATGTAATGTTCTGCTGTGGCAGATGTGAATGAAGAAACAATCAGAGTTTTTCTCACTCGAGATCGCAAAGGTGAAAGGATGGTTTTCAGGATAATTGAAGGTATCGAGGAAGGTAAGAGGCGGATAATGTCTGCGGCCCAGAAAAAAACTCCTACAAACAACTTTACATTTGATCCTTGAAGCGGTTATAGAGCGTGAAGGAGGTCAAGGTTTGAACATAATTGACTTTTCTATATACGCGATGTTCATGACAGAGTTGAGCTGCAGAGTTCTGTTTACACGCCAACTGATGTATTCCAATCCCCCCCGCATGGCTGCTGCGGTTGTGTTTACTGACAACAGCAAATAGTCAATGCTCATGTTCATGTAAAAGTTTTCCATTCTGGCTCCACTCGGTGCTGGTTTCTTCATAATATGTCAAGTACGAGGCCTCCTAACCGCGGTCAGGTTGAAGGCGTGCAATCGAGCTGTTGGGGGAGGACCTTGTGGGATTAGGATTGTTTGACACCAGAGGTCAGCAGTGATGGTAAAGTCTTCTCCCTGCTGTCTCCTCGGTTATTGAAACTCTTGTGCTAATGTGTGCTCTTTGGGTCCAATGCTTTTCAACACTCAAACTATAACAATATTTCAGTCGGCCTGCGTATGACTTCCTTAACAAGAGTGATTGCCTTCTATCAAAATTCCAAATAATTGAAAATTGGAAGAATAATTTAAACACAATTAGCACTATTCGATGAGTGTAAGTAAAAGTCACATTTCTTTATACCGGCATTTCCACTGACCAACTGCCTGATGTACACAAATCATAAAGTCTACCGGAGACCAGAGATCAGATGACTAGAGGCTGCAGCCTTTTTCCTTCCTGTCTGCGGGGTAGGATTAGTTCTGTCTGTCAGCTGCTTCAGACATCACGCCTCGCCGCTCTCCTGACTGGGCTTCTTGTATGACAGACACTGCTCTTCTCACTCATCTCCAACAACTTTGCAGGACAAGCCACTGAGTACACCGGGCGGAATGTTGTGAAGTCGTTTTCATGAAAGCTGAAAAGACTGCAAGTCAAAGGGTTTAGTCGGATAACAACTGTAATTGACGTCGATAAATTCATATGAATTTATTTTCATCTAAATGTTGTCTGTATCTTACAGCAAGTGCGCTACAGCTTCTTTTGCTTTATAATGGAGGGACTTTGTGAAATTAGACTGTCCAGGAAAAATCTCATAAGCATCACTTTTGAGAAGTTCGTGTAGGTTTTTGATGGGCTGGACGAAGGTGGCAGAGAATGTCTGTCTTGTCTCTACTTGTGCAATGTATGCTGAAGTGCCAACTCGGAGAGCTGAGGCATAATGGTCTGGATTATTAGTGAGCACTCCAGTTGAGCTGTGATGAGAATGTTTTCGACAGTTTTTAGACACTTGGTTATAATGATGTTCTGCATGCCCTGTGGCTAGCTGGGAGTTTTCCCCTCGACTTCCAGTCAGACTGCTGAACAGTTTTACCAGCAGCCACGCAAACTTGTCGAAACATGATGAGCCCAGATGAATTTAGTGGGTCTGTTTAAATGGATTTGCATAGAAAAACACAAAATCAACAATTTATTTCAGCTCTCATAAGACAGGCATCCTACATAGACAGTCACACATTTCTGGTGCTGGTTTCAGGATACAGTATACGGAAAATAGATCCACTATATAAACGCTCAAAGCTTGTATTTCTGTGTTTCAAAACCACAGCTCGTTTCAAGTCGCTGTTTATGTGCACTAAGCCGAATACCATAATGGTTAATAATCGATTAACAGAATTACTGTATCATAAAACGGGGCTATCGAAAATCAAGAAAACAATCTCCTGATCTCTGCCGCGCCGCAACTCGATAGGTGGAAACCTTGTTAGAGTGGAAGGCGAACAAATCAATGAGCACCACAAGCTCCCTGAGGGCCAACGAAGAGGAGGGCCAGGTTATAGTAAATCAATTGTCGGCCAATTCATTTCCATTGATAGCATCAGAATAATGGCATAGTGTAATAAAATGGTAATCACAGCCTTTAACTGCAGGCATTGGAGGGTCGTTTGGCAGCCTGTGCTGCAGGGGAAACGTCAGTGGCTCACATTCTTTGCTTGTGCATTGCTCAACATGTGTGCACTTATTCCTGTGCATGCCCGGCAGTGTGTGACAAAATGTGTCATTTTGTTGTTGTTGTTGTGGCTTGAGAAGTGTCTGCTTCAAATGTGGTGTGTACGCCGGTGTGTGCACGTGTAACTGAGAACAACGCACATGCCGCACATCCTCCCGATTTAATCCCAGAGATATGCAACCCAACGTCACTGGCAGATGGCTCGGTGAGCAGATTAAAATCTCAGCCACTGGCCCCACGTCAAGACAGAAGAACTTTAAGTAAGAGGAGCTCAGGCAATTATGGAACATTTGCATGCAAAGTTGGAAAGAAGGAAGGAAGATGTCAAAACAAAACACTGCTGTCGACTGTGTTGAGATTTAGAAAGCTTTAAAGGACGCGCCGGTACTTTGAAACGTGTTACCTGCTTGAAATGAGTTGGTGAGGAAGCCATCACACTTTGCTCTCACTGCTATTGAGGTTAGCACACCGACAATTTTTCTTGTTGCCTTATCATCTGTTATGCGTTCTCTTCCCAAAGACAGCGGTTATCTTGCACTGGCTTGCATAATTACAAGAACTTTTCCAAAAAAATTTGGCAAAGTCAACGATTTCGACAATCATGCTTAATGGCAACAAAATCATGGCAGAATCAGAGGCCAATGGATTTGATGGTGAAGGGTTTTGGGGCGTGCCACATCCTGAACTTTCTGATGAACATCCTGATGAAGTAGGAATGCTACAGTTGTTTGTTTCATGTCTAATAAAATCATTTTTTTCTTCATAGTGTATACGAGTATTTGTAATTGACATGTTTACACTGTAATACATGTTCATGTTTTTACATCTATGTGTTCATACTGTATTGTACATTGTAGTTGGCGGCCAGTGTATTGGAAATGGTTTCAATGAACTACAGTGACAACAGAGATTCGTGATGCCCCTTGAGGTACATTGTGACGAGGTTTGGCAGTAATAGGTAGGGTTTAAAAAAAACAAAAACATTGTAACTTGAATTTGAAAGCATTTACGCTTGGGGCCAACCTCTGTTCTGTTGGCATATTCCAGTTGTCTGCAGCATAACACCTAAATACCGCTGCACCAGGTTGGCTTTCAACTCTGGGTTCCATTAACCGACCTGCGTCCGCTCACCTGCTTCAGAGCCCAAGTAGATTTATATACCATCTGCATTTCTTTCATGTATTCTCACATACTTTCTGATAATAATGTCATTTTTATAATGTGTGTTACTTTGCACTTCCACATATGACAAAAATCACACAATTCTTTTCCATATATTACCAAGGTGCCTTTTCTACAAATAAACTTCTCATGGAACGTTTCTGCATCGTTGCATTAAATATCCGGCCCCTTTCCAACGCGAGCCTTATGTTATTTCCCCGTGAGAGCAAAAGGATGGAACAACACCAACAAGCACTCTCCTGCTAGGATTAGCGCCCTACCTCTACCAATAAATCACACACAAATGGTGTGCCAGCCTTTCTTGGGCCAATCACCATTCTTCTGGCAAATCATTCTGAAAAAAAAATCTGATTCAATCACAACTGGTTCGTCAATGAAATATTAACTGCGACCGCCGCATGCTACATGGATTAGCATGTTGACAAAACAAAATGAGCATTGGACAACCGCGTAAGGTACATAAAAGGAGGTGATTATTTGGAGAACCGAAGAGAAAAGAAGAAAGCCAAAAATGAAAGCTCGAGAGGCAAGAATTGCACGATAGTGAGAAACTGCAGTCCCAAGTCATCCAAAGGGCAGGTTGGGAAGGGTGAAGTTGGGGTCGTGTTGTTCTTTGCTCCTTCATGAGGGGACAGTGGTGTCTAACATGGGAGTTCACACAGAGGTGACCAAGAAGACCCACACCGTAAACAAGTCTGAAGTTTATAGCCACAATTGGGATTTGTTTTTCTGTTTTCCATTCTGGCGACTAATGGCTCGTCAAGGGTGTGGCCGTGTGTGTCTTGTGGAAGGGGGGGAGCAAAAGGGACAAGAAACACAAGGACACCGTAAAACACAAAGGGAAGGTTGTCTCACGGGGAGGTCAACTGACCACTAAAATCTCGGGTCATCCAGGGTGCAGCTTTTAGATTTTAGTGTTTCCGTCAGTATTGCGGCCATCTTACATTTAGCTCTTCCTTGAGCTGTCAATCACATGTATACTGCTCGACAGTCTTTTACAGAGTGTTATTTTACTCTAAGCGCACGCCTTCAACAGAAAAAGACCAAACGTGAAGGAAGAACTCACCCAAAAAAGAAAGTGGCAATTCGAAAGGGAAAATTGAACACAAACAAATGATAGGGTGTCGCGGACGTGCCTGTGTGTATGATTATGTTTGGAAGTCGGGGGAGAAAGTTGCAGCTTCCACCCAGGAATATGTTCTTAAGGTTTGGTTTTTCGAAGATGTGTTTTCCGAGATGAGCCCGCTATCCTTCAACCTCACGAGTTGGATGCTTGAAAATGCTTTTCATACGAATATATTAAAATAAGTTGTTCTGAAAATAGTTCTTTGTGTATGTTTACCATTTATAAGACAGAAGGAAGTGCTGATGCTCAAACTGCCTTATATTACAGTCAGAGAGTAGAGTAGAAAGAATGGTAGTCAAGTAAGAGTGTTGTTACTGTACAATAATGGCTCAAAAGTCAAAAGTAGTCTGAGTAATAATTACTTTAAAGTCCTCAGTATTCAGTAAAAAAAGTACTGAGTGACTGGTGAGTAACATCTCCTGTTTTATCATTTTCATCTTGGCATGAAGGTCAAATACAATACAAAGTAGCAATGTGAACATTTACACATTACCCAAAAATATCACTTTCACTAAAACCATAATAGGGCGGCCCGGTAGTCCAGTGGTTAGCACGTCGACTTCACAGTGCAGAGGTACCAGGTTCGATTCCAGCTCCGGCCTCCCTGTGTGGAGTTTGCATGTTCTCCCCGGGCTTGCGTGGGTTTTCTCCGGGTGCTCCGGTTTC
Source organism: Hippocampus mohnikei (assembly GCA_026261675.1). Classification (NCBI taxonomy): domain Eukaryota; kingdom Metazoa; phylum Chordata; class Actinopteri; order Syngnathiformes; family Syngnathidae; genus Hippocampus; species Hippocampus mohnikei. The sequence continues at coordinate 14,205,392 of JAKGUB010000284.1, forward strand.
CTCCCACATTCCAAAGACATGCATGGCAGGCTGATTGAGCACTCTAAATTGTCCCTAGGTATGAGTTTGGGCGTGGATGGTTGTTCGTCTCTGTGTGCCCTGCGATTGGCTGGCAACCGATTCAGGGTGTCCCCCGCCTACTGCCCGGAGACAGCTGGGATAGGCTCCAGCACCCCCCCACGACCCTAGTGAGGATCAAGCGGTTCGGAAGATGAATGAATGAATGAATAAAACCATAATAAATGAAGTTTTTATAAAAAGTAACAAAGTAACTTAAATTCAACCACAAAAAAATTCAGCACCAGTGAGAGATTACATGACGCTACAACACAGGAACAAGTCATCTCAGCGGTCAGCACATTGTTTTTTGCAGTGTGTCGGGTAAACATATATTGAATGTGGGGCCAAGGATGCTGTGACGTTTGTGTCATGAGTGACTTTCAAAAAACATCACTTCTTTGTGGGCAGGGCCACGGAGGCTTTCAATGCAGTCATGTGACTGCCTTGCTCAGTTTATTTGGTGAAATCCAGTCAAACGGTGCTACTGGTTATGTTCGATTGGTGAAACTGAATCATGTGACAGAAGTTTCTGTTATCAACCCCCCAAAAAATTGTACAAGCAATAATGTCTTCCAGTGTCTACCCGTGCCAGGCGCAATGCCAGCTTGACTGCTGTCTCATCAACGCGGTTGGATTTAGTGCGACGTGGCAAGTGCCATGCCTTCCTCAGAAGCTCTATGCCCCCACTCAAACAAACACCTGGGCTAGCAGCCATGCCTTTGTGAGCGACAGACGGCTCAGAAGTCACACTAGATTAGCGTTAAAAAGCCCCTGGGATGTCTGGAGCAGGGAAATACCACGACCGGCCATTTGACTGACAAGGTCCAACTAAAGGACCGTCTCGGGCATTTAGCCTTTCATGTCAGACTGTCACACAAACGTCCTCATGAAGCCTCAGGTAGCAATTACTGTGTATGCTTTTTTTTTTTGTCGTCTTCATACATGGAAAGCCCTTGACGATTTTAGCTTTTACATTCTAGTCACATCAATTGAAAGTTCCACATTCCTCTTGCTTGGAGGCTTGCCTTTGTACATGATATTTCTTAAGTGATGAAGTCATGCTTGCGGGAAACTGGGCTGTGTTAGAGAGGGGCAAAAGTCGGAGAGGTCAGGCAAGGGTCAAGGAAAAGCTCGCAACAGCCGAAGGCAACTTTATTCTAGTTGCAATAAAAGCCTACGGCAACCCAAGATAAGCCCTGGCCTGCCTTGTGGCTGGGGTCAAGGCAGTCCTCCGAGGAGAGAGCGAGTACTTCCAGCTTGCAGGCAAAGAATGATGGAAGCATGGAATCAGGCTGTAGTCCAGCGTCGTCACCAAGGCAACTGTTGAACCCGTTGCTTTTGTTAAGTGTAGACTTAACTGTTGCTACAGAGTCAAAACAAGAGTAGTTTGTAAAGAACCCTCCACAACAACTCACTCGATAGGCTCACAGACAAGTTGAAGATAAGAGATCACCGTGACCCTTGAGCAAAGCGATGCACCGCTGTTATTCTTGTTGTTGTTTTTTGTTTGGTTGTTTTTTTTTTGCCAAAGTGACATCTGTTTGCTCATGGCTTTGGCTAGATTTCCAATGTGTGCGCGTAGGCTGACTGAACACACACAAACGGAGGTCCAACCAGGCTGCAAGTGACTCACCTCGGCTGTTTGCAGACAGGCAACACTAGCCTTGAAAAGTGCGAAAGTGCGCGCGCGTGTGAGTGCGTCCGCCAACATGCATTGCTGGGCTTTTGTTTGCCAATGGGCTGAGTACCCCACTGATGGGTTCAGCAAACGCCTCGCTACGGTCCCGAAACACCTAGCAGAGAGTGTGCTTAGGAACACTTTACTGTCATAAGCGGCATTCTAGAAGGCAAGCAGCAGATGGAAAGACTCATAACATGGAAATCAATCTATACAGGCTGAGGAACGATAAACGAAAAGTTTTTTATGCAAAAATGAAACCGGAGCGCTTTGATTTCGGCCAAGCATTTCTTTTCACGCCGCTTTGGACACACACTTCCATTCTGACAAAAAACACTCCCGGACACTAATTAAGGAAATGGTGAAGTAGACGCAACGTGCACACACTTGCGGATGACCTTTCACTCGCTTCAATCCCTTGAAGTAAAATTCATCCCATCAAGCCAAGTGTTGTCAGTACTAACATGCCCCATTTCTCCTTTACACGTACACAGACACACGATCAATCACACTCGGGGAGAGCGCTAATGCACGCCATCTTTCATTCATGGACAGGAAACTGATGAATGAGCAACGGTTCTTTTTACGCTGAAAAAAATGGGATCCATACTGTTAACACGTTGAATATGTATATCTGAATTGACTGTTAAAATCAAATTCTGGCAGTAGTTCCACTCACTGCAAAAGTTGCATGAAACCGTGTGCATTAGCCCTGTGTAGGCTACTGGCCAATAGCGAACCACTTTAGCAGGCTGGTAAGAGGTTAGCTCATGGCAGCAAACCCCATTTTCCTTTGCTCAGATTCTTTGTTGCTTGCTGGCCCCAATGTTGTCATAATGTGTACATTCACATAATGACTGTGATTCACCCCTTAAACTTACCATTTCAATTACGTCACAGACTGTAGAAAGAAGTCTAGTATCTAGACGAGCATGAAATAATGTCAACACTGGTGTGCGTCAAGAGAAACTTGAGAGTAATCTCTCGAGACAGCTGACAGTGTGCATGATTGATCCGTGGTCAAAGCAGCGTTCTGCAGCTCCGTCTTGACTTCATTGCTTGAGTCAGCTGCAGATATAATGTCTTGTGTTATGTCTTGCTCTATGATTCCACACCCTCTGAATTCTTGGAATTGCCCCCCCCGCCTCCCTTTCACCATGACCACATTGCCTCCCCTCTCCTCATCCCTGCACACATTTTTTTCATTATTCCTTGTAGGACTCAGAAAGTCTGGCATGTTCCATGTTTTTCTCCATAGAAACCGACATAACAGACTGACACAGCCAAGTTGAGGCTCGGCAAACAGAGACCAAATAAAATCCATCATTCAGTTGGTGTGTGCGAATGACCCCCCGCCCCCTTCCTCTCCCTCACTCTTTCGCTCTTCATCGGGTACTCAAGCCATATTTTCGAGCAATTCCGGGAGGACATGGAGGGCGGGGGCTTGTACAAAGTTTTGAACATAGACGTCATTCAACAAGTCTGCTTAATGTATTAAGCGTTTTACATGCATCTGACAACGCATAAAGAAACCATGTTGGATTGTTAGGGCGTGTTGACATAATAATGTGCTCGTAGCCAAGACTATCTGCAACAAGGCGTCGTTTGGTCCACAGTTGTTGTTCGACCAACACTTGCTTTTTAAGACTGCATCCACCCGACACATGGATACGGAATTACTTTGTAATACCTTCGAATTTGATCCCGTTCTTGTGACGTAATCCCCTAAAATGTTGGATATTTGTTTTAGTCATGCAAGCCTTTGCCCCCCCACCCTCTAAATCCTCCACTCACACTGCCAGATGGAGCAAATGACGAATCTCAGACGTTTAGCGTTTCCTGGCCTAAGACAAGGGAAGGCTGACTTCCAAGCCATTTCCTGAGACACAAACTGTTCATTGAAGCCCACACATATCAAAGGGTGTCTGAATCAGTGGTAAAGGAAGCAACTATGCATCGTGTGGTGTAACTATGATTTGTTATTTTTCTGTTGCCAACATATGGGGTAATATAACAAATTCGAACAATGTTGTTAACTCGCCAAAACTTATGTAAATGCTACAGGTTGCCAAATGCTAACTGGGTGACTTTTAGCATTTAATTGATGAAAGGTGGGATTAGATTTAATGCATGTTCGATCCGAAGAAATGATCGTTTCAAAAGAAATTGTGTAATAACCACTTATTAGCTAAAAAGCGACATCATGTACATGTCTGAAAAATCTTTCAGGACATTTGCCTTTACTGCAAAGTTAACTTATTTCTCTCTTTCCATGGTCCAGTACAGGTTTAGAACGATAAAGCCTGATCGAATTTACGCTGTCGAGATACCAACAGCTGTATCGGAAACATGATATGCACTCATATGGGACGGAGGGTGCTATACACACAGACGGTAAACCTCCATGACAAAAACTCAACTATAATGTTTTGCTTTCGGAATGTTTTTGTCTAAATTACAGCCAATGATTTGCACACATCCAGTACATCATACAGAAACACACAATCACTGTCAGCTGACTATTACCAAGGCCTTTCTCATTAGTCACTCTGGACAATAAGCCCCTACCCAAGCCACCCCCAGTCCTCTGGGACATCAAGGGCTGAGGGGATGGCAGGAGAAAAAGAGGAAGGGTGTGCAGGCATCGATCGTGGCAATGAGAAAAGTGTTCGTGAAGCACGGAGCCAGAGAGACTCGAGCAGACAATGTCAACAATCTCTGGATTCGCTCACAGTCCACTTTCTGCACATACCACCGATCATCAAACACCCACTGGTGTCGTGCTGATATTTGCTTGCGTCTCTAATAACTCACTCACTTTTTCTTTTTGTTGAATGGGAGAGTTTGACTTTTCCTCTTCTCCGCATCCATCCCACAAGTCACCATACCCGCCTCTCCCTACATCATGACACAGTTACATAATTGTATTTTGTAAACGATGTGACATTCCCCCACGTCCACCTCCTCCCCTGACTCTCTTCAATCTCACATTGCACTCATCTGTTATGTCTGTGGCTGAGAAGACAAGATTCCCAGACAGACTTATCACAGTCTGTTTTGCTAGTGCACCACGGAGCACACAACTTACTTTCATCTGTTGCTTTACACACACAAAACGCACGCAATAATCCTCCCAATCAAATGTCGAATGTACAGACCGGTGTCTCCTGCCGAGAAAGTCTAGATAATGTTGCATTGCTATAATCTCGCACAGTCCCTTTGTCGTCATTTAAACACATAACAAGGGCCAGCGCACATAGGATAACTCCTGGTTTTCTTTTTGGTTCAGTTACATTTCCACGAGAATGAGCTGTATGTCGAGCTCATGCTCATTCCTTGAACAGGAACGCTTTCAATAACAATTTGCATGAGAAAGAATGGAAAGTATGTTTTGTTACGGTCAAAGATAAGTTTTATGGAAGTGTTATTAACAAACTACACAGAGGAACTGCTTCAGCCATCACTGACGACTAAACTTCAAGATTAGGAGTAAGCACAAAGCCAGGAAAAGTCGATCTGGCGGGTGATAAAGTTTGACTTGTAACAATCGAAGGGTTTTCAAAGGCTTTAAGTCACAGGTGTCAAAGTCAAGGCCCAGGGGCCAGATCCAGCCCCCCACGACAATTTATGTGGCCTGCGGGAACAAATCATGGGTGTCAACTTTCATGATTCTTGCTGAAATCTGTAGCAAAATGTCAAATTGTCATGGGTAATAAATAATGTTGAGATTAGGCACCGGCCCACCGAAGGAAGCCGTGACTCCAAAGTGGCTCGCGACAAAAAATGAGTTTGACACCCCTGCTTTAAGCGGAAGATTTTAATGCTCAAAAACCTGAAGTCAGTGCCGGAAACTTGGATGGTGCAAATTTAACCAGTGTGATGGCCATAAAGCTCCTCCAACTGGCACTGAACTGCAGTTGCAGACAGAAAAACCTTTTTGTCAGTCTGCAATTTTTTTCACGCTGGCACACAATGTACTGATATGCTTACAAAAAGTGAATTGCCTAAAGTGTCAAATGCTAATGGCTTGAGGTGTATGATAGGGGTTAAACCTTTTGAATGAATAATTGATATCAGTGTTTATTGTAGAATACAACTTGATGGCAATTCTGCCACAATGAGTAGGAAAAAGGGTAAAATAACGTCTATGTTTGTCTTGAAAATTATGAAAATAAGCTCAGTGTTGAGATAGGCAAGCAAAGAGGTTTTGCACAGCTTGCTCATTTTTTCTTGCCTGTATAAAGTAGTGTCACCATTTATCTCCCTCATATGAAGAGGAACCCTGTTCCGCGTACAAGAGGACAGGGAAAATGGGAGGAAAAACTGGCTGTGAGGGCTAATGGTATTGTAATGTCATTGCTAAATGGGAAGCTGCCATTTTCTTCACTTACCCATTCCCTTTATTACTGCTCAATGTCAGAAAGTGGGAAATAGGAAGACAAATAAGCATACACCGGGAAAAGAGAAGAATGAAACAAACGGGGGGGCGGTGGGGGGGCTGCATCAAGAAGAGGTAAGGCCGGCATGAAGCTGCCCCTGGTATGAAGTGGATGGAAATGAAAATAAAACCCTTGAGAACTCAAAAGCTGGCCTCAAACAAGAGGCCACACCTCACCCAAAAGCCTCAATAACCTATAAAAAATACATTTAAAGGAAGCCAAAGCCACGCGTCTTTGCTGCTGCCATCATGGTGAAACCACACAAACTTCATAGAGAATAATGCAAAGGCCAGTGTTATGTGGGAAAATAGATGAGGGAGCCGCAATGAGCGGTGATAAAAAACCCTTGGTCAATTAGCAGTACAATTATCCCTCAACTGTTCATGTGTCATCTCGAGTTCATTAAAAAAGAGAGAGAAAAAAATAATCGTTAGTATGCTTGAATCTAAAAGAATGTTTGAAGCCTATGATCTACTAGTTCTCATCTTGTTCTTCTTCGCACCCCCATGATTTCATTTCATTCGTTTCACTGGAACCTAAAACTTAAACGGGCCCGTCCAGCCGAAATTGTGCCGATTTTAATAATCAGACTGATACACCGAAATCCATTTATTACAGCAAGTCAAATCCAACTGTGCCTGAGGCTTAATCTGGACCGCTGTCCAAAGCAACATTAGCATGGTAGCATCGTCTTTTGGGAGGATCTGTAATGAAATTACTGAACAAAAAAGGTAAAAAGAAGACGATGAAAGGGGGCATAGCAGCACTATCTATGGTAGTGGAGTATGGCATGCTGTAGTTAAACTGAGAAACTGCAAGACCAAGTGAATATAGTTTTTGCTAACAAAGCTAAATTTCAAAGTGAGTACCCATGAGTGAAAGAAGTAAGCCCAGAAATTTTTCAGGGGAGGACCAAGACTTGTGTCGTCAAAAAATGTTCTAGGGTGTGCCGGGCGCAACACACACACACACACACACACACACACACACACACACACACACACACACACACACACACACACACACACACACACACACACACACACACACACACACACACACCACCACCACAGTCAGTGAAAGTCAATATCAAGCCTGGCTGGGGGGTACACTTGGGCAGCTGTTAGCATTTCAGAAAAGATTAGCACCAGGTTCGACTGTAAACAATGAGCTCATTCTCTGCTTGAGCGCCACACAAACACACCACATCTGTTTTGAAACAAGCAGTCTTATTCAAGGCCCACACTGAGGTAATCCACGCCTCCCTTGTAAAAATCTAACTGAGAAGGAAAGGACTTCAATTTCATGTGATATCCTGCAGCAAGAATCCCATGCATGAAAGCACCAACGCTTCACTTGCAAACTGGAGGTGGGACGATGTGTACAAATGGCCAGAGAGGAGGGGAATGTTGTGGGGACGATTTCAGATAACGCTGTTTGGTGGTCAAATGGTAAACTAGTTCTCCAAACCAGTGAACATCACTAAAGTATTTTCTGCATGGATATAAACCGGTTCACAATTTACGTTCTTGTTCATTCTTTACGGCCTTGTGATCTCTTGAAACGTCATCAGTTGTGGCCCAAGTACTGTTTCAATTGAAATCTGCAAGAAGTCAACTATCTACCAACCTTTAGTAAACCTAGATTCTCAAGTAAATAACTTTGCTCGGTCATTACACCGTTGATTGTCTCAATGGCTCATAATGCGTTACATGTATTGCAACATGAAGAAACCCGTCATTCCCTCGAGGACTGAGTCTGAATGACAAAGCCTTAAGGGAGACAGTGCGGGTTAGTCGGAGACAACAAACGTGTCTATAGCTAGCTACCGTATGTAGGTCAGACTTGAAGTCTCCTATAGAAGCACAGAGTATGTGTGGAGGATCAGACTCAGCCAGCAATAGCATCCACTGGACAGGGCCTTGGCAATGCCAGTAGTAGCAACTAACAACGTGGCTCTTCAACACATACACTGAGCAAACTGAACAATTCCCAATTATTATTTTTTGGGTGTATCTTTGAATTTCTTATATAGCAGAAGAGTCTAAAAAAAAGATTAGGCACGGGGATGCCGGCAGAGTAAAATCTTTCTCCATTTTATACATGTGGTCTGTTGGTGTGAGTGTGTTGGCATGAGGGTCAAACAGCCAAGAGGAGCAGGTGGCAACTAGGTGGGTGCTTCTGCGTTGGCGGGTGGGGATTGGTGGGAGCTGCCCTTTCACAAACCAGGAGCCATCTGCTTGGGCCAGCGCTCACAGTATCCCGGTGACAAAGAGGCAACACGGGCGTCGAGGACGACAGTTGAGATTCGTTTGCTCATAGAAAGTGGAAGCTTTGAAACCGTTACACTCTGACTTGGCTCAGGCGGCTTTCCGAAACGAAACTTGAATGGTGTGAAATAAGTCAGCGGCACTTACGTTTGTGTCTTGTGGAAACCCTTGATCCCAGTCCATCTCGTTGGATTTACTTTGATGAAAAATACATCTGTTTTTCAGATGACAGTTTGAAACCAAAGGATTGGCCCTGTCTCCATCGAGACTTGATGTCACACTCTGCCAATGAAATTTGGCAAACCAATTTATTGGAATCATTAGTTGTAACACTGCTCTATTTAACAGTCAAATGAGCTCTTGGAAGATGTCCTCAGTCTTGTGACCGAAGTGATGTAATATATTTTAGCAGAGAAGAGGCAGCTTGAGGAATAGTTCCGTTGTCTCTGGCCTTTGCGAGAAATTTCAATGTTAAGTGCAGTTTTGACAAGGAACTTTCGCATTGCATCTGCAGCTTTTCCTCTTCACCTCCATACATGACGAATGAGGGGGGTGATGATGTTCACGCGTGGTGCCGGCAACTCACGATTCTGAGCGTTTGCGACACATGGCTTTCGTGTTGTAAAAAGCGAGACTGGCAGTCATGAAACAAGTGCGTGTGGCAGTGCTTTAAACTAATTTCGGTGTTCTCTAGCATCGCCCCCAACGGAATGAGGGAGGGGAGGTGGGGGGAAGTCACACGAGCTATTTACGAGGAAGGTCATATAGAGAGGGCATGTCAAGGGGCCAGCAGTCTCTCACCGTACCCTCCTCCCTCCCTACACCTGACTTTTAACGAGTCCCTGCCACCTTTTCATGAGTAATTTCGCATTAAAGTGTACTTTTTTAAAACTTTTGGGGCAGAGAAACTGAACATAAAGTATGTCAGGGGTCCTTGCACTAGCTCAGGGGTGTCAAACTCATTTTTGTCGCGGGCCGCTTTGGAATTACGTCTTCCCTCGGAGGGCCATTACGACAGTGAACCCAAATAAATGTTTAATCATCACATCGTATTATTACACACAAAAAAACAAATTGCTCATTATTTTTTAAATCAGTCAAGTAGTTCACTTAAGGTGAGTATAAACCGGGTCACAAAGTTATTGCAAAATGTCGCAGTTATTTATAACATATGACAATTTAAGATTTCGGTACAGATTTAAAAAGCAAGGTTCAAGGAAGTTGACACATGATTTGCTTTCGCGGGCCACATAAAATGACGTGGCGGGCCGGATTTGGCCCCCGGGTCTTCACTTTGACACCTGTGCACAAGCTAAAGTCAACGTTCAATATTATCTTTACATTCTTTTTCTAATTATTATTATTATTTTCAATAAAACACTAATGCGCAATTTCTCCCAGCACAAAAATGATGCTACATGGATTCAAACAAGACAGCAGCCACAAGTACATTGAATTAAAGCACAAGCACAGCAATAACCCTAGCAAGAAAATACCACGACATGAAAGGACTAAGGGGTGCAGTCGTAGTCATAGTTTAAAGATACGATTTGGAAAGAAGATCGCGCGGTCCAGAACAGACACAAGATTATGAAATACACAGGAAAAATAAAGAACACACACGCCTCAACTCAAAGTCAAAATAGCATATCTTTCTACTTTTCAATCCACTGTAGAGTTCATTGAGTGTCATGCAGTTCTATAGGCCTGCTGTGTTCGCTTTCTCCCCTCGGGATGGTAGGATGGGCAAATGATGGAGGCAGTCTGGTCAGGAGCTCAATAATAACTTGGAGCAGTCTAGCCAGTAGGCTGGAATCCCAGACTGCAGCTGTTCCATCCTCACGGCTCCCCTCCCACCCTTTACCTCCCCTCCATTAATACCCACCTCTCTCTCTCTCTCTCTCTCTCTCTCTCTCTCTCTCTCTCACTCTGCGGCTGCTCAACAGTAGTGTACAGTCTTTTTCTCCAAGTGGCAGGCGCAGAACTGCACAGCTCATCCACGCCCTCTAACAGCTGCCTCATAGGTGCGAACGTCCTGCTGCTCTGTGGAAACACTGCTTCTCCAGCTATCCCAAGCGTATGCCGTCACGTCTGATCAATATTGTAGATGAATAGTACTTCAGTTATGACCAATAATCGGAGTGACCGCGGCAGCTAGCACATGTGGCAGTAATTCTGCATGTTGTTGGGAATGTTTTTTTTTTTTTGTAGAAATTGTTTTACCTAAGCGTGCAGGTAAAAGAAGAGGGTCACATTGACTGTGAAATATGTTCTGCGGCTTTAAACAAGGATGAAGAACTGTGACATTGCTGGCGGTGCAGACGGCACCTTGTTCAGGCCTCTGCCTTTGATGTTTCATGTGGCGGGGGGGGGCGGGGGGCACTATTTTCTGCACTCTGTGGTAAAGGGCTGTCGAGTGTGCTGAACCTCTGCTGTTTCCCATCAAAGGATGCATTTCCTTTCCCTTTCATTTATTCACCAACAGCGATAAAGGAGACGATGGGATTCAATACAAAAAAGAATGGGAGCGCCAAGGGGATGGGGTGGAAGGAGGTTGGGATGAAGAGAAACGGGAAACTGGAAAAGTGAGGTGGGGTTTGTCAAAGACTTTGTGGCGGTACTTGTGTCGAATCTGGCTTGTGATAGTAAGTTATCATGACCGCTTTGTCTTCTTTCTCCTCCTACATTACAATTTCCCTTACCACGCATCCCATTCTGTCTTTGCACATTCTCACCCGTCCGTCCCTGCAACTGTCTCTCCATCTCCACTTCCTTTCTGCTCACTAACCGAAGTAGAGCTGTATGCCGGGCGGAGAAAGCAATTAAAAATTAATGGAATCTGAGTGATGGAGAAAACTGCAAGGGCGTGCCGCCCACCACACACACACACGCACACACACACACACACACACACACACACACACACACACACACACACACACACACACACACACACACACACACACACACACACACACACACACACACACACACACACACACACACACACACACACACACACACACACACACACACACACACAAAGATGCTAAAGAGATTCAGAATGCCGCTAAATATCTTGCAGTATACAGTGTAGGCCAAACTACTGTTTTCTTAGGTTTACTTAAATGCACCGAAAAGACTGCAATAAGTTTGCTAGATAGACAGCTTTGGAAAAGTCATTGTGACATCAAAAGCTGGCTTTGAGTTCATGGACAATACGCTACTCGATGAGACGAATAAGCATGTCAATCGAGTTAAGCCATTTTTATTTGTCAGCATCACGTCTTCTCTGTCAGGGGTGCAATTTTTGCCTAGGAGCAGGACATGACCTCTCCGCCCTTTTGTGGGATTGCAATGACCTCAATCTCATTTGCATTTTGAAGAGGAGACCAGCGCAATGGCACACATAAATAGGACCTCTGTGACCCTTGACCTCAAATGTTTCCTCTTCCTTCACCCCAGCTTCTCCTCATGTCATAAATGAACTGATGTATTATCACCTAGAGGTGGATGACTCTGGCTTTGTTTGGAGAAGGGAGTCTCTCTTAATTTTAATACGGTGTGATGTACGGTCGTGACAAAACAGTACTTCTTTCATGGACACAAATAAATGTTTTGTGTACACGTTAAAGGACAAAGTTGATGTTAAATTTGTATTCAAGTATTAAAGTTGTATTCATCTGAACCAAAAAATAATTTGTTGCAGAGTATTTGCTTCTTCTTTGAAGGCCTCAGAGGCAGTCACCGTTTTTACACGGGAACAATTTGGCGTACATCATACATGCATGTCTATGTGCTAGTAGCAGTCGGTCACAGAATGCGCCACTGCAATGTGCAAGACAGCAGAAGTGTGTGGTTACACCCTCTCCATCTCTCCGAGACATGTGGCCAGCCATTTTGGTTAAACCCGCATCGGTCTGTAATGGTGGTTGAACTACCGCACCCTTCCGCGCAACATTGCAAAAACTCCAAAAAAACAACATAAAAAAATCTAAATTGACAGTGTTTTGTTGCATGTGAGACAGCAAATCAGCTACTGTGACCCACAATTATCATTACAGCCCACATGTAGTCAGCGTATCTTGGTCAGACTTTAAAATGCAGAGTAAACGACCATCGCGTGAAAGACAGCAGTGTCTTTGGAAGCGTGCGTAATGCGGTTATCATGGTGAAAATGGACAGGCATTGCTACATCTCACACAGGGTTGAGACTGCAGTGATGGAAAAATGTGAGAAAAGGTCTTGGCTGAGCTCAAAAGTAAGATAGAGAAGGAGACTCACCTATCGATCAGCAACACCAGGAACACGACAGAGGAACATGGAAGGAGAAAAAAAAAAGAGAGAGTCATTTTGTAGCATGGAATTTCTTGTCTTTTTTTGCTCAGATCTAAATTGACTTAAATCGATATGACTTTGCAATGACACACATATAGACACACTGTTCTGTTACTTATCACTCTCATAACCATCAAATTATTTTACTTGACTTGAAAGTAGAGAGGGAGCTAGTGTGGTCTGGTGAAAATGTCAGACAGTCTGATTAAAGTGCACTAGCATACAAAGGCCTTGATCATAGAAAGAGTGCAAAATATGGCGTGCAGGAGAACCACTACCTTGGGAAAAGTCGGTGAAGGATTTGGTGGGAAAATGTGAGATGATTCCAATCATTCTAAATCACGTCGTGCTTTAGTTGGAACAATTTGCTGCAATGATGCAATTGAATGCCTCCTGGTCAACTACAATGGCCAAAGCATATCAGGTTTTCATAATAATAATAATAATGATAATAATATATTCAGTATTCTATATGAATTAAGGGTTGGCTTCAGCAACAGGTGGATTTGTGTGTGTGTGAAGCGTCATCCCTATCATTTACAGCGCATGGTAAAATCTGTTTTGTGCAAGCTGTTATCGGCCAAATTTAAAATCTCCAAAACCAGATGGGTTGGGAAAAAGGAAGGACATTTTGAAATCAGCATGAGGAATACAGTGAAGCTCACAAAGCCATATCTTATTCAAATGTGTTGTTTCTGCTATCCAGGTTAGCTTCAATCTGGTTATTATTAGTTTTAGCTGCGATGTTAAGCAAACATCATATTAAGTACTCACACGATATCACATAACTTTACATGTGTGACGTTCAAGCGATAAATCATGCATACGGGGCGCAGGCACCTACATGGATTAGCTGCTGACACCCAAGATCACATAACACAGCGAAATCAGTCAGGTCGATCTTCTCCGTGGAAAGGTTATGACCCCCAAAGCAATATGCTCCATTTCCTCATTTTTCTGGTTTTCTTCACCAAGCCCCACTGACATCTCTATACACATAGCTGATGGCCCAAAAAAAAAAGAGGCTCCATTCCTCCATCACTCTACATGCCTACCGAGGCAATAAGGATGCCCCCACCCCACACACACACACTCAAGCACAGCTCATTGCCATAAAAGTAATAAAGAATTTTGAAACAACAGTTCTCATACCAAATTTTAAAAAGATCTTTAACATCTTTTTTCTATTTTTGCTGTGGCTGTGTCTCATCAAAAGTAGCTCCCCCTCCTTTTTGGAGAGGATACTAACAGGGAAAAGTTCTAAAGGATCAACATCTAACCACACACGCACGCACACACACACACACATGCACACTTAAATAAATAAATACATAAATAAACAAATACATAAAAATAAAGTCAAATGTATTTTATAACATTTGATGCACAATGAGAACAACTGAGAAACAATCGCAAAATGAGGGCGCTTGATGTTTTGAAGCGGCAAAAATCCCTTGGTCTCACTTTCACATGGTGATTAATCACTTAAGAAGATTGCGCCCACCCCTGTTGCACCCCCGCCCCACCCCTTCCCTTATGCTGATGCTCATAACAGGATTGGTCTGGCTAATGTCTCTGCTCAACATGTTTCAGACCCAAGCTGTAAAGTGGCACGTTTTCATTTGAAAGGGTTGATGATTGCGAAGACAAAAGACAGATGATAGTTTCAGACTTTCTCTTCTCTAGTGGGGCAGATTCCCCACCAGCGCCGCTCTGCCCCCTCCCCCCATTAGCTTGGCCTTCCCCTCCACATAGCTTCCCCCCCGGGTGAGAGAGGACTCACAGGGGGTCTTCACTTTCTCTGGAGCTAAAGGGATTAGCCGTAATTGTGACAAAAGCACTGTCCTTAAGCTTTTTTTTTTTTTTTTCCTCAGGGCCTCCCTCTCTGGAAGGCTGCAGACTATACAGTCGTCTCCTTTGCAGGAATCTCTACATTTCTGACTGGTCAAATTTGTTCTGCTTGGCGTGCCTCTGAATTTTTTTTTGCACGACACGCGGCAGCTTGAAGGAGCCAGAAGACTCCACGCTTCAAGAAATGATTCCATTGTTGATGTTATCATTGACTAGTTTTGTGCTCTGAGGTCGAGAATAGAAGTGATCTGTGACCTATTAGTAGGTGGAGATGTCATTTGTCGTGGCACTGAGAATACTCAAACGTTTCCTTTCTCACTCTCTAATTTGTCATGTCTGCTAAAGCCTGACTACATGTGGAAGTGATTCCACTAGAAAGCAGCAGAGGAAGTGTCCAAAATGAAAAAGGAGCTCAAAGTTCACAAGTGCAGAGAAAAATACATTCTCTGTGTGTTATCTAATTTGTGTCTGATAGAGTACTTGCTTGCTGACATCAGTGTTTTCCTTGGTTCTGGACTTTGTGGTGGAAAAAAAGGAAAAACAGAGGAGCGGTGTTTCATGTTATTTCATCCAACTAGGACTTCAGACCTCTTTTTTCACTTCTTGGAGGACTCAAGTTGTGCTAATGCTTTTAATCAGTTCCCCACTCCATCATATTTAAATGGATCCAACTGCTCAATACTGGTTAATGCTGGTATTTGTTTGTATTCCCCCATTTCTTGCCTCGCTGCACATGCTTCCAGCTCATTACTGAATTCGCTTGACACGTTTCACTCTTTTTGGAGCAAATAAAATTGTACGTTGAAAATAAGCTCTTTGATTTGAGTTGAATATGGCATCAATGTCGCTCATCACGCGTTGTGCTACGTGAACTCAGTCACTGATGAAGGAAAGAAGAAAAGAAGGAAGGAAACAAGGACATTATGTAATGACAACCCACTTAAAGGGCCAGACCCCGTGTCCACGTGCATACACAAAACAGAAAAAAACGACAAGACACATGACCACCACCGGTTGTAAGGCAAAGGAATCTTAGGTAGAAAGTGCGGCGTGAGGGACCAAACAGTCCCACATCTTTCTTCCACCGTAGCTCATCCCGCGCAGTCCCATTAAACGGGACAAAACTGAGTCTTACTGGGTTGATTTTTATGACTGCCAGATGGCATGAGAGGGGCATGAGCTGCCTGTGAACTAGCCTCCACCCCTGTAAAACTGTGACCAGTTGACCCTGGAGCCATATAAACCTGGAGTTTAAAACAACAACCTTCAAACAGTAACTCTCATCAACTAATTGGAGTAGTTGCTGTCATCAATCGTCCTGCCATCTGATTTCCAGCCTCCCGCAAAGAAATCTGCAGGTTTTTTTAAGCAAGTAAAATGGAGGTTCAAAGCTTGTTTTGGCTGGAGGATATTGTATTTTTCTGCAGTGTCAAGAAGCGCGTAAAGTTGCCTGGCTTGCTGTTGAACTGGGATCCCATTAGCTCCTTAATTATGCCGTTGGAAAACTAAAATGGGAATTCTGTGGTATGGTTGATCCCAAGGTGTCACAGAAGGCGGTGAACCCAACTGACCTAAAAGTAGCCCAAACCACCTTTCTGTCTGCTTGACCGAACCGCCGTGAAAATAGAAAGAAACGGCGAGACACAGTGCGTCGACTGTGTCTGAGCTGTTAGAAATGCAGGCGCACTCGACAAACACAGTCTTGAGAAGTAATCAAGGGAGGGGCATTCAAAGGCTTAATTGCACCAAATGTCATTTGATGACTAGAGGTCACTGCCCTTCTTTATGTCTCTCATTTAACGGCCCAAGTACCCTGGCCAAAGCGAGTTCATTGAGGGGTCAGGTTGAATAACATGGCAGCAGAAATTTTGAGCTTCACTCATCGCTTCACTATTCTGGTGAACACTGAGCAACTCAGAAAGAAGCCGCCGTGGCTTCTGAGAGGGGGTTTTGTTCTGACGGAGGACTTGAGGAGGTCAAAATATTTAAGGACGAGGAAGGAACTCGGGAATAGTCGTATTTGCGTACCAGATTCCTTGAGGAGTGAGCAAATGAGGAAACTGTGGTTTGACGAGGGTGTCAGGCTTGGCTGTTAGGGGAGAAGTGTTGTGGCTACAGATGATTTAACACCATGAGGTGACATGAGGTGACATCGTCCATCCCACCTTCACATGTATCGCAAAACTAATGGAAACGACAGAGGCAGCCGTTTTTCCATTACAGTTTGTGGCTTTCACTCGCCTTCATCCTCCATCCTGCCCCCCACCTCCCCTATTTCCCTCTCTCCTCTCACATCTGGAAAGCAGGGCTGGTTTCTCTGCCATTCTCCATGCACTCACACCACACACACGTACTCACTGACGTCATGCAGATCACTTTGCCTGATGGGAAGCATATGAGCTGGGAAAAGGAACATTGAGGAAGGGGGTGTTGTCTCCAGAACACACAAGAAAGAAAATAAGATCACTTTTTCCTGGATGTTGGGTTTTTTTTTCTCGTGGAGCAGCAGCTTTGAAATGTTCAGCAAACCACACCATAGCAAGCAGGGTCAGGGTAACGCGGAAGACGAGTTTTACTCATATATTAGGAAGAATATTTATTTGATGATGGATTTCTCATCCAATGCTGCTTTTAAAGCTATACAGTAGCTCTCTGTGTGTGCAATTATTTTGAGCGACCCTGTCTTGCGAAACAATAGAGGAGGGGGGGGTTGAAGATTTTGCCTTGGCTCCAGAAGGCAAATGTAATGCCTGCTTACCCACAATTTTTTGGCTCACTCTCCCTTTCCAGAGGAGCACCATCCTGCCTGCCAAAACTAACCTCCAGTGCTGCTCTCCTGTGTCAATATTGAAAGATATAATAAATATAGGAGATTGTGTTTTTTCTAAGCTATTAAAAAATTGTGTTCAGTAAGACAACTTTTCTCTCAAGACTACAGTTTGTTGAACTAAGCATAGTTCTTGCATCGGGAACCCTGCACTGGTGCCACATGCTGCTTGCACACACTGCCACTCGCACATCCAAAAGCCATACGCGTAAGTGCGTCTAAATACAAACGGGCAGTAAACAACAGCACCCACTCGCATACTAGTGAGAACAAAACAGAAAAAGCAAGAATCGGATTAAATCAGCAAGCAGGGAGAGGTGGCGCTGGAAATGAATTGTGTGTACTTTGCAGTTGGTATATAAGCCCCTTCGTGCTGAGGGGCGATTACCTAGTTTGCAGCCCTGGTAATCTGAAAAGCAGCTTGGGTAGAGTTTTTAAAGACGCAGCACTGGTGGCAGCCTGTCCTCTCTCCCCCCAACCAGCATTGGTCAGCTTCGTAAGTCTGCCCACACCGTAGACGATCCAGCACAAAATGCCAGGCGAGAAAAGGCGCATTGCCCCGTAAACAAAATGCTTCTGACTCAAAAAGGAACGCATCATAATGAATATCATCTTGTTTGCTGGCCTGAGGAGAGCCGCCCGGTCAACATTTCATTTCAGGACGACATTTTCCACTGTGTAGATGCGACACTATTTTTGTTGCAAGAGAATAAAGACGACATCTGGATGGAAATGACACCCAAATGAGAGAAATGCAATGAAGCAGACAAGACGAAAAGCAAGCATCCATATCTTTCGTGACAATAAACTTTTATGATGTCTTGTCCAAGGTGAAAGTCTGTGGGTGGAAAAACTTCCTGCTGGCACACTGTATCTCCTCTTGCGCCATCTCCCAAAACCCTCTTTTTTTTGGGGGAGGGGGGGGGGGGTCGGGGGGTTAAATAATGCAGGAAATATGAAACTCCGACAAATGTAATTTGAAGCATACAGTGTTGCCATATCGCACCATGAGAGTGAAAGTAAAGCTTTTGGTCAATCAACATTGTCCTGATTTACATTTCCACACCTTCTGCATTTCCAACGCGTCACATTTTTGCAGCGGACACCTGTTGCTTCCCCTTGCATTCACTATGAGCACTTATGGAAATGAGCATCTCAAGTATGTCATTTGGAGGTTATCTTAAATGCATTACCATTCTGCTTATCTATATCAAGACATTTCCTTTCACAAATGCTATACCGAACTAAGGGGGTACTCTGACAGTTCGGCTATATCAAAGGCGAATTGATGGAAAACAGCAGGACTCAACAGCATCCATCGAATAGGTACCTTTTTACATATTATATAAGACTCACAAACAATGCTGTTGCTGCCCTGCTATCTTTTTGTGTCCTAACCACAAGATAGAAAGGGAAGAAAGAGAGAGCAAAAGGGGGGATTAGAGAGAGGGACAGAGGCCCACATCTGGGTAATTGGGGATGACAGGCCTTGGATGATCCCTCCCAACTAGAGGACCTCTAAAAGATAAAGTGGGGTAAGGGTTTCCTGAATGCTTGAGTGTTTGTTATGAGGCACAGCACGGACGCAACCTGAGAGCAGGACCGACGCTGAAAGACTGCATGTGAAGCTTGTGGCTGTTCTGGCATGCTCGTCAAAAATATAGGATGTTTACCAATCCAAGCACCGCTTTTACTTCTTTTGGTTTAAACGTCATCGTCATCGTTGGCTGTGTGCGGGCACGGTTTGGCACATTGAAAATCTACTGCCACTGCAGATTACGGCTCCAACACACACACATGATCCTTCCACCTGCCCGGTGAAACATGAATCGTGACAGAGTATTCACGCCCTCTACTTCATGCTGGCGTCCTTCCAGTGGCTACTTGGCAAGTTAAACTGGGGCCTCAAGACTCACTGAATATGCAATTAGCGCTGTACGAGTTATCACAAAAATATGGTCATCGCGAGGGTGGCACATGCAACATAGAGATCGCAAAAGACGTGTGATAAATTCATACTTTCAGATGAAATGTTGTGCTTTTATCTGACTTTTACCAATTAGATGCAAGCGTAACTGTGCATCACCATTCAATAACAGAACTGTATCTAGGGGCAAAGTGTGTGTGTGTGTGTGTATGTGTGTGTGTGTGTGTGTGTGTGTGTGTGTGTGTGTGTGTGTGTGTGTGTGTGTGTGTGTGTGTGTGTGTGTGTGTGTGCACGGACAGACAGACATATAAACAGATTTTTTTTCAACTTTACTGGAATAAAGCGTAATGGCACATCCACTACCAAAGGTGGCAGTGGGACTCAATTTTTTTTTAGATTTCAGGCAAATTGATGCACTACAAATATTTTCTGTTACATACTAAAAAACAGTGTTGGCAGTTATTTTTTGTTGTAAGTTGATCTCTCTTTTTTTTCTTTAATGTGAAGAAGGATACACGGTTATGCAAAGGTGTACTTGTAACAATTTCATAGATACATGAAATTGCGGCGGCGAGTTGAGGGGAGAAAAGTTTCCTTCTTCCTATGGTGGCATAACAAGAAAATAATTAAGAAGCACTGCTTTTGGAGCATTTTAAATATTGCAACAAAATCCAAAACGTATTATTGAACACCCACATCACAGATTTTTCCAATATCATGCAGCCCTATATGCCATACAGACACATACTCCGCGCTTCTTTAGCACCAAAACACTGTGACCCTTCTTTTTGTCTGTTGCATCACTCCTGTGAAAATGTTCAATTAGTTTCTACAGAGGTAAGAGCGCAGCAAGCCAAGCCGTAGAGCCTGTGTGTGTGTGTGTGTGTGTGTGTGTGTGTGTGTGTGTGTGTGTGTGTGTGTGTGTGTGTGTGTGTGTGTGAGCACACGTGTGTGTGCAAAAGAGAGTGTTTTCAAGTGAATTGAGCAGCAGGGGTGGTGAGTCACACTGTAATGTGGGGAGAAAGAGAGAGGGAAAAGAGAGCGACACAAGAATGGCCGAGTGAGGTGGGGAAAGTGGGCAAGTAAGAGTGGGTTGGATGGGTGGATGCGAAAGAGAAAGAGAGGACAAGAACAGAGAGACGCTCTGGTCAGGCACGCGATGCTCTGCTGGAATCAGGTCAGGCCCACATGAGGCCTTCGTCACAGCTCATACAGCAGAACACACTTCTTCAGGCTTGTGCTACGTCACATCCTAGCAGTGCAATTTTTTGTTCCACGATTTGTTCACAAGTATTAATGTTATTCATCACTAATTATTATTAAGTATTATTTTTCTTTATTGTTTCCTTCAGAACAGCCATAATGTGTAATAATGGCTCTAGATATAGTCATTCAACTATCAGAGATTTGAACGTTTTCTTTGTCAATGTATCAATTGTACAATATTGTAATTGAAGATTACTCAGCAGACTCACTTAGATCAGTATGTCCTGTGTTTTCGTTTCGACAAATGCTCTACAAACCACAGGAATATGTGGCTTTTTGTAGTTCTGAAAGGTTTTCCATATAAACACTCATGAGCCGGTTGACAACCATATACAGCACTATATGGTCAAAAGTATTGGCTCACCTGCTTCGGCCCAGATATAAATTTAAGTGACATAAATTCATAACGTTCAATATGATGTCGGCCCACACTTTGCAGCTCTAACAGCTTCTGGGAAGGCTGTCCACAAGGTTTACGACTGTGTTGATGGGAAATGTTGACCATTGTTCTAGAAGCGCATTTGTGCGGTCACACGTTGATGCTGGACGAGACGGTCTGGCACTCGGTCTGAGCTCTAATTCATCCCAAAGATGTTCTAACGGGTTGAGGTCAGGACTCTGTGGAGACAAGTCAAGCTCATCCCCACCAGTCTGTCGTCTACGTCTTGTTTGTGCACTGGTGCACGGTCATGTTGGAAGAGGAAGAGGCCAGCTCCAATTATTAAAACACCAATTATGTTTCAGCAACACCATTTTGGTCTTTCTTTTGGAAGACTGTTTGTTGGTTTGAACATTTACAGTCTTGATACACACAATTTTCTTTTCTCTGATTTCTGCTATAAACATGGTCAACATTCACTAGAACTTGTGCATTCTTATTAAAAGCTAAGTTTGGCTGGGCAAGTGTTAGCTAGCCAAGTTGAGCCATACCTCTCAACAAAGACCCTGCCTTAGAATGTATTCATTAAGTGAGTGAGCAAATAAAATTTTAGTATTTGTGTCCAGCACGTAACACTTAAACAAGGTCCTCATTTCCCTCAAGTAGCCATCGAAACACTTAACTTACGACCTCAGTAATAACATTACGGTAAAACAAAATCTTGTTTTCATGACAGCGTTGCCATGCGTTTGTAAAAAAATTCACTCAAGTGTTAAACTGAGCCAGTGGTCTGAACGTAAGGTGGGGAAATTTGACACTTAAAGCGTGAGGCTAAAAGTAGATGACACTTTGCTCTTTGGCACAAGCCCACGCTACGGCAAACATGTTGAAAGTGGATCCATGTTGGTCCCTCCTGGCCCAACTCATCACAACCTTTTGACTTCAACACAGGCTAATTGCTGGCCCGCGACCTCTCAGGTCTTGTCACAAGAATGTGTAGTGCTGACTGGTAACCTTAGCGGTTGCTGCACTAATTCAAGCCGTGTTCACAATCCAATCCTTAACCTCGACCCCATCCACCTCTATCTCCTACTCAGACGGACCGTTGAGCCCAAGCTGCCATCTCACTTTACCGGAAATAAGATCTGGTTGCTGGCGGCCCGTTAGGTAACCAGAGTGCAGACAGTGGCGTTGGCTAGACTAATCAACATGTCACTATCTTCGTTTGATTGATTAGAAAAGTGTTTCCTGAACTGTAAATATATAGATTCAGCACAATTTAGTTTCCACTGAAGAATGTTGAACTGTTTGTTCACATGCAAAAATGGGGCTGTCGCTTCATACCAAGTATGTTGTGTAGTCGGTACTTCCCAAAGGAGAGGTGTGCGCATTATGGATTTTATTTGGCAGCAAGCATAAGAGGGTTCAATTACAAATGACCAATTGCCTAGTAAACACCGCAATACCATACAAGTATATACTCAGAACACGGAGTGGTGAAAAGTGAATGGGGTGAGGTTCAAAATGCAGTTGCATCACTCGACTTTGGAGAATTTGTTTTCTGCCGCTGGGCTGGCTGTCACCAGACTGTTTTCACATTACACCCTGCTCATATTTCTCCAAACGAATCACTTTGCTGCAGTATGTATTACATTACAGTTGGCTCATACGGTTAAGTATGTTAAGGCTCCAGTGGTTTAGCTAGTTTTAGCTTTCCATTTGTGTTTCGTCTGCCTTTTTTCCCGCTCAAGCAAAGTTTGTTTACTTGTTTCAAATGTGAGTGTATCATTTCTTAGAACATGTGTGGGGGGCATTTATTGAGTATTTCCACAATCTAATTCTAGTTCTGTTTTAAAAGACAGCTTTTAATTTGTAGAGTAAAATAACAAATTCAGCTCATTTCTGAGGTTCAAACTTCATCTGTTGCTGAACATGTGCATGAGTCATGTTAGCTATGGTCCAGCCCACCAGCCAGCCGGCCAGGAAGCAGTCTTTCCCATTCTGATTTAGTCCAGGATGACTGCATTTGCTTAGCAACCACATTAGTGCTCCAATCACAGGAGCAGCATTTGGGATAATGCAGGGCCAGGGAGCTGTGTGCTACATGGAGGCGGTGCATTAGGCTCACAAGCATAAACACACTCACACTAGCCACTGGTCTCCCTGACTTAATGCTTCAGCTCTCTCCAAGCATGAAAGGAAGACAGCCTTGCCTTAATGCTCGGGCTAGCCTACTTTGAGGGAGAGAGACTGTCTGGCACCTTCTAACACACTCTAAAGTCAATCCATTATCGCTTTTTCCCTGCCTCTGCCTATGCCAGGGTGCTGTCTGACTGTCTGCAGCATCCACCCCACCACAGCCCCCAATCAGCATAATCAGACTGAAATAGAAATGTCAGTGGTTGTTGCTGTTGGCTGCTTTCTGCAGCACAAACACCACAAAAATATTTTAAGCCGGTCCCTGAGGGACCTCGGTACTCTTTCTATAAGGAAGTCCTGAGCGTCAGGTCAGGAGTCTGAATGGGACTTTGTTCAACACACCCTGCACACAGCTGGCAGTCAACAATGAGGTGGCCCATGCAATGTGTGAGGCTGTAAAGCCACGGGTTCAGGGTGGAATAGTCAGGTTGTTTGGTCAAGGACAGAAAACAACATCAATGCAACAACCGGCTGTGTTTTTCACAATCACAGACGGCTGCTGAGGCCTCATAATGAGGCTCAAAGTTCATTAGCACAACTGTATGAAGACACACAAACAGATTCTGAGTCAATAAAGCCCAGTCAGAGCGGTGGTAGCATTGGTAGATTGTGTCTGGCTCTCTCTTTATGAGTGTCAGAGGCGCTTGTAGACATGGGATTTTGTTGTTTCTACTAAAACACTGTTGGTCAGCAGCTTTAACCTTGTTTGCACGATTGAACAATTATCTGTCAACCTCCATCTGAAAGTGTTTTTCCACCATGAACAGCTCAAATAAAAGATGGTATGGTATTGGATGGAGCGAGCTTTGATTAGTGGTCGTCATTCAACTATCGCGATACTGATGATCATCTAATTGGCAAGACTGTGTGTGTATTTTGGCCATGGTGGAATGCATGTACACAAGTACTTGCCCAGCCAGCCGAGTCTGGTAGATTAAGAAGAGGAATGAGGCAGGTCAACCACGTGGGACCTTTTCAGTTCAGACTGAAAACTTTCTTCCTGTTTTTCTTGGGTTTATTCATTGGCTTTTATTTGCAACCTCCTCTTCATTCGACCCTGGCTGAATCCAGGCAGTCCCCACCTGCATTTTTAGAAGTGTTTGTTGTTTGTTGTTTTCCTGTTTTTCAGTGTGGTGTATATCTTTGTGAAGGCCGAGCACAAAGAGGCCCATTGGTTCAATGCAGGTTGCTGGGAAGCCTCAAAATCAAGTTGGCCGGCCAGCACGCACTGGCACTTTCCACTCCCAGGCCGGACATTTTGTTCCACTGTTGAACTCTGGGAGCCGAGCAAGTGCGAAAGAGACGTGTAGAGAAGGAGGGAGAGCTTTAACTCAGTAGTCAAACCACATGGTTTCCTAAGGCAAGGGAGAAGGCTCTGAAACCAGAGAGAGGTCTGTCGTTGGTCCGAGTTGATTGGATTTAGCGAGCATTTTACATCGCTCAATTGGCAATCTACATAATTTTCCGTCTTACTTTTACTTACTTCTATGGGCTGGCGTTAGTTCAATATAAGGCATAAAACATTTTAATTCACAGGTCTGTGTGTCTGAACCTCACACCTACAACATGATTTGGGGATGTGGGAGGAAACCGAAGTACCTGGAAAAAACCTACGCAGGCACGGGGAGAACAGGCAAACACAGGAAAGCCGGGGGCCGGAATTGAACCCGTGCCCTCTGTACAGTGAGGTGGACGTGCTAACAAGACATGCCCCCCTTTTTTATTATTATTTATTTTATTTTAATTTAATTTATTCCGAGCACTCTGCTCATCCTGGCTTAGTGCTGCGACACTGGAAAGGGTCAGTTGTTCTCTTTTTTTTTAATGTGACCACTCAGTCATCCCCGCATTGCAGAAGACGGTGAGGACGGCACCAACTTGAGTTGGTGTGGAAAAGCCACTGATTTACGCTCCAACCATTTGTAGCACTTGTTTGTAAAACCACAGTATGTAATAATGTAGAGTAAACGGGTGCTATAATAATTAGTCAAGGAAATATAATGTACTACTTATATAGGCTAGGATCATAAGACCAAAGCTCAGCTAAGGCAGGAAGATGGTATCATTCTTTTGTTATTCAAAATGACAGTCATTAAGATACCTTGATGAGGGCCTTTCTCTATCAACGAGACTCCTTGGATTGTCGTTAATATTCCATTTAGGTGTGAAAATGTAAATAGTAAAAAGAGATTGTGTTTTTGTTATTTGTTGGAGGCAAAATTATTGGGTGTTTGGAACGGGGGATAGGTGGTGTCGTACGCCACCTACTCCGTTTAGAGATTCTAAGTCGACCGGCAAAGTCCAGTTGCGATTGATTCAATGCCGTGAGAATGAAATGACCTGGTTGAATGAGAACATTCGCAGGCTTGAGACTGAGTTCAAACTGAAACGCAAACTACAGGCCAATAAGCAAAGGCACCATAAGCAGCAAAATATTCAGTATGCGGATCAAATTAGGTTAATTTAAAGCATCAGTCTGCCAAGGGACCACGTTGATGCCGTCAAGTTTCCTGTCCTCCCTTCTGTCTTTCTCCTACTTGTTCTCTTTCTCACAGCTAGCTTGGTTTCTTCTCCGTCAGAAACAGGGCTAATGGACACATTAGCCGCCGGCTCGTCCCTCTGCGGTGATTAGGTGGCTGTGAGGTCATCCCTTCGCTTCTGCCTCCATCAACATCAAAGATCTATCATTTCATTACTGCCATGGGGAGGAAAGAAGGAAGGCGCAATGGCTCAATCACCAATTGATCCATAAAGTCACTCTTTTATCTGCAACAAATGCTGGGCGGACTTATGTGGACTGAAAATTAACTATGGGGAAAGGCGGTGTGCAAAACGACAGGCGTTAAGATGCCTCGTGGGAGGGCGTGGGCGGGGGTGGATGCTTTCTCTGTCAACAAGCGTCGTAGCCTTGCCATTAATATTCCATTTAGTTGTAAAAATGGAGTGGAACAGAACAAGTCAAAAAGAGACTGTGTTCTATTATTTATTGGAGGCAAAATCATTGACTGTTTGGAAGCAATGAAAGGACAGCATTACATTTGACTTTATATTATTTGTAAAAATTCTTCATAATGAACTATGGTGACCATATACTGTATGTTGTTGCTTTACATTGCAACAATTCTGTCCTTGATAACTTCCCCAAAAGCTGTTTTCGCACCGTCCAAGTGGGCCATCCGAGGCCTTCAGCTCACCTCCGAAAATCTGTTAACTGAATACCGTGATGACTTTGGGCTCCCTTAGCAACTGTGATTCCCTCTACACTTAAGTGCTTCAAGATGGTGGCTGACTGGCACATTATCATGCAGTTGATTGATTAGGACATTGACAGCTGACTGGGACATCTCCATTGAAAGAGTCTGATCCAGCTGTTCTTTTCAAGATTTTCTAAAAGCGAAGTGTTCACGAAGTATTGTTTGAGCAACTGCACTGTGCGCATGCAGTTGTGAGTGCGCGTCTGCCAGAGATCGTATTGATTGCTGCAGGAAGTCGAATCTGATGTTTCACTGAGCTTCCTGGGTGGATGACTTTGCGTCTGACAGTGAAAGCAGTGAGATGCGACGTTCTGGCAGGGTTGGGGAGGCGATGTGACACGGGGGAAGTCACTGCTTCATGAAAACATGAAAGGCTGAGAGACGAGGAGACAGCGAGACATAACACCTCGAGATTTGTCCTTGGGCCAAGACTAAACACCGCCTCCCGGCTCGCTTTCCTCTCAGAACAGCAACCACCCTGCCAGGAAAATGAAGCTAACTCATTATTCTCAATGTCGAACCTTGATGGGGTCTAAACTTTAAACTGGGTTTGAAGTGCATCTGGGCCAGCCAGAGGTGAATGACTGTTTGCAGACATGTGATCACCTGTAAATGCAGCCACGACTTAACGTCACGTGAACAATTGTCAGCTTCAGCTGTGTGTTGTAATGCCAGAGTGAAGTAATGCTTGATACCCTTGATTACAATAGGATCGTTTTGTTAACATGTTCGTTTCACTGGTGGAACTGAAATTACTGTCTTTACACGCTTGGTTGGGAAACACGGTAGGAGGACAGTCATATTTCAGGGACCGTATGACACAATTACTTCCCTTCAGTCGTTTGATATATGCAAGCTCCATTATGGGAATACAATTCCCTAACTTTAGAGAAACAACGCGAAACTAGACCGAGTGGTGAATAATAACTTAACGTGCAACCGCGCAAGCACACATCAAATTGGCTTAATGCTCTGCAGACAACCATGCGGCAGCCTGCCATGACTGGAGCGACGGAATTGGGGGACGAGGGTGAGGAAAGAAGGGGGTTGGAAGTCGTGGAAGGGGTGTAGCAATGGCGCGGTAAGGTTCAGCTGCAACACTGACCTTTGCATGTGTGCGCACGCGTGTGTCTGGGTGCGTGTGCGTGTGTGTTAACAGATAATTAAACAGGGCAGACAGATGAGCCCTTTGAGAAGACTATAGAGGTCACATGGGAAAAGTCAGCTTGTCCAACCTTCCCCCTCGCTCGCGCGCACGCACACACACACACACACACACGCAAACTGACAGCAGACCTATATAAATGGCAGTCAGCTTTATCCAAACAGATGTCCAACTGCTCAAGGTGGCCCTGGCAGAGTTTCTCTAGAGGAAGATGCAGAGAATAACCTCTTTGTGCTCACAGTGGGTTGAAGGTGGTTGGTGGTTACACAGTCTGCACATTACCTTGTCTTAGACATCTACAATTACATTAATTACGCGGCACGGCCGTGAAGAAGTCCGTTGTCTGTTCTGTAAAGGACTCGTCTACTGAGTAGAATGAGTGCTGTAAGTGCATGTATTTGACGACTGAGAGGTATGGCCCTGTATGTCAAGAGTTGGATGCCTGTATACTTGTGTAAGCTTTAAAACAAGAAACGTGACTGAACGGGAATTGCTGGAGAGGATTTAACAAAAATGATTTGGCTTAACTGCGATTGGCTGGCAACCGGTTCAGGGTGTCCCCCCGCCTACTGCCCGGAGACAGCTGGGATATGCTCCAGCACCCCCAGCGACCCTTGTGAGGATAAGCGGATCGGAAATGGATGGATGGATGGATGGAACTGGCTTAAAAAGGTCTGCGCCAGGTGGAGGCTTCTGGAACTCAAGAAGGCAGGTACAAATGTGAATAGGATGGATCCCCTTTCAGAGTGTTGTTTTATTTAACATCTGCATAGATGCTTCATTGATCAGAGTGTGGCTGGGGCGTATTCATTCGAGGAGAATGGTGACTTTGAACGGAGAAATTCTCAAGCAGGATGAAGGAACAATGTTAATCCCATTTTAAAAGGTTGTTTCCTGCACTTCACTGCTGAGGAATAAATTGAGAAATCCCACCATTGCCCCGACGTTTTAACAAGCTTCAACTAGTGTGCCTTCAGTTTGTTTTATTTTCTGTCCGGGCAATCTCAATGAGAGGTGTACTGTTATGAATAAAAGTCTGTGCTCTCACCTCTGAGAATTGTCTACGTCATAGGAATGTTGCCGCAGATTTCCGGAAGGGACCACTGAATCACTATTTTTATTACTGCAATTATGGCAAAGGAAGGATATAAAGGCTTCTCAGGGTTTGGGACAATGTTTTAATGGATCATTAAGGCGGCTCCTGATAAATCCTGTTTAAGATTAACCCACGTGGCCTTATCGTAACTAAGACCATCTTGACGGTAACTCTGGCTGTGTGAAATAAATGCTCCGGCTTGGGTCTTCTGGAAAGAAAGGACCAGCTATAGTGTCAACAATAAAGTTGACTGCATCAACTCGATCAAAATCCCTAAAATTGGAAAATGTTATTAAAAAACAATGATCTTGGGAAATAGAAATACTTGCTAGCCCAGACTGTATGTACAATCAGCACATCCAGTTTGCTAGCTGCTTTATGACATCCTTTATCCACATGTTTTGAAGTTGGACTCACCACCGGCTTGAATGAAATTGAAATTAAACCTGGAAGTCATGCCCGTGTTTAACTTCTCAAAGATAAAGACTGTCCTTTGCAGCAAACATTACCAGTCAGATCCCACTTAAAACATTTCCTGGAAAATCAGATGAGGCTTGTGAGTTGAGGAAGATCAAGCTTTGTGGTTTTGTTTGTCTTTGCAGGAAACCCTGGTGCTTCCAGGAAAAGATGCAAATTGCACGACTGAGAACGGAGGAGGGGTGAGACAAACAATGGGCAGTAGGTCACGATTCAGGCGCTTTGGGAGCCCTGATCACCCAGTGGTAGGGGGCTGGGTCATCCCCTCTATCTGTCCAACAATCATCGCGCCACAGCTGATACCGAACACAAAAGAGGGGTGAGAATAAGCAGTCAGTGTGCAGATACTACCCCGACCCCGTGTTCCTTCAAAACAATAGCTCCTTGAGCTCATGGGAGTTGCCCACTCCACATGGCTGAGTCAAAGGCAGTGTGAACCGACTTACTTTTTCATCCTTTTAACGTTAATAATGCACCAAAAAATAATCTTTCACATCAAGCATTTTCTCATCGGTTTCCAATATACGCATTTTAAAAGTTCTCAAAATGCTAACAATGCCTTCTCTGTCCCACAAAATATGTCTGCACATGACCTAAATATTTCTTCCGCCATGGGTTGACAAAAAGAAACTGTGTGATCAAGGATCAGTGATGAACAGTATTTAAGGGACTGTCTGCCAGCAACAGCCCATCCACTTGACTTGGGGGATTTTGCAAAGCTGTAAGGTTGACTTGGCAGCTCTGTCCTCTGCGGAATTAAGTCAGTTCAGACAGAAATGAGATTAGCGTAGCTTAGTATTAACTTTGAAAATCTGCCCGTATCTACCTGCCATTTCCAAAATTAGACTCAATTGAAGAGATGCCCTTTCGACAAAACTGCCCATCCGTGGGAGTGTTTTCCAAACGGTCTGGCATGGACCACTGGATTGTGACATGACACTATGGGGGATTGTTCCAGGCGGATGTTGTGCTACACGTTGACAGTAGCGTGTAGTTGTGTATGTGTGTGTGTGTGTGTGTGTGTGTGTGTGTGTGTGTGTGTGTGTGTGTGTGTGTGTGTATGCACGCGCGCATGCGTGCGTGGACATGTGGTGAGTGAGTGTGCGCGTGGGGTTGGGGGCAAGGGCTAAGACTGTGTGACTGTGGGAGACAGGCAGATGGGGATGGAAATGAGTAGGCAGTGAGCTCATGCTAATCTCCTGCTCCAGCTCCTACAGCTGATCCAGGCGGCAAACACACACACACACACACACACACACACACACACACACACACACACACACACACACACACACACACACACACACACAAATAATATACTAGACCAGACTGATACACAATCACGCACCCAATGAAGCACGGGATGCTTGAGACATTTCTATGTTCCCGAGTATTGCCTAAATGTTTTGACGCAATACATACAATATTTTCATACATACTAATCTGACACACATCGACACCAATCAAACGCTAATTCCCTCACATCGCACTACAAGTGGATGTTAATTTGTTGGATACTATTTTGTGTGTGTGTGTGTGTGTGTGTGTGTGTGTGTGTGTGTGTGTGTGTGTGTGTGTGTGTGTGTGTGTGTGTGTGTGTGTGTGTGTGTGTGCGCGCACACGCGCGCGCGTTTCAGACAACCATCTGCCTCGTGGGAGTTTACAAAGCAGCACGCGATTGGTGGGCCGGGCATATAATAGAGGCAAAGGGTGAAGCGGGTCACCTCTTTATTAGGGGAGGGAAAGGTTGCGTGTTGCTGACTGCTCTTCTAAACATATGGGTGCGCAGGGGAACACGGGTGGGGGAGAGGCCAGCAATGCTGTCAAACGGGCTGATGCAGCAAAAAGGACCCACTGCCACACGTATACACACACCATTTAATCTCATAATGTCTGTCGCAAACGATGTCATTTCCAGAGCGTGGCAACTCTTGAAGGAATTCATTTTGAAGATGATGTGTATCGGGCTTGTCAAAGCGGATCGCTTTTGGGGGAGCTGCGACTGCTGACGCACACAAACCACACGGGCAGGAGACAATGGGATGATTGTTGCTTGCCTAAACTAAGCCTATCTGATGTGATGCCTTTCAAGTATCAATGCAGCGCCGTCAGCCACAGTTTCAGCACTTCACGGTGACACAAGAGAACTTGTTCTTACAAGAATTTGGAAGGATTTTGAAGAGTTAAGACACTGCCTGATAGAAAACAGACAGTATGTTGTTTATTTTTTTTTGGGGGGAGGCTTAAAGGCTTGGAAATTATGGCAAAGCAGACTTTTCATCAAAGCATTTTTTTGCACTGTTTATCCACCATGTTTGCTGAGTATTTTGTCGCTTGTGATGTCGATAGCTTCAGCCAAACACCACCCCTAGTCTGAACCACATAATATGCCCCAAGAAGGTATTATTTTGTTATGATGATGGCGCCGCGAGAGTGGCTGCCTTTACAGCAGCTCCTATATTTTGTTCTTCTACTTCTTCCTTTCACAACTTTACTGCTGTGAATTCGGAATTTCTCCATTGTGAGACTAATAAAGGTTTTCTTATCTTATTTTATGTCTGACTCGATCTTGAACGAGAGTTTATCCATAAAAATTGCCCCAATCATTAGCCTGAACTCATTCTGTCAGTCAGGTGTTGTGAACTCTGCTAGCAAAGGATGCATCTTAATGCTTGTGTTTGCTCTTTCATGGTGGCCTCTCTTCTATGGAAATGACAAGCATTATATTATCTCATCGAGTACTAACTGTTTAATCATGTTCTACTCTCAGTAATCTCCGTACTTTATGATTTCCATGGAATATGTTCGGACATTGTCCACATTTCATGGTAGGAATGGCTTTATACCGTGTTGAATAGTTGAACGGTATGTTGTGTCGAGTAGTCGCCGCTAGAGCCAAGCTTATGCACCATGTGTGTCGATGAATATTTCAAAGACCATCTCATTAAATAAACAAGCTGGACCTCAACGCCTACGGTAACCTACCATCAATATTGAATGCTCATGGAAAAAAAAAAAAACTCAAAACGACAGTGTTGCTCACAAGCCAACAGACAGTCCAGTCATCAAATTGCACCATCTGACTATGCCAGAGCTTCTTCTTCACGCAACACCTGGGGGAGGTCACGGAGTTCTTCCTTCCGTGCCGCTTCTGCAATAATCCCAATGAGACATGCTTAAGGTCCTTCGAAGATTTAAGAATAGACACTGTGAGCTGAATGCACTTGTTAGCAGAGGGCTATGAATATTCTGACAGGGATTTCACCTAGTGGGAGGAAATACTTGATTTCTGCGCATGCACTTTGCTCCTGAAACGCATCTTGTGCTCCGAGCTTTGCGTGCAGCGCATTCCAAGACAGCTCCTATGCAGGGTTGCCTATAACACCACCTTCATGCATTCGTATATGGAAAGCGATTTATCCTCCATGTTGTTTAAGTCGATGGCCAAACTGGTCAGGGGTAACCAGCTGTCTCTAGTTTGGGCTTTATTTCAATTCTCCGCGCCTTGTCTGAAAACTGGTCCGAATATGGACTAAAACTCACCAGTTGTGGGTGCGCGGCCTGCTTGGGCTCTTTTCAAAATACGATTCACATGTGGTATTTGTTTTACAAGAGCACCGGTGAAAAAAAAAAAGAATCCAGCATTGCGCCATTTTGTTTGTTCACACTTTTAAAAGGCTTTTATCATTCGTTTGTGGTAAATTTACAAAGAGGATTTTACAAGAAATGCAGACTACATGATAAGTGTTACGGGGATTGTATGTGTACCATTTAATGTTGCGCTTGTTGAATTAAACTCGTATTTAAAAAAAGAACAGTCAAAAACACCAACGCAATAATGACTTTTGATGTTGATTCTATCCTGTTTGATGAAATCGAGACACTTTTGTTCACGTGTATTCTAGAGAAACATTGAAATTAACAGCCAAAAGACATGGAGTGTAGAACTGTCACATTTTTTTTTATTATTAGCTAAAATTCAGATTCAGATTCAGAAATTGTGTTTTCAGAAAATGTACCTTTCAATGCATAATTCGACTGACGTTATTTTCTAACTAGCTACACTTTGTTTCAGAGCGGAACAACCATTTGAACTTTGGTGAGAGAGGACTTTCCCTGTCGCTGTCACTCCAGTGAAATTGGGCTTGAGAAGCGATCGCGTCTTCAACCATGTTTGACATCAGTACATTTGAATGTCAGTGGAGCATTTATAGTTTCACAGTGTAGACCGAGAGTCCTCCATTGCATACACAGACTGACAGCCTCGTCAAGCATGCAACTCATTTCTGGGAGCTAATTGAATTAGTGGCTTCCTCCTTTTCAAAGCATAGAGGCAAAACATGAGCATTTTACTATTTCCCAGCAAAAGTAAATGAAAGAAAGGAAGAAAAAGGCATAAAATCCACACAGCCGCAAATTCAGCATTTGCAGCAGACGTTTGCAACTGTCACATTTGCTGATCTGCAGCAAAAGGAGGATGGAAATATTCCCTCTGCAGCCATTGAAATGCACAGCCACCAGCTGTTGTCCTGTCCACCGCGTGGACATGGCTGGCTGTCAGCCGGCTTAGCCAGCACAGTGCCTTGCATATGAAATAGGACATGCGCTGCCATCCCCTCTGGGAGTTCACTTCCTCTGAGGCCCCAGCAGCACCACTGCACCACCTTGCCCCTGAAACAAGCGGTCCCTTTAGATACAGGGCAAATAGCCAGAGGAGCAATTAAGGATTCTGAGAGCCTTGGCGCTGGGACTAAAAGGGGCCAACATAGAGGACACCAAATGAATATGATTAAATATAGGTGTCTGTCTACCGAATTTAAAACCAAATATAGAATTGCGTGTAAGCCATAACTTTTATTCATGTTGTAATAATTCCATAGTGTGCAAATATGTCTTTTTTAACACAAAATGAAGGTATCGACACTGGCGGGATGTGCTCAGGCACATCCAATGCTTACATAGGGGCAAAATGCAACAAAATGGCCTCTACTTTGTTTTTCACGTTCTTCCAACACGGACAGTTTTAACATGTTCTTTTTCAAAGCTCAGCCACAGTTGTTGATGGATGTGGCATGTATGCATAAAATCAAACAAGCGCATTCAAATTTCTTATCCACAGACGTTTTTCTATAGTAGGAGATCTGAGATGTCACATTGTTATGACTGCTTGTTTGCTACCATTCAATCAGATTTCAAAATGGGAGTCGGAAAGTTTCCATTTCTTTTGTCTACAAAGAAACATTGAATGACATGGAACAAGACATAAACCATTTTGGAAGGTAGAGCATGCATCCACATAGCCAACTGTCCCTTTTTGGTCTACCGGTAGCAGTGGTATGGCCTGGTAGGGTGTGGAGGTTAACACACCACTGTCCATGTGTCGAAAAAAATACTCTTGATTAGGAAAGAATGGGTTGACGGGGGCTGCTCACATATTGCACTGTAAGTATGTCGGGTTAATGACAATCTATGTGCGTTTATGGAAAAATGGCACATTATTCAGGTGTTTTATGCAGCTATGTCCAGACTGCCCACACATCCCACTGTGTGTGTGTGTGTGTGTGTGGGGGGAAGATACAAGTGCCACTGTGCCAGAAGAAATCCCAGAAAGGGAAAACTCCACACAAAAAGACCACAAAATGGGATTCAAACCATTGCCAACCAACCACTGGTCTCCAATGCCAGAAATACTCAAATGTTAGCAAAATAGTCCATCATTCCCTGTCCATATGGAGCTTAAGTGGACAGATATGGCTTCGGGTTGCCTCCCACAAGTGAACCAGCGAGAAACCAGAGAGAAATCTTGTCCACCACCGACTTCTCTCGTTTCAGCCTCATTAGCTCTGAAGTTTGCCGTTGTCTCTGCATGTGTTATCTTCAAACACAACTTTCAGAGAGTAAAGACATGCCACAGAAGTCCTATTTTCTTATGTTCAGACTTCTGCATGCATGTGTCTCGGAAGGAAGCTCTTAGAGGAATGTCTGCAAGGGGGATGGAGTGTGGCAATATCATTTCCTGTGTCTGTCTGCATTCGAGACTTCTGCTAACAGTGCTGTAACAGACTCATTAATATTCACAGAGGCTGTACAGTTCCGCTGCTGACAGCACACAGATGACAGTGTTTCTTGGGAGCTAAAACGGCATAAGGCAGCATAGTCTGGCACTTTCTGCTCACATGCTCCAAGAACATTTTCAAAGTGCCTCATCGTTACTTAAATTTGCTGACAAAGGGGAGCGCCGCTGCCGTAAGTTTAACAATTTTCCTCAACTCCTACCCAGCATGTATTCCCTCATTAGCGTTTCTTGAAACACGCTACTTGGGGGAGGGTGGATAAAGGAGTCAGATTAAAAAGCAAATGAGCCTTTGGCATAACACTTGAGTGCCTTGCGGGCTCTTCTATAAAAGTAGAAGAGGCCCTCGAAAGTGGGCTCCGTGAGGTGCGTGCCCACTCCAGCTTGAATGAACGTGTGTGCCAAGAGTGGCTATTCACCATGCATGGCGGGACTTTGGCAGTCTCCGGTACATCAAGGGTCTCTCGCTTTCTCTTTTCTTTGGCGTGTTCCTCTGAGAGAATCCTCTGTGCAGGACAAGAGGTGAGATGCTTCCAAACACTTTGCTTTCTATGTCTGATCAAGCCAAGGGTTTTGCCCCACAAGTCCACTCTGGTGGCAATCGGACTGGAGTAAAAAGTAGGTGAGAGAGGGTGAAGAGCAATGTGTGTGTGTGTGTGTGTGTGTGTGTGTCAGAGGTGGGTTGTTGGCCTGGGGTAGGTGGATGTTTGGGGGAGGGGTGGGCCCGATGTTTGCTGAATGCTCCCCTTTGTTGGGATCATATTATGTTTCCACCACAATACTTCTAAACCCTGCTTCATCAACCCCATTCATATGTAACAGTTCATGCAAATAGCATCACTAGTCTTTTTTTTCCTGTGGGTGGGGTGGGGGTAGGATTCTTTTATCAATCTCCCACACAAACTTCTCTTTTTCTCCTCCCTGCAAACTCCTACCGGCACATCACTTGTCTCATTATTATGCATTCATTCAGTTTTACATGTCTGTCAATTTGCTCATACTTGACATTTCTCGTCGACACTTCCTTACTAGTTCGTCGTAGCTTATCAGATTAGAAGAACGGCAAGAAAGATAGTAAACCAAAATAGCCACTTCTTTCAACTATACATCGAGAAGAGGAATAACATGTGTTGTCACAAACATTTCAGACATGAAATACAACACCGATGAAGTGGCAGATTTTGCTATTATCGTCATAGCAACTACCGACAGATTACCAACTACCACCACACACAGACACTTTACAAACCAAAGCTATCGTAGGATACATAAACCGAAGTTTCCCTGTGGCCTGCGGCGTAAGATGTAATTTCATCAATAGTGGTTTCTTTCATTTCACCTCAAATAGATATTATGTTGACACAATCCCCGTGAGGCATTTGTTGGGAAATGGGATTGTATTTACAGTAAGGCCCAATAAAACTGGGCCTGAGAAGTGTTTCCCCTGCAAATAATGACTTTATTGCCACCAGAGGTGTGATAGTGTCATTATTGTATAGATGGCGTAATTAGTAATAACATGCTAATGATGACTAAGCACTCACTAAAACACACACGGACAACTATTAACGATGCATTATGAAGGGTTAACTTTCCATTTGAGAGTAATGTTCTTGGAACATTTTCTGTAAGCTTGTCGTTAAAATGAACATTGATGTGGATGGACGATTTTTCAACTTGCTACCAATGTCCCTTTGGGAACGTTTTAAAACATCGTCTTCTCTGCCACTCCCTCGATTAAATACAGTATCAGCTCCATTAAGTGCAATTCATCCTGCGCAGACACCTTGTCAAAACACATCACAGCTTTTTTTTTTCTGACTGACACAGAATCACTCCAACTCACCCTGGACGAGGCTTTCCTCTTGTACTTGTTGGCGAAATCAAACTTCTCCTTGATTTCGTCCAGGAGCTGCTCCAGGCGGCTCTTCTCCTCCTTGCCCGTGTAATCCTGGCCAAGGAGGACGTAGGCCCTCCAGTTGGCCGAGTCGAAGCCCCAGTGGCAAGTCCTGTTCTCCTGCGCCTTGTGGCTGTGCACAACGAACTTGTGCGTGGGGTACATGAGTCTGCAGTCCATGCACTGGATGCACGCTGCGTTGGGGCTGGTGTACAACTCGGGAACAAACAAGCCCTTGCACTTGCCGAAGCACTCGTGGTAGATTTTGAAGCTCCTCTCGGTGAGCTCCAGTTCCAGCGCTCCTCCGCCGCCCGCCTCCTTCTTGCAGCGAGGAGGGTAAGCGCCCCCGTAGATGAGCGCGTTGCACAGCCGCTCGGCGTCCGTCTTGGTGATGAGGCCGCAGGAGGGCGCCGAAAAGGGCAGGATCCCCATGACTTTGAGGATTTCCAGCTGGTCGGCAGTGCACCGGGAGCAGTAGATGTGCAGCTCGTCGCACACCGAATTGATTTGCTGCAAGCTGAAGTCCCGCAGCACCGTGTTGAGGATCTGGGGGAGACACAGCCGCTTCTCCCCTCCGACCACGAAGCACGAGATGGTCTCGCCCTCCAGGACCGTCTCGCACCTCTCCGTGGAACGGTCCGATGGGATAAAGAGCGGCCCCGGCATCACTGGCGGCGGTAGATGCTGCAGGACAGCCTCGGGCTCCTTCCCGTCCTTCTTGAAGAGAAGCTCATGTTGCCAACGGGCAGAGAAGGCGGCCGGCCCCCCGAGAGAGCTCATAGAGCTGAGGTGAAACTGCTTGAGAGTTTGTTGCAGTCCCGGATGAGGCTGGAAGCTCTGCCGACTTACAGTCTCCATGTTTTCCCCGCAACTTTACCAGCGAAAGCCCCTCTCGTCTTCGATCCGGGACCACGAGCGTCTTGTCGCGCTTGAACCAGATATATCCACCGCGTCCGAGAATTGGCCAAAACTTTGAAGCACTTCATCAAACATTTATTGAAGGGGGGAGGCGAAAATTCGTCGTAGGTTCACACTTGTATTCCCGCAATGAGTGAATGAACGCCGGTCAGTGGCTCCCTGAAGCGGCGCTGGGACTGTCCATGTCGGATAGATGTGAGGCTGGCTTTAAAACTCCAAAATGACCCCACCAAAAGTTCCCTGCGTCCAATTCCGAAGGATAGAGGGCGAAAACAAATGAAAAGCGGTTGTCGAAAGTCGATATTAGTTGGATTCAAACGCTCAAACAGCTTTTTCCGCTCTCGAGGACCGCTCCGTCGGCCCCCGCAGTTCACTGTGACTGTATGGAGATGAGCTCTCTCCCCCTTCTCTCTCTCTCTCTCTCTCTCTCTCTCTCTCTCTCTCTCTCTCTCTCTCTCTCTCTCTCTCTCTCTCTCTCTCTCTCGGTCACACGCACGCGCACGCGCACGCAATCCCCTCCCCTCCGCGTTTATGTGTCTGGCTCAGTCATTGAATCCCAGCCAGGAATGTGAGTGACTCTGCAGGCACGGCTGTTCCAGGGACAAGCCTGCACTCCCTCGCTGCCGTCCTCATCTTTATACCTTGGTTATTGAAGTATTCTTCCTACATTTGTTTTGAATTCAAAGCTGCAGACCAAACTCCAGCATACATGCAATATAGTAAAAACATTTTATGTTGTGATCCTCGAGCATTGTAGAGGTGCCCTGCCTTTAGCAAGGTGTATTAACTCTTGACACTTCTCCACACATTCATCATATCACTGTGTGTGTGTGTGTGTGTGTGTGTGTGTGTGTGTGTGTGCGCGACTACCATTTATACCTCAGTATATACAATACAGTCAGAAAAATAAAGCCCAGCTCTTTATTATTGTAGAGGTATGCATGATTTGTCTCTGATGAGAACGCGCAAAGCTTCTGCTTTTGTATGTATGTTATTTAAGTTTTACATAGTTGCACATAATTGTGTTCTTAGAAAATTCCTCAAATGTTACATTGTAGACCAATAATGATCCGAATATGTAACATTTGATTCCATGGGGAGACATAGCAATGAATTCTTAGATACTCAGCTCTTATTTCCAACTATACAACGTGTTTGGTCACAGCTTTTGAATTTAGTCTGGCATCAGCTTGGATATGTTACATGGATTTAAGGACAATACGTGTCTATTTCTTTTTTGTGTGTGGTTAAAGTGATGTTTTTGGGTTTTTTTTGCAATTTACAAATGAAGCTGCCCACTTTGTTGCAACACATGAGCATGACTGAACATGTGTGTTTAAAGATGATTTGTGAACTCAAAGTCCTTACTTCCACTCA
Organism: Hippocampus mohnikei; assembly: GCA_026261675.1. Taxonomy (NCBI): domain Eukaryota; kingdom Metazoa; phylum Chordata; class Actinopteri; order Syngnathiformes; family Syngnathidae; genus Hippocampus; species Hippocampus mohnikei. Next base: position 14,244,883 of record JAKGUB010000284.1, read on the forward strand.
GTTTCTCTCTGAATGTTAATACAGGAAGTGCCACAGTGAAAATTGATGGCGAATTACCAAAACCAAGTGACTCAACATGACAAGTTCAACTTCAAGGGAAGGAATGGAGTTGGCTGCTCTAGTGGCGCCCCCCAGCCAGACACCGCTGTCACTGCAACTTGAGGCGTGCTTACTGGACACCAAACGTGGTGAACTGTCATTGCAAATGCAGGGTAGAGTAGAGAGAGTAAAGCTTTTAAGAAACTCAACATCAAGTTAAAATGCAATTGGTCCTGCAATGAAAAAAAATCCTCCTGACGAATTTGATGGGTAAAGCACTGGATGTCAGCATGCTTTCGGATTGCTCTTTCCTGTCATGTGTGAGAAAGCCAAGAGTGTCATGGTAGTTTTACAGTAAAATTGTTGCGTCGAATGGAGTATTATAATAAGACTAATAATACACTATGAACAACTTCAAGATAAGACAAATCTCAAAGAAGACCTAGACTGTATTGCTGAACATCCCCGCCCTTAATTGCCATAATTACCTGACTTCCAAAAACTGTTTGGACAGATAACGTCACCATCATGCACATGCTAGTTATTTGCAAAGAATGTATGTACACTACATGAATGTGGGAGGATATGGTAGTGGTAGTGGCACTGTTGCCCTAATACAGTAGTAAGAAGGCTTGATGATTCTGAACAGAACAACCGTCACACAAAAAAAAAAAGATAAATGGAGCCATTTGTCCATGTTCCAATGTTTGACTGAGGGAATGTTGAACGGCATGGCTACCTGCCAATGTTTCTCAAGTAGTCTTACAATTCGAGCATATCAACGTCCACACCCACATTCCTGTCTATATAGGAAAAAGGAAACCTCTCACAGACAGCAGCATAAACTCTGGGCCAGTTAAGGCATTGATTGTGGTCTGCAGTAAAGTAGCAGTGCACATTGAAATACCGTACTGTCATTACATAGCTTTGGAATAAATACTATGAAACATTACTCACGATCGTATCATATGCATAAGACCTAAAAAAAGATCGGTATCAAATATACTTTAGCTTCAAAGACATCATAATATAACATTCAGTTATGATTGGCAGTGTCAGAGGTATTCATTTTAGAATGTATTTACTACTGTATATTGTGGTTGTAGTGAGCATGAACCTCTTCTGCATCAGAGCTGTTTTAAAAAAAAATATTATTTCTTGTGTAACGAACTCCCTCGACACTCTGGAGGAGGTGAGCAACAGGAGGATGCTAGCTAAGCTAACAGCTATGATGGACAGACCCTCCCACCCCATCCAGGCCACCCTGACAGCATTGGGCAGCTCCTTCAGCCAGAGACTGATACACGTGTGCTGCAAATAAGGAGGAGAAGTACCGCTGCCCGTTCCTGCCGACTGCTATCAGGCTACTGAATAGACGCACCCGAAAACCTGGACTCACCATTTTAAATATAAGCTTGTATTCTGTATTTTATATTTTGTATTACATTCTGTACTGTGTACAGTTCTTTTTTTTAATTTATTTTGTGCACGCTTGATGTTTTTCCACTTTCTTCCCTCCAAATTTTGCTGCTGTAAGTTGCGAATTTCTCTATTGTGAGACAAATAAAGGCTTTCTCATCTTATCTGATCTTAATTGAGATAACTTAAGTTTTGCCACAATATTAAACATTAATAAGGTGAGGAAGTTTCCTCCTCTGACATGTCAGCAGTAAAACAGCATTATCCATCCATCTCGGAAAATAACAAAAAAAGAGTTGCGCAAAAGGACCAAACTGAAAAGACCGATTGGATTTGACAGTTTTCAAAAACCATTTTTCCCTAATCTCTCTCTCAAGATCAGTGGTTCTTAACCTGGGTTCGATCGAACCCCAGCGGTTCGGTGAGTCGGTCTCAGGGGTTCGACGGGGGTTCAGGACCTCTAAAAAGGTTAAGAACCACTATCGATCGATCGATAGAAAGATAAGTTTCCATACAGACCTTTGGTTAATGCATTGTGATTGGGCATGTGGTCATAATGGTGCTGGTCGCCGTGTAACAATGACTTCTGCTCTGCTCATCGTTGTAACCATCTCCATGGCAGCAGAACACCAAACAGCATCACGTGGGATGAATTACATCAGGTTTCTTTCCTGGCGCTGGCTGTCTTTTTCTCAGAGTAGTATTATGTACCACAGGACCAGACCACTGGTCCCCTCGACTGTTTGACTGTAAAGCTCGAAAAACAGATCAGCTCATGTCAGCTCTTCTGTAATGGTCCTTCTGGAATACCGAGCTCACACGGTTCTGTTGCCCAAAAAAATTTGGTCACCAACACTTAAAGTGGGAGGTTGCCTCATAATGCTGTTTTTCATTTTTGGCAGTCACCCCCTCTCTCCTTTGTTTTCTAAGTATTTTATTTTATTTTCCATTGCATAAGGCTAGCCAATCTCCATTGGTCCCAATCTGCAGGCCAAAGGTTTAGCGGGTTCAGAAATTTCCCACTTCTATTTTGTCAAATTTCCACTTTATTTGTGCCCTGACAGAGGAAACAGACTATGCTGTTATTGCATCTGGTGTTCTTTGTCCATGTACACTTTGTTAAGTGTATATGGAGAGGACTTCATAATGAAACAGTCGCATAATATGTGTAACAATGAAGATCTCAAACATACTGTACCAAAAGTCTCTATGAGGTTGTTTCCACGTTATGTCTTATAATAAATAACATAATAAATTTGACATACCGCAGTGAAGAATGCTGATAACAAGCCTGCCAAATGTGGGGGGAAAAAGGATAGCGTACGTATATAAAATGAGGCTCGGAAAACCTAATGGAGACCTCCTTCTGGCTTTCAGATGCTGTGAGCATGTGAAAACACGCCCAACTTGATCTCCATGTGTCAATTAAATACTTTGTACGTTCGTTGATGCCCTCCAATATGCACAACTGTCATTGTGACCCACAGGCTGATTAACATGTGCTGTTGTGTTTAACAAACAGTTAACTCTGGAAGTGTCTCTGTTATGTGCAAGTGTTTGTTTGTGTCTCTTGTGATTGAGGCAACTTTATGAAAGCTACTATAAAACTGAACACCCACAATTTGTGAGAGTGGGGTATGTGACAAAAAAAGTAGCATGCAAGGTCCGCCATGTGAAGTTTGTAGTTATTTAAGAATTACCCCGGTATGCCTTAAAAGACTACTACTAATAATAATAAATAATAATAATAAATAAAGGTTTGCCCTGGAATCGACAGGTTGTGTGGGAGGTGTCCAAAATGTCCCAATTGTTATCCCGCCCCTTGTATGTAGTATGTATGTATGTTTGTTTGTTTGTATGTACAGTATGCCTTTCTGCTTGCACGCCTGCTTGGTTTAATGAAACATCGGTATGGGTGTTGCCTATAAAATAGACCTTCTCGGATTGGACAACCTCAGTGACGTCATAGACCAAACAAGGAAGTTACGTACCGCGAAATGTTCGAATATAAAGGCACACTAACATGGCGGGCAATCTCTCAATTAAAAGCATAAATAATCGGAAGTATTCCGCCGAGGATACTGTGGAAGTAACTTCTGGCGGCTCTCTGGACACGATACAAACAGCTGCGAAGAAGACTAATGTGACCAGGTTGGCGTAACAATTTACATCAATCGAGAAATAAAGCAATGCATGTGTGGTGAAAGTTTGATGATTACGCTTTTACAAGCACTGACAGACGACGGTAGGTTTCAAACTATTGATTTACAAATTCGTGTTACGCCGAACGCAACCTCGGCGTAAACCAATGACTCAGTGTTTGTGACAAACATTACACTGTCGAGATCTACGCTACCACTGTCGTGAAGTTACATTTTCCGTAAATATTTTTGCGAAAATAAATTTCAAGCCCGTACACGAGGGAAATTGCACTGTGACCAATATATCTAAAATGGCATAATAGGTAATTGGAAAGTACACTTTAGTAGATTGACAATTGTGATTTGAAGGTCGACAGATTCTGGCTCACCATGGTGGACCAAGGAGCATCTCCCTGCTGTGGAAGCCCTGTGGGCCATGACCCTCCAGTCCGCTCTGCCGAACCTGAAAGAGGAGCAATGGGAAGTTCCTGATTTCCCTCATCCATCTGCTACGGTGTGTTACCGCTTTGGTTTTCTCTGGACAGTGCCATCATTTGCACTGATAAGACCAGGAGCGCTACTAGTAATTAAAAAAATACTCTCAAACATGGTGCAATTTCCTTAAACTAAAAAGTTAATTAACAGCTGATTAATCAGTGAGAAACAGGCGGCTGGGTGGTGGAGTGGTTTACAAAACTGCTTTCAGGTTATCAGGTGTGGTGTTTAAATTCCTCTGCGCTTCAGTGGGAATACCTCCCCCCCTCCGACAATCTGCTCCGATTGTTTTACGTAGTTGCAAACCATGCCGATTATACCACAAACAATCATAGTTTTTTAATACAGGCATAATTAGATGCACATACTGTATGTAATTAGCACTTGGACTATTTCTCTGGTGACCGGGCCTCATTTTTTTAGCATTATCTTTTATTAAATGGTTTGTCAGCATTACGATATGCTCCTACATTGCAGATTTTACATTTGTGTTCATATTCTAACCATTATAGTACTCCAATTAATTTAAGTGTGTCCGAGTTGTTGCGTCTTAAATACCCCTCAAACCACCACCACTACTACTATGGGGAATTGTGCGCATAAATAAGTGATAGAAAAGAAAAAAATACAGAGAATGGAGGATGATTACTATGTAAGCTGGAGAAGCAATCAGTAGAGCGTGAATCCCCTCCAAGTTAGAACTTGTGACAAAAATCATTACTCTACCGTGTTTGTCTGACGCAGTTGTGGGGAATTGCAGTTCTCATCGTGGCCTCCAGGCAGCAGAGGCAGTAAAAAGGGCATTTTATTCAAACTGCTCCAATATTTGCTCTCCTGCTCAATACCGGCAGTTTCTTCTTGATCCAGCCGACAGTTGAACAAGGTGGAGAAGCACATTCAAATCAGACGAAACAAGAACATCCGACATTTTTATTAGCATTTTATTTGCATTTGTCTCATTTGAAAATTACACATTGACATATTTCCGAAAGCAGGGAATGCATGTAACTACTCTTAAGAGGTAAGCAACCCCACACGAGGAGAAAAATAATCCTAAAATATATTCTTACTGCTTTTATAATGTGCGGCGTGCTCCAGATGACCACCAACGCACAACACGCATGCAACAGTATCCCTGCAGAGTTTCATGACTTTGGGTTGGGCAATCATGAGGTAATCGTTTCGTCCGCAGCTAAACGTTGCCAATACTCCTGCTTAGAAAGACAAATGAGCAGATTCATTGCCGCATTGTTTTTCATGTGACAAGGAGCCCGCCCGATGAAGGCAATTACTAAGCTAATCGTTGCTGAACATAATTGCACGGTTTTCCATTTTATATGGTGCGAAGCAATCATTCCTACACATATTGATCCATTTCAATTGGTGGAAGTAGCATGAAAAAAAAACATGTACATTGCTCAACAGCATTTCTGATTTCATTTTTAGGAAGACGCGTCGCATGTGCTGGATGAAGTTCTTCCCTTCCCTGAACCACCTCCAGCATCTCAACAGTGTCCGGACCTTCCGGCCAGCTCTCCCCAGCAGAGCAAAGCTGGACTGGACATTGCTGACAAGTCGCTCTCCTCTCTCATTCATCACGAGCACAAGGGCAACTTTGTGACTGTACGAGCTCACTCCAAAGAAGATTATACATCTGTCGATGCCATCGCCGGGACCTCACGTGTCAAAGGGGAGGAAAAAAGCACGATGGAAAAGCGGAAGTGGAAAAGAGGCTCACGGAACAAGCTCATGGCTTGGACAGTCGACCTCTGGGCGAGGAAGAAAATATCTTTGAGGAGCGAATGGAGACTGAAGAGGGTGAGGGAAAGAAATGCATTGGCACAAAAAGTAGAGAGCAAGCTCTCGATAAATTGGATAAGTGTCCGATGTGCCTGCTGGTTTTCCCTGTTGGGTGAGTATGAATGTCTAAAAACACTCAGGAGCAAATCAAACAAATTAAACAAATTTCCCTCCTTGCTAATGGAACACAGACATAAAACGTTTCATTTCAAAAAGTTGGAATGGCCTCCACGCTATATGAAGCGCAATAGAAAACGAATAGGTGAATGGAGTCGGGGCCAAATCCTCTGCAGTCTGTAGTTTGGTCTTCATTGATTAACACTGTTGCTTACTGCCTCCATCTGAAGCGGGCGTTTTGTCATTTTAGGCGTGTTGCACATTTGCATGCGTTTTGACCATGTTTTGGGAATCCAACGTCAAATTTTTTTTTTTTTTTGTGCACACATTAAACCTGATGTTCCTGTCCCCCCCCAGGGCCTCTCAGATGGACCGTGATGGCCACCTGGCTCAGTGTCTGTCAGAGATGAACGTGGACATGAGCTGGTGAGCTCCAAGCAGTCCAGATGTGCCACCTGCTTTCGTTGTAAAGTGATGTGAGGAATCAGCAGGCGGTCAAGAGGCATTCAAATCTTTTCCAAAATTCAGCTGCACGGTGGTCATAAAAGTGGGACGGTGGTCCCGAGCACCCAAAGCAACTCAAAGATGTCATGCGGTGGTAGAACAGGGACATATACATAAACTAGTGATGGATTGATTTTACTCTCAATTATTTACAACTTTAACCCTTTCATGCACCAATAATGATAACCTGTCACCCGATAACATTATAAACTGTCCACTGTAAGTAACCGCTGTCCCGAAAGGGTTCAGAAGAAAATATTACTTCTATGTAGTAATATTTGGGGTTTTTTTTCATTAAAAAAGTTAAATATTCAAAGTGACACATTCTGGGCTTTATATCGTGTTCAAGCCCTTCTCCGTGGAAGGATTTTTTTTTTTTAACATGACACAAAATTTCCGTGGTACGCTGCTTACATCACAGGTGTGTAACTGCAGTCGCCAAGGGCTGCTATTCAAGTGATCAGCGTCGTCATCAGGCTCCAGCAGAGCTTGCTGATGAGCTGACCAGAGTTTGACACAGGTGGCTCACACAAACCGCCAACTTTTATTGGCGCACAGAGAGGAAGCAAAAAGACTATTTCAAAAACATTTTTGTTGCAAATGTAATTGGGGGAAACAAAACATACTGGTTGTTTTCTTTTGTTTTTTCTCGGGCTTAAACTCCAAAAGTCTTGGTCTCGCCTCACTCTCGATACTGTCTTCTTGGTCTCGGTTGGTGTGGTCTTGACTACAAGTTAGTTTTGACAAAGAGCAAAGTATCACAATGTCATGAACATTTTAATAAACCAGGGAAGCGCCGACAACCGTGAATGAAATTTTCAGCTTGTGATTGCAAAGAAAGGTCTGGTCAGGATTAATTTACAGTATGATGTCTTTGTTAAGCCCCTGTCACACCTTGACGATTTAGCCAGCGTATGCCGACGTAGGAAAAATTTGGCAAATACGCTGGCGTACGTCGAATAAGTTATGGGTAAGTTTTGTATACGTAACAGCACGCTGAAGCACGTTGGTATACGTCGAAGTACGTCGAGGTCGTCGAGAAATTTTAAGCATGCTTAAAATTTCTCGTCGTATGTCAGCGTATGGCTATACGTCCCGTATACGCAGGCCATAAGTAATAGGTAAGTTATGCGATCGTTGCACACGTTCAAACACGTTAAGTGTAGGTTACTCATAAGTCCAAATACGTCGAGAATACCTACTAGCTGTTCTCCAACATCCGTGCCTTTCGGAACTGCAATACGCTGCTGCATAGCGTGCAGCAGCGTATTGCCGACGATCACGTGACGTAGTCTATAAAAAGGCTGGCGCTCGACGTTTCAAATCATAACTGCACTAGACATTGCAGTACCAACATCTGTTTGGGGACTATCTCCCGGGTCTAGTTAAAATGGTATAACCCAAGAGGCAAGGTGCGGCTTGCCATCGTTACTGTGAGTTGCTATTCACGCTATTAAAGCAGCAATCAAACGCCATTATGACTTGTGTCATTAATAAACCAAACAACATCAGCGTCATGCCAAGGAAAAGTCTGGGAGCTCATCAAAGGTCTCGCACAGCCTCAGCCCATCACAGCCACTGCAGCCTTCGCCAACTACGTGCGTGACAGCCTGGTCAGCATGTCCAAGCGCAAGTTCGAAAGGCACGGATGTTGGAGAACAGCTAGTAGGTATTCTCGACGATTTGGACTTATGAGTAACCTACACTTAACGTGTTTGAACGTGTGCAACGATCGCATAACTTACCTATTACTTATGGCCTGCGTATACGGGACGTATAGCCATACGCTGACATACGCCGAGAAATTTTAAGCATGCTTAAAATTTCTCGACGACCTCGACGCATTTCGACGTATACCAACGTGCTTCAGCGTGCTGTTACGTATACAAAACTTACCAATAACTTATTCGACGACGCCAGCGTATTTGCCAAATTTTTCCTACGCCGGCATACGCTGGCGAAATCGTCAAGGTGTGACAGGGGCTTGAAACGTCGAGCGCCAGCCTTTTATAGACTACGCCACGTGATCGTCGGCAATACGCTGCTGCACGCTATGCATAAATTAGACTATCGTTGGGCATAAGTTGTGTACGCCGGCAACACGCTAGGCATTCGTTGGAATAAGTTATCTATAAGTTATCGAAACGTTCTATATAATTTACTGATACGTTATGTATACGTCCAGCCCGTTATGAATGCGCTATGTATACGCCCAAAATTGAAAAAAAAAAATCGATAATTCAGCGTATGCCAGCGTTTTAGGGAAAATCTGAACGTCGGCATACGCTGGCTGAATCGTCAAGGTGTGACAGGGCCTTTAACAAAATCAGCAGTGCGGAAAGGGAATTTTCTCTCTTTTTTCAAGCTGAGAGAAATAAAAATGAGATGAAGTCTGTTTAAACATTTTAAAACCTTAAACATGCACAAAAATACTGCAGCGGATGTGTGTGTGTGTGTGTGTGTGTGTGTGTGTGTGTGTGTGTGTGTGTGTGTGTTCTATGCATTGGAAGTACCAATCAGAGATGCAAAGGAGTCAAAGGTTCACAGAAAAACAGTATTTGTTTTTATTATTTCACATATTTACAAAGATGCCGAGAAGAAATATAACAATCAAACCAGCATTCAATTCAAACAAATCTGTCGACATGTTGTTCATCATCATCATTATTATGATGATGATGACTATTCTCTGAAGTGGAATCCCACTACAGTGTTGTTCTTTTGGTAAATGTCGCTTCTCACTGATGTTTCAGTGATGCAAATGGCCAACATTGGTCCCTCAAGGGAGGAAACACCCTAAATCAAGATTGCTGAAATGTCGAAGTGCAAGTGGGAGTGTATATTCAGTGCCTCTGTAAGTGCTTCATTATCACTGCCCGTGCTATCTTCCTCTCTGCATGTCAAGGCCTGCAGCTAAATGAGAACCTTTGACTCTGGATCCTCTAATTAATCCTGTTATGGAGCTAACTAAATAATCAAGGGTCAGATTTCATCATATAATACTCAGCCAAGAGAGACAATTTCCTAGTAAGTGCATTTAAAAAAGTTAATTTAGATGGAATAATGAAGTGTTTGATTTGATGGAGATTTAACGGAGGTCCACAGGCTTGATTGAAATGGGAACATTTTGATAAAGGGTGGGGGAAGGAGTGGGTCAAATGTTCATGGTCATGTGAATTTTAAAACCGACATTCATTCACAGTTGAGGTTAGAAAAAAAAGTACTAAAAAGTGTAAATGTAAAAGAGTTGGTTGAATAAAAAAATAATTACTTCATGCATAATAAATGGAAATGACAACAATGAATGCATTCGATGAATCCATTTTACGAAGAATGTTCATTCTTCACTTGGACTTTTAAGGTGAGAACACTGCACAAACATTCACCTCCAATACTGCCATATTTTTTAATGCAACAAACCATTTGTGAATAAAGAAAATGTCAGCCTTAAAGCTGACATCTTTATTTTTAAAGTATTAATCCAAACCTAAAGTATTAATCCAACAACAACAAAAAGTGGACCTGTGGCCTTGGTTGGGCTGCACGAGCTTCCGCTCTGGGTCTTCCAATTCTAAAAAACAAATAAAACCTCAGCAGGGTGGTTATTGTTTTGTTTTAAAAATTTCCAAAATATGAATTCATTCACTATTCAGATTCTATATCATTCAGGATTGGGGGGCTGAAGGCGCCTGACTCATCCACCTGACAGTCACAGGCAACACAGAGCATGGACAATAACTGTCTTTTCTGTTGGAAGTTCAGAGAATGAACCACTCCACTTTAAGTGGCTACCAAGAAACTCACAAATGCTCATTGTATGCAGCAAATAAATATTTGTTTGACATTCACTTTCGTATGGCCCTCGGAGGACTACTTCAAAACTGAAATGGCCCGACGCCTGCGCTCTTCAGCATTCATCCATGTCCAACTGTGCTTGTCCTATGGAAAATTCATCAACGAGGGAAAACGTCCTGGTATATTTGGATTTGTCATCAATTACTCAAGGAGTGCCCAACCTTTTTTGACCAGAGATCGACTTTTCAAGCAAACGACCATCCCCCGATCGAATCGCGACCGCACGTGAACCCTTAAACACACACGCACGCTCCGATGAGCAACAGACAAAAATGGCTCAGAACACGGACGAAACATAAAAATAAAGTAGATACAAGACCTTGTGAGTTTGAAAAAAGGAATCGGTGCTTACCTTCGTCGAGACCTGACGCGGCGGCATTGGACGCACTTTGGCAGCGTCTGCAGTGCAACTACTTCACGATCGTAGCTCACGTGTATCGTTTAAAAACAAAATCCTGCCAGTGACATCGGTGAATTCTACATGAAACAAACTTATAATGAGAATAATAAAAATAGAAAATGAATATGTGGCAAACGCAAGCTCTTAACTGCAGACTGCTAACAACTTCCGGTGATGCAGGTCATGAGCCGCCGTAGGTTAAAGGTGACCTGCTTGGTTGGATTTTTTTTTTTAATACTTTTTTGGGGGGGGTGAAACTGAGAGGATGCTTAGGGTGGACTGTGCACTAACACAAAAATATATAATATTAATAACACGCACACAGACACACATCTTTTTTTTTTAATCTATTTTCCGGGCCTAGACACAATCACGATTGACTTGGGACCAGTTCACGGGCTACCGGTCGATCACGATCGACTGGTTGGGCATCCCTGGATTACACCGTGTCTGTGGCTTGTTACTTGAGTAAATGTACAGTTGTGATCAGAATATTAACAATAGTCTAGGAAGCAAGTAAAGCTCAAATCCTGACACAGTTCTGAAATGTTTTTCCCCTCATCATTCATCTTTCAAACTGTGCTAGCTGTTACAGTGTAAACAATAGTTCAATTCAATTGCATTTAAGTACAATACTTTTAGCTCTATTCCACATGAACTGTTTGTTTTCCAACATTTATTTAGGTACAATTTTGATTAAACCTGTATGTGGAATATATCTTAATTTAATCATTAAGTGCAGTTAGTTTTCACATTTTCTTATATTTAAGCAAAGTTCCTGGTCATCATAATGTGGCATACAATATTAAATGTACATTTCAGGATTAAAACAGCTCATTTTTTATGAACACTCTGGTTTACTACACTAGTGTATTTCATGTCATTTTGGTAGTACTTGGAGAGCAAAGTGGGATTTTTTTTGTTTGTTTGGGGTTTTTTTTGTTGCTAGGACTTGGGTGTAAAATATTAAACTACTGCTTTAGAAAAAGTAAAGAAAAAGGAATACTTGGCTGTTCAATGAAATAGCAGAGTCTGATTTTCCCTGTGTAAATGAAAAGACAATAAGATTTTGTTTTTCTGTGCAGCACGCACTAATACCATAGTTGGTTCTGCTAGCTTGAATGGTGAGAGCAGCCTCACATCTGGGTCACGTGTAGAGGACCAAATCCGAGCACCTGTGAAGTGCTGTTCCACTCCAGTGCTCCCAGTGCGTTTGCGCATGTGGAAATAAAAGGTATAACACAGCGCTAAGATCCCGCGAACAAAAATGGACCAAATACATTTTGACAATGAAAATACAGTCATTCTTGTGAAAGGATCAGCTAGCACCATCCAAAACAAGTACCATAAAGGGGGTTCCAATGTTCAGCAAGTCTAAAGAAAGATGAAGACCTTGTTCCACAAGAAAGCACGACCACCCAGCACCGTGAGATTTACAACCGGCTGCAGATGGTCCTGCAGTGACGGCTCATATGGAAGGACTTGAACATGGACAGCCGCCACGTTCACCACGTGGGATTCAAACCAGTGAGAATATGGTTACAAGGCTACATTTGCTCATTCAACAGTCTGGAAGACGCAGAATCCTCACTCTAAATCTGTCCTTGTTTTTTGTTGTTGTTTTTTTAAATGTGCGTTTGATAGGTTAAATTCAGTCGCAGGTAGGTTTTGTTTCTGAAACGTCATCATTCTAAATTACTTAACAATGCATGGTAAAATCCATATTGCGCAAACTTAAACATGAAAATATCTGAAAAACACCGTGTGCTACAAAAAAATATTTTTTAAAAATCGACTTCAAAAACACATTTGGGACACATAAAGCCATCTCTGAATAAAAGATAATCAGTGTAATTTTGAATGTGTTTTGGTGTTAATACCTTTTTTTCTCCAATGCCCAATTTTATTTTCAATGCCAGAGCTTTATGGTTGTCTCCTTCAGTCACACAAAGGTCACGGTGCCATCGGATGCAGGACATCCCGCAAGACCACAGCGTATTCTCAAATGACTTGAAGATTCAAAAGACAAGTTTGACTGTCATTGTAGATCCAAAAAGTATTTTTACATGTGGTAACCACATTTTGAATCGTTGGAATTTTATTCAGGACATATGTAACGCAATTGTGACTGGTCAAAATGACATCTGAAAGACCATTTTGCTGGGACAAATGTTGTCATCACTTTTGCCAAGATCCATCATGCCAGTTTGGGGCATCTACAATTTGATTCGGACTAGTCATAATTCCAATACACATATGCACAATGTCATTCCGTCTAGCCAAAGACTTAGTTTTATACATCTAAAAAGAAACATGTAGTTGCTTGAAGTGAATTAAAGTTATCTTGAACAGGAAATATGACTAGTCAGAATCAAATTCCTAGATCGCAATAATTCAATTGTGAATACCGGTAGCTGTACTTCCCACCTTGCGCATGGATAATCTATTTGCCATTGAATTGTACATATTTGCACGGATTCCAAAAGAAGGTCCAGCTTCAACATGGGGAGAATAACGTACGAATTACCTTGGGCATCATCACTAATTGCTCAATGTATGAATTTATTGTAAACAACAGTGAAAATATTTACACTTGCATGACAGTTAATCTCCTTAGCAGGAAGTCTTCATTCTTATGATGAAGGCTAAAGTGTTTGAATGATTCTGCGTTTTCTCAAAGTCATATGTTAAAATGTTACTTTACAATTTTTGAGCTTGCTGGCATGGAATAAATTATTTCAATATCCATCATGTGAACTATTGTCTCGAAATTCAAATACAATGACAAGTGTCCCAGAATGGATTGTGTTCAACCTTATAGGCTCCACTGTACATTATTTAACTGTGAATATCAATATAGGGGGAAATATACCCATATTTAACAAATGGTGATCAGCAAAGAATGTTTTATTCCATTTAAATAAGCGTGCTAATTTCTTTTGATGGGCCCTGAAACCACAAACCAATATGTGCTAATTATATACATAACAAGCACAATGACACAGCAGTGAACATTTGAAACATTGTCACTATATTCTTGTACTGTACACACAAATGACCTTTTGCATATTTGTGCCACTGAGTGATTTGGTCACTCAATAAATTGGAGGTTGCCACAAGCAAACGGAGGTACACACATACTGATTTAAAACGGAACCGATAGTGTGTGGTGTACTTGAGATGACCAGCACAGCACAGCACACCACAAAAAAAACAAAAAATCAATCGACAAAAAAGTAGTCCCAAGACTGACCTGTAGGAGGCAGCATGGTGACACAAAAAAGTAGTTCAAGAGTAGAAGAAGATACTAGGCTAACTATTAGCTTATCCAAAAAGCGACACTGCTGTTGCAAACTTGTCATGTTATTTTGGTGAAGGACTTGGGTTGGTTCTACAAACACTCAAAAGAATCAGTTGCTTCTCTTTATGAGCAACGTTTAGGTCGCTTTCTAATTGGCTACTTCACCACGTGGGAGAATTTGAGATTGAAATTCTTGAACAGGTTTAACGTTTGACTGTCAGCCCCAATCGGTTTCCGAGCAGATTGATTTGGGGAAAATATATATTCATATCACTGAATACACCCCACACCACAAGATTATCTAGCAGGAGAATCATTTTGAGACATCTGACAATTGGGCCTTTGCCAACTTAGATCAAAGAGACAGGAGAAAAAATTCAAATGAAGACAGATTGTCAGTAGGTGTGTACCATGCTTTGCAGTGTACAGAAGTGATTCTTAACTGGTGGGTCGTGGACCAATCGTGGTTGGCTTGCAGACAAGAAGAAACAAAAAATGGTGGGGTCTTCGGTTTAGGACAATGTCTAATGACGCACACTGAACTAGTTTGCGCAGTGGCGTATGAATACGCCATCCTGCGGCACACTCACTTGGTACCTAAATGACAGTTTTTCATTTGAATAGTTTATGTTTGTGGTCCAGAAGTATTTTTCATCAAAATATTCACTACTGTGTTTGCTTTGGTTAGTTACTTCGGCACCTTCTACTTGTCCTTTATTTTGAAAGGCGTGCATCTGAAATATTCTTATTGGGGGTTCACCAGGACATGTACTCATTCATAATCTGATTTTTTTGACACAGTACAAAAGCTTCCCTGGACCCACATGGAACATATTAGATAAGCTGCAAGTTTACTCTGTAAACAAACACAATGCGGCTCAACCTCTGGCTAACAGACACCAAAGCTGGCGATTTCAAACTCATTTGATTTAATTTGTGAATATCACTGCAGCATATAAGAAAACGAATGTGATGCTAACAACCTTTGGCGGCATTTAAACAACTGCTTCAGGGCTTGTCAGATGGAGCCCATGCAATTACATATGAGGCTTGTGTTTAGTACAATTGTTGCAACTGATCAAACTGTTACTGTTGCACTGAGTAAAGGTCAAATTATTCATGTCACACCTCCTGGAAAAAAGTGCTGAGCCAAGTGAAATTTTGATCTTTGATTTAACCTTATTCATTTTTATAGCCACAGTTCACACGTTGATGCTCCTTGGAGTGCTCAGAAGTGCCGTTTTTTACAAATTAATTAAAAAAAAAAACTAATTTGAAAAATGATGTTTTCAGTGGGTATTTTTAAGCATTTTCTTTATTTTTCTCAACTTCGCTAAAAGCTGATCGTGACTTTGCAACAATAGGTCAATGCGGGTCCCGGGGTGACAACAGTTGAGAACCACTGGTCTAAAACGATGCAGCCTTTTGCTTGTGACATCAACTCAGATTTGCTTGTCAAATCTCACACTCACTTTACCCCTACGATGAAATGTGCAAACTAGGAAAACTTCTCACAAGCCATTTACTAATCACGACTGGTGGCTCACATTTTGAAGTTATTTCCATCGTGGGATTTGGCAACGCTGCGCCTGTGCTTCGGAATTCATTGATTCGAAAATAAAACAATTCCTTATTTTGCTGGGCTCTAAAAAGAGCCTGGCACAGTACAGACTACTGTATTCTGACAACTTGAAGTGGGCAAAGGGAGATAAGTGCAAGCAGACACAGGAATTTGCTTGATGTGTGAGGCACTTCTTCATTTTTTTTTTCTCCAAATAAATTCAAGAAAAATTATTGAGTTGCTATGGATGAAACGGGGCCACTGGCATCAACAAAAAAGGCATTGTCAAATTTGGATTGAATACCTACATGATCGTACATAATAACTTAAACTTTCATTCATCATTATACATTCTTATTTTAAACCAGTCCCTTGCCCCGCCTGCTCCCTCTAATTGAGATAAAAAAATAATAATAATAATAATACACCGACAAATTACCAAGAAAGTCTATGTAAAATGTTCAAGTTCTTCACAGAAGCTGTGGTTCATCCAGAAATGTGCGACGGAATAAAAGGGTGTCAGGCGAGGAACGAGCCAGCTCTCGAAGAATTGGACACCACAATGGACATTCTGGGGCTTCAGGAACCAAAAGCACATAAAAGAACAAAGAAAGGTCAGATGACATATCCAGAGGGAATGTTCTTTGAATAAGAGTGAGGGTTTTTTTCCTTGCAGATACCAACAACATTCGGAATTTGGTATCCCAGTAGTGCAGGAAAGAACATTTCCAGTTTGTCCCTTGAGTCCTCAGGATGCCCTGTTAGAGGCTTTTGGCAGAGACAGCGGCTTGGTCACACTGGAGGAGGAGCCAAGATGAAAATACCTTGCCTCCTTCATACAGACTCTTCAGTGGAAAGCAGCAGTGGGTTGATGTATTCGAACCCCTCAAACTCCGACTGGTCTATTCTCTTGATGACGCTCCTGAAGATGGAGAAGGAAGAAGGGGCGTTAAAAACAACTTCTGCATTGGGACATCACATTAGCGATGGAAATTCGGCATTATATTTGTCATTGTACAACCTTGTAGTACGGGCCACCCCTACACTCAATGAAGACACAATTGTATTTTCAGTCCTCGTGGCAGTACTTCATCACCAAGTCAGCGCGATACACTTGGTTCAATGAACACTTCCAATGGCAGCCATTAAAAGACATTTCAAAAGTTTTAAAGAATTGATTGCAAGCATTGCTGAGTGATCTTTCCAGGCTCACAGAATATTGCTTTTATGACGATGGAAACAGAAACTGAAAAATAAGACTCTTCTTTCAACACTGCAGCTCTGCTTACCTTTTGGCTTTGACATGATACGGTTTCAATATATACCAGTGGCTGGATTCTGTTCATCGTTTGACAATAGCAGCTCTCGGAGCCTCATGGGCAGGGAAACGTTTTTTTTTTTTGTGGGGGGGTAAATTTGCCGAACTGGCACAATTCACAAAATTCAGAATGGCTCGCTTACAATACACATTTTTAGAAACGGGCAGCTAACCAAGATTTACTTGTTGGTTTAATTCCCCCCTTAAGTCTGTATCAATAATATACCTCCTTTAAGAAGTTTGGATTTTGTTACGGAGACAAAACCATAGTGCTAATTTAAATACTCTCACACAGTTTCCCCAGCCATGACTTTGGCAGCAACGTGGCTGAAAATCCGCCATTTTTGTTCCTTGAGACAGCACGGAACCCATTTCACTGTCATGTGAAAGTCAACATCTACAGCGAGCTGCACCAACAGACACATTCTGAAAACACAGGCTAAGTAACAATCATCAAACTTTTTTTCCACAGACGATTTCCTTGTTTAAGCACCAAATAAACACTACATGGTTAGAAGTCAACATTGGTGTGATCTGTGACAGCCGACCTCAGTCGTTTCTATTTTGATTGTAAAGTGAATTGTAATAAGAGCACAAGCTAAGGCTGAAAATGGCTTCCTATTTTGTTTGCAGTGCGCTTTATTTCCAATGCGTCTGTCATCTCGTTCTGTTAAAGTTTGTTTTTTGGGGGGGGGGATCTGCTGCCGCTGTTGTGATGGAAACGTCCGACTGAAAATGTTTGATTTGTAGGGATTTTTCCATCTGCTTCTCTGGCCAAGTTCAGCGAGGCAGCGTTTAGTTGTCAAGAAAAACAGTGTGCCGAGAATTGTGGGGAAAACCCAATGTGTGTATGTCTCGAACAACCCCGTAAAGTGTCATTTGTTCAAACATGATCGCAAACAGGAGAGAAATAATTCAGACTCCGTTCAGACTAATCTGTGCTCTTTGCTTCCTGAGTCTGCTGCAACCATCAGCAAAAACAATGGCGGGTTAATGAAGTGAAACCCCATAACTAGTGGATTCAGACTGTGCTAGGTAAATAGAACGTCTCCTAGCAACAGTCTTGGCTTCATTTCTATCTTACAATGCGTGTGTACGTGTGTGTTTTTTGCGTCAGTGGCGATACAAGACGCTCATCTCCACAAAGGGCCTCTCTCCAGTCAAGACTGAGAAGACAGAAAAAGACTTTGAAGTTAAAGCCAAAGGTGCTTTCAGTTGGGCGTGAGTCCAATGTTAGTCAAACAGGTCACATGTTTTTCTGTCTTTGCGCTTTTGAAACGTTTCGAAAAAGATGGCAGTATGTATATCCATTGTCTTTCAAATAGACTTTGTTAGCTGTGCCGAGACAGCTTCCAGCTCATAAATGTCATTTAAACAAAAGGCCAATAAGATGTCGCTGTTCCTCTAAAATCTGACCACGTCCTTCTCCACCTGGTACCCGACTGGTTCACAGGCGAGACAATCATCTGATCCCATGGAAAAACTGGTCTCGTTTTGCCAAACGTCACCGCATTGACCGTGGCTTCACACCATCATAGCACAATGATGGAACCTGTAATTGGATCCGGGACTTCCTCACACAAAGGCAGCTGAAAATCCGAGTGGGGAGCCAAATAGCGAGCATCCTCTTAGGACGCGCATGCTTAGGTTTCATCTTGAGCCGCCTAGTGGTCACATGGCCAATACTGCGCTGCCAGATTGAACAACAACATGAGTGAGTCATCAAGCTCACTCATGGTGGTGAAGTTTGTCATTGGTGCTGCAGCCACAACTTTGCATTCATTCAAACCGAGAATAAGCATCTTTCTGATCTCTTGATCATTTTTATCCCATCTCACTTTGTTGTTCGATTTTTATTTTCACCAGTCTTCGGACTTACTGGGCTAACCTGGGTATCATATTTAGTACCAAATGTGTAAATGTGTATGACAAAAATTGCTCGCATCCTTAAAAACTCAGAATATAACTTGGAAGAACAATGTGAACATTAATTAGTAACAACGTTAAATAGGAATAAAATAACATAATAGCAATAAAAGCTAATAAATGAAAATAAAGATCGGCTGATCCCGCAGTGTGCACGTTAGCCTCTTCTGTTAACAAAAAAGCTGTTTTTCACAGATGAGGAAGAATGTGTGCCTTTGAAAATTGTTCGATGACCTGTCTGTATGTGTTGCTACATCAAGATCGTGAGAAGCCAACATCGAAATCACAATTACATTTCCATTAACAGTCCAATGACTGATTCAGAACAGGCATAACTTAAAAAAGGAAAAAGTGGAGTGCACATTACTACATGAACCTGGATGAGAAGCAGACTCAGTCGACTTGTTTGGTCACCCACCGTTTGGACTATTACAAGCAGCAAGGCAGGAGAAGAAATATGCTTCTCTGGGCTGTGACTATGGCTTCCATTTTCAAAGACGGGGTGCTGGCATAGAAAGTCTAAATGCCTCCCCGCCCCCTTCCCCCTCACCACAGCATCCTGGCAGGAGCCCCCCAGCAATCCGGGCTTTTAATGTAGCAATGTAAATCTCTAACATGGAGAGTTTACCCTTCTCTCTCCTGACAGTGCTTCACTTTTCTTTCTTCTTGTGCCAAGCCCATCAGGATTGGGAGAGAGGGGAGACTGGTGAGCTTTTTGCATCACCCTCTCATAGCGGGAGTGGGCGACATCAGCCTCTCTCCCTGGTAACAGAGAGAAGACACAGGGATGGGGAGATAAAGTGCGAGAGGCTGCAAAGAGCCAAGCGCCTTCTTTTGATGTGCCTTGGTGTTTGATGCAAGGTTGATATCGCCACTATTTGAACCGGCAGAGTGCTCTCCACCCCCCTGCTGTTCATCTCCCTTTCTGTGGAACCCCCTCAACATCCACCCTTTCCTCCCCAAAAGTCCACCGTGGAACACTGTCGTCTAATTCTGTCACGCGTAAATTTGGAGGCCCTTCCGAACAGCCTCGCCGCAAACGCTTAATGAGCTGAAAGGCTCATCCAGCCCGAGGCTGGTTTGAAGAGTGCGCCGCGCCGACAGCCGGCCTCT
Organism: Hippocampus mohnikei; assembly: GCA_026261675.1. Lineage (NCBI taxonomy): Eukaryota > Metazoa > Chordata > Actinopteri > Syngnathiformes > Syngnathidae > Hippocampus > Hippocampus mohnikei. Next base: position 14,264,872 of record JAKGUB010000284.1, read on the forward strand.
GCATGTTCAAAAGGTAAGAGAGCAAAAAACATCTGTCGTGGGTTCAAAGCATGATGGGTATTTAATAAGGCTCCAGTTCACACTAACAGATCCAGTGGCTACATGCGCTCTGATCTTTGCAGCTTACCGTAAATGTGAAGTTCGGAAGCGGGATAGAAGGAAATAAAATTCCTGAGCAGGCCATCCATCCATCTATTTTATTTTCCAATCCGCTTCTCCTCAAGCCCCTGTCACACCTTGACGATTTAGCCAGCGTATGCCGACGTATGAAAAATTTGGCAAATACGCTGGCGTACGTCGAATAAGTTATGGGTAAGTTTTGTATACGTAACAGCACGCTGAAACACGTTGGTATCGTCGAAATCGTCGAGGTCGTAGAAAAATTTTGTGCATGCTAAAATTTCTCGGCGTATGTCAGCGTATGGCTATCGTCCCGTATCATGAGCCATAAGTAATAGGTAGGTTATGTGATCGTTGCACACGTTCAAACACGTTAAGTGTAGGTTACTCATAAGTCCAAATACGTCGAGATAATGTCTAGCGTACCCAAAACCTATGAGTAACGTGCTTTGAACGGATGTATAACTTATATCGAACTTATCTCCTACGCATATTGACGTATGTAGACGTATTTAACATGTTCCGGACGACCACAGAACTTACTGAACGTGTTTCTAACGTAGGAGCTGCCGTATAATGGCGTATTGGTAGCGTTTAGGGGAATTGGGATATAAAAATTGGGTTCACAGGAGGAACCCGTCAGTACTCCTCTAGATTTCATGGTGAGCAGATGTTCATACCATCCGAGAGATGGAGGATCCGGCAAGGCTGAGACGAGAATACCTACTAGCTGTTCTCCAACATCCGTGCCTTCCGGAACTTGCGCTTGGACATGCTGATCATGCTGTCACGCACGTAGTTGGCGAAGGCTGCAGTGGCTGTGATGGGCTGAGGCTGTGCGAGACCTTTGATGAGCTCCCCAGACTTTTCTTTGGCATGACGCTGATGTTGTTTGGTTTATTAATGACACAAGTCATAATGGCGTTTGATTGCTGCTTTAATAGCGTGAATAGCAACTCACAGTAACGATGGCAAGCCGCACCTTGCCTCTTGGGTTATACCATTTTAACTAGACCGGGGGGTCCCCAAACAGATGTTGGTACTGCAATGTCTAGTGCAGTTATGATTTGAAACGTCGAGCGGCAGCCTTTTTATAGACTACGACACGTGATCGTCGGCAATACGCTGTTGCACGCTATGCATAAGTTAACTATCGTTGGGCATAAGTTGTGTACGCCGGCAACACGCTAGGCATTCGTTGGAATAAGTTATCTATACGTTATCGAAACGTTCTATATTATTTACTGTACGTTATGTATACGTCCAACTCGTTATGAATACGCTATGTATACGCCCAAAATTGAAAAAAAATTTGATAATTCAGCGTATGCCAGCGTTTTAGGGAAATTCTGATACGTCGGCATACGCTGGCTGAATCGTCAAGGTGTGACAGGGCCATCACGAGGGTCGTGGGGCATGCTGGAGCCTCTTGCGGCTGTCTTCGGGCAGTAGGCGGGGGACACCCTGAACCGGTTGCCAGCCAATCGCAGCTGAGCAGGCCACCTGACATTTAATCCGGCCGCTATTTTGCAACACTGGCGATTGTTTTACAGACATGGCACTATTTGAGAGGTGTTGTACAAATGGGGACACCAGTATCAGAATCTTCACGCCGCAGCAGGATCGATTGCTTTACCGAGGCATCTCAGAGCTGCGTGACCTTGTGTGATGTGCTCGCTTCAGTATCAGTCAGACAAAATCCATCAGTTCAACGCAAGTTAAGCTATTCATTTACCTGTGCAAATGTTAATTTTCTAGCAGATGTTAGCCAAACAGCTTTTACTTAGTTTGCCATGGTACGATTTGGAATGAGAGTTTTAGGGCTCAATTTTACACCATTCACGAAACAAAGAGTTGAAAGCTTCTGTATGGTTCAGCCATCTACGATGGGACACACACGGAAAACTGGTGGAAGTGAAACATATATTGCTATTTCAAGAGTGCAGTACATTCAAATCCTGAGAACACCTGAAGAATTGTCCACTCAACTTGCACTATACTCAAGGACAAAGGCTAAGGGACAAAGAACAGCTATGAAACAAAATTAAAATGTCAAACATCCATCCGAAACAAACCAGAAAAATAATTCTGAACAACATACACATGACACGCGTGAACAAGAATTATTGGCACCCTTCCGTTAAAGAAAGAAAACCCCACAATGTTTTCATGCGTTTCACTTCAAACATAACAAGACGGGAAATTTCCCAAATGCATTTTGACAAGCCACAATGTTTCTCGGAGTTTTAATTTGGAACTCGGGAGACTGTCAAGGCATTCTGCACAAGAATTGTGCTGCCACCTGTCAAAAAAATAAATAAAATAAAAATAACAAAATCGTTCTGAGACCCAGGTCAAGTCATGCCCGATTTGAATGAGTTCATTGTTCATTGAAATTTGGTGTTTATTCCTACAGTACTTGTGCCAGATTTAATTTCAGTGACCGTTGTTTTGTTTCTTTAATGGAGGATGACCCGTAATTGTGTTCACGCGTGTAATCGAGGCAAAAACAATGCATATTGGTGTTTTTGAGCATAAACCCGATGAGGGAAAACAAAACCAAAGTTAGTTGAATGTGACATCTCTTCTCACTCACTCACTCACCTCGCCACACTTTTACATTTTCACTCTTTCTCTGATATACTAGGTAAAAAAAAAAAAGACTTAACGATGGTGGTCAGGACATTTTAAGAAGTGCTACTTACTCATCATCCGGTGTGAGTTGTACGGGCTCATTCGTAAATTGTGTGTCAAAATTTTCAAGGCCGTAGTCATCCGAGATTTGAGGTTTGAAGGGCGGCGTCATCTCCTTCTTCTCCAGCTTTATGGAAACAAACAACAACACATTTGACTGAATCAGACAATTCACCAGGCTCCAACGTTTCAAATAAATATGGACACAGAAGTTTTGTTTCTGTTTGTTCAAGGGCTTCACAGAGTTGTGGTATGTTTTTGAATGATAATATAAAGAAACAGGGTGTGGATTGTTATCGCCTGCCTTTTGCGCTTGCACATGTTCAAGTGTATTTACGTTTCTGAACACCAGTGCATATGCATTCCAGAAGGGAGAATGTTCTCGAACCTATCCTTTACGATGGCTCGCCTCCTATGTTTTATCATTTAATGTGACAAACGGGCACCTCACGGCTATTTTCCTGCACAGCAACGAATCCAGCAGAGAAAAGCAAAATACAGGTTGACGTTGTAAAATTATTTTACAGCAGTGATTCAGCCAGGGGAGTTTTGTCAAGTTTGTTCCCATGGTTTCATATTATTCCCCCTCGTAAGTGTGTACTTGGGACGTTCTCGAAGAAACAATGAATCAGACTGGCACGGATAATAGCGGGATGTTAGAAAGAAATTGGAGCTTTGTTCCACATATTTGTCCAAGTCAAAGGAGCCCTAGTTTGTCATCTGATTTCCCAATATTTGATGCTTTCTTAAAAAAAAAACTAGTCAACTGTTACTGACCAGGGGCGTCTTAATACATTTCTTCATTCAAAATTAACTAAGAAAAATCTGTCTCGGTAATTCATTATTTCAAACAAAATGCAAAGAATATCTCATGGGCAAAGCTGCACAGATGGTCTACTTGGCCTTTTAAGGTTGCTTAGACCTTCTAATACTCGAATGGTGCCTCACTGGTCCTGTGCCTCCGCCTGTGCAGCATATTCACGAATCAGCTAGTTCAGAAGTCGGGGAAGGCGCTCAACGAGCTGGTGGTGGTCAGGAAACCTGTTGCCTCTGTAACAACCACAAAACCTTCCAAAGGGCTCAAGGTAAAAGAACAGCTTGTGGAAATTGTAAACTTTGAGTGAACCAAGCAGACGCAGATGATTCCCAAAACTCGGGGAGCTTGAGCGAAACAGCGTTCACGGACATCTTCGCGGTCTGGAATCGTCCAGCAAAAAAACGTCGAGGGTCACCAGTGTGGAAATTGTAAACTTGGACGAAAGCGACAATTTCTCACGTTCACACACCAAGCGAGTGTGTCGTTTATTGAACACCAAAAAAGTTAACCGCGCAAAACTCAGACCCGCCGAAAGTAAGTTTCCATAGCAACAAGCAACTTAAACATGGCGGTCCTTAAAGGGACCGCAATTACTTCTACCCTGTTAATAATTGGCCGTGAACTCTTGACCAGAATAAGGACAGTTTCAAGCTCTTGCACGGCAGCTCCATATATTTCCTCCTTGTTAAGGAACAATCTCATCTCGCTTAAACTTTGTTGTTGATTTCTGTGTATATTTGTGTTTAGGTCCTTAAAAGCTCTCGATCTTCCTTCCTTTGTAGGCCCTTTCGATGCTTCGTTAGCAATACAGGTTCAAAGCGTTTGGTGGGAAGAGCTTCAAACAAACAACAGAGACTTTCTCTTCCGGGCCCGATGGTATTCCCAGAGTGGAGTTTCAACAGTCTAAACCTGAGCTCTGTAGTTGACACCCTCAGAAATTGAAAACTCAGTATTCGGTTCAAAAGTAGCTGATCTGAATTAGTTTGAATTTAGGCTCGACAGAGTTTCTCTGTGGTAAATGAGTCATCACGAAATGATGATGGAGATGCGCGTTATATACTCATTCAAAGTAACGTTTCGTCATGGTGAAGCCAGCATTCTGTTAAAATGTCACTGTATTACTATAACGAGTACTGTGGAACCTCTTAAAGCTGATATGTACCTTCAGCGCGTACCAAAACAAAAAGATATCTTCAATTGAGTCCTGAAAGATTCCCCCTTGGAAACCGGAGAGAAACACGTTACGTCATTTCCCCTTGGAATTAAAGCGAGTGCAGCGTGCCAAAAAATATATAGATATTTTGCTCGGTCATGACTGGATCTCACATTGCTTTTTATTGATACTAATTAACATGAAACAACTGATTTGATTAACATTCATTTAAGACATTGCTATTTTGAGCGTCATGGATTTGTAGACCAAAATTTAACAGCCTGCCAGCGTTTCCCAACTTTTATTGAGCCAGGACATCCATTTTATATACGAAAAATCTCATGGAACATCATCAAACAAAAATGTCACCAAAACCATAATGATTTTGTCCCTAAATAAATACTGACCAAATTCAAGATCTCAGTCTGTTTATAAATGAACACAACGCTGATATACTTGCAGGAAGCCATCAGTTATTCTGTTGTGCAAGTACTAACAGGGGCTCCACACTTTTATTGTCTATTCTGCCATTTAATGAAAGAATATTTACTGTAATTGTCCTGTCCTCGTTTTTTATGATGTCATAGACAGATAAACAAAGATATAACTGTAATCAAAAAATAATTTCAGGAGAAATTAGATGAAAGTGGATGGACTGGATTTCCCACGGCACCTGCACTCACTGTGGTGTGGTTGGAAATCACTGGTCTATCTGATTTTTTTTTTTACCTCTTACCCTCTCTCTGGACTGCATAATTCCGCTTTTCCCTCCTCTCAGGATTAACATACTCTGAGTTTTCACATAACCTGCTTTCTGGAATCCCCATCCCATTCATATTGGCCAACTTTTCCCAAGTGCTTCTGATGTTGAACATTGTAATGTTTCAGTGAGTACCCACACTCTTCATATGTCAAGATTCTCCTCTTGAGATCACAGAACCTCTCAATGTGCATGGCAAAATATGCTTCAATTAGGAATCATGCTTCAATTAGGCATCACTTAAGCAGGCACTGTTGGAGGTTCTCTCTCACTCACTATCTCCTTCTCTCTAGGGCATGAGCTTGTTTTCTGTTGATTGGTATTTTCTAAATGCAACTGAAACCGAGTTATGCAAATGATTTATTGGATTCATTCTCAGGCTATTTTCTCTGTAAAAACCTGAGCTGAAAAAGTAGGTCAATGCATGGACAAAATGATTTTTGGGTGAAACAATATTGCGAAAAACTATAAATAAATTCACAGATACACACACCAAACGCATTGCAACAAGTGTTATTTTGAATATAGAAAAAAATTAATACGCAACCCAGTGCAATTTTTGCACATCAGAAAATGTGAACTTCCACCAACGAAAATGAATTTTCAGGCATAGATGGTCGCCCACACAAAGTAAACAAAATGATAATGTACGTGTCATGTTGGTGTACAATGGTAGGGTCAGCACAGTGGTGAATCCAAGGGCGTGGTGGCCATTGGAAAATTCGGTTGGTCCATTCCAAGGCACATGGCCCAGAGATTCTGATGATTATTATTTTTTTAATTCCTATGTAATTAGCAGAGCACATAGATATCTTTTAACTAACTATTCAATTGGGAAGCCAGCAAAAAAAAAAAAAAAAAAGTACGTCTGCGGGCTGCGACATGTTTCACTGGACAGTTGCTTGTTGTGTGACCAAAGTAGCAGAGTAAGCCCGGTGCGGGTCGGATCGTCGCCCGTGCCAGCACCACCACCTTTTCGCTGAGATCTGATTGGGACAGACCTCATCTAAATGTCACTTTTCAGCAACTTGCTAGTATAGCAAGGTATCAAGGTGAATGTTGTAAAAGAACAAGTCAGGTGAGAATATAATGGTGCAAAGTAGACGGTTATTCAGTGACATATGGGCCACGCATTTCTTCTGATGACTCGGAAATGATAAGATTGTTAAGTAATTTAGCTCTCATCTATTGCATCTTGGTACTTGTTGCTCACCATCAGAAAATGTACAAGTCTCCGTGACCCCTTCCTTTGTGATGAGGTAACGTTGCACTTTAAGCACATAACAGATTTTTGTATATTATTTGCTATGTGAACAAATGAGCTGGATTACTCTGACATGAAAGCCTTCAAGGGGTGTGTGTGTGTGTGTGTGTGTGTGTGTGTGTGTGTGTGTGTGTCTTGCAGCATGAGTGTGGAAAGTCCACATTCACTGTTGACATTGACTGATATTGTCTTAATTTTTGTCATTCAAACCCTAAACCTAACCTTATTATATTATTGATATGATCACAACATATCGTCCAGTCCTAATTTTGATGAGTACCAATTTTAGGAAAACCTCAAAAGTGTAACCAAAAATGTTCCAGCTCACAGCATACTAAATTTTACAGCGGACATTAACATGCCACATTTATGAAACTAGCAAAGAAACTATGATCATTACAATGTCAATTGAGACCACAATCTCGGATTGACTCTTTCGTCACCTGCAAGATTGGGTCAGAAGTATGAACAGAGAGGAATACCATAGTATCATCTCTTGTGGCATATGGCAAATCCTGAGAAGGCCAAAGAAACCTGCTCTGGGGGGGTCTTTGACTGGCCAAGTCAATCTTCTGACCTTATAGAAGTCCAAGATGGCGCCCGAGTAGGCAGCCATCGGCAAGTGCTCTCATGAGCCTTGCTTTTTTGTTGTTTTTCTGTTTGTTTTGTCACTTTGTGTTTGTTGTTACGTCGTGTGGACCTGATGTGGACTGTTTTCAGCATTTTTTTGGCCAGGACATTCATCAAGGAGGAGACTCGGTGCTTGGTGGTTGCGCCTTCTCGGCAGCATGGGTATGCCAGCACTGTTTTTGATTTGGAGGAATGTCTGTGCCATTTGACTGTCGTTGCTGGACAGCTCCGGGGCGCTTGTGTCTTGCGCCTGTAATGGGCAGCATTTTTCACAGCCCCGCTTTGTTCAGCGGAGAGATAGGTGCTGTTGAACGGTCTGCGGCTGGATGGATGCAAGGATTGATGAGCCGACGATGAGAAGAAAGGAGCATTAGCGCTAGCGCCAATGCGCATGTGGAACCGGGAGTCGCGGCTTGGAGTTGAAGCGGATTACATGGGATAGGAGAAGTGAACTAATCTCTTTTTGTCAGTGGACGCTACAACTTTGTGTTTGCTTTCAAAACTTAGCTTGTAGCAGACGTGTGCACATTTTCGGCATGACGTTTCTGATCCACTGGTAAAAGGACACTTTGATCCTCTCTTCTTTCATCTATAACTGCTTCAGACAACAAAGTGTATGCAGGAAAGTGGTGAAGATTGCACGACTGATCAGATCATCAGCAAGCTCTGCGGAAGCCTGACATTGAACCTGTTCATTTGAATCAGGTGTGTTGCAACAGGGAGAGTTGGAAAACATGCAGGCCATTGGCCCTCCAGGACCTGAGTTTGACACCTATGCAATAGAGCATGCATTTTACCACCAAAAGAGAAGGCTGAAAGGATTAAGACCTGAGAAACAAACAAGAGCTAATAGAGGCTGCAGTCAAGGCCTGCAAAAGCATTTCAAATGAAAAATAAAACAGTCTGGTGAAGTCAATGGGTTGCAGGCTTGATGCAGATATTGCAACAAAGGGAGATGCCACGAAATACTGTCATTCACTTTCATGTTAATTTAACAATGTCCTTTCCAATCATTTTGCTGACTTGAAAATAAGGTGGCATCAAACAACAGGTGATCCATCCTGAGTAGCTGAACACTTCCAGATGAAAATACCCTGAAATAAAAGCTGGAATTCTACACTGTTGTCTCGTGTTCATCTTTTGATCTGAAACCCAAATGTCTCCAGTGTCCAAATCAAATCAAAGTAAAATACACTTCTCTCGCTGGCCTCAGTTTGCATGGTAAGCACTTTAAAATACAGCCAGGTGCTGCGACTGAGATTCATGGAATTTTGAAGAATCAATTGGTGTAGCCTGCCAAATGCCCTGAGTTAGTTCGGAAAGATACCAGATGGTCAAAAAGATTTAAAATGGAACACCATAACGTTAGTTTCACTGCTTCATTATCGAAAGTAGTAGATGACGATCTGGTTTCATTGATAAAGAAGAACCGTAGTGATTTACAGCAACACTGATCACAAAGGATCAATCCCATCACCGCTCTCATCAAGCTCGACACTTGTCTGGCAATAAAGAACCTTGCATTTGGAAAGGGAATGAAAGACGCAGCCAGGTAAATTATATTAAAATGTGTCATCTCTTCAGAGAGTCAAGCCGCACCCCGGGGACCTGTCTGATGAATATTAATACAGAGTAACAACAGTGGCAGTGTGCCAGGCCTGTCAGGACTGGAGACAGGCTTCTAGTTTGAGGGCAGAGAGCGTCGCTTCTGCACCTCTCAAAGCTTTGTCAACTTGTTTTCCCTTTGCACTACATAGGGGCTGGTTGCTGCACTCAGGAATCTCTCGCGCTTTGATATCCTTCCCCAGTTTGCCTTTGGTGTGTACTTCACAGCCACTGTGGCAGCACTCATTAACACAGTGATTGTTTTCTTCCTCAGCGCGTTACTACCCGACTCTCTTCGACTTACCGTATTTTCACGACCATAAGACGCCATTAAAAGTCTTAAATTTTCTCAAAAGTGGACAGGACACCTTATAATGCGGCGCGTCTAGTGTATGAGCCGAGTTCCGAATCCTGACTGAGAGCCGACACGCTGTTTATATAGAGAAAAGGCGGAAGTGGGCGTGAACAGGCATGCGGGGAAAGCAGCCAGCCAATCAGTGAAGGGTAGGTGTGTAAGTGGCCCGCGAGTGTGACCAGGCGTGCGGGAAAGCAGCCGGCCAATCAGTGAAGGGTGGGCGTGTAAGTGGCCGTGAGTGAGGACGTGAGAGAAGCCAGCCTTGCGGGAAAGCAGCCGGCCAATCAGTGAAGGGTGGGCGTGCCACATGACAATGAGAGTGACGAGAGGGAACCCGGCATTTTTTATGGACTACCGGTACTTGCACAATTGTTCAATTCGGATACAGAATATGAGGACTTTGATGGATTTCTGGGTGATGATTGATCGAAAAACGTGAGTACATTGTAAGATGTCGAAATAAAGTACAACCGATCTCAGTTTTGCTTCGTTGCCTTTTAAAAGCGTGTTTTTAGCATGTCTTAGCATGCTACGCTATGCTTCAAGCTAACGTGTTTTTAGCGTGCGTGCATGCATGCCGTATGTTTAAACTGGCGTATGTTTAAACTGGCGTATGTTTTACCACCCCTGGCTGCGCCCAATAATACAGTGCGTTTTGTGTATGTGTAAAATACAGAAATAGCACCCGTTACTGAGACTGCGCCCTACAACACGGTGCGCCGAATGGTCGTTAAAATACGGTAAGTCCCAATAGGGAGACAGATGCCACAGAAACACTGCAACGGTGTTAATATTATAAAGTGACATATTATTATGGTGCTTTAAATGCGGATCTGAAAATAAATGCAGCTGTATACAGACTGCCTTAAGAGCCCATGAAGCACAATGAGCCTATGAATGAATGAAACAAATCTAGACTGTTAACTGACATCTTTTACATTGGCATTTTGGAGAAACGTATGCTGCCATCCAAGCAACGTATTTTTACAGGGTGCCCCTGATTATTTCAGCAAGCCAAAGCCAAGTCATATTTTGCACGTGTTACAAAAACGCGGCTTTGTATTAAGAGTGTGAGTACTAGATTGGCCTGCCAGCAGTCCAGACCTTATTGAAAATGTATGCCGCATTATGGACCACAAAATATAACGACGGGATGTCCTCAGTTCTGAAACGCTTGTTGAGTGTTGTAAAAAGGAAAGGTGATTTAAGACAGTGGTAAACATGCTCCTGTCCCAGCTATTTTGGAACATGTTGCAGGAATCAAATTAAACATCTCTTTCCAGAAACATGCAATATAAGGAACAGCTAATTTCGTTTGTGGCGGGACGGTGCTAGACTGGTTAACTGAAGCACGTCCACCTCACAGTGCAGAGTTGCAGGGTTCGATTCCGACTCTGGCCTTCCTGTGTGGAGTTTGCATGCTCTCCCCACACCTGCATGGGTTTTCTCCGGGTACTCCGGCTTCCTCCCACATTCGTAAAACATGCACGGCAGGTTGATGAAACACTCTAAATTGTACCTAGGTGTGAGTGTGAGCGTGAATAGTTGTTCGTCTATATGTGCTACACTGGATGGCAACCACTTCGGGGTGTACCCCGCCAACTGCCGGAAGACAGCTGGGATAGTCTCTTGCACACCCACGACCCTTGTGAAGATAACCGGATTAGAAAATGGATGGATGGAAGTTCCTGTGCAGAACTCTCAAGCTTCGAGGCCTTTTGGAGAGGTCATGAGCTTGCGGAAAATACTGCCCGGGTGGGCAACAAAACTTTTTTTTTTTTTGCAGATCATTTTGAAAATTATATATATGATAATATATATGAAAAGTAGCAAACAAGACAACAATTATGGAGCACCCATTTTCAACAATTTTTCTCATCACTATTTTCTTTCTTCTTTATTTTCTTCCATTATTTATTACCTTTAATCATGCCATAATGGCATGGATTCCTTTTTTGAACATATCCAGGAGGTTTACCTTCTCCTGGGGTGTCATGGTTTTCTTGTGGTGTTATGCTGTTTGTCATAAAATTTGCAAAGTGTAAAGCGTTTGGGCGTCAACTTAGGGTGTTACAGAATAAGCAAAATAATACACAGACGGCGCAAGTAGATTCATTGTTCAGCCAAACAAAACGACTGCAAGATGAGTTTTCAAATGGCAATTGCAATTCAGCAAACGCTGACTATAGAGTATGCAACGACTGTAAAGGATATGGGATAACAAGGAAAAAAACACAACATTCTAAGTACAGTATCAATGGGATAGCTTTGCAAATATAGAGTATTTTCTTTGCACAAGTTCCACCTAACTGCACCATAAATAGGAAGGCGTACTATGTGCTGCCTAAGCTCGAGATGTATAAAGTAGATAACTACTGTCATGTTTGGCAAAGGCAAATCAGAAAGAGTAATGACAACTCTGTACTGTTTTCAAAGCTAACTGTCATTAAATGTGGGTGTGCAGAATCTATTCTGTTTGTTGTTGTTGTCACATTAGTCGGAAGTAATCTGACAGGTTGTAAAGTCAAAGCCCAGAACAGCTGTCAGCACCTGACATCTGCCTGGAGCGAATCTGATGTGATACAATTTTAGCTAAAAATGGGTAACAACAGCAAACTGTTGTCTGACAATGTGCTAAAATGATAATTATTCACTCATTTATTATTTGGAGTGACCTGCTGCCTGTCTAAGAATGATAACAATATCAAGTCCATTTCAGATGCAACCAGACAGAAGTAGAAAGCTACTGGGTGCAGGCAGTCACCGTTGAGTACTGCCAGATTGGTTGAATCATGAAATTATCCATCAGTCCCCAACCACTGGTCCATGGCAGTTTGTTGGCCATTTGGTGCCAGCCCGCAAATGATACACGTATTCAATAATATAGTTGCGGAATATATATATACCCCAATAGTACATTAGCAGCACAGCACCTACCTATTGGATTGGATTGGATTGGATAAACTTTATTGTCAAATGTACTGTATGTGTAACATACAGCACAGATGAAATTTCTTCCCTCTCAACATGAAACAAGCCCTGTCGCCGAATGTTTTCCGGTCAGGCTAACGGTTGTAACGGACCCAAACCAACTTTACAAGATCGTAAAAAGAATCATATCATGCCACGATCCAAAGACATTCAAGAACAAAAGAGAAATAGAGTTTTCAAGTCTAAGAGACTTCAGGTGGTAAACCTTCCCAGGCGTGGTTGGTCAAGCTAAATTACTCCAAGAGTGCAAAGATGATTCATCCAGGAGGTCACAAACAAACCCAGAATGACATCCAAAGAATTGCAGGCCTCAAAGACTGAGCAAAAAAGGAGGCATATGTGTCCGCTGACGTGATAGTATGCAAAGGTTCGTCTCCCATTTGGCAAGAAACATGTTGAAAGAAAAGTTTACTGAAGTCATGTTCTGTACACCGCAAATTAGATGAGGCTAAAAAACCACACCTCAGTTGGCTGGAGCCAACCATTGTCTATTAATCGCTTCAAGATCAAGACTCAAAACTGACAATCAAACAACCAATTAATAGGATCCTAGTTTTATCCGTTTTTAGCATACAAGCTGAAAATATTAAATTACACATCCCAAGGATGTCTGTAGTTGATGCATTAAAACAGTAACATTACCGTATTTGGTCTGGATCCTAACTTATTCTTTGGTCCGAGACTATTAAGGGAGCACCACAACCCAATGCCATGTGCGAAATGTTACATATATTAGCAAAATAGTCATTTGAGGATAATGCACAAATCCCCCATTATTTTAAATGTAGGTATTCACTGTGTTTACCGGTACTCTTCACCTTTTGTAATATATTGTTAGTATATGTCAACATGAAATTTTGTTTCACATACTCCTTCTGACTCATCACATTGTAAGTTACTGGTATGTTTGTATTTTGAATCCACGGGCGACCACAACCTCTCTGTAACACTTACCTGCTCCCAGTCTATACTGCGGAAAAATGTGTGGGACTTGATATCTGTGAAACCTGTCTGGACCTGGCAACCCAGCCGCTCCTTAGGATCCTGTGGGAACCAAGACAGCTGTTCAAAAATCTGAATTGGCGCAACTCTATTCTATCTCATAGCAAAACAATCCAAACAATGTCACAGCTGGATTCTCGATTTTCCCCCAAACCTAAATGGAGCCTCATCTGGAAAGTAAATGAGTCTTGAATGGGGAGGATATTTCATATTGCATTTCAGTTGTTACAGTTCTTGAGTTGCTTATCACTAAAACATAAGAAATATCAAGAAACGTGATGTCATTTTTGAGGTGCTTTAAAAGGAGGAGGATGAAAGACGATTATTATATGAACAAGGACGGAGGGTTGATGTGGGAAGGGTACCCAGGTTGTGGACGGATTTGCAAAATCAGGTAAAGTGCCCATCACTGAGCATTTGTGAGCGAGTATTTCTGTCAGCAGGATGGCACGTGTGGGAGTGCAAATGGCAACTCAGATAACTGAGTACAAAGTTCTTGCTTACGGATGTGCGTTAATTGTTTTGTGGAGTTGGGCTGCACTTACAAATACAAAAGACCTCCCTCCCACAGAATATGCTTCTCTTCTCTCATTTCGCTCAGTCTTACAGTGTGTTATGACATGTAGCCTTAAGGTGAGGTGCCTTCGACTGAATTTTGTTTTTTTCTAGTTTACTGAACAGTTTATATAACCTGCTGAATAACGTGAGTTCTTTTTGGGTTTTCATGTGAACCTTGGAGAGTCAGCAAAGAAACTGCTAACAAATGCCATGTAATGTTAATAAATCATGTGCTTTTGAGCAAGCAGTCACTGATATGTCAGTGGTTAGGCTCTTTAAATTAATATGAGTATCTACAGTCTGTATACTATTTGTATTGTGTCCTATCCCCTATATAGTTCAGTTAATTTCAGTGCATTGGCTGCCCATAAGAGACAGCCCAATTTCCTGCCCATGGCCCCACACATTCTGTTTTGAGAGAGCGTAAGAAAGGCTGCTTTGGCAATGGATTCTCACCTTGTTCAAAAAACCCTTGAGCACGCTGGCTGCTTTCACCGACAAAGACCTTGGGATGCGAATAGGCTTCTCAAGAATAACTGTTGGCCAAAGAGGACAGCAACAAAAGAAGGGTGAGAGGGAAAGAGAAAGAAAAGGACAATCGTGAGGAGGGGCGCTGGATGATTCACAGTTCAACAGCCTGTGGGTCACCATATCTGCTGCGTGGGAGTCCAAGGAAGGGAGGAGACACAGAAGACTCCGTTCTGGTTCTTTCCATTTTGATGGTGCACACACAGCTTTGACGCTCCCGCATTACAATAGTGATAAACGAATAAAAACAACAATGGTTTGGAAAACGAAAGGATCTCCCTCAGTTACGGACATCAAAATACAGTTAGTTCTAAAATGTTGGCCTACCTGTTTGTGCCTGTTTAGTGGATGCTTAAGCTATTGGCGTTCTTTGATTTTAAATGTGAACTGTTTTAAGGTCTTAGTTGTGCGTTTAAAAACCACTTTGTATTTCTATATTTTTGCCCTCCTCTAGAAAGATTAAAATAGTTTTATCTATGGTCCAGGGGCATATAACGAAATATCAGATTTGCAAAAAAGGAAATATTATTTATCATTAGATGTTTTTTTTAAATTGTTTAATGGGTTAGCTACATAGCGCCAGATCCGCCTCGCAGTTCAGAGGATGTAGATTAAAATCCAGGCTGCGACGCTGCAGTGTGGACTTTGCATGTTCTCCCCATGACTGAATGGGTTCTCTCTGAGCAATGCGATTTCCTCCCACATTACGAAAACATGCATGTTATGTCAATAGAAAACACAACATTTTCGGGAGGTGTGTATGTGTCTGAATGGTTGCTTGGCTGTTGACCAGTCCAGGGCATACAGGACTGTATACCCCCGCCTCTCGCTGGGATAGGCTTCAGCACACCCGCGACTGTTGTGAAGATAAGCGGAATAAGTGCGAATCAAAAGATTTTGATGTGCGGATCTTTGTCCAAAGAAATTCCTTGCAACTGGACTCCGCCGAATTTTAATTGAAGGACCCTGGTATAGCACAACTCTATCGAACCAACGTCATTTGTTTTGCATGTTACCAATGCTATCCAGAAACAGATACAACCCAAAAAAATAATACATTGAACTTCACATAATGATGATCATTGGCACATCAGCTTGGCTAATGATTCAGTTTTTCCATTATTTGAGTCAATACCGCATAGGCAGGATATGTCGCAAACAAATGAATGCAGAAACAAGGAAATGTCAAATATGCCGGTGGCTGGGGAAAAATGTGCCCTGCTTTAACACAGTATCAGCTTGTGAAATGTGTTGACTCTTAAAATGACTAGCCTGGTGGGGTTGTTTTTTTTCTTATGAATCAAACATTTTTCAGGGTCTGGGTGTCTGTCTGACTAAGCTTTGAGGCTGGCAAATGCAGCACCGATACCCAAAGCAGGACCTGGCTCACGGTTCAGCTCAGTGGCATATGGCTGAGCAGCTCCTATAGGGAACGACTTGATATCCGTTCGAAGGCATGTATCCAGGAACCTGCTGTTCTACAAGCAAACCCACTAGGAAACTGCTCTACTGGTAGCAGATGCTGGATACTGTGCCACTCTATGCTACTGACAGTCACAGCACAGACATACTGTATTGTATCAACAAGGCTGTTGCATTATGGAGGAATTTCTGTGCTGACAAGCTGGGGGGGGTGGAGGATGTGAACTATAAGGGTACCATATGGCTCGAGGAAACACAAATAAGAAAATAGAAGATCTAATTATAGGTTTGAAAGTAGTAGTCGTTCATCTTGCATTCATAAATCTTTCATTAAAGGTCGTAATTGCTTTGTCCATGCAATTCAGTGCAATGCATGTTGTTATCATCCAAAATCAATCATTTTAATCAGAACACTTTGCTGGAAGAAAGGGTCCACCACCTATTGGATGGAACAATGGAGGTACGGTGGCCAGAGTAAATCAAAGAGGCAAATCCAGTAAATTCTCTTCTTAGTGCCTAACTACAGTTGAAGAAAAATATTATAATGGGTAAAGGCAAAATTATATAGAAGAATTAAATTGCTTTTATACGGTTATTCGGGTTGTCTGGAGTGCATTTCTCTTGTAAATGCCTATTTCTGAAAATGTGCCCGTCAGCAGTTTGCAGGGAGTTTTCGCCAGGTATTCTGGCTTCCTCTCACATTCCAAAAAACATGCACATTATGTTCAGTATACAGTATACTCATTTGTCCACAGGTGTGAGTATGAGTGTGAATGGTTGTTTATCTCTATCTGTGCTGCATTTGGCTGGCAAGAATATCAAAGACTTAAGACACCTGGTTTGTGAAGTGTGAAAATAAAAAATGAATTAAAAGGAATGTAAATAAGTAGAAGGGTTACAGTAATGGCAAAGACGAGAAATGTGATAGGACTCTCGAACAAGATGTGAAAAATGTGTCACTGTTCTGACTTACTCACTACAAAAAAGCTCAATAAAAGAAGTCTGGAGTAATAGAAACAAAAGACTCATGCACATCCCTCATCAAAGTTATAGGTGAGTAGTAAGTACACAACTTATTTTCAATTACATAGGCACTTAAAAACATTACTTTCAAGATTATTCATGTAAAGGCATATTTTAAGTGGACAATTATTTTGAGTCTAAAAATCGATTATCTCTATTTTGGGGGAAATATATTCTAATTTCAAACAATCCAAAGGGCAAACAGCAAACCAAAATGGATTACTGTAGTGGTTGCACTGTATTATTGGTAACAGGAAATTGATGTGAAAAATGTCACAAAATACATCTAGTTTCCTAGAATCAGGCTGTCGATGTAAGACTGTAGTTAAAGGAGAAAATAAGAAAACTCAACGGTGTCAAGTGATGTCATACAGGCCGGCTTTGGTGTGAGAAACATCAGTGAACTAAAGCTAATTAACATTGGAGGGAAATAAAATTAACCCATTTCGTGATTCCTGCATTTTAATGAACCATGCCAGAACCATTTAAGCCTGCATTGGCACAGACATAAATCCTTTGCAGCTCAGAGCTCATTTTTATTCCATTACATGAAATCTGTTTCTTCCACACTCAAACTAAATATCAGTTATGCAACAAAGGCATAAATTAAGGCCAAAATTAAAAAGTTGTTTGTTGCGGGTAACCCGACCGACCCTATAAAAACCGCCCGACTCAAATATTTTTTCGGTAAATTTAAGACGAGATTTTTTTTTCAAATTCCCGCCATTTTGAGGTTCGGTTGTTTCCGTATGTATACCGGAAATTCCCGACACGTGCAGGCACTTGCGTGCGCAATGATCTTTGCACACTCGGTCACTCAGGAAGAAATGGAAAATGGCGGTGGTGTTCTGCATCACCGTGAAGAAAAAGACTCAAGGGAAGACCTCGTACTTCTAAGCAATATCCTGAAAGAGTGTGACAAGAATAAAACCTGGACGAGTCTTTTCGAGGACTTATATTGGTCGCACAGGCTTTGGCAACAGATAGGGTTCGATGAAGACCGGCAGCATTGGACAGTATAACTGTTACAGTCAGCGTGTCTCAGACAACGCGACGGGAGAAGTTTTACCCGAGAGCAATCAACAAGTGGCGACAACTTTAAGTTTTGAAAGCTCTATCAAATATGTTGTGTTCTACATTACGATTCCTGAGAGTCCTGCAACCCAACAGACGACTACTACATGTAGAAGTGCGTTTGATGTTTTGATGACCAAGGCCAGAACTCGCCTGGTACAAATTCCACGGAAGACTGGAAGTGCAATGAACGGTAGGCATGTTTTTCGTATAAGTAAACAGGCAAAATTTTTTTTTTAACAGAGTTATGTCCCTTGTTCCAAAAAAAAAAAAAAAAAAAAAAAAAATCTACCGACCGACCGACCCATCATTGGCGTATAGGGGTATGTTACCCGCAACAAACAACTTTTTAATTTTGGCCTAACCGAAGTACTTTTTTTTTGTTTGTTTGTCGTTTGTTTTTTATGGCAAAAAACAGCCAGAAAGATCGCTTTGAGCATACTTTGTCTCCAAGTATCTCATATAACTAACAGCCCCTGAACTTAAGTAAATATTGTTGGGAGAAGCATCCTTAGAGCTTTGCTAGTAGGGACACAGCAACTGATTACGTACAAGTGTTAAAATAAATATGTGCAATCCACTAACGCAACACTGGGTTGTAATTTGTTCATCTGTCGATCTAGTGTTGTCACTAAGGCTGTGCACAAATCGGTGGCGATTCAAAATGAGATAAAAACCAATGCCAAATCTGAATTTTCGGACTGGAGTGAGAATGAATCATCGCATATTGTCACTCGTGAAGGTAACAGGAATGTTTGAATAGCGTGTGAGGAGTGCAAAGCCTCATGAGAAACCCACTGTCTTCAAGAGTCACATCCGTAGGTTTTTGTGCATATGGAATGCTGGCTAATGAGCATTAAATTGAAGTGTTAAGCAATCAGTCAATAAAGCCCATCAGGTCAGTGTATCACCACATTTGTTCATATGTCGCAGTGGGCTTCTGATACCATTCTAGCCTGAAGGGAAGTGTTTGAAATGTGTCACAAACTAAGCTGTAGCTCTTTGAATTTGTGACAGAATTCAGCATACCGGTCTGGTCATCATTGAGCTTTTATCAGGTAGCTTTAGAACACGACTTAGCAGACAGATCTTCTCCCAATGTCAGTTTGGCGTACACTGTGTGTGGAACATAGCCAAAAGAAGTCCAGACAAAAGTGCGTGAGTCTTTTTTCTTCACGAGGTGTTTAATTTCTGAAAGAGTGCAAGAGTTTGCAGTCTGTGTCTCTGTATTTGTCCAGCTAAAAATGTCAGTATGGTATTGGTACTAGTACATGGCGCAATGCGATATCAATCAATTTCAAATAGTGGTGAAGCTGCAAGCCTTAGCTATGTTTCAATAGCCCCAAACTCACCTTGAAAGAGGTACTCCTCAGTGTTCATGTCAGGATTGTCGGTGATGATGTCAAACGGGGACCTCCCAGCCATCATCTCAAACATTAGTACACCGAGGGCCCACCAGTCTACACTGAAGCCTGAGTAAGGAAAGAGTATTTGGTTACCGTATATATTTAACACCTAGCACTAACTAATAAGGTGTCATCCTAATTTGGGGGGGAAAAAAACAAAAAATACAAACTGATTTGTCAGATGAGACATAACCTTGATAATGAAACAATGACCTCTCTCTTACCATAATCTTCTCCTCTGAGGATTTCTGGTGCAATGTAGTTTGGTGTTCCGCAGAATGTACTAGTTGTGTCACCTGGTCTGATTCCCTCCTGAAGAAAAAATAAAAACACGAGCAATACAAATAAATGAAATAAATGGAATATGAACTGAGAAAAAAAGGAAAACAGATTCAAGTCAATACAGAGTCAAGTCAGTACTGATTGACTACCTTAATTTGTAATCTGCAGCCACCAACTGTGGAAAATGTCAGTGTCGCTTACCTTACACATGCCATAGTCTGTGAGCTTGATGTGTCCGTCATGGTCCAATAGAACATTGTCCAGCTTCAAGTCTCGATAAATGATGCCTTTCTCGTGCAGGAAGTTTAGAGCAATGCAGATTTCAGCAGCATAAAATCTGTTTTAGGATGTTTTAAAAATGCAGAGATTGGTGAATGTTGTTTAAAATAATTTTTAAAAACTATAAACCACACTCACTACTAGATGATATTGGTGAGTTTTCTTTCAGCACCAGATATTGCTCAACCCAGTGTGCAATCCACTATGAATAATAAGAAGGGTTTTTTCCCCTTGGATATGACCACTATGCTGTGGTTTGTTTTAATGGAATCTCCAATGGACTATACAATCTGCCGTGTAATTTCCACCACTGTATATGATGCTGCTATAAATCATTGTTTTTCTTTTCAGTTACTAGGCCTTTGTAGGCATTTGAAGTGCATGTTTTTTGTAAAAAAAAAACATTTGGATTTCAACAGTGGCTTTTACATACCAAAGAAGAATTTCTCTTTATTTATATCCTGCATTAAGATATTTCTCTAGACCTATTGCTCTACTGCGTGCAATTCACATGTCAGCCCTGGTGTCTCATTGGCCAATCCAGGTTCTAACCTAAAAAAGTATCCAGCAAATCTGATGGGTAAAACTGTATTCAATTGTAAGTGTAGGGCTGTGCGATATATCATTATCATATTGACATCTAGATCTGAGCAATGAAGATATACAATATCAAAAATTAAGACGTCATCAGTCATGTGGAGTTTTTGTGTCATAAGCGAAGCGAGACAAAGCTGTGTGCCATCATGCAATACAAATACGGTATACAGTAGACATATAGTGTATTGTATCTTACAACAATACTTAACCATATTTATAATTACATATGTACCAGTGGATAAAATAGTGGTGCTCAGCTCACTGGTCCATTCAAGGATCGCCAACATCCTGTTTCTGTAAGCAACCTGTGTGTGCCTTGACTGACATTAGATTTTTGTGGATCAAAACAAAGTCAATAAAAATACATGAACCCATAGTAACATCAATATCGCATCGTTAAAGATAACTGACATGAATATTGAGATAGGAAATTTTGAACACAGCGCCCAGCTCTACGCAGTACTGCACAGGGCTAATGGAAAGGCAACATCTGTTTTTTTTTTTCCTAAGTTGGACCAGTTTGGGGGGGGTTTCGCATTTCAGGTCAGCCACATACATCATATCATTCCCGTATGACACTTTTACTATGATGCATATTATGTGCCAGTGAAACCAGCAGCAATTGAAAACTAAAAATATTATGCTATCAGGTTTATATTCATCAGTATTGCTAACAGAACCTAAATCATTGTTAGATTCATGGTATGAAAATCTTGCTGTGTCCCTTCTAAACCCATAGTCCGCTCTGCTTGCTATTCATTTGTGAAAAGATGTTGCACAATCTACCAGTTTTATATCATGACAACAAAATAAATCAGCATATGATCGTTTCTCCATTATATTATGAGAAGAAATCTGAGAAATTGGGGTTTCTTCAAAAAGAGGAAATCTAATTTAGGGCAAGACAAAAAAGATAATTGGACACTGAATGAGTGCCACAAAATTGATGGCCAGCGATGATCCAAAACATGACCTGGCAAGATTGTTAAGAGGAAAGCACAGCATGGGAAGGAGTGTCCAGTGCTCTGGAAATTTCATCAAGCTATACAATTCAGTGTTCTTTTAGCTTTTTCCATTTGTGTTGCAAAGCTGTAATTTTTTTCTCTTGGTCATGGTAGTTGAGATGGCAGCATTGCCATGCTAAGACAAAACAAAACAAAACAAAAAACGAGGAGTGATGACAGGTTAAGCAGCATTGATGATGTTATATATATTTTACATTCTGGTTAACTGCTTCGTTATCGTATTTGTAAATTAATTACTTAAATGTAATATAGGCAATTAGCCGCTAGGCATGTCTAGGAACTATTTAAAAGTGGGCCATATAACTCTACAGTATGAATGATAAGCATCATGATTAACACATCCTTGTGTTTAGAGCGAATCGTGAGATGTGGGTAGCTCGTGACCTGTCACGGAGAGATAAGCTTCCATTAAGATTGACGGGCCTTCTGTCTGAGTGCGTGCTACAAATCCATCAATGTCAAACACTGAGGAAAAGATCGTTTGACAGCGCACTGGCAAATCCCACACTGCTCCCCCACAATTTCACTGTGACAGCCTTGATTGTACACAGTTGCTTCAGTACTGGCATCCAGACTGATAGAAGTAGCGTGCTCTGAGCAGCACCATCCATCGCCCACAGACCGCCATCCCCACGGCGCGGGGAATGCATCAGGAGCGCATCTCATGAATATGTACAATCATTATAAGTCATTAGCATGCTACTTTGCATATGTACAGCCACTGTCTCCAGAATACTGATTGTAGGGTCCGATAGGGGCTCAACAGTGCCTCTCTATATTACCAAGCCTTTGATCCAGCATTTATCAGGGGCATAGTTGAAGTGCCCCACAAGTAGAAAGAAGCATGAATAATGGGGGCTCATTATGTTTTTCAGAGGTGTAAAAATAAATTATATATTTGGGTGGTGTCAGTGTCCGTGAGGAACTGCTCGGGAACGATACGGAGCATGTGTTTGTAAGAAGCAATTTAAAAGAAGCACACTGTTGAGGACGATTTAAAATGAGTCATAGTGCAAAGAAAGTGCAAATAAATTTAATGGGGGGCATACCAAAGAGCTGCAATCATCTGCGCCAGCAGCAACGCCTACACAAGTCTCTGCTGCCGGTTGTGAAAGGAGCCGAACTCTCATTCGCAACATTTACAACAATATATGACAAATTGAATGTGCATTTCAAATACAGATGAACTGCGACGACACACAAACAGCAACTGTTGTCAATTACCCACCACATAATTTTTTTTTAACCTCATACTTTTTTACACCAATGTGAAAATGTTTGACTGACATTTTTTAATTGTATCATCACAAGAATGTAGTATAATCCAAGGGTGGGTAATATAAACCATGGTGCAGGCAACAGTTGCTACCAGACAGGGAAAGAACATGTTCAACCCTGATTCTAAGAACTACTAAAGCTTGATGAAGCACACTCATGTCTCAAAATCTTAATCCTTACCTTGCATGTTCTTCAGGGAGCTTTCTTTGTCGTTGCATATGAAACATCAAGTCCCCACCATTCACATATTCAATCACAAGAAATAACCTAAAAATGAAAGGGAGAGTTATTTGGAGAAAGGCAGTGGAAAGAATGGCAGCAATGTATTTTTTTTAAAAAGGTATAGCACTTGACCTCCAGCCTTGTCCTTACTTATAATGTCATCACTATGAAAACCAAGCATGCATTTGATCAACTAATGACTTGATTCAAATTGAATTTTAACTTGAAATGTCCACTGTAGTTCTTCAGATAGACATTGATTATCACATCATTGGATTGATATGTTTTTAATATTCCAAATGCATTCATAGCGGTACCAGGCCTACCACCTATGACCAGGCCATTTGTTGTCAGATATCTATTATTGGTGTGTTTGGTGTATCATACAAAAACAAAACGAAAATAAGTATTATCGTCAAGGTGACACTTTTAAGTGCAAAAACAAAGCTGTTTTAATTAAGGTAAGTCCATAATTGGTTCTTACCGACTTTCTGTCTGGAAACAGGAGTGGAGGCCCACTAAGAATGGATTTGTGGAGGCTTGCTCAAACACGTGCTTCTCTGTCTGCACCCAGTCAATATCCTGGAGAGATTACGAATGAAAGTTCAATACAGTTCCTCAGTGGTAAATGAGTCATCGCTACAGGATGATGGACATGTGCATTGAATATACATTCAAACTGACGTTTTGTCAATATGCAGCCGAACCTGTGTTAAAATACAACTGGATTACTAAAACCGGTACTATGGAACCTCTTAAATGTTGTACAATACAGAATTCAACAAGAACATTTTTTTTAATTATACACCTTCAGTTACTGACATTCACTCAAGTATGACTGTGCCTTCACCATACAGAGGTTGACTATTGAATCAGTTTTTATATTAACGGTGATTCATTATTTTCAACACAGTCAATATGTTAACCTTCTACATAAAAGTAGCTAGTACAGTTAAAGGTTTTAGGCTTACCCTGGAAGTTTATTTTTATTTTTTGCCTCATTTTTGTTTTATCATGAATTAAAAGCGTGTCAATGATACAATTAAAGATTTCCCTCTAAATTGTGGTGATAAAATATCAATACTGAAGTGTAGTAAAATACACTTAAATTATTGTGCATTCAGCAGTGCCATATTAATTTCTTTATGTTTTATGTTTTACAAATTAGTGTGTGTTTAGCCTGCGGCATGGTAAATTGATGTTTCTTCTTAAATTGTCACTCAACTGATGAGGTTAATATTTTATGAGCTACAACCCAGCGCCTCTGAAATTTACCAATGCTGTAACACCAACAGAGACCATAAATGTTATGTTGTGCTTGTGATCCCAAATTCCTGGTCAATTCCAACGTACTTGAGGAATTTATAATTATGCTCATTACGCCGTGCAAACGTATCCCCCATTGGTAATTTCGTCTTCTTTAGTACGTTGTTGTCAATTTTGTGCAAAGCTGGTTACAAATCCACTTTGATGTCAGGCATTACAGGGCTGCAGAGATTAATAATTCAACTAATGTGTGTGTATAGGGCCATGAATAAATAAAAACAAGATGTCCAATCAAGCCAAGGAGCAGACATATTGTAGAATTGATTTTAATTGGGAAAAGAAAAACTGTAGCGGTCTTGGTATTTTTTTTCCGTATTATTGTCGACATTTAAAAAACAAATCCCAATTCCAATGAAGTTGGGATAATGTGTAGTATGTAAATTTAAAAAAACACAGTTTTGGTTTGATTTTTGTTTTTTGTTTTTTTTGCAAATATTCACTCATTTTCAATTTGAGGACTGCCACACATTCCAAAAAGCAGGGACAGAGGCAACAAAATTGAGGAATGCTCAAAAAACACCTGTGTGGAACATTCCATAGCTGAACAGGTGTATTGGAAGCAGGTCACCCCATAATTGGGTATAAAAGGAGCATCTCCGAAAGGCTCAGTTGTTCTCCAGCAGGATGGAGCAAGGTTTAACACTTTGTGAACAAACACTCCAACTCTTTAAGATTGTTTCTCAGGATACAATTCCAAGGAATTTGCAGATTTTATCATGAAATCTGCTCATATGCGGCAAGGCCGAAAACCAACACTGAATGTCCGTGACCTTCGATCCCTCAGGTGGCACTCTATTAAAAACTGGAATCACTGAGTGAAAGACATTGCCACGTGGGCTCCAGAACGCGTCAGAAAACCATGTTCAGCACAGTTTGTCTGTACATCTAAAATTGCAAATTAAAACTCTACCATGCAAAGCAAAACCCATATATAAACACAACCTAGAAACACTGCTGCCTTCCCTTGGCCCAAACTCATTAAAAATAGACAACTGGTACTAGATTGCTCTGCCAGTAGTCCAGATCTGTCAACGATTTAAAATATGTGTCACATTTACATGATGAGGGGCAAAATTCAAAAAGAATTTGCAAATCATTGTATGATTTACACAACAACTTCACTGGAATTGGGGTTTGTATTTTAAGTTACATTGTATATTGCTGCATATCAGCATTTTATTACCCTAGGGTCTTTTATTAGCGGACTGTTGATTCTGCAAAATGCTGCCAGCTATTTGATTGATTGTTGAGGTGCATGTTTTCAGTAAAGGAATGTTTGATTTAAAATTAATCTGATCAATGTTTCTTTCTCCAAGTCTGAAGGACTCCTTAGTTGGCCTACACCGCCATCTAACGGATTTGTTAACACACTACATCAGTGTGGCCAACATGAGCAATCCCAAACCAATTCTTGCCATTAAGTAGTAATACATAATTGTTCATTTAAATATTTGCCCTAAAACTTTATTATTATAATGCAACTCACTGATCAAGATGTTAATTGAAATCTTCATTTTACAATTATGACATTTTTTTTTTAATTACGTCTGTTGTGTACTCATACAAGGCTGCATGAGCGTGTAACCACTCAGGGCAATGATATGTACTCAGTCCATCGCATTCAGTACAACAAAACAGGAATAGAGGAAAGAACAAAAAATTACTGAACCTCTTTTCCAAACCAAACACTGTTGGAACTAGGCTGGTGAGAAGACAGAGGTAGTAAAACTTGTGATCAAATAAAAGGATTCTGTTAAATGGTCTCACCTCATCGTCATGAACCAGCTCCTTCTTCACCACCTTCATGGCATAAACTTCATCATTCTTCTTTAAGCGGACCAGCAGCACCTTGGCATAACTTCCGCGCCCAATAACTCGGATCAATTCGAAGTCTCCCAACCCCAGAACAAGGCCTTGAGACAGCTTGATACCATCGATTCCATCCACCACTGATTTAATATCCTTGAGTGAAGTAGAGGGGACAAATGCATACTTTCAATGTACAGTACCGGTACTTTAAATAATTTTGATTTGCATTTCTTGCCTTTGCCATAGGCCAGGGGTCTCAAACTCAGGTCCTGGAGGGCCGCTGTCCTGCATGTTTTCCAAGTCTCCCTGTTGCAACACACCTGATTCAAATGAACAGGTTCAATGTCAGGCTTCCGCAGAGCTTGCTGATGATCTGATCATTTGAATAAGGTGTGTTGCAACAGGGAGACTTGGAAAACATGCAGGACAGCGGCCCTCCAAGACCGGAGTTTGAGACCCCTGCCATAGGCGTAGACAAACACTCAAACCCAGGTTACATGTGTTAAAACAAATACTACGGTTATTGTAAATGAAATGATGCATCAACTCCCATGCAAAAGTATTCCATCAGTGGGACCAGTTTATTTATTTTTTTCCTGGCAACTGAAAACATTTGGAATTCACATCAAAAGAGAATTGTGGACGAGAGCAACAGTTCCACTTTTATTCCCAGGTACTTCTGGATCTGAGACAACTCGAAATCACTCAGTTAGTTGTTTGGAGATAAAATGCACCCTCTATAACATTTAAGTCTGGAGATTTCCACAAACTGTGTTGTGTTGTTTTTTGTTTTTTTTATGTTTTCACTCCTGTTAAGCATTAAATGCAGAGGACTCATTTTGAGTATATTTATGCACTTAAAACAATAAAAGCAGATTTTTTAATTTCCACAAATACCTGATAATAACAGCTGAATTTTGAAAATATCATGTCTATTCATTTTCTCAAATCAACATTACATCTCCATAGTCCGCAGAAAAAAATAAAGGAATTGACTTGACTGTTACAACACTTTTACGGGGGTCTGTACAAAATATATCATAGCACATTCCTTACCTCCACATCTGTCTCTTCTATTTTGTCCTCTGTACAGTTGTGTGGTAAATATAATCCTGCAATGCAAAAGACACATAGGAATAATACGTTTTGCAGATGGTTATGTGTGAACATGGTGGAAGAATGGTTACAGGTAATAATAATAATAATACATTTTATTTACAAGCGCCTTTCAAGACACCCAAGGACACTTTACAATAACAAAAAACACAAAACAATACAAAACAATACGAGTCCTTAGTGTACGACTATGGCAGTGTAAATTTGTGTTTGAAAAACTCTTATAGTAAAACAATCAAATGAAAAACAGTAAGTGCGACAGTAAGCAAGTGTGCCCTCTTGTGCGGCATGACAATGTATTCTGACGCCATTGCGCATAAAAACTGAGGCCCACGTGTACACTGAAATGTATTTTAAAAATACATTCTGTTTTCGGCCCAGCAGAGGGAGATGGAGTCCAGAAGACATTATAGACTGAACTAGGTCAATTTACAAGGGCTTTCATAATAAGAGCCCCACAAAAAGACGACTATATTAGTTCACGATGGCCTGAATCTTCATTTTAAATCCCGGTGTGGTCCCGCAATGTCAGTCACTACACTCTATTTCCATTATTTTAAATGAAACTACCCCGTCTGCCCCTTTGAAAACAATACTAATGTAATGACAGTAGTTAAGTTTGATTTTCAAACTTCTTACTTCCACCTCTGTCCTCTGTGTCATCTAGTGGAAGGTCCACCTCTTCACTCTTTGCATCTGAAGGGGGCTCTTGAGATGGCATAGCTGGATCCTGAACAAAACAATGAAAAACTTGGACTAAATATAGCCCAACAGTGTCCTTCAAATGTGTGTATAAACATTGTGTCATGGTTTTTATACTGCCTGTGTATAAATGTACAGAAAAGCATGTTGTAGAGGCAAAGGCAATGAGGAAAGAAAAAAGAAGTTTTGCATTCAAAGAGGTGCTCAGAACAGTCTGCAGCAGCTTGCACGTATCGCGACTCACTTAAAAAGTCACTTACCTGAGAGAGAAGAAAAAATACATCAAGCAGTGATCAAGAGTTTTGTATGACAGTAAAAAGTGACATTGATATCCTTGTCAAGATTTTCTTCAAATGTTCAATTTGAAATCAGTATTGGTCTGGAAGCACTGGGAACAGGATGTCTGCGTCACAAATTAGGTAAATTCTACAACTAGGAAATTTCTGAATGCAAAAACGAAGCTCATGGATATCACTACGTCACATGAAAAAACAAGGATACTACTGTATGCCTCTGTAAGGCACAACTAGGAAGTAGAGTGGAAGGTGTGCAAAGCTTTTTTGAAGATGCTGGAACAGTTTCACCTGCCGATATGTCATCCATATTGATTACGGTCATGTTTTCAAGAATGAATCATGAGCATAACCATGAAAAAGTTCCATGCATTTCATGCCTTTTTATATAAAATGAAGAATGGAATGTTAGGATTTCACTGGAAAAAAATGAAATCGGTTTCAATTTTAAAGAGTGAATGTGCAAATTCCTGCACTAATATAAACAAAATATTCTGAGACCAACAGCTGTTGTCTCCTTTGGGATACATGTATTAATCAGTATATATCATTGGCTATTTCTAAAAACATGCCTAATGAGATGATGGGATGGAAGGGGGTGGGGGTTGGGGGATCCAACAAGAGATTTATTGCAATCCATTCAGTGGATGTATATTATATTGCTGCTTGACAGTCGTAAACTTAATGCTGCTACATATAATCGAATACTACATTACGCGCCCTCAGATTGGCTGCTGGCCAATTCTGGGTGTTACCCCGCCTCTCGCCCAGAATCAGATGGGAGGCTTGAGCTCACGCACAACCCTGGTGAGGATGAGCAGTACAGAAAAGGGATGGATGGATCAATGGCTTATTTGCTTTCACTATGCCCCTAGTACAGAATTAGTACATTAAAATAAATGACCACCGCAAGAAGTTACGCAACAAACTGAATGCTTCATGATATGTACAGTCGTTGTGACCAAATCCGCAACTAACAAGGGACTGACTCACCATAAGCCTTTGGCAGGTCTGACGGATGAGTCTGTGGCAGCGCTTATGGACCAGCAGTTTGCAGTTGATACACTTGTAGCCTTGCCCGCCAAGCCCCCATATCCTTTCACTGCAGAGGCCACAGTAGGCTTTCTGTGGGTCTCACACACACACACACACACACACACACACACACACACACACACACACACACACACACACACACACACACACACACACACACACACACACAACAATACATACAGCGACAGATTAGTCTTCCAATCAACAACAAAATGACAATAATACCAAACATTTTACTTGTCTACTCATTATGCCAGTATATATAATTGCCAAGTGTGGAAATTATAATTAATTAAACACAAATAGAACACTTTGTGTTCAGTCTCACAGAGCTGACAAAACTAGCATGTATAAAAATCAGACATCTACATAGGCAAATTAATCAAAGCTCGATTATTAAGTTCAGTATTTGTGTTACCTAAAGAGAGGTGTAATTTATTTTTTAAATGCTTAAATGAATCAACATTTAAGAAGATAACAATTTGGATCATTTACAAAGATCTCAAATATTGTGATAACACAAATACTGAGTTACAAACAAAGCCGAACGCTCTCTGCACCCAACCAATATTGACAGTGAGTGACCGATTGACTCAAGAAAAACAACATACTATTTTTTTTTGTGAGAAAATGACAAAATGTAGGTAAAATAGTTGCTTATTCTTGGTACTAAAAGGCAACGGAAAGCATGGACATTAGCTTAGCATCGTCATAGGGCCGCTTTCTATCTACCTACGGCTGTAGTTGCATGGAGCCAGCGTGTGCATACATCTCTCAAATACCGGTATACTATTTTGGGTCAATTTTACCTGTTTTTTGTCAAGCTCTTGTCTAAAACATCAAATTGTAATAGAGGTGGAAAAAGCAAGTGCGCTAACATCGTTTCACATGAACGCGACCAGCTATACCCACTGCTCTCAAAGCAAGCTCAGTTTGGATAAATATAAAACTTTTAAAACAGTTTCTAGTTTTTTTAAATACATATTTACAATAATATTGTACTGTATCGGATGGGTTAAGCTTAAGGAAAAAAAGTAATTCATTTTAACAGACTGTTGCCTTTAACAGACGGTCCCTATCCCCTAAATTAGGTCGTTAATCAGAGGTTCCACTGTATGTCTTTTGTTGAAGGCAAGGACAAATATACAAGACATGAAGGCAAAGATGGCTCTCCTTCCTTTATGGAATTACAGCAAAATGTCTTTTGAGTGCTGTCCAATAACATCTTGGCACAAATATGATTACATTACAGTGTATTAGGTCATCTAGCAGACAGCAGACTTCAAATAACATTATGAGGAGAGAAAACGTTTTTCAGATACAAACGTGGAGCTCAGAGACACACACTCAAAGTGGGACACCTTGAAATATGCACAAGTCTTCAGACACAGTAGCATCGCAAGAGTAGTGATTTGATTACCTGCATACTATAATTCAAAACCAGTGCTATCACTGTGGTGACAGCATTACCACTGACCATAAACCAAAAGCGCAGTCAACAAAGTGCAGCACATG
The DNA here is from genome assembly GCA_026261675.1 of Hippocampus mohnikei. Taxonomy (NCBI): domain Eukaryota; kingdom Metazoa; phylum Chordata; class Actinopteri; order Syngnathiformes; family Syngnathidae; genus Hippocampus; species Hippocampus mohnikei. The sequence continues at coordinate 14,295,774 of JAKGUB010000284.1, forward strand.
TGTGAGAGCAACTTGCCTTGTTAAAGCGCTTGGCCTGGAAGAGGTGCCCTTTGACCTGGTAGAGTTTCCTCCATCGTCTGGCTCCTCGACGATAGATTGATTCTGGAAGAAGGATGACATAGTTGAAGAGGTGCAACATGAGGCGAAGGTGGAGAAATGTGAGGGCCGAGGTACACGGAACAACAGGGAAGAACAAGCAACAGCAGCTGTACAGCTCTTCCTCAAAGTGGATTTCGAAAGCATGTACAGAGTGTGTTGGGATTATTCCTGTTTCACTTTCTCCCTTGGATTTTTGTCCCCCCCCTTCCAATTCCTGTGTCGGGTCATACCGCAGTGCAAATCATTCCTATTTGTGACACGACAAATCACAGAGTATTATTACAATTTGGCCATAAACATGAACCTTCAAGTTGTCATGTACTCATACATGACACACAAAAACATTCTATGTGAAAATTCAGGCTGTGCCTAAAATCATCATTTATTTGCAACCTAAAATGCACTTGCACCAACTGTAAACGGTGAAATTAAATTGACCTAAAAACCTTTGAGTACCTATATCCAACTGGTTCGTGTTTTAGTATTTTTGGAGAACCTCCACCACTTTGGAGAAGGTCCTCAAAAGTGGTTGCACCGTGACCAACTGGCCTTGAAAAAGTGTGATGGAAAAGTGACCACACAGTGCGGAGCCAGGCCGCTTCTGGAAAATGGCAAAACAGCTTTACTATACAGTATACGGCCATGGTTAGCGTTTAGGTGCCATCTCTACAAAATTTCACTTCTGAATTGATTCAAACAAAAGAACATGATGTGACCTGGTTGGTTAAACCGCACAACCTTGTCATTCCCACAAATTATTTAAAAGCTGCTTTCCACATGCCACTGGCTACTAATGAATTCCAGTCTGGATATTCTGCTGATGTCTGAGTCTACCCTCCTACACGTGATCTTTTTTCAAATCTCTGATGATATGGAGCTGGCATAAACTTTGTTACCTACCTTAAACTTGTTAAAATGAATGCATAAGTATATTAAATGAAAATTCCAGACTGTACACAGTATATTAATGAAGACACAAAAGAACATGTTATCAATACAAGAAGCAAGTATATACTGTACAGCCTACTTCAGTTTCTTTTTTTTTTAATGGGGGGGTTGGTGGCGGGGATTCCTTTTTGTTACTGACATCACCCATAGAAGGGAACAGAAATGCCTTCTACGAGCTAAACCTATTACAGCGTCAGCTTCCTGAAAGCAAGTGCCTCTGTTATAGTTGTCGACAGACAGTGATAATGCCACAGAATGAAAGAAGTCAGACAAAGTGAGAACAAAATACTACACCTCCAGATGCAAGTCTCAGTGCAGAAGGTCCTGTCATTTTGTCCCGAGAGACTTTCAAGAAGAAGAGATGGCCGCTACAATTTCCGTACAGTACAGTAGTTTACGGGGGGAGCCATAGCATGAGAGGAGTGTGGTGCTGCCACTGCTATTCTCTACAACGGGACATTTACAAGGGCTTGACCAATTTCCAGAAATTGTTTCTCTTGTTCACAAACACATGAACCCCTCCCTGATAATGATAATTACATGGGAGGGGCAGGGTGAGGAGCGGCGGCTGAAGAAAGACAGGAAAAACACAATTTTCTGTTATTGAGAGACGAAGGCAGCAGTGTGCCAGTTAGCTTTCGCCTGTGAGGGAACATACTGCGTGATACGAAGCAAAACATGTAGTCAATTACAGAAGAGTTATTTCTGGACTCTCGATGTCCCTGCTATCAGATTCCAAGGGCAAGTGAGTGTGGTTCTTGGGGAAGTGGAGGTGGGGGTGCAGGGGGCTTGCTCAAGGGTACCTAAACAGTAGTTAGGAAGCATATTAAGCTCTATACAACAGCTACTGGCCTTTTTTTTGTCTGCAGTGGAACATGACTCTCTGGATCTACATAAATGTGTGAGACGGTAATTAATTCAAATCATTCGAGTCACGATGGAATAAATGGAAATGTCCACCACACAAAATCACAATGGCACCACGTGTTTGTTTATCATCTGCCATGAACCAGCCAAAAGCTTGCTAACTAACCAATAGTTGCACTAAAAATAAAATAAAATAAAGCACTCCGTGTTTTCTTTCTGGCAGATGACATTTAATTCCAAAATCACTAATCTAATGGCAAGATCATGAACACGGATTATTTTTACTTATATACCACAGATTCTGTCTGCATCCAAATCTGCTTTTCTTTGTGTCTGGTGTTACGTTGATGCAAAAAGGCAAATAGTCTATAATTAGCTAATATGCATTTCACTTGTGTTAGTGGCATACTGTATGTGCAAATGCTTTGTTAGGGTGTTTGTGTGTGTGTGCGCGCACGTGTGCATGCGGTCAATGATCAGGCTGTCTTTGCTGGCGTTGCCACAGGGATGAATCAACTGTTTCCATTTCAGCTCATCGTCAAATAGAGAACACGTGTACACACTCGTTAAAAGCAGTGTCATCAGTGCCTGCTCACTTCCACCACCATATCCACCTGGTGTTAAATGGTACTGAACACAAGATCCACAGAAGCCCTCCTTAAATTACCTTTTAACATTAACTTTGTAATTTATGGCTTTATGAATTAGCCCCCCCCCCCCACCCCAATAAATAAATAAATGCCTGTATACCTAAATATCAGGCAGTGGTACAAATTGCTAGTGCATGATATATTTCCATTTGCTGGTACTCTATTGCGTGTCTCCAATTTGCAAGATAAGTATTAAATATCAACATGACAAGATTTCCCCCAAAAATGCTGAGTCTGGTTGAAATGGTCACTTCAATCTGAGTACTGTATAAGGTGTTCAAACAACCATTTATGCTCATACTCACACCTACGGTCAATTTAGAGTACAGTATTCAATCAGCCTGCCATGCATGTTTTTGGAATGAGGGAGGAAACTAGAGTACTGTACCTGGAGAAATCCCACGCTGGCACGGGCAGAACATGCAAACTCCACACAGGAAGGCTGAAGCCAGAATTGAACCCTGCAAGTGCGTTGCACTTGCGCATCAAATATGAACTACAAAGTATTACACATCTCGTGAAAAAAAGCAAACAAGTGGGACATTCCCACACTGCAGTTGCACCCTATTGCACACAAGATGGCATAATAGGTTCTGAATATATGACAATGTCAACGCATTTCACCCAAATTCAAATTTGAGGACTATTTTTAGAGGCACGACTGCATCCATTGATCGCCGCATGTCCTGTTAGGGCAGGCAGATAGGCACACTGTCGTGACAAAACTCTGGGCACATAAATGTGGCTTTTATTGTCTAAACATAGACACTAACAACTACTACATTAAACCTTAAATACTGTAATAATCAAACAAAACACAATAGTAACCCCTCAATAAGAAACTCTCGGTAACCTCCATTGACATTGTTGCTTTGAGTAAAATATTCATAAATGACCATTTACTACTAAAATCCATCTATCCATTTTCCATACTGAATAGCCTCATTTGGGTCGCGGGTGAGCTGGAGTCTCTCTCAGCCGCCTTTGGGATAAAGGCGGGGTATACTCTGGACTGGCTGACAGTCAATGGCAGGGCACATCCAGGCAAACAACCATTCGTACTCAAATTCTCACTGAGGCTTCAGTTGTTAGAGTGGGAGAGAAAGCCATGCAAGTCCGCGGAGAACATGCAAAATACACCGGAAGGAAGTAGCCGACTTTCTCACCTCAGAATAGTGTGATGGACACGCTAACCACTAGTCCACCGTGTGGCCCGCTTTTACCTTAAATTAGTGTAATTCGGTTTCAGCAGCGAAAAATACATGGAGTGGACAGTTCCCAAATTCTTCCTCATCTTTTCTCAAATCTTAATGCTGTACAAGCGATGAAAGAAGCACATTAAAAATGATGATGATGGCATGGCGGACAGACGAACTGGCCTGCAATAATGACGACTGATGATGGCAGATTTCCAGGTTCGTTGCTGGCGAATGACCGAAGTTCACTAACGCGCCCACCACTGCTTAAGTCTTATTGGTGCGACCAAAGTACGGTATGCTCTTTTTTAAGCACAAAAACGTATTTTTCGTGAAAGGTTTGTCATTTTTGAGAAGCAATGAAAAAAACTGAACTGACTATTCGACTCTGTACAGAATGTATTCCTTCATAAAGGTTTTGCTTATTTTACAAGAGGCACATGCAGGGCTACCCTCTCCCAGCCAAACATATTCTTCTCCACAGTTGTGTCAATTTGCCTCCCCGGCGGTAGAACAGTGGGGAGGTTGAGCAAACATTTTCTGCATTCTTTTACGGTGACGCAGAGAAGGCTGTTTTCTAGGCTGGACCAATAGCATTATCACTGTAACCTTTAACCTTTTTTGTTTGTCATCACTAACAGGAACTGACTCTAGAGCCAAGCTAGAGGAATCACCATTGGCCTTTCACTCAGAATCCACACTATGACTAAAGGCAGCATCAGACATTACCGTATGATTTTTTCAAAGACTTCTCTAGTGAGGAAAACAGAAACTGGGCGTCAACGCAATCCCTGGACGTAGTTCCAGCAAAGAATTTCATTGAAAACACATATTTTGCCAGGAACCGGAGAGAAGGCGCATCCATAACTAAGGCCTTAAAGCCCAGAATGAAATTATTTATTTGACTAGAAAATGTAAAACACCAAATCATGCTGTATATTTAAAAACAGTGACCGCAGACACTAAAATAGAGAATATAGATTATTAACAAAGAAAATGAGGACATGTATAATGAAAAATAAAAATGCTGAATAAGAACAGCGGAGTTAATATGCTAAAAAAATGCAAGTCCTGTTCTCTTGGTGATAATTACCCATGTGATGATGTTGGTTTGATCGCAAAAGCCATTGCGATGACAGTGATGGGAGTAAGAGAGCTGTTCACTGGATGATCTTCAAATTGTAAACACAGAAAGCTCATAAACTACTCCCTGAGAGGCTGCCACTTCATGGGCAACCCGTTCAGAGTTGTCAGAGAGAAAAAGGAAGGTCTGTGAGATAAATGAACCACAATCCATAAAGCTGAACACAGCAGAGAATTGCATAATAGAGACTGTCTTTACATGAAATGACCTTGCTCTAAAAAGCCCTCCACTTGCCAGAGACGGTTCTTAAGTACTGTATATTGTTATTTTATCAGGCCACAGATATGACCCAAATTCACATTGGAGAACACACCGGCCGTTTTACTTAAAGTATTAGTTCCAACCCAGTTAGTTAAAATAGGAAAAGAGGCAAAGGCACTTGAACACTGCTCAACATTAGGGCAAATCAGACTCACATGCTCCAGCTGGCCGACAACAACTAACTTCCACTGAATGAATGAATTAAAAGCAATAAATAAATCAAATGAAAAAAATAGCCCAGTGACCAGACAAATTTTCCCAATCAAAATGTGATTGCAAAACAAAGCATTAAACATCAATCTTGTAAACATACATACACTTTCAGATCTTGCATCTTAATGGGCATTGTCATCGTAAAACGACCACAAGAGGCTGGCTAATATTATCAATACCATAAAAAATAAATAAAAAAAATATGTCTCCCTGTCCGCTTTCAGTCAGCCATTTTGGAAATGTTGTCATTGTTGGATGTCTGTCAGAAGCAGAGAGCTGTGACTGAAATTCTGGGGAAAATCCATGGATGTGTTGCAAAAACGTGTAAGAGAAAAGGCTTTGAAAAGGTTTGTGCCAGGTGGGTTTCAAGACAACTCTATTTTGAAGCTTGTTGGGAAAGGTGATGAACCTTTACTCAAGTGTATAGTGACTGGGATGAGACATCCAATTACAGCTCTCTGCTTCTGACAGGCATCCAACAATGACACCACTTCCAAAACAGCTGACAGGAAGAGGACAGGCATTTAAAAATAATTTTTACAAAACTTTTATGTTTTTAATTAACTGTAAAACAGGTACTTAAACTATGAACCGTGAATATGTTAGAGAAATCTATGAGCAAAATGGTATCATGCTTAAAGTTTCATTTAATTTGAGCACATCCAAACGTTTGGGTGCGTATACAGCACCCCCAAATGCCTGTGCACAAAGGCGCCGGCCACCTGGCCGGAGGAGTCCACAATTAGCACGTCAATGCAGGTGGGCGATCACAGGGGAGATGGCGAAACTTGGTCACAAAAGGGGAATGAATAATTCGGGAACAGCGGTTGAACAACAAAAGACGATTTGAGAACACCCGTCGCGCCCAGGCGACATTGGCCGTCCGCAAAGTCTGCGACATGTTGTATCAATGTAGACCAGACAGAAAGGCGCCAACGTACTGGTGGTTCAAAGTTTAAACACAGGTAACCAATCATTACCGAGGGGCCAGACCGGGGGTGCGGTATGCAAATATCGGGGGCAGTGTTTTTCTTGTATGTTACAATAAAAGTCCGAATTGGCGGGAAGGGAGGGAGAGGGTGTGATCATCGGGGCAACAACCGTCGTTCGCTCTCAGAGATCCCCTCCCGCCGATATTGAAGACAATTTTCCCTGTGTGCCAAGTCATTCTTTAACTTTGTCCGAGAAAAATCTCTGACAGAATATTTATCCAAGAAAAACAGTTATTAGTAGCTTAAATTAAACCGGGCTCATTATTTTATGGCTGCCTCTCCAATTTTATTGTGGTGCACAAGACAATAGTTTAAACAGAAAGAAAAGTCAACCAATCGGCAAAGGTGAGTGCAAATATAGTCTTAGTGTGTCGACTGCCTCATTGTCAGTCATGCACTGTTTACTAATACACAGCAAACAGCAGGCCAAAGCTTGTTGCCAAGCAACAGTACACCGCTTCACAATGCAAAAATTGCCTCAAAATGGAAAAAAAAACACTTTTATCATCAATTATGTTCTATTCAATATTTACTTTTATATCAGAGGATTGTTACCATTTGACCTTTCGGTAATCAACTTTCAAGCACAACAGCTGACATCAGGATCTACTCAGTCTTCAACGTATTCGATGTTCTTAATTTGTGTTGTTGTATGTGATTCCTATAGGATAAAGAGCATGTACGTTTACTATCAGGTCCTTTTTTCCCCTAATTCACCTGTGAAAACAAACCTAAGATAAAGCAAGAACGGTGCCACGACACAACATCAAATGTCAAAGATTCCTTGCAATTCTTATTTGTTCAAGCTCAAGTTGCTTGCTTATCACTAAAGCATACATGGTTCAAAAACAGTTCTTCACGAATATCAATTCACTTGCTCTTGAATCTGACAACGAATGGGAATCCCTCTCAAAAATTGATGGAATCCTCAGCACACCACAAACAGGATGTCCTTCTACTGTGGAATACAAAGAGAGTTTAAAAACGACGCTGCTGCTTTGAGCAATTGGGCTCTCCACTCTGTAAACAAATCATCCGCATGACAACTGAATCATCCAAGCTATTACAGGCGTAGTAGGCAGTCAATCGAGTGGCATAGTCGCAGAGGGTGCATCAACATAGCTCGAGTGCTGGGAGCGTGGATGTTTTTCAGAGGACGGATGCCAGTTATCAAATGCATGTAAACCGGTTGAACTTAAACATATACTGGCGACAAAGCCATCGGTGCAAAAAAATAATAATAATAATAATAATAATAATAATAATAATAATAATAATAATAATAATAATAATAAAGAAACAAGGCAAATAAAATGCAAATCTTCCACATCCCATGGAAACTGATAAGGAGTTATTGCCCACTTTCTCGTATCTGAATAGATCAGATTACGTCCTGGTTGTGTCTTTGTGCTATAGGACCGCTACAGGCCAGCTTTAAAAAAAAAAAAAAAAAAACACACACACAAGAGTGTCGTCATAGTGTGCCTCTGTCATTTCCAATTGGTTTATTCTGGTGAATACACAAAGCACAGAGTGTTAGGGGGAGAACAATGACACTTTGCTGTGCCACAGTCAAAGTTGCAAAAACAAAACCACTATTGACAGATTCAGCTATGAGGCGAAAGCTTTACAGGTGGCCAACGAGTCTGAAGCTAAAGTCAGACAGTTGCCATCGCCGTATACCAACCATGACAGAAAATGACACAAATTTTAGTTATGTCGTGGACAATTCACAATGAAGGAAAATGCAACTAGAATGGCGTTGTGTGGTTCCGTAATGCAGTACACATGTCCAGTTCGTTTAAATAACAAATAAATATTAGCAAAAGGTTCACTTTGTCGAAGCGGTGGACAAAACTCTGAGGCATTCCTGCCTCAGTGTCACAACTCTAAAGACGGAAGAATATTTCTTTTAAGACCACACAAAGGTGCCAGTCTGAAGCTTATCTTGTCTTAGCTTGTCTTTGTCATTTCATGGTAGGATTTCGCTGTCAACAGCCACATGGAAGCCACAAATGATAAAAGAACACATTTAATCAAGCGACGCTCCAAGTATGCAATTAACACTTTCAATGCAACTTGTCATACTATTTTTACATGTTCATCGTGAGTAGAAAAGTGGTTCTCAAAGTGTATTATAAGGAACAAGCTAAGCCAATGCTGCCCATATGTAGGCCAATAATTCAGCTTTGTTGATTCAAAAAAAAATTGGAATATATGCCTGTTTGATAAGTGGTATTTGTTTTATTATTTACTATTTCTGATCATTGTGATTGATCGGTACACTGGTGCAGTTAGTGATGTTAATAGCTTACTGCTTACTTGCTTATGTTATTTAGCTATATTGTGTCTGCTGATTTTTTTGGGGTGCGGGGTTGTTGCTTATGTTTTTTTGTTTGTTTGTTTGTTTACACAGGTGTGTCACTTATCCTCACTAGAGAGTCACAGGTGTGCTGGTACCTATGACTTGAATCAAAATTTAAAAAATATTTTACTTTGGAAATCAATGATCAAGATTTTTGCCCATTTCCCAAAACCATACCAGTAACTGAATCATAATTAAGGTTTGTTGTTGATTGCATAGTGTAGTTGAAGGATTCACAAGTACAAAAACACCTGGCATGGGCCGCGACGTGGACGCTGCCCACTCCTCCCAACATCTTGCACCCAAGAGGACCTAGCTGATGTCACCCCGAATGCCAGACAATGCATCCAACAATGGACTGGAATCATCTGATGATACTGTACGTAGTGACTCGAGAAGTAGAAGATTATGGTTTGTGTATTTTATTCACTGTCAATTTGAAATTGTGTCCTGATTTGTTTAATAAATTGATGAAAAAAAAAAAAAAAAAAGATTCATCCAATAATTAACCAAATAATTGTCAGATAATTAAAATAATTATTTGCTGCCCTTGTGTGAATAGAATTGGTTGAAAACATATTTAATTATTTAGGTTGATCCAAAATAAAATGATGAGTAAGTAGAAATTATTATTGTTACATCCAGTGTGATTAAAAACTTTGTAAAACTTTATAGTTGGGTAAAAAGTATTGAGGGGGGCGGAAAACACCAAGTAACCAGATAGTATCCCTTTCAAATGTTGCGTGGTAATATTACCAGCAACTGAGTTATCAGCGTCATCGTCATAATTGTCATCATCAGTAGCAGTGAGGCAAATACGTGGGTGTGCTGCACTGCAGCAGGGAGGACTGACACCTCACAAAAGCACTCGTGCTATTTCCGGAGTTGGAGAGTCTTGTAAGTCAAGAGGTGTGTTGAGTGTTTAGGGTGTGGAGCGTCGGTCGGTGCTTGTTCGTCAGGTCTCATTATTGGTGACCACAAATGACAGCTGACATACGGCTTTTTAATTGCCACCTACTGAGTAGCTCATTCGGAGTGGAGCAATCAAAGGACCGCAAGGGAGTTATTCTGCGCGAGTACAAGACCTGAGCACGTCGGATGTATTCGTGGATGAGCCCCAATGTCTGGGAGCTCGGCAGTGTTACTGTATTCTTCAAGCAAATTGCAAACCAATCATGAAATGGCCGCATTAGTACACCAAAAGGCCTGGAGTGGAATTTTTCTACCACTACTGAGCTCTGCTATTTGACATATTTCTTTTCTTTTTTTTTGGGGGGGCACCCTCAAACAAGATGCATGTTTATATAGTATATGGATTGGCCATCCAAAAGCTCTTGTTATGATATAACATTGATGCTCAGCGACATTCATTTAGCAGTGCACATGTCTCACGTCATTTCTGTCAAGTTGGAAACGGGACCAACACCACCTTTTTACTTGTTAGGCTAGTGACTCACTCACATACTGCAGATGGTTTACAGGAGTCATCCTGCACACTGCTGCTAACACACCTGGTGCACCTTTATTCTTTTTTTTTCACATGCTTCATCTTCAGTCTGAGGCAACACACACAGTCAGGAGTTCCACTTTTGAATCTCCGTTGTAGTATTTCTGGATGGGTTTGTTCTCCTTATGACTCCATAGGTTTCCTCCCATATCCCCAAAACTAACTTCCGATGGAAGATTTGAAAATGGTCCACATATACTGTTGGTGTGATTTTGAGTGTGAATGGCTGTTTGTCGACATGTACTTGTGGATTGACTGGCGACCGGTCCAGAGTGTAAGGGTCCTCTCGCCTGTCAACTGTTAAGGCCCTGTCACACCTTGACGATTCAGCCAGCGTATGCCGACGTATCAGAATTTCCCTAAAACGCTGGCATACGCTGAATTATCGATTTTTTTTTCAATTTTGGGCGTATACATAGCGCATTCATAACGGGTTGGACGTATACATAACGTATCAGTAAATTATATAGAACGTTTCGATAACTTATAGATAACTTATTCCAACGAATGCCTAGCGTGTTGCCCGCGTACACAACTTATGCCCAACGATAGTCTAATTTATGCATAGCGTGCAGCAGCGTATTGCCGGCGATCACGTGGACGTAGTCTATAAAAGGCTGGCGCTCGACGTTTCAAATCATAACTGCACTAGACATTGCAGTACCAACATCTGTTTGGGGACTATCCCCCCCCCGGTCTAGTTAAAATGGTATAACCCAAGAGGCAAGGTGCGGCTTGCCATCGTTACTGTGAGTTGCTATTCACGCTATTAAAGCAGCAATCAAACGCCATTATGACTTGTGTCATTAATAAACCAAACAACATCAGCGTCATGCCAAAGAAAAGTCTGGGAGCTCATCAAAGGTCTCGCACAGCCTCAGCCCATCACAGCCACTGCAGCCTTCGCCAACTACGTGCGTGACAGCCTGGTCAGCATGTCCAAGCGCAAGTTCCGAAAGGCACGGATGTTGGAGAACAGCTAGTAGGTATTCTCGACGTATTTGGACTTATGAGTAACCTACACTTAACGTGTTTGAACGTGTGCAACGATCGCATAACTTACCTATTACTTATGGCCTGCGTGATACGGGACGTATAGCCATACGCTGACATACGTCGAGAAATTTTAAGCATGCTTAAAATTTCTCGACGACCTCGACGATTTCGGCGTATACCAACGTCTTCAGCGTGCTGTTACGTATACAAAACTTACCCATAACTTATTCGACGTACGCCAGCGTATTTGCCAAATTTTTCCTACGTCGGCATACGCTGGCTAAATCGTCAAGGTGTGACAGGGGCTTTACCCTCGACCCCAAAAAGGACATGCAGTATAGAACAAGGATGAGCTCAACGTTTCCTCCTAATTTCAATGAACATTTAGCTCAGAGTTCAGGTATATTTGGTGACCAAAGATTCATCATGTCTGAATTGTTGTCTGTTGACATTAAAAATAAATACAATATGCAAATTCAACAATTCTCAGCCTGTCACAAGAAAATAAAATTGGTGGACAACACAAAATGCAAGCACGTCAGATCGGTGCATATAGTCTTGCTTCCGTTCCAGCAAATGTTTACAGCACATTCAAATCTTCATGTACTGAACTGAGAGAACATGAATGGTATTGAAGAAGAAGACTAAGGCTACAGAGTAAAAAACAATAAAATGTAAATTAAGTGCATATCTTGTACAATCTGAGACCAAGTCGGAAACGGTTTCAGCTTCAAAAGCTGAATAGCTGTACTGTACAAGTTATGGGGCTTCATTGAGTCATATCATATTCCAACTGCAATCTCCACCCCTGCCTGTCAGCCTTTCAGGTGGGCCGAGAATGTGCCTGATGAAAATAAGTCATCACAGGGACACTTTGACACTTCAGCTCTGTGATGCATGAAGGATCGTCCTCCTGACTCGTGTCTCTCCTCTACCCCGACCTCTTTTCAATCACACATACAGCGTTTGCGTTTCTCTCTGACTCACCTTTTACGCCTTGTCAAACAAACAACCAAATGCTACAATGAAATACACTATTGTGTGGTTAAACTCTCCTCTTGCTCTAATACTGTGCCATGTTGTGACAACAACAGGTCTCAATTAAATAGCATCTTTGGTAGCAAGAGAGTTTTTATTAGCATCCTGGTAAAGCATCAAATCAATAAAAACATGAGTTATGATGAGGGACGGGTGAGTACCGATACCAGGTACCGACCTTATTTTAAGGCATTGGGTCCTCGTGTCGGCGGACGATACCAGTCACCGATACGTCAGGAAAAAAATCTGACAGAGTAAATGCTCCCTGCCAGCAGTTGCCATGACACTGCATCAGTTTAACAACGGCAAATCATCTGCATTAGAAAAAAAGTCTGTTGATATTTTTTTTTGTCATTGTGTGAAAGCAAAAGTATCAGAGGTATCGGTACTTGGTATCGGTGAGTACTCAAGGAGTGAACACTCGTACTGGGAACAGTGAACAAAAACTGGTTTTGAACATCCCTAGTTATTGTTTTACAGTAAAAAAACAATAATCAGGTCTATTATGCCCCTACCTAGGAAACCAAACCATTCAAGTCTAGAAGCTATGAAGGCGTTATCAGGTTTTTTCTCCCAAAGGGGGTAGGTTCCAATTCCAATCCAATGATTAATTCTTTTAGCACATTACATAACACTGCTGCTACAGATGGCAGGTTGTGCAGGTTCTTATTGTAGTGCTCCATTCAACAAATAATATGATGCATAGCTGCTTTTGTATATTCATATGTGGGTCATTTCATTCAACACATCTGAAACACGCAGCTGTGGAGCTATTACAGAAAGCAGTTTCTACTGTACAATCTGTTATAACAAGGTCAGTGTCCACTATAGAAAAGCTGCAATACACAAAACTAAATACAGACACAGGACAGACCTACAAAAGCTCAGACAGTGATGATGATTAGCCTGAAACACCACAGCGTAAGTATGGTCATTTTGGGCTCAACATGTCTCTAGTAAGAAGATAATATTAAAGATCATCTTCAAACCAAAATGCAAATCAGCACCAAAACATTTGCTCGTGGAATGCATCTGGCCACTTACAGGGTTGTTATTACATCCTTGACATTGTGAAATCAATTTGCAGGCGAAGCTTACTTCTTCTAGCTTGTCACCGGTGCCCTTCAAAGTTGAGAGTTGCAATAAATAAGCCAGAACCAAAGGGAGGAAAAATATTATATGGCACAGATTCATTTAAAAAAAATCAGATAAAAGTAAAACATAAAAAAAGAAAAAAAGGAGGCCTTGGATGAAATGATTACTCTCTAGGTTCTTCATTAGTGTAATACAAAAGACAAGTGACAAAGTCACGTGGATAAATGTGGCAAAAAAGGAAAGGTTTCTCATATATTTTCAAGCAAGACTTGAGATTTCTTGAAGTATCATACCAATTGTGCTGTGAGAAAAACTTGTCATCATCAGAGTAAAGCTGGCGCTAAGAAGAGAGATGGAAAATCCCCTCTTTTTGTCTGGCTTTTTGTGTTTTTGGTTGCTAGCTTTCATCACCGTTTTCAATGATATTGTTGACCTTTTTTATGCCATACATTGTTGCAAAACAACAAACATTCACTTGCCTTCCAAGTGCTGTAACCACAACATAAAACAGGCTCCCAGCCGGATAAGCGGGTCTTTAAGATGATAAATTCAAATGTGGTTGGATGCTATGTGCTCTTACCCTCCACCACATGCAAAAACAACCTGCATCAGAGCCATGTCTCAGGTACCCTGAATCTAAGAGACCCCAAATGAAGACCCAAAAAAACATTCACAATGCCACACTCAGGTGCAATCTCTGAGCGTTAACCATAAAATAAGCAGCCCTTTGAAGAAGGAACACAGTGACGGAAGTCAAACAAAAACAGGCATCGGCCATGCTAGCAGAACCAGCAGGTTGCTTACACATGATTCCCGCCTGCAATGCGTGACTCGGCCAACGGTTGAATCCAGCACACCATGCTAACGATGGATGCAGAGATGTCACCCGTGCATGCACGCAGACAAGCAAGGAGCTTGGTGATGATGTGCTCATTCAAACGCACCGTCTCTTAATAGATGGAGTGATGCAATGATTTCCATATTGAAAGATGAGGGATGGATTGATGGAATACACAAATAGATTGCTCACCGGTTTGTCTTCTTTCTTTCCCTCCACCTCCCTCTTTCAGCACATTATCCAGGCTAAGTGTATGTGTATGTGTGTGTGCGTGTGTATGAGAGGTAAACCGGCGACGATAGCCTGCTACATCCACATCCCCTGCTGTCGCTCTCCCTGGCAGGCCCTCCCTCTTTCCCTCAGCTTTTTTTTTAATGATTTTTTCCTTTCCTCCCTCTTATTCGCTTGCTCTCACCTCACAGCTGACAGTTCACAAAGAACCTTATTTCTCTGTATCTGTTGGCCTTGATCAAACGTTTCCGTTTTATCCGGAAGGCCCAAAATAGAAAAGAAAAAAAAAAGCGATGCCTGCGTTGTGCATTAAAAGCTGGCGTGTGTATAAGGTATGCTGGTTGCCCCCTATCGCTCTCCCAGTTTTTCTGTGTCTCTCGTAAGCTTGTCTTGTGCGGTGCTGCAGCACTGTAAGCTCCTCCCCCGAGAGACATCGGTGCCACACAGCTGATAGAGAAAGAGAGAGAGAGCATGGGAGGTGGGGGGCATAGCCATGGGGAGGAGGGAGGGTGGATGGGAGTGTCTAGTGGTCGTGGTGGCAGGGTGATGTCTATGCCAGAGTCTGGCGCAAGGCAGGGAAGCCTCAGGTCACTCACATTAGGGGGGGAACAAACCCTTCTGACTGCAATTAGACAATGGCATTATGATGTAGAAGAATCGTAGGGAGGGGCATTTATTTAGTACTGTACTAAAGCGTCAGCTCTATTCAAACATGAAAACCCTTCTTCAAACTAAAGGAAAACAGATGGAATGCTGAATTGTGGTGTTTGCGATTTTATATTAGGCATAATCTTACACTACTGTATTCTGATCATCTCGGTACAAAATAGTTTTGAGTTGAGCACCGAATTGTGCTCCTTATTTTTTAATAAGTATTACATGCTTAAGGGGGGGTATGATAAACATTGAATAATACACTGTGCTTCCTGTCATAAACTCTTCAGCAGCCTGTTCACTGCAAAACAGTTGGGCCTGAAATACCCTGCACATTTTTTTGCCCAAGGAGTGTGTGTGTTAAAGATATCCTAAGTCCACAACAGCGTTCGCGCTCTCCACTCACCACATTACCAATGGCAGGTTGAAATGCAGAAATGTCCATCCGCATCAGTATGCACAACTGAATAATTCTGCAACTCTCCATAGGATTGGTTATCGTGTAATCACAACAACACTTATCCAGAGTTATGCGTCTCTCCATCCATGTCCGCCTTTGAATAATATTCCTCCGATGCATATGCTTTTGAAAACAACTTGCCTTTTTTCTTTTGTTACATATAGACAACTGTGCAAGGGACAATGACATTTGCTCTCTGAAGTCAACCCATCCACGGAAAGCCGAATCCAGAGCTTGAGTGAATGCCTTGGTCAAGAAACTGACTGGAATTTCACCACGTTTTTTTGTTTGGACCTGGCGAGGTGTGGGTGACAGAGCACCCAGAGAAAACTCACACAGGTAATGGGGAGGACATACAAACTCTACACATAAAGGCCGCAAAGTTAGGCGTTAGACACACAATCACAATCCGAATGCTATAATCGCTGCGGTCACCAATAAGGAGCTTTTAATATTTCCCCTGCTTAAGGGCACTTTGTAAGGCTATTGAAAGAGAAACTACATTTAAAGTTTTTACAAATTCAAGCCAGTAGACCCAATTATTTTCAAAAACAAAAAAAAATGTTAAATTTTTGATTTACAATATGTTGTGTCATCATTCAACCCATGAAAAAAACTGTTCAAATAATAATAAAAAGCTTCAAATTGATCTGACATTCATGCTCTGGAGTAGAGCACAGCCGTCCGAACCGTGTGTTTGTTTGGACCACATTTCCATGAACAAGCTCTGTTGTGAAAAAAATAACAGTTCAACTCACTGTCCTCTCCAGGGCATGGCATTCCAGGTCGCTCCGGAATACTTGGGAAGACTGTGTGTAGAAAAGCAGAGTGAGTGAGAAAGTATTTGACCGCCCTCTTCCTCAACCCAACAGCTGTGCTTCATGATGGAAGTTGAAACAAGAACGAGCTGGATGGCTCACACTCATGTATAAGCAAATGAAAGAATGGCTAAAAAAAATGACAGAAAAAAAAGCACTTGGTATATTACTGATTTCCAAGAGCAAGGTTTGACATGAATAATGTGTGACCAGTTAATTTAAGAAGGTCTGAATCAACTAAATTTGGAGTGAACTCACCATGCAACAGCAGCCCGGATCTTTTGCTTCGATTGTAAATACGAAATGCCTCCTCAAGCTCCAGCGGAGATGAGATGGTACAAGGGTCTCCTGGGAACGGTCACAAGAAAAGTGAATCTGAATTATGTCTAATCTTGCTGAGCTTCAATGTCTGTTTTCAGGTGTTGTTTAGGATTTGGAATTGTCACTCTACCTTAACTATTGGTGATTGTGTTTTTCCTCTCATCTACTCTGTAATCACCATAGCTCGCATATTTTTTATTGTGAAAAAAAAAGTCATGTCAAAATATGTCAACCAAAAAGAGGTTTTGTGACTTCTACAACTACTGCATTTCAAAAAGTTTGATTTATTTCCTAGAGTGGGATCCGAGAGAGAACATTTGGTAATTTAATAAAGTGTAAACAGGTACAAACATCTACCACTTCAGCCACGTTTTCAGCTTTAGATAGTCTACTCTTGTATCATTATACCGTAGTTGGCTTGTTTTTTTTTTGTTTTTTTTCACAGTGCTTTGCTCTGCATCCTGATGTCATGAAACATTACTTAATATCTAATATCTCACGTTTATGTTTTCAGATTTTTGTATTTTACTCGGTTTTTCACAACATATTTTAATTGAGAGGAACGAATGAAAATTGGCACTGAAAAATACGAGTATACAACCCATCTCGTTACAGGGTACTGAAACAGTTGCAAAAATAGATGTATACAAAGAAAATGCTTGAGATAATATATGTGCCTCTTCCTGCACTCGATTATGTAATATGATGTACATGCTCAAGGTCAAATAGTGCAAAACTTGGACGCTATCTGACTGTGAGGCAGACCCACCTTCATCATCAATCCACTTGAGTGTGATGGGCTGCTGTCTGGTCAGGCTGCACATCGCTCTCACCTCCTCACAAAGCTCCACGAAAGTTAAAGTGGCAGCCAGGTCTGTGATTAACATGTCTCTGAACGCATGCATACACGCCAACACAAACACAAACACAAACACGCAGACACACACTTGTGGTTGGCTCACTTGTTTGATTTTGAAGTAACCTTCCTGTACTCTGATCGATTCTTGCCAGTGTACATTGAGTGAGACTCATACATACTTCAAAACAGTTGAAGGTAGCGGTTAGTCTTGCTTTTTGGAACTAAAAGTATCTGCAATTTTAAGTAAGAGAAGCAGTTGCAAGAATGTAACCATTGCACTGGTGTTGAGGGTGTGCAGCTCTCAGAGGGATTTGTTCTGCACAATGACGTTAACAGGCAATTTTGATCTTTGACCCCTATAAAACAGGGTTTTTTTTCCGCTTCCAGCTCAGCTACTATGCTGTGGCGACTTGGCAACAAGCTGTGATTTCGAGACAAAAGTTTAAACAGTTTTTTTTCTTTTCGGGAGGTGGCAGGGCACACTGTCAAGGCAATTGGTAGTGTAGTGGCTCACATATATCACTTCCAGCTCAAGCCTGTGCTGGATGACTCCGAAGAGGACAAGCGGTAGAAACAATGCACAGATTGATGGGCACTCCACATAACTGGGTGGGGTAAAAGCCACCTTTTCAAGACTATAGAAATGATAAGGGTCAATTGCCAGAAATTGAATAAATATACCGTATTGCTCAATAATCTGAGCAGAAGATGCATAATTGATGTGTCCTGTTTAGTGTATCGTAACGATTCGCATATTTGCATTTCCTATATTTAATGGTTCCTGGCAAATTAATTGGCACAATCGTACTTCTTATGTGTCAACCTCTCCTCTTAGATGCACATGGAACCCCCTTCACGAGAGGGTGTGTCTGTCAATCTTAAATGATCCACATGCATTCCTGTCATTCATGCCTTGCAACACTTTCTCCTTTTTTCCCATAAAAGAAGTGATCGAAAGACGTCATTGGTTGTCAATAACTACCTACTAAACTAAGTATGATCAAGAAATGTCTTGAGAATTTAAGTATTGCACAGCACAGTACAGTCGTTCCTGAGTTTAAAGGTGATAACGACACCCCCAATCACAAGTGAACAATTTGACAATACTGTAAATTGAAGCCAAACAAGGAGAAAATCAATCAAAGGGGGACATAATTGCTACTTAATCAGTCGCCATACACTTATAGAAACTTCAGAACAGAAGCTCTTCATATGGCCTGCCCCGAGTCCCTGCTCAACAGGTGTTTCCCCATTGTTGCTATACCGCTACGTCATGGATGGCTTTCGCTTTGCTCTGCCACATGACATTGCCATTACTTTTTGCTCGTCACTTACCCACAGTAGTGAGCTTTAACTTTCACCGACTCCGACTCCAGGTCCATTACGGATCCGTTTGAGGCTAGCATATGCATTTTGTAGTTTTGTCAATCTTCGAAAAAGACCAATTCAAACCGCTTTCAGTCCTGAATCACCGCCCGGTCAGTTTCGATGAGAAATATCCGCTCCGTATGTGACACACTGGAAAATAAACTTCGCGTGTACGACTTGGAAGTTTCTTGGGTACAGATAACATTCCGAGTATCGTAGGAGCTGAAGTCAAGTTTTACCGTCAAACTTTTAAGTTCCGTCTGTGCCTTTCAAAATAAAAAATATACGAAGTGATAACAATGAACACCTGCGCGGAATTATTCTATGAACCTTTAATGTGAAGTAAACCTTACAGGTTTTGTCATTACATGGCCATCTTGAAACAACTTGACATTTTCTTCCGATTCGTTATGGTTACCGCAGACAAACTCACCAGCCCTATTTTTAATGTAACAAACAAAGCCCGTAACGGGTTTTCAACAGTGATTAATCAAATCAAAATAAAGACTTGGACCCTTTGTTGAATGCATTTCTCTGTAGTTGCTATCCAGATCAATCTCCAGTAATACATAGATGAATGAGCTAAAAATGTGTCACGTTTCCTGAGATGCTCTTGAAAACAATGACATTGATTCTCAACTTGACCCCGGGGAGCACACACACATTCACATTTGCACGCACGCGTATATGTTTTTTGGTCCTTTGCCATATTAGAATAAAGTATAATTGCACATCAATTACAACATGTGGCACATGTGTTTCCATTTATTGATTTATTTTTCGAAGCAAAGTGATTCAACTAAAGTCATTGCTGTTATAAAGTGATCAACAATGGTAATAACATTTTTTTTCGTTGTAAATTTAACTATATTTCTTTTTTTCTTTAATGTTAATATGGATACAATGCAGAAGTGTAGCTATATAAATGTTATCGACAAAATAGAGTTTTCACATTTACGAGAAAGTTGGGTGGGAGGCAAAATAGTTTCTTCCTCAGGGCAGCGCGAGACACTAATTGAGAAGCACTGACATTGACTGAGGTGTGCTGACAGGTCATCTTGGTGAAAACAGGAAAATGCGCGTCATGACTGCAGTCGAGAACCACACAAACCCGGAAAAGTAGAGTTGACTTGAGAAAACTCGGGGATCTTGTTGCTTAAAAACTTGAAATGACAATCATTCGCCAACCTTTTATTTAACTTCGCTTGTCAAGTACACTGAAGGGACAACCGGTACATGTTCTAATAGTCATTTCACTCAGTTCATTAAGGAGACTGCAAAACGCGACTAATTGCACAAGATATTTGACTAAGTTTGCTCGGTGAATGTATCTCTTAATTATATAGACTTGTGAAATGTACAGTACTATTTGAGCTCAAACAAGTGATTACAAAACGGTTACAAAAAGAAAGTGCAGTCTCATTGTTGTCTCATTACTTCTTCCTACTCCTTTGAGCATACAACTGTGATGATGAGTGTTTTTTTCTTTTACATAGTTTTACATTTTCCTTTCATAAATTTTGCCTACCTTTTGTCAATCTGTTACTGTGTGTAATATATATGCTCAATAAACAATAAACAAACAAACAAACAAAATATATATATATATATTAGAGCTGTCAGTTTAGCGCGTTTTTATTGGCATTAATTTAAATGAATTTTATCGGGATCAAAATTTTTCTCGCGAGATTAACGCGGCAGACGTCAGCGGATGTTACGTTGCTCTATAAATAAACCAGAAACAAAACATCAATCGCTCTGCACAGGTCCACGCACGTTTGTTTTGCCAGCCACGGCAGCGCGAGACACCGAAAACGGATACTTAAATAGTTTATGAATGGAAAGTTTACTTTTAAAAAGTTGCCAGATTGTTCCAATGACAAGACCAAAGTTACCTGTATGTTTTGCAGTCGTAAACTGAGCTATCATCATAGCACGTCGAGTCTGAAATACCACTTAATGGCCAAGCACACAGCTGACGTGCGTAACTCCGCCCCCTCGTCTCAGACCGACAGCTATGGATCATTTCAAAGCAAACAGCGTGGGCTAAAATGTTGCTAGAACAGGGGTGTCTTTATTTAGCTCATTTTTGCATAGTTGTCATGTTTGTCCGTCTGCAATCTGACGTTTAAACGAAGTAAATTGCGCTTCAGCTTGGGATAATCAAGCCGGCGCTCCACTTCCGGGATTGAGTATTGGGACTTGTAGTTCTTTTGTTCGATTCGACTTTATGTTTGTGTTGTATGGTTTCTTACGTTTAAAACAATGAATAATGATGACGATAATGATACATAGTGAAATCAGGGTTGATTACTTTATTTATTAAACGTATTGTTAAATAAAGGTATTAATTAATGTCAATTATATACATATTTACATTGTGATGCAGAAAGATAGATACATTAATTTTTTACTGCATTTATGTGTAGTTTAGGTTATTACCTGCTTCTGATACTTCTGTTACAACTACTACTACTACTACTTCTGCTGCAAAGTGCTCCAATAAATGATCAAAAAAGTACAGAACGAGAGATCCTTCCATGCTGACCGACAATCCCTATTCAGGGGGCCGTGAAAAATTATAGGCTAAGTACTAGTTTACCTTAGATGTGTACTTTATATTGCGCTGTTTTGATTCCATAAAAGAGCTGTTCAAGCAGCTGTTGTGTGACAAAATATTTTTCACTGTTGTTGATGGACAGTAATATTGTGTGAGAGATAATGTGTGAATAACTGCTCCAAGTGAAAAATGTTCATGTAAAATTGAAAATCGAAATTATTTCAGTAAATATTTGCATTTTGCACATAGAAAACTGATTCATGATTCCATGTTGATGAGAGCATTAAAATGGGGGAAAATAGGACAAAAATATAAAAGGAAATTCAGAAACGATAAAAATACGTGAGTAATCATGATTAATTTTTAGTTAATTTGAGTCAATTATGACAGTTGAGTTTTTAATTAGATTAAATATTGTAATTGATTGAAAAATGTAAACGATTACAATATTTAATCTTGTAATCGTTTGACAGCTCTAATATATATATATATATATATATATATATATATATATATATATATATATATATATATATATATATATATATATATATATATATATATATATATATATATATATATATATATATATATATATATATATATAGGGTGTCTCAAAAATGTACTCACTCTTAGAATGACGAGAAAACCTTTATTTATGAACATAGAGCAAAGTGAAATAGCATCGAATACATGAGACAAATGTAATTGAAGAATCATGTTCGCAAATGTTCAAAGTGATGACCATTATTGTCCAGACAACGCTGATAACGCGCACCAAGGGATTCACAAACGTCGCGAAACATGTCATTAGGAATATCACGACATTGTCTTTCAATTTCCAATTTCAATGCATCAATTGTCCTTGGTTTGTTGCCATAAACGTATTCTTTTAAGTATCCCCACAAAAAAAGTCCATGGGTGTTAGGTCTGGGGAACGCGCAGGGTATTCAGTGGGGCCCCTTCGTCCAATCCATGTGTCAGGTAACACTGCATCGAGGTAAGCTCGTACATCGTGATGGTAGTGGGGAGGTGCTCCATCTTGCTGAAAGTAAATCTCGCCGTCATCACCAAACATCTCTGTAATTTGTGGACCAACAAATTCCTGAAGCAAGTTGAGGTAGCTCTCACCATTGACAGTTTCGTTGAAAAAGAAAGGTCCTATGATGCCCAATGCGGATATCCCACACCACACTGTTACTCCTTACGTTTGTGAATCCCTTGGTGCGCGTTATCAGTGTTGTCTGGACAATAATGGTCATCACTTTGAACATTTGCGAACATGATTCTTCAATTACATTTGTCTCATGTATTCAATGCTATTTCACTTCACTCTATGTTCATAAATAAAGGTCTTCTCATCATTCTAAGAGTGAGTACATTTTTTGAGACACCCTGTATATATATATATATATATATATATATATATATATATATATATATATATATATATATATATATATATATATATATATACATATATATACACATATACACACACACACAAACACACATATACTATATATACAGTATATGTATATATACAAACAAGTATGTTCTAGAATGTGGGAGTAAACCGGGGTACCCGGAGAAAACCCACACAGGAAGGCCAGAGCTGGAATTGCTGCACTGTGAGGTCGACGCGCTGACCACTGGCCCACCAGGCCACCCACAGGTCAAATATAATCTTTCCACATGCCGTGACCAGGATTCGAACCAGAATTGCTGCAGCCTCAACGCAGGGTGCCAACCATGACACGATCACGACCTGATGTAGAAGATAGTATAGGAAAACAAAGTAAAATCATTTGCATCCATCAAAGCAAACAACAAAAAGTGCATTTGGTCAAGAAAATTACAGAGCCCCAAAACAAGGGACATTAGTGAAAACATTATTCAATCATTCAATTGTAAAAATGTGTACCGGTACTTTACAATCTCCTTGAGAAAAACATTAACCCCTATTCTGGACTGGACTGTTCTGGACAGTATTGCGATTAAAGAAAAAAAGAAAGGTAAAAAAATGTCAGAGTAGCTTCTGAGAGGAGGTTTGCAACTCATCAAATAATAAGCATTCACAGGGATATTTTCACTTTGGACCAAAAGGTTTTCTATTTCACTCACAAAAACAAAACATCTCAGTGGCTGACTTCAAAACAAGTAATTAAAAAAGAACTATGGTAATTTAGCTACTGATCTAGCATTTAGTGATTGCCAAACTGTTTTGCTCATCACACAAAAAAAATCCCCTCACGTTGCCCAACCAGTTATCTTCATCAGCAATATGGCTGAATGAGGAGGAAAGGCAGCAACAGTCAAGTGTACCGACAATGTAAGAGCAATAAATTCAAATACCCAATGAAAAAGTACCATAAATGAAATATTCAAGAAGTAATGGATACAATCAATGGGCTCTAACGCCCTGTTATGGAAAAGCCACTTCAATCACACAACTTGGGGCACATATTTCAAATGGTTTGTGTAGTTGCTTTTCCTACTTTTTTTTACTTTATTTGGACTGCACAGCAATAGCGACAGTAAACAACATAAAAAAATAACATGTAGTGTTGATTATTGTTGAGTGTTTAGCTTCATCACTAAAAACATGCACTATCAGTGTGTATATGTAGATCAAAGGTCACCAACAGGTAGCATCCAAGGACCAAATAAATAACCCAGAAGAGTCCACAAGCCTTGATTCAACTTTTGGGGATTGCTGTGACCTGGATGCCTGAGAATCTACACAGACCTAATAACAGTATACTGTATTTATTATACAGTACAACACACAAACTTAGATATACAGGTATACATCTGGCCAAATGGATTTGGTTGTCTTTCTGTAAAAAAAAAAAAAATAAAATAAAAGATCAGGCCGCTCCAAATTAGCAAAACCACAGTGCCTTTTTTTCATAAAGTCATGTAACAGACTTACCAATTTCATACAACCAATTTCTGATGAAGCAGTTCAGTACGGCAACGAACACAAAGAAACTCCAAATGGCAATGACGATAATCCACACGGGAAATTTTTTTTGGCCGCATTCAGCATCAGTTGACGCTGTGCCCCGTTTTATGAGAAGATGTTCGAACTCACATCTGAAATGACAGGTATCGTATTGAAAAACAATTCAGGACAGAATGAATTCTGCGTGACACTGAAAAAAAATGGGCTGTTGAATTTACTCAATTTTATTCCACCAACTGTCTGCACAAAACAAAATAATCTGGATTCGTATATACATTTTTAGGTCCACGTATAGTCACCTTTAAAAAATTACTTGCATCCAGATGATTTTATTTCATTCCGCCACTTGATAAAATAAAATTGAGTAAATTCAACAAAAACATTTTTCAGTGTAGCTCAAAGTAGTCAAGGTAATGCAAAGCTTCACTTACTTTGTGTGTGGCTGACAAAATGTACCATTCGAAAAGGTGCCGTCAATGCAGTCTTTACATATGGTGTCTGTAATTGGTGTTCCTGCAAATATCAATGACATTGTTATAATCAAGTGTGTTCTCAGGCATCTCTCCTGTTACTAAGCAAGGGCAGCTCACATCCGAATTTACAAGTGCAATCGCAGATACCTCAACAGACTATAAAACTTCTCGGTTCTGCCCCAACCTGAGGTTGAGAGCGCTCCGGAACTGGTTTTCATCCAGGATGTCTGTGTACGTTGTAGCTGGAGATCATCCTCACTGCAAGGATGGTATTGACCAAGTCGTAAGAGGCACCTGGTTTGCTCCAAATATGATGTTCACTATTCAGACTGAATTTTGTCTCTCATGGCTGGTAGTTGGCGGTTGGTCTTAGAGCTTGCTTCTTTCTCAGAGCTATCATTACAATAAAGAACTCTAAATCATAGCCTTAAAAACTGTTCTTAGAACTGTCTTAATCATCAACCAGACGTACAATAACCCGATTTGTGCAATAAACCTCTGTCCAATAATGCCGGTCAATGTTGCAATCATGGGTGGCCCGGTAGTCCAGTGGGTAGCACGTCGGCTTCACAGTGCAGAGGTACCGGGTTCGATTCCAGCTCCGGCCTCCCTGTGTGGAGTTTGCATATTCTCCCCGGGCTTGCGTGGGTTTTCTCTGGGTGTTCCGGTTTCCTCCCACATTACAAAGACATGCATGGCAGGCTGATTGAGCACTCTAAAATTGTCCCTAGGTGTGAGTGTGAGCGTGGATGGTTGTTCGTCTCTGTGTGCCCTGCGATTGGCTGGCAACCGATTCAGGGTGTCCTCCGCCTACTGCCCGGAGACAGCTGGGATAGGCTCCAGCACCCACCGCGACCCTAGTGAGGATCAAGCGGTTCGGAAAATGAATGAATGAATGAATGTTGCAATCATGCTTGTACCTGTATTTTGCTTGTATTGTATTAGCGGTAAATATTTTTATATATAGGCAACAAGGAGTAACAACTTCAAAGTTTGTGGTATAGTATACAGTGACTATAAAGGTGATTCTGAATCTGGTCGAAAAATATCCCAGTGTTTTAAGAGTTGTTGAGTATAGAGTGAGTCCTGACAATAAACTTTAGAAACAAAAACAGAGAAGGCAATTTCATTTTGTTCCATGAAGTTGTGGGCAACTGCAAGCAACTAGTAGGACAGGGGTAGGGAACTCCGATTCCTTGAGAGCCAGAGCCTGCCTGTTTTAGATCCCCGCCGACTCCAACACACTCGATTCAATTGCTCAAGATCATTTCAGGCTTTTACGAAGCTTGCTGATGAGCTGATCATTTGAATCGGGTGTGTTGAAATAGAGCGAGATCTAAAACAGGCAGGATATGGCCGTCAAGAAACCGGAGTTCTCTATCCCTAAAGTCAGAAATTAACCTTGTTGGCTTATGTATTGTCCTGGCCGACAGTCTGTGTGATTCCGTGCTTCAAGGCAGCCGTCCCCAACTTGGTCCACACAGAAGAAGCCATCAAGTGGTTTACACACTGCGTCTGACTCCCTGGTACACGCCTTCTTTATCGCCAGACCAGATCCTAGAACCACAGTGAGTAACATTGCATCAAAAAAAGGACGCAAAACATACAATCAACATACACATATTGCTAGGTGAGGTCATATAAAAACAGGTAGGCTAATACCCCATAAAACGTCATACTCTCACACTACAATACTGAATTCTAATTTACTATATCTTCAAACAGCAATGTTGTCAAATAAAATTAGAAATGCAGTTCTTTTTTTCATTCCTTCTATCACTGAAATTATTGTTCAAAATGGTTGCGATAATGCCATGGGAAGTGACAAAATTACACTTTCATTTGGCAAACCCTGCTTTTCCTTCTAAAAATATCTTAATCGTATCAGCGGGCATGTAACGATATCTAAACCTCTGCTTGGTCACAATATTCGTCTCACGGCATGATAGTTTTTGTGTTATTATGGGAAATCTTACGGTGTACCAAGAAGCCTCACAGTATTGCAGGAATGTACTGTACTGTATAAGTTCTGTGCGATTTTGATACCATTGCTTCCCTAATAGTTTACCCACTTGAATGTCTACGCTACAATGCAATCCATCTTTATTTATATAGCACTTTAACAACAGCTGTGATCAACCAAGTAATGAGGCTAATTTGTTTTTTTTAGGTGGTGATTTTATTTAATAAGAAAAAAAATATTCCAAGAGAGCTGACCATATACAAAATAGTACTTGTCCCCCTATAATTAATATGTGGTTGGGCCACCTTCAAAAAGAACAAATTAAATCAAGCCTTTCCCGTAACTGCCAATGAGTCTCTTCTCGGCGGCAATATTTTGGGCCAGTCTTGCTTGCAGAATTGTGTGAATTCAACAAGATTGGAGGGTTTTGAAGTGTGATGTCAGAGCATTTCAAATGAATTCACGTCCAGATTAGAAATTGATTTGCTAGCGTGCTTTGGATCATTGTCATGCTGCAGAACTGAAGTGCGCTAAAGGTTGAGGTCACAAACTGATGGTCAAACATTTTTCCTCAGGATTTTTTTTGGGGGGGGGGGGGGGGTAAGAGAGCAGAATTCATGATTCGCTTTGTCAGAGCAAGTGGTCCACGTCCTAAAGATGCAAAGCAGCCCCAGACCATCATACTACTTGCATCATATTTGACTACAGTATTGCCCTGATGTTCTTCTTCTGCAATGCTGAGTTCCATTTACACTCAGATGTAATGACACGCACATTTTCCAAAAACTGCAGTTTTTGTCTCATCAGTCCATAGAATAATCTACCAAATGTTTTGGGAATCATTCAGATGGGTCTTTTTTTTTTTTTTGCAAAACTAAAACTTCTTCTTCTTCCTCTTTTTGGTCAGCGCTGGTTTTTGCTTGAGAAGTCTTGCCATGGTTTTCAATTTTGCCCGGTCTGTTACTTCCTGTTGAGTGATGAACACTGACATTAACTGAGGTGGGGGAGACCTGCAGTTGCTGAGATGTTGTCCAGGGTTCCTTCGTGACCTCCTGGATGAGTCATTGGCGCGCTCTTGGGTAATTTCTGTCGACCGTCTGATCCTGGGGAAGATTCACCACTGTGCCATGCTTTGTCCATTTGTGGATAATTCCTCTCAGCATTGTTCGCCGGAGTCCCTAAGTTTTAGAAATGGCTTTGTAACCATTTTCAGACTGATATATCGCTTACTTTATTTCTCATTTGCTCTTGGATTTTTTTAGTTTGTGGCATTTTGTTGCATCTTTTTGAGACCATTTGGTTAACATTTTGTCAGACAGGATTTATTGATGCAATCTCCTGATTGAACAAGTCTGGAGGCAGTCAGGCTTGGGTGTGGTCATAGAAAATGAAATTGGGTTCTCGCCCAATAAAGCGATTTATTGCAGTTAATACATAATTTATCTACAGGGGCAAGTACTTTTGCACACAAAGCCAGGTAGTTTTGAATATTTGCTTTCTGTAGTAAATAAAATAATTATTTTAAAACTGCATTTTGTGTTTAATTGAGTTACTTTGATGTTAATATTTTCTGGATAATATTTAACATTAAAGTAGGCAAACGATGAGAAAGTTAAAATTTGAGAACAGGACGATTATTTTTAGCGACACTTTAACATCAACAGAAATGCATCACACACATTTTTTGCCATGCAAAAAAAAAGTAGCAGTGATTATTTGAGGAAACAGGGTAACTATTTTTTCATATGTAAACGTTGCAAATGGGTCTCAGAGGAAATGCAGCTGAAGTTGTTACTGTTATAAGACAATTGTAGCTTGGCGCAGAGTAGGTTCTGTGATCCTTGGGTGATGATTTAAACTGACGACAATTGAGGGAAGACCGTGGGAACCAGATGAAATCAGACGAGGCAAACTGAACAGGACGGTCCTTGCACCTAAACATAGTCACAGTATGAAATCTGGAAGAAGGCAGAGATTTGCTTAATGTTGGTAACACTGGTAATAATGGTCTTGTTTTTATGCCAAGACTGTGAACAGAAGGGTTTCTGCAAGCATCTTTAGACTGTAGGACCTGTTCATGACTGAGCCTCGGTGTGCAGGAGAACGTAGAGGACTGGATGACCATGCCAAGAGACAAATACATACAGAAAGACAGAAGGTATATGAGGAAAAAAGGCAGCGCATGCAATGTGGAAAAGGATTATTTCTATGCACGAGTGAAGTTCTAGTCATTGAAATTCTCCACATATAAGGGACAAATCTGAAAAAGAGTAGTAAGAGAAGGGAGTGTAAACAAGTGAGGAACACATATATAGGCATTTTACTGATGTACAGGTATTTCTTTTTAAACAACAACAACATAAAATAGGCTGCTCTGCAAAATTGGACAAAGGCTAGCAAACAACAAGCCACAGTTTGGTCTCAAAATTGTAGTTATCGTTTCCCTCAGAGAGTTGTGACTACTGTTAAAACCATATAAATGTATAATCACCTCAGCAAATTATTGCATTCAACAATTTTTTATCAATAACCACATAGTAAATGTGAATTTTTTTTCCCCAGCATATTAATAACTGAGTGATGGCACATTGTTGGCCCCTGCATTTATCGGTATAATATCCATCCATTATCCAAGCCGCTTACGCACTCGAGGGTCACGGGTGTGCCGGAGTCTCTCAGAGCCTTCGTCAGGCAGTAGGCAAGGGACACCCTGAACTGGTTCCCAGTCAATTGCAGGGCACACGTAGACAAACAACCATTCACACTCACAATCACACCTAGGGACAATTTAGGGTGTTCAATAAACCTACCATGCATGTTTTTGGAATGTGGGAGAAAACCCCAACAGGCTCAGGGGGGGGCATAGAAACCCCACACAGGAAGGCTGGAGCCCAACCCTGGACCTCTCTATTGTAAGGGAGACGTGCGAAACAGATGTCCACTGTTCCACCATATTCAATACAGTCTATTTTCAATAACCAAAATGAAAATAGCAAATCCGTTCGGCATGAAACATGAAGCAGAAACAATATTTGTTTCAGTGGGCTCGATGTGATGTGTTGCACTGGCTCTGGCCCCTGAACTGAATTTGACACCTGTAGTTTCGACAAAGGACAGTTGCAGTCGTATTTACTACTGTCATTTAGGTGTATTTAATAGTTGCTTAAATCTCCTGATGGAGTCTCCAAACACTATGACTAGTGTTCTTGCTGGCATTGGTGTTGATCTTCTTGACGTCCATTTTATTGTTGATCCAGTGCCCCATCTCTGCCTATGTTTTCTCTGTGAAAATGGTCTTGTCTCTAGTTGTGGCAGTGAGTCAAGTGTCGCAGTATAGGTCATATCAGAAGAGCCAAGATCATCCAGTGTCTTCAGAGTTCACTGTGTTCTTTTGTTTAATCCTACGAAGGAGGTCTTCGTGATCCAGTCGATGACCAAGAGGAAGACAAAGTGCATCAGAAGACAATCCTTATTGGTGAACTGGATGAGAAAGGTTTTGAAAGGAGATTGAAAGCCTTATTTGTAGTCTCTGAAGTTGATATAGAGGAAGAGTTCCACTCCAGATCTCTTCGACATGAAGCCTGTCTCTCAAAAGTTGAGGTCCAACCTCTTCAACAACTTCATCTTCTTGAATATAACCTTGCCTGGCCATCTCAGCATAATTAAAACTCTGTCGCTTGCTGGCTCCTAAACAGCAATTTCCCATGGCACAGTGAGCTCTCCTGGAGTCCACCACCATCTCCTTGATCTTCTTGCATCTTCTTCACATTGATGCAAAAGTTGTTATCTTTGCTCCATTCCACCAGATGTTCTACCCCCTCTGTGTGTGTGTGTGTGTGTGTGTATGTCCCAGTTGAGCGGTTGCCGCTAAATTGCATGTTCACCTCCATTTAGAAAATGTTATACAGACCCGAATACAGACGCTCCCCAGGTTACGAACGAGTTACGTTCCAGACGATTGTTCATAAGGTGAATTCGTTCGTAAGTTGCTTCAGTGCTATATTTTGTCTGGAATGTATGTTTAAGGCTTATATTGACATCCATATAACGGGTAGAGAGCTTTTCGTCACGTTCTTCAGGGCTCGAGGTTAGCTGCCCGCTAAACTAGCAGCAGCTTCAGCGGGGAGAGTAGACGACGGTCGTCGACCGGCGCGCCGGACGCCTCCCGCCCGTTCCACCGTCACACGCCCGCCCCACGCCTCTCCCGCGTCCGCCTTGAACGTCGCCTCCGCCGTCCTCCTCCGCCCGTTCGGCACTTTCGGAAAAATGCGCGCAATACAAAATCTAACTCTTTTTTTTTTTTTCGACAGACCCGTGAAAATGTTCG
Source organism: Hippocampus mohnikei (assembly GCA_026261675.1). NCBI lineage: Eukaryota > Metazoa > Chordata > Actinopteri > Syngnathiformes > Syngnathidae > Hippocampus > Hippocampus mohnikei. Next base: position 14,326,985 of record JAKGUB010000284.1, read on the forward strand.
TATGTACCGTTTGTTTGTAACTCGGATGTTCGTAACTCGGGGAGTGTCTGTATACAGCTGGGAATGCATATTTGGTAATAATCGGAAAACATAACATGAGATTTACCTGCATTGCAGTTTGTGCACGGGAAGCAGTTTTTGAGGCCAGTCGGGATATTCATGTAGGTTCCGTTCAGGCACAGCCGGCATGATGTGCTGCCACGTTTGGTGCAGTCGCTCCTAACGTGACTTCCTGAAATATTTTGCACATAACTTGATGGACGACTCATGTAGCTTCCTTCAGCAACAAAGTATTATAGTGATCAATGTCAACTAAACAAGCCTACTCAAATGCATCCTTTTCACATTATTGTCAACAAAAAAAATCAATCAAAATGTTCAGTAAAGGTGACAGTTATACTGCAAGCTTGCTTGGAAAACCCACCAAGAATACTGTACAGACTAGCAAAAGAAAATGGGCTTGACTTTTGTCACTGACATCAGCATAATGTCATGTTCAGAAAGCTTCAGTCAAGAGAAAGTCGCAGTACGAGGCAAAATAGCTGCCCGCTGAGATGAATAAAAACAGGATTTTTTGGGATTTTTCTTCTTAATTCCTATTCTACAAACACAATATTAATCAGAAAGACATGTTTAGACGAGTGAGGACGTATACAACATATTCTTCTCGTGAAAATATTTGACTTGACTTTCCCTTTAAACTGTAAATGAACAGCAAATGCGGATTTTGGGTGCTCGTCTGAGCTCTCGTTATTATTTGAAGTAGAGGTAGTAGCAGCAGTAGTAGTAGTAAATGTTTTCATAATTATTAGCATGAGCAATAGTAGCAGTATTCAGGGGCATCAGACCCGAAGAAAAGTTTCGACACTGACACATTTCAAGCTGCTTCCCCTGAACTATGTGTCTAGCCAGCCAGTTTCTAAATTAAGCAGGATGAGACATGAGAATTGTTCAATTTTGCATGTCACTGGCTTCTAAAACAAAAATTGGACCGCAAATAACCCCCAAGCCTGAGAAGGTCGCATTTGACATTGTACAATTACCAAGAATATCAGTGAATAGTAGAATAATAGCTCACAAAACATGTAACATCAAATTCACTTCATTTTATAAATTCAAAATAACATTCAGCAGTGAGGGTTTACTAATGAAAATTATTAGAAATGTTCCCTCTTAATAAAATTGGAATATTAAATTGACAGCAGCACAGAGTTATTAAACATTTTAGAGGTGTTCTAATAAATCAGCTAATCAATAGCTTATTCTCACAGGGGTCACAGGCTCTCCCATCTCTCTTTGGCCTGTCTTTGCTAGTGACAGCTCTAAAACATTTTTAGATGTCATTGAACAATTTCTAAACCTAAACTTGAATTGTTATCATGCAGCTGCTGAGAATTGAAGCTTTGCAAACATTTCTGACCAGAATAATATACAGTATATGTTTTTGATTTACTATCAAAATTGTCAAAAACCATTATACTTGGTTGCATACTAACTAAAATGGATAAATGGTCTTACCAATTGGACACTTTGGACAACATTGCTTCTCGTCGAGCTGATACTGAGTTTGATGACATTCAAGTGTATGAGCTCTGAAGACATACGTCAGAATGAGCTATGGAAGAGACAACAGTGTTTATTAGAGCGCAGATCAGACACCCAAAATTGCTTTGTTGTTGCTGTTCTAATTTTTTTTTTTACTTTATACTTGTATAGCTTGACTGCTTGACCTTCATTTTGTTTGGATTTCTAATTAAATGAATGAATGAAATAAGAAATGATGGGAGCAGAATTATTCAGTCATCTGAAAACTTTTAAATATGATGTTTTGAACGCTGAATGTTTTGAATTTCAAATGGGAAAAATGGGAATCCGTTACGTCAAAAGTCCCATTGGTACTGTCTGGAGAATGTTGGGTTCAAAATGCAGAATTTGGGCAAAATTGAATTTTTGGAGTGAGAAAAATATGAAGCCACAAAGCATTAATTTTGGAATTGGAATGTGTTCAATCAGCCTGCCATGCATGTTTTGGGGATGTGGGAGGAAACCGGAGCACCTGGAAAAAACCCACGCAGGCACAAACAAAAGTTAACAACAATGGTGGGTAGACCGCAACGAAAAATGTCAACATCTCAAGAACTCATGAGCATCAATTGCATTTTGACGACGACGTCTTATGCAGTTCACAAGTCGACTTCTTGTCTGCTGAGGCATTGCATCCCACTCTTTTTGAAGAGGATCCCTTGGGTTATTCAGGTTCCGGGGTGCAGAGTTTTGAGCCTATTCACGGCGACTCAGCTGATCCCACAGGTTTTCAATGGGATTCGGGTCTGTTGAAAGTGCAGGTCATTGCATTTGAGGTACACCGGTCTCCAAAAGCCGTTCCCTGATATTGCGGACTCGATGAGCTGGAGCACTGGGGTCCATGAAAATGAAATTCGGCCCATGTTGTTCATTTAGGGGCACAATCACTGGATTCATAATGTTATTCAGGTAGTATGGGCTTGTCAGAAAGTGTAGGGCAGTTCTGGACCGACTGGACACACCTGCCCACACAGTAACGCCACCACCACCGAAAGCTCGTCTGGTGACAACAGTGGCTGATGCATAGCGCTCTCATCTCCAACATCACTGGTGGCTATTATTTCTGCTCAACGTGAATGGACTTTCATCAGAGAACAGCACTGAGGCCCACTTGTTGCTCGGCCAGCGTAAATGCTCCCTGGCCCATGCATGACGATGACGCTCGTGCCTGGAGGTGTGGTCAGATACCCTTGCAGGTCGTCTAGCACGCAGACCACGCTGATGTGAGAGGTTTCGAATGGTGCGACGTGACACTTGGGTGCCTCTCGCCTCCCTATATGTGCCTGAAGTTGAGTGGCATTCATTATCGGGTGTCTCAGGGCATTGTTCCCAATGCAGCAGTCATCAGCATGGGATGTGCGCAAAGGGTGTCCACTTCTACTTCTTTCTCTGACTCTTTCGGTCTTTCGGCATCTCTGTTGCAACCTGCTGATGACACTCTGTGACACTCTGACGTCAGTGGCCACTTCCGTCTGAGAAGGTCGCATTTGAAGCATCACAATGGCAAGGTACTGTTGATCCATTGTTCTGTGTCATCTTGGCCTCATGATGTCAAAATGTGAACAGCAGGATGAGGATGACTGTTTGAACACCAGCTCTAATTGAACCAGGACATCTATTGGTCGATTCAAGGATCAAACGTCCGTTGTACATTTTGCCAATGCAATTAAATAAAATCAACAAAATTACACTTACAGCGCAGACCACCACCAGCGGTTTTTGCGTACTGTTGTGAATAATCCGATCAAAATAGTTCATGTGTTTAAATCGATCCTTGGTAAAGGGTAGAGAAGCTTGCTACAATAACAAACATTCAATTGTTTTGTTTGTTTTACCAGTACATGTTGACATGTTAGGTGTTTATTTCCCAACACCATTCTGCTTCAGACGGTTGACACCAGTCAAAAACGCTAATAGCGTTCTGGGATGCAAATCCCAAATTAGACGGATCTGGAAAAAAGAGAAAATATTTTAAAAGTGAATTCCAATCTATTTTAGCACCTCCCAAAAGTGTAAGCAGATAGGCGTCCGAAGAAGAATAATTGAGTGTTAACAGAGTTTATAATGTCAGTCTGAGGTCAGGACAGTCACATATATAATTTCTGCAGATTTCAGACATTTTATTTTGAAAAGTTCCATTTGATCTTATCAAAGTTCCTTGAGTGGTATACTTGGATAGCCTTGTAATAGATAACATTTTCATATTTTCCAGTGAAGGCTTACCTAGCTGCCCACAGCCGTCTGTGCAGTCGTTTTGAAGTTTTTCATTGTTTTGTGTATTTGGCCTTTTTAGCAGACACTATCGCTACGATTCATACGAGGAAAAAAAAAACAGACGTAAAATGAAAATGACTGGCTCATGAAAAAACAGAAAAGTGTACAGTACTTGCTGCTCTTTGACTTTGTGGTTTCCGGTGAGACTTGTTCTGCCAGGCGGCTGAGTCAGAATCAGATTGTCTGACGACTTATTTTCCATTGTAACATCACAGATTTAACAAACAATAGACTGGGTGCGCTTACAAGGATCATATGTGAAATAAAATCACGTTTAAAATACACTTGAAAAGAAGCGGAGGACTTAAAAACAGACAGCAAAAAAAAAAACAATAAGTAAAAGAGGAATAATGTGAGTGTTTGATGGGTTTCCTGAGGCACCTGAAGAGAATTGGACTATAACAGAAGAAACGCTAAAGAAGGTACTGCACAACAAGAATTTGAAATAGAGATGGCTCAGCGCACTGGGAAACCAGGAAGGGGCAAACCGAGGCACGTGGATGTAAAACTACTGAAATTGAAAGATCAAGCAACGATTCTCCCACAAGCCAACCATCTCAAAGGTAAAAGAAGCTCCATTCATGAAAAAAAAATGTTTTGAATTTTAAGTGGTTGCATAAAATAAAATCATCTGGACGCCCCATTTTTTGTAGCAATAGTAGTCTACTGATAAAATAAATTAAATCTGGATTTAGATGATCTTATTTTTGGTGACCATTTGATGAAATAAAACAGAATAAATCCAAGCACTATTATTTTCAGTGCACTGATGACACCCAACGAACACAAAGAATTGCTCAAAATAATAACTGGAAGTACGGTAAGTACTTTTCATTTCACTAAACATCGCTCACATGACAAGAAAATGACACTGACTCATATGAAATAAGGCGTAGAAAAAAAAGTAGTGTGTTTCCGGTAACCCGACCGACCGAGAATTTCTACCTCGAACAAAAACTTTACGGTCGGCATTTTTTTCAAACCTTTTACATTTTTGTGTAATAATAATAATAATACATTTCATTTAATAAGCGCCTTTCAAAACACTCAAGGACGCTTTACAATCAAAACAAGAACAATAAAACCCGTGGAGATGTCCTGGAGGTGAGAGAGAGAGACTCCTCCGGTTGAGTGACCGCTGGCGCGTTTGGCTAGCGCTGCTCAACCCGTATTGTTTTGTATTGTTTTGTGTTTTTTGTTATTGTAAAGTGTCCTTGGGTGTCTTGAAAGGCGCTTATAAATAAAGAGTATTATTATTATTATTATTATTATTAAAACCACAGACAAAATTATAAATAATAAAAGGAAAGATGAATTTAGAGCGTTTACATCGGTGCAAACTCTCGCGATATTCGTCGGCGAGCCCAACGACTTCAATAAAGGTCTCGAAGGATTCCAACCAGCGGGGCCACGGGACAGGCGGCTCACCAGGCAGGGCGAGGAACGGAGGAAGAGGCGAGAGTGGAAGCTCCATCTTCGTTGCCATTGTTGTGTTTAATAAAACGCGGGGGGTCTGGCTCTGTGCTCACTGCCGTTTATTGTCAGTACTGTAGTTACCTTTTCATATGAACACTTTTACGGCCGTGACGTCACGCCGTCGTAAACTGACCCTGTGGCTGTGGTTATAACATGCCACAAATAATAATAATAATACATTTCATTTATAAGCGCCTTTCAAAACACTCAAGGACGCTTTACAATCAAAACAAGAACAATAAAACCACAGACAAAATTATAAATAATAAAAGGAAAGATGAATTTAGGGCGTTCACATCGGTGCAAACTCTGCAATATTCACGTTGAGCGTCTTGGCGTGGTTTGCCCTGTCGTCTGTCAACAACATTGAATCGTGGCGGCGCCACGATCTCCGACAACAGTTTAAACGCGTTTTGTGTGTCGCAGTCGCATGCTCGCACCATAATCTTAAGAAAATAGCATCCAATCGAAAGATTCAGCGAACTATTTGACGAACACCACGGGCCGTCTAGGACGCGGGACGCAGAGGTAACGAGACACCCAGCCGGGGTACCCAACTCTCGCCGCCGCCGGTAGCGGCAGAAGTTTCAATAATAGTAAAAATGTCTCCTTGTTGTATGCTTTATGGGTATTTTATTTACATTTTTGATGGGGGGCAAAAAAAAGATTTAAAAAAAAAAACGTTGTCCGACCTACCGACCCTATGCTGAAATTTCATGTTACCGGAAACACACTACTTATTTTTCTACGCCTAAGTTCTTACATACTTTTAATGATTCCTGCAAGTATAAGTCATAACATGACCGTCACCTCTACGTTCATGATGAAATACAGTAGAACTTATTTTGAATCCATTTGTCCTATGTTGTCAGGTATAGATCTATCCCCCCCACCACTCCTGCCAGCCTCTGCAGTCGGGATTTGTCCCTCCCCTGTCCCCTCCCTCGCTCCTTCGGAAACCCACAACTTGTATGACTCTTAGGAGCAGCAGGGTCACGAAACAAGTAGGGCGCACAACGCCCCGCCCCACGCCATGTTGATATATACAGTACCAACATGGGTGAGAGAGTCAAGCCAGCCACCACTCGCAAAAGTAAAGTCAAGTGAGCCGCCACTGCGATTATCAATACTGTGCATTACGGAAATCTGCTGCCAGCCGACGGCGTTGGCTGTGGCGGTCATGAAGACGGGCGAGTATTGTTTTGAGTTGAGTTTCTTTTGTTGTTGCTTGTCTAACAAAAGTTGTCTTGTTATATGTCTAATAATATTCAAAACAGTCTGATAGTGTACTATGCAATGTGATTAGTGGAAATTAAATCGTATTGCTTGCAATAACTTGTACATATATATACACATACATTGTAACAGCACATGGAGAGGATAAATAACTTTTGATGTATTGATGGAACGGAATAGTTTGTTTTTATTGCGCCTGCTTTTCGGCCTCCCGTACGGATACCACAGTGAAAAAAGAACAGCTGCATCGAAGACGCTTTTGACTGTTTCCTCGTCGACACCAATTACCAGTCATGCCATTAGATATTAATACGACAAACGAATCAATTACACTGCATTACAAAAGCAGTAACTTACATGTTTTTCCAACGAGACACTTTGGCAGAAGATTTTTTCGTTGCCATTACTTTACAGTACTTTCTCTTTCGAGCGTTGCATTCAATAAAAGTGGAAATTTAAACTCCGTCCTCTGAACGTATTGAAACCTTTTGAACCGCGAGGTCCAAGCTGCGAAGTCGGGGAAAAACAGTAAAAGGACACTTACTTGTTTGGCATTATTGTAAACATACATTTATCTTTATTTATTATTATATTATGTCAAATAACACAACGTGATTTGTACTGACTGCATGAAGAAATGTCGTTACCTCCCTGAATGAAGTTATTCGTTGAAATTTATTAAATTCTTTGAGGATATTCCCTCACTAATGTACAGGAAGATCAGTATGAAGAAGGAGGGTTTGCTGGATGTCAGAATGGTTTGTGATGAACCAGAACAAAAAACAGTTTATGGGAATCGGCCATCTTTATTGTTTATATTCGCCTGTAACGCTTTAATAAGATAAGTAAGAAAATCATTATTAGTCTCGCAATGAGGTCGCACCTGAGACCATACGAGTGGTAAGAAATCGACTTTTGTAAATTCATTGAATGCATCAAACTGTAAACAAGAAACGGAAATTACGACACTCCTATTCCGTAAACCAACGTCCACGTACGTATGCAATGACCAACCGGGCTGGATTAGAGGACACACCTCTCCGAAGTCGTCTTCTTGCAGCGTTTCATGTTGAACTATTTTGTTGTTGTTTTTGTCAAAGAATTAGTTTTTATTTTTACATCTTATTTTTAGACAAAGAGTTTGCCTTTTTAACCTCTTGATCTTTAGGTACAAAAATAACTTAATTTTCTGAATAAAAGAGATTTTAAAAACTGTTGGACAGACCAGAAGACAAGGTGAATTTATGAACCAGCGTTTCATCTTGTTAAATGGATTTTTCATTCTAACATGGTAACATGACAGAATTTCTGTCAAATGTTGCCCACTCGGTATCCATTGCAGCCTGGTCATCCTGGAAAGGGCATTTTCCCATCTACAGTGCCTTCTCAATGTTTCTCACTTTTCGCCAGATGTTTTGTTGTTGGTGTTGTTTTTCCTAGCCCTCCTGGGGTTAAGATCAGTGGATGTTGTTAATATATGTCAAAAGTGAGCATGTGAAGCCCTTTGAGACTTTTTGTGATCAAGGTATTTAAATAAATCTGTGTTGTGTTGACTATTCTTTGCAACCTTTTTTGTCTTGTGTACCCCTGAACCTTTTAGTCATATCATGACATCACGCACGTGTTGAAAAATCTCCAAAAGTAGAGAGGAACATAACTGACTGTTCTGATTTGTTTTTGGTTCATTACGAACAGATACATGAAATAGTATAACAAAACTAGAATATTCTAAATCGTTTTGCCATTGAGCAAAATAGTTGGCAGTGTTGTCCATTCACGGAAAATGATTTGAACGCAAACTTCGTCCTCTTCTTTACCTTTGCTTCTTTCCTCATTTGTTGAGTCGGTTTGTAGCAACGTCACTCGAGTGAAGCGCGCCTCAGCAGTCGCTGCTCTCTGCTGTGCGAGCGTAGGCGCGAGCACGTACGCACGCGCAGGGTTTTTGTTTTCAACCAATCAGCGCGACGCAACAGACGTCATGGGTCGGGAAACCGGCACGACGGACAACTGATTAGCCTAGCCAACGCGACTCACGAGGTTTAGGGGCACGTAGTTCTGGTCATCTGTGTGCTTTCCTTTTTTGCCCTAAATATATATATTTTTTACTACAATAACTGTCTTGACAACTGTGTCTTTTGTCGTTCCACTGGGGTTTAGCAAGTTAGTTCAAAGAGAGACATCTCTTTTAGGTTATAATAATAATAATAAATTGTATTTGTGGGCGCCTTTCTAATCACTCAAGGACACTTTAAAACAAGCAGTTAAAAACACAAAAACAATGTTAAAAACAAAATCAAATCAAATAAAACAAAATGGATGGATTTATGGTCAGAGTGAATAAGATGTGTTTTGAGGCTGGATTTGAAATGCGTTAATGAGTGTTACGAAGGTCAGCGGGGAGTGTGTTCCAGAGCTGGGGAGCAGAGCGACTGAAGGCTCTGCTCAGTCGCTCTGCTCCCCATAGTGACGAGGCGGGCGGACAGTGAGGAGGAGAGAGGAGGAAGAACGAAGAGAGCGACAGGTGTGGCAGTGTGGATGAGGTCAGATAGGTATGGAGGGGCAAGATTGTAGATAGCTTTAAAAATAAGGAGCAGGATTTAATATTGAATGCGGTGTTAATGGGGAGCCAGTGTACATGTTGGAGGACAGGTGTAATATGGTTTATGGATGGTGTGAGTGTGATAATGTGATATGGGTGAATATGTTGACAATCAGCATACATCTGAAGAATGTTTGTATATTTTTATGTAATCCTGCAAAACTATGAAACCCCTGAACAGCAATAGGCAGTCGTTGTTTATTCATGTCCGTTGATATAGTTTGCATACAAACCCAAAGCATACATTGCTTTAAGCATCATAACCACATGCTCTTCCAATATGAAAGATAAAGATGTGTTGAATGCACATCTTATGGTTTAGAATCAAACACTGATCGTTGTGTGATAAAGTACAGCTTGAACTAACACATCAAAGCAAATTAAACATTTCATATAAAAAGGCAATAACATACCATACATGTGTAATGCGATCACAGTAAATCATATAACAGTGATGATTTTACTGTATTACAGCTTGACATATTAAAAAAATCAAATTAATAGTGTGCGAATACTATATTACTATCATACTTATTTTGGCTGATACAAAAAGCCAGTGTGACACTAGTAAAGTCGAAAAGGTCCCCATCCTGTTTAGGATATAGGAAGACACTGGAGAACTGACATTGTACAGAGTTAAAAAGCTCGCACTGCCAGCATTGAGATCATTACAAGACACAGAGATTTTCTGTGAGGTTAGACAGTGTGTCGTGTTTTACCTGAAAATTTGTTTAAAACCCTCTCAGGGCAGGTGTTGCAGATTTGCAACAACCAAGTACCTTGACTTTACCTGTTACAAGAACTTAATTTGAGCCTGAGAGGGTTAAAAAAAAAACAGAGGTGCATTTCACGTCACTACCCCAGCTTCAGTAGGATTGCCATCAAACTAAGTGATTCATCTGCAGAGAATATGAGAAGTGAAACAAGGAAGAGGCTAAAGGAGACTTTTGATGCGTTGTTCTTCAAGAGGACCTCAATGGGGTAATGGTCGCTCACCTTGAGTGCCTTAGCAGAAAAGAAAAAATTTCAGAACAAATACAGTATGTTGTGTGAATGGTAGTCTGTTGACGTGTGCCCTGTGGTTGGCTGACAAGTCCAAAGTCAAAAATTGAATTTTAATTGGAGATTCATTGTCTAAATGTAGTTTTGCCCATGATTTAAGATATTCAGATTTGATTTCTTTTTTGATTTGGGATATTAAAAAAAAATTATATAGGGTTGACCTATACAAGTTTGCACAAAACGGATATTACTATGCGTGGTCATTTATAGCTTTGACGTTTCAGGAAAAAATTCCACCTGTTTCCGAACCTAACCCTTCATTCATAAATATGGCAAGATGTATTACAATGTTACATATCATATTGGTCATGTTATTATTTTTATTAGTTAATATAATATGTCCAAGAGGAAAATAATGAGGGCCGATTCAGAATCAGCAATAATCAAAAAATGTTTACTTCCCTGTTGACCAATGTAATCTAGTTTGACTTAGATTTGTATATTTTATTTCAATGTAAGTCAAAAATTCACATTAAATGCAGTCAAAGAAACATGCAGCCAGTTACCTCTTCCTCAGAGAGACGATATTCCGTTTGAAAGTTGAATGGCTTGGCTGAAAAGGGTACAACTGCATTGGCAAGCGTGTCACCATGCACGACAATCCTGATGAAGCGCAAAGGAAATACAAATGAACTCACATAATGACCATCACTGGATTTAAACATGCTAATAAAACTTACTTTCCCTAAAACAGATATGCTCCATAGTCCCCCCGCCCTCTCCCCACCAGGCCCCCCGATTAATTCTATTCAAATGAAACGATTGTTCGATTTTAACTTTTCCATGCTGTCACTTGCTTGTGACTGATTTACCTGTCGTAGGCACAGGAGGTGGTCTCTCGAACGGTGGTGTCCGTCTTTTCTGGCATCAACCAGAACAGATTGTTGTCTCTAAACAAGCGCAATTTCCCGCGACTCCTCTTAGAAAGGTAGGCACAATCAGCATTGAAGTCCCCAAGAAGCATTATATTCTGTATAATGCACAAAAATCATAACTGGAACATAGCATTCACAACTGGACTACAGTAATTCCGAAGCAATGAATAAGGTGCTTCTAACTGTGACATCCAGACAGGGGAACTCCGCGTGCCTGGGTGTCTTTTCATATTCACATGATATACTGAGATGATTTTGTGGTGGGGCTAGGTTAGGTTTACATAAATATTTCAGTATGTCTGTGCTCCACATTTCCAGTATGAAGCGGTAATGCACCGTTTGTCAACAACATTTGAAGGTGACAACAACAAAAAAAAGCTGGACTTTCCCAGCAAGTCTCCAAGCTGCATTTGGAAACAGTTTTTGCCTTCTAACAACTGGTTGCTGCTTATGTTTTTGAGCATTAATGTTTCTTATTGTTTCTGTTTGTGCTCACAGTCACACCTTGGGACCATTTAGAGTCTTCCATTAACCTGCCATGCATATTTTTAGAATATGGGAGGAAACCCGAGTACCCGGAGAAAACCCACGCAGGCAGTTGTATGTGATTATTTACTTCTTATGCATAATTTTGTAATAATTTATCATAATTAACCTATCTAAATAAACTTCCCTCCAGAATTACTGGCACCCCTGGTTAAGATTTGTTCTTTTAGCTTCTATGATGTATGAATGAATGTACGGTAAGATCATTTTAACGTGACTACTAAGGAATGTGTCGTAAAATATGATGGCTGGATGGATAGATAGACAGCTCAAAATGACATTCATTTTACCTCAGTTTTCCACATCCTCCTCACATGTTGCAAAACATCATAAAGTGCATCAAGCTCCTTTGAGACGTTAGCTGGACTGGTGTGTTGCGGAATAAGGACAAACTCCTTGATCGCTGAAGAAACAAGTAGGGAGGTGTAAGAACATGGAAGCTCCTCTGTGCCACATGGATACATTTTTAGGATGATTTTTAGTGTCGGAGACCTGTCTTTGGAGCTTTGAAGCGGACAACAAACGGCTCTCTGGAGAAGGCATCCGCATCTCCTGGCTTTTCGTCAGGGTACTGATACTGGCCCGTGACTGTCACTTTATTAGCCCTGCACACATCCCACTTCTGTGACATTTGGTATATTACACTGAGACGCATAATTGATGTGCTACTTGTATGTGTTGATATGTTGTTTTGCTTACCTGTAGACAAACACATACTGCTCCTGGTATGCTTCAGACCTGCCCAATCTCTCACTCGCCACAGCTTTATACTGATTCTGAAGGTCATACCTGAATATTAATCATACAGAAAGGGACGCGGGTCAACATATTGATCCAAACATCTGTATATGTGTGTGTACACATGTGTGTTTAATCATTTAATCACTTGTTAAGATGCTCAAGTAATTGGGGCAAAGCTTTTTGTCTGTTGTCTCTCACTTCTTGAAGAAGGCACACATCGCACCGGGTGATGATCTGCAAGAGGTCATGAAAGGGTTAGTTGCCTTGGAGTGACACACCGATCAGTATCACAGACATGGATAGCAAGCGCTTTATGTGGAGCATCATTTAAAGGGCCTAAGACTATTACAAAGGGCATATCAGGTGAATGTCAGTCTAAAAGATTGGAAGGCGCCAGACTGTTCAAGGCTTTAAAAGCAAAAGCTCGATTCGGCTTTCACAAACTCGCCTCGCTACAGATTTTTTTTTTCAAAGCTATCCTCTGTTAAAATGTCTATTCGTCATTCCTTTTAATATACTGCTCGTGAGGAGCTTTCCAAGTGAAAGTCAAAGTCAAAATGTGCTTTTCTCTCTCGATTCAGTTCCTCACAGCCCATGTCGCCCACTTGGCTCTTACAATTCTGCCTGTATTCCTTAACATTTGTTTATGTGTGTCAATGCCAAAAGGGAAGTTATTTAACTTGTAGGTATGAGAGTGTTAGTGGGCATAATTGTTTGCCCATGCGTAAGGTCAAATGATTTGGTGCTATCTAGGGTAATATGATTGACGAGCCTCACGGGAAGGTGGTTTGTGTGTGTTGAATCAGTTAAGTAAAAGAAGCGGTAGTTTACGGAACATTTATTCATGGTTGTGTAAATTGATATTCTATACACATGTGCGGGATCCAGTGCACCTGCACTTGGGAGACATGAAAGACCAAACTTGTCAGTTCAGGGTTTGGTGCCTTGCTAAAGGGCATATCATCTGTCCCATTGTGCTTGGTCATTTTGGAAGTTCAAATAAAAAATGAGCCCCTTAACTAGTAAGTTCATCCACAATGCGCAGCAAGTTAAAAAGACGGATTTCTTCAAGCCACGCATGCTTTACCTTAGCATATGTCTGCATGACATCCTGCTTCTTGGCTTTGGATTCCCCAAAATGTTGAAGGTTGAAGGCACAGATTCTGAGATTTGCAGCTGCCTGGATGCCACAAACATCAAGAAAGGGAAGCAGGAGGAGGAAGATGTGCCTCATTGTCATAGCTGTAAGGATCACACACAAAGACGATTTTGTCTGATTAAACATTTTTTGGTTGTGGAGACGCAAATGACAAATACAATGCAGACTATGAGTAGAAGTGAAAGAATACAATACAATACATGCTGATTTATATCGCGCTTTCATAACGTAATAAGAATGCTGTGGACAATCATATAGTACCTGACCCAAGCTTTCTCAAGACGCACACCTTTTATGAAGACGTGTGCAGGCAACATAGAAAAAAAACGCTTCAACTTCTTGAAAATACTCTGAACAATAAGACTGTCAGTCATAATTATTATAGAATAAAGTCATGCTAGAAGATATTTTTAAGAGAATAAAGTTGTAATATTAAGATATATAAAACTGGGATTGCCCTTAGTGTTGCTGTGGTTTCAATTCATTGTCTTTCTCCACACAGTGTGGAACATAAGTTTCCATTAATAGCTTTGAACATACCCTAAACAATTTATTGGGAGATTAATTGATTTTATTCATAAGGATGATTTTTAAATCTATTTTTTTAGTGGCTTCCATAGTTGAAAGTGTATCCCCATTGATGTAAAGTGTGCATTGCTTATATTAACAACATAGTTGCAAACTGAGAGGAGCTAATTTACAAAAGCAGACTTGGTGTTGTCAACTTGGTGATTGGGTTGCTATCTTCACCTCGGAATTTTCCCCAACCCATCTAGCAAGTTAAAAAAAAAAGTTGAACGAAAGAGCATGAGAGAGCTCGTGGAGTTTATATTTTACATACTGTAGAGTGTACATACCAGACAGGTGACAATATGATGAGAGGAGCAATACAATACCTTGGGTGTGTGCTCATTTGTAACTTTGTGTGTTATTTGGCCTTGCGGTTCAGCTTCCAATGTAAAGCACAATACTATGTTGTATCGCTGTTAAAATGACAAAAAGTACACAACGCCATACATGTCATGCAGTCACAGGGCTGGCTGGAATCTTCTTTGTCGTGCTTATCTTTGGGCGCAGCACTTGCGGATATGCAATTGTTAGTCGTCTTAGTCATGGGAAGACAGATATTGAATATGGTGGGCAAGCCACACAACAGGCACAACATTGGGTACCCTTGCATCAGTTAGGATTGCACGACTGTCCGTGTTTTATGTTATGTGTTGTGTTTATTATTTTACTTTATGTTAACTGTTTTGTTGAAGCTGCAGCTGTTGTGAAAGCGCTATATAAATCAGGATGTATTGTATTGTATTGTATAATCCAATAAATCAGTCTCTACAAATATAATGCATAGTTTTAGGTCAATGAAGTATTCATTTAACGTTGCAGATGCAATACTGGAATGGACCATAGATGTCTGATATTTTCCTTCACTATGAACCTGAATTATGAGAATCAAGCGCCTCACAGGATGATATGATGCAGTACAAGGGGTGGACAAAGGCTGTTCATTGTAATATGTGATGCATTGATATAGCATTTTATTCACTAAGATTTGTGAATTAAAGCGTATATATTATTTTGATTTTTATTAGTTTTATTTGTTTTCTCATAAAATAAGGTCTTCCTGGAAACAAAATATTAGTAGCATTTTTCTTATCAATGATCAAATTAACCATTGAGTAAATTATACCTTATTCCGTTTTTTATGTAGTGGTCAATTCATTATGATTTCTTTCAAAATATATAATAAAACGTGATCATTTATCATTAATGAACGACATATTACTGTATTATGCACGTTTAAAAAAAACATCCATCTATGACCTAGTACTATGCTGTTTATTTATAGTCCCCAAATAATAAATAAATAATGGACATTTTAAGTACTGTATCATTTTCTCAACGTGTAAGTGACGGTGGATCTCATTAGACTACAAAAGTGTCCCTCATGAAGGGGCCAGTGAGTGCAGTTTTAATACAAATATTTGAAGGTCATCCAGGCGATGTACAGAAAATGAGGGTGAATTATTTCTGGTGTTTGCAGCTGTCCAGTGACACATTTTATGAGCAAGTGTCATGTGTTTTAAAAAAAAACATTACAGCTCTAGAACGGCCAACCGGCATCCTGCTCTTAAAGAGGATCAACAAAAATCTCGACACCAAATAGAAGATTTTGTTAAGACACAAATTCATGCTTGAACTCAACAGACCATGATTCTTTTGACTGTCTTTATTGCTCCCCTAATCTCCTTAACACACACGGAATCCCAAATTACATATTTTCCTGACCCAATGCGCACGAGAATCCTGCTATGAGAATTTTAAAAACAGCAGCTTACCAGGCTCGGTGGTATTTTTCTGACTGTTTCCTTCTTAGTGAAACATGAAGCCTGCCCTGCTGACTAGTTCCTGTGGGTGGGACTTCCTGCTACTTGCTGGATATACTGTACACATGCCAAAACTGTGCTGCCTGCTAGTTTCTATCAATAGAAGGCGGCTTTCAGTTTTCACTTCACTTTTCCCTTTAATCAAATTCAGTGGGGTAATTCCTCACCAAGTGTTCATGGGGGGGAGCAGTCAAATGCATAAAATCCAATTCTAACATCTTTATTGTTTAAAACAGACATTCAAAAACATGACTCGCTGACTTAATTTCCTCACAGATAGCTGTGCGAAGCCAGGATATAAACTTGAGAGGTGCCAATTCTTGTCTGCACTAGCTAGTCAAAAAGGGGTTTGAGACAGACCCTCCCATGTGCAAAACAAACACACCAGAAAATGAAATGAAGAAACACCTAAGCACCCAATAAAGTTATTCGTTGTCTGATAGTGCTGCTTCTATTTTAATAACATTTGAAGCCATAATAGCGATTGCTTTCTCCCAGGATAAGTTCTTGTTCTGTTCCTTTTTTGAACACATGAAGGATTCTACTTGCAAATAGGTCTGTCATCACTGGATTCTTCCATCTCAAATAAAAGTTCATGTTCACTGGCCTCTTCATCTGCGATGACCAGGTAGATGCACCCAACAGACAGTCTGCTGTCAAATATTCTGGAAGGAAAGACAGAAGAGAGTTATGAAGTACCCAGAGATATTATGCAGCAATTTAAAGATAAATAATTACTACTCTTGTCCAATATAATACTATTATAATACTATTTTTTAAAAGTGTCTAGCAACAAATCTAGTAACATTATGTTGTGTTATTGGAGACCTCTGGCGCGTTTGAAACTCCCTCTAGAGCGGGCAATGTTCAACCCATCCAGAGTGCAAATGAATGGCTCATTTCCATGACGTCATAAAGTTCAGAATGTCTCACTCACAAACACAATTTCCAATATAGACAGGTTACAGCAGATTGACTAGGTTGTTTAATTTCACACTTGTGTGTAACTGCTCATGTTTCTCTAGATTTGAAAGACTGCAGTTCATTGTGCTGTTGCCATTATGTTACATCATGGATCTATGCAAGCCCAGCTCATGATACTACACCCACTGTGTTTTAAAGATGAGTTTATACCTTTAGGATCATGACCAAATGCTTTACTTCTCTAAACTTTAGCCTTTCCATTAGCTTGATAAAGGTTCTTCTTTGTCTCTTCAGTCCATAAAACATTATCCTAGAAAGACTGAGGCGTGTCTTGTGCAAACATTAGATTGTGATGCTGTCACTCGTACTCTCTGCAGGTTGTTACTGATGTCACGAACAGTTGTTTTAGGGTACTGCATTTCTTGACAGCTTTGTGTCATCAACAGCTGCAGTTTTCCTTGATCTACCTGTCCAACGTCTGCTACCTGTGAATTCCTTCTTCTTCGGGACATTCCAAATAGTTGTACAGTACTGGGTATGGACAAAGGTTGCGCAATATGGTCTGATTGATTTTCTCACACCTTCACAATTGCTGGTATTTTCATCCATAGACAGCCCTCTGGTATTCATCTTGGTTATCATTTGAAGTATTAGAAATGTAGTTTTCACAGTTAAAAACCCAAATGTGAAACCCCCACACTTGTGACCCTTCAGGACGGATGGATGGATGAACGTTAAATATCCTGTCCTTGTTGTGTATTCAATGAAATATCGATTGAACATGATTTATAAATTATTGTGCAGTATTCTGTCTGTTCTATTTGTATGCTAGCACTCTATACAAAACTCTCATGGATTTAGTTGTGCAGTACTTGGTAACCACATGTAATACAGTATAATCCTGTATACAGTCTCCATATTGTACTATATCATACTGTACTGTACATCATTATCAATGAAAGCATACTATTTGTTTTTTTTTGTATAAATGATGTATAAATAACGATAAATGATGAATGCGGGCTACCTTATGGGTATGATGGCCACGATGGAGATCAAGCTGGTTAGTATCAGGACAAAGCCAGGAAACCAACTAAAAGTCAATTGGTAAATCTTGGCGTAGAGCAAGTTAGTTCCCGCGCTGGACAATTTCAAAGACAGCTGCAGTGAAATAAGCACTTTACCTGCGAATGAGAGGAATATCCTTGAAATGAAACAATTACTATTTATAAATCAACAATACATTATCATTCAACACTTCACTTGCAAAATCAAATTACACTGGGTAACTTGCAGATAGGCAGAATTATATAAATCAGGGGAATGTTAATTCATTGCATTTCATGAGTACGTGCTCTAGTTGAAAGAAATATGTTCAGTTATGTTGTGGAAAATTCTCCAAAAACAAATTGAAGGCATTTCATACAAACCAAAAAATGACGGGGAGAACATGCAAACTCCAGGCAATAAATTATCAATAACTCACTGTATGAAGAACCATGCACTTGCTGGGACAGTAGAGAACATATCAATGGAACAGGCATCAGGGAGAAGAGTGCCAGAACACGGGCTAGAGAGAAAGTCCGGCTGTTTATAATTGTGGACTAATCATGGTGAAATATTTTTTTTAAACGTGATCCCAGAATAATTTACCAATGAAGAACATGTATGTAGTTGTGGCAAAAGCCATTGGAAGCATCCCGCGGCATTGGAGAGCAGGCCAATAGTGATCAGAGAGCTATCACTGAGCCACCTTGATAAAATCACAGAACTCAGGAAACTCGAGATTGTAATCAGGAAGCCAGACGCATTCCCGTAGCTAACCTGCAGGAGCCACACATATCATAGTTAGAACAAGCACCAATTATTGTGTTGAATCTGACCATTGCCATCAAAATCAGCACATGCCCAATTTTCAAGTGTCTCTAAAAGATCATCCTCACCTAATATGTTGTGCAGGGGGCGGGGGTCAGAGAAAACAAATTTTCCTTTCGGATGTAACGTGAATTTAATGTCGCACGATGTGCTTCCTATTAGCATTTACTAATGAGATTATTAGATGAGATTATTTATTTTTGAGCACAAACATTAACACTGCAAAAACCAGCGGGAAGGAAGTTTCAAATCGACTCACCTGTGTCACGTTCCAGTGAAGAGGCTCCATTAACTGAAATAAGACCAGAATGTTTCTCGTTGAGGAATCTACAGCATTGTAGAGTAGTCCTGACACCCACAGCAGTATTATGTTGATGACTTTGTGTGGATGGTCACATGTGGTGTCGTCGTTGGGTTTCATCAAGGTCTTGTTATCACACAATGCTCCCGCCTGCATGGATTTTGTTTTTATTTCATTGTCGATTATGCGGAACATTTGAATTGCGCAGAAAACCGGATGCAATGTGACTGGTAGAAAACAGGAGATTAATTTTCAGAACTCCATTTTTTTTTAAATGCACAGTAATACCTCTTGTTAGAGGTGGGGGGGGGGGCTCCTGGCACTAGTGTGGCTTTTTTTTTTTGATGGGTTGTTACAATCATCATTCAAACTAATTTGCCAAACACAAATAGTTGACATTAACTGAAACTGAAAGATACAGTATTTGTCAAGCTGTACAGGGTCAACAAGTGAAATTGCCGTCTGATGTCTTTGTGATTATAAAAATCTGCATTTTGGGAAACTTATTTTTAAGTCCAGTGAATGAGCAACAAAACACTTGCCTGTAGGAAGAAGATCACGTAGATCATGCAGGACCCATGGAACAGAACACATATCAGCAAGGTGACAACACCCGGTCTCAGGGTTGTACTGGAGAAATTGTACAAGTGTCCTGCCGTCATACAGCCCACAACACCAGATAGTCCACTGATGAGCTCTGCTCTCATCAATACTTTGGATCTATACTGCCTTGTAGAGCCAAGAGACAGCAGTGTCATGATGCCACTCCAGAACACAGTGGAGCCCCCACACAACGCAGTGATGACCACCTCCACCCACAAGATTTTGACAGGCCAGTCCAGTATCAGCATGAATAGCACCACAAGCCGGGACAGCATTAGGCCCAGCAGTGGGAGCACAATCAGGCTTTTCCTCCAGCCCATGTCCCCGAGCCATGCCAGAAAAAAGCCAGGAAGGATGGGAACCAGTTGACTCAGGACTCTGTAAGTCATGAAGAAGCTGGACACAGAGACCTGCCAGCTGTCCTCCAAACAGGATAGGTTGGTATCCGATTGGCTTGTAGCATTAACGTATCGTTCCTTCATCACCATAGGAAGAACGGTCAAGAAGAACGCATTCCCCAACTGAACACCCGCTGCCACGAGCTGGATGCTCCATAGCAAGTGGTCTCTGTGCATATCTGTGAGTGAATGAGACAAATGTGTGAACTGCACCTTTGTTAACGCCTGCGTAAAGATCCGCCTGTCATGTTCCAACTCTGGCTCCTAGACTGGTGGCGTAGCATATCATGTACCTTTTGTCTACTTAAACACACATTCACATGCCATTAGTAAGCATATAGGATAAACACAAATATTTAATTACATTATATTTGATTTTTTTTTAGGTATCTGTACTTTTTACTGTACTATTTATTTTTCTGATGTTTTTTTACTATACTCGCTACATTTGAAAATGGGTATTTGTACTCCTTTCGTTATGTTTGTTAGTCTTTTCAACATGATGACAAAGTAAAAAAGACAAAGTTTAAAAAAACAAGCACTGCAACATGGAGGACCGTGATATAAGAGGTATTAAGTAGCACGGCCACACATTCGGAGAAGCAAGATATTCCTCATTCATGTCCTGATTTAAGATATTTGATGTTGTTTAACACTCCCTCTTACAGCCATTTAAAACAATTAAATTCTTTTTGAACATGTCGGAATGTGTTATTCCAAGCTGCTCTTGACTGCATATACAGTCACTGCAAAGATGATCAATCATACATATAGATGGGGCAGAGAGGCAGGTATGCCGACAAAACATTGAGCAAAACATTTTCATTGAGAGATGACACTACTTCGGGGAAAGAGAGAATCATGGAGGACTTGGAAACCGTATTTGAGCTCAAGAACGGGTTTGTTGTGTTTGTATCTCAAGTCAATTTCAAAGTAAAATTCCATTAAACTCACCAACAGGTGCAAACGCTCCACGTTTATTGTTTTCAGTTACCTGGAAGATGACCCGAAAATACATGAAGCGCATTTAAATTAAAAAAAAGACCCCTTGCAAAAAAAAAGTGCGTTATCTCACAATCTTTGCGAGGGAACGCATTTTTTTTCTTCTATGTCACCTTCGTGGCTCCGTAGAAAATCATTAAAAAGGAAACAAAGAAAAAATAAACTCTGTTCAGTCATTACAAAAAAAAATCTGCCAAGTATGTAAATGTATTTGCACAACTGTACATTATCTGCAGTTTTAGTTTTGCATAAAGTCTCTTGGAGTAGAGAATTTATCGAGTTGGTAGTCACCACCCTACCCAGAGATGCCACCTTTACAATAAATGTCAAAACATTCTTGAATTTTATTGATGTAACAGATGTAGATACAACTAGGCTGTTTAATAAAAATCAAAGTGGTCTGCGGCCCCCATCCCCCAGCCACTGCCGGTCACAAACCAAATAAAATTTAAAAAAATATGTAATGGCTGTTCAGCAGTCTTTAATTTTGAGATGGGTTAGTGTTGGACTCAAAAACTGTCAGAAAAAACAGTCCAACATCCAAGCTGATGTTCAAGAATGTGATTTTGCTTAAAACTTAAAGAATTTGTCTGCTTTCGTGGAGGATGAAGGAAATTGTCAAGTATAAAGAGCCTGAAATTAGTGTATGTATTTTTTTCCAACATTTCAAAACATGTTCATACTTATCCTTTTCCATGAGTGCAATAAATCAACACTTATTTTTGAATACCGTAAATTCCGGACTATAAGCCGCTACTTTTTTCCCAAACTTTCAATCCTGCGGCTTATACAGTGATGCGGCCAATTTGTTTACTTTTTCTAACGGCCGCCAGGGGCGCTCGAGTAGAAAAGGTAAGATTAAGACGGGTGGAATATATGCGTAGAGGAAGACTGCAACTTCTTGTCTTGTGCATAAATTAAATTAGCGTGAACATACCCTCATCATGGAAAATGCAAAAAGAAAGGCATATGACGCACCGTCTTTCTTTGTAAATATGTTTACATGTTTTAATGTAGGCACATGCGGCTTATATAAAGGTACGGCTTGTGTATGTACAAAATTGGTTTTCCTCTAAAAATGTAGTGGGTGTGGCTTATAATCAGGTGCGCTCTATAGTGCGGAAATTACGGTAATTAGCTTAATTTGACACGTTTGTTCATCTGCACAACAATAAAATCCGCATTTGTGACCCGATAAGTGAATAAACCCAGACATTTTTCTAATGAAAGCCATTTTTATTGGTTGTAGTCAATTAACAGCTACAGATGCTCTAAACGGCATGGAGGGCCTTCCAGCGGGACAGAGGTCCTTTACTGGGGATGTACTTCACCCCACAGCCATCAGGAATGACACGCTTTTCAGCCATCATCTCATCGAAGTCGCAGGCATTGAACTTGGTGAAGCCATATTTCTTGGAGATATGGATCTGAAGAGAGAAGAAAAAGACAGCAATGACCCCAAAATCCTGAAGAATAGCATCTAAAAATTGCTTTGTCTCAGTGGTCCCTTTAAAGAATTCAGCACCTCACAGCTGAGGACATACACAAACCAACGAGTTGCTCTTTGCAGCCTTTGCACACCAGATATGCACTGCAGCATGACCAGTCTTAATAAGCTGCATTATTCTATGATAAACATATAGTACAAGAGACAAGTGTGCTCATGCTACAACTGACTTGAATACAGTGACATCTGTATACCTTCTGGCGGCCGGGGAACTTGAATTTGGCTCTACGCAAGGCTTCAACCACGTGCTCCTTGTTCTGGGCCTTGGTACGCACAGACATGATCACCTGACCAATGTGCACTCGGGCCACGGTGCCCTGTGGCTTCCCAAAAGCACCACGCATTCCTGTCTGGAGCCTAAAAACAGAAAGGGGCCAATTCAGCTTTGGGGGTTATTTGAGATCAACAATACATCAGAATATCACTCACCTGTCAGCTCCAGCGCAGGACAACATTTTGTTGATGCGGATGACGTGGAAAGGATGCAGACGCATGCGGATGTGGAAACCATCCTTACCGCAGGTCTTCACCATGTACTTGTTAGCACAGATACGGGCCGCCTCCAGAGCTGCAAGAACACAGCCCACCCAAGCGGCAGGAAAGATATTGCCTCAACTTAAGGCACAAGCCCTGACTGAGGAAAATCGAAAATCCCCAAAAGCCACAAATCACTCATTAATGATAGTGACATTAACTGTTTTGGGAGGAGGGGGACATTCATAAGGACAATGCTCACTTTTGAGCAAGCCGTCGCTTAAGGGTGTTGATGCTAGCAAACCAGGGCAGTCTCTCCATATCGAGGTTAGTGGTTTCACATTTTTGGCCAGTCAACTCGTTCTGAACTTTGGTGTTCGCATTAGCAACTCAATATATTCTGCATCCAGGTGAGGGAAGAAAGCAAAAAGGCCTGGCCATTTCTCACCTTCCGAGGAGAGCTGCTCGTATTCATCGGAGACCATGTGGCCGCACAGGGGAAACTCATCCACCTTGGCCTTCTTCCTGCCCAAGTCAAAGATCCTGATTTTGGGATCTTAAAGAAAAAAAAAAATATTAATAAAGTGTAGCATTTTGTTGCTGCGGAAATGTTAATTTTTCTACAATACATTTTCTCTGAACATGTCTCAATGATCCCTTAGAGAACTCAGCACCTCACAGCTGAGAACATACACTCACCAAAGATTTTATGTCCGCAGCCTTTGCACACCAGAAATGCACCACAGCAAGTCTAGTCGGCTTAATAAACTGCAGAGTGGGCTATCAGCCCACTATATTCAAGAGCAACCCTGACAATCAATTAAGCCTAAAAAATCTTGAAAAATAATCCAATTGTTAATTTTATTTTTTGACCTGGTCCTCTTCCATGAAAGGCAGTTAATTTAACTACTGTCACTACAGATGTTAGCTTACTACTTTATATAGTCTTTCATGCACTCACTGACAACTTTCAAAATATTCTACAAATCAAATGTGAAAAAATTGATAAGTCATACAACAGATAACCACAAATGAAAACAAATCTGTGGCTTTATCACTACATAACGTTTGTCATCTGACACAATGACATGCAAACATGTGGCCTGTAGTTACACAGAGACTATAACAAATAAAGATGCATTGAGATACAGTGTGTGTGTGTGTATATATATATATATATATATATATATATATATATATATATATAATTTTTAAGCATACTGATGTAACAAAGTAAAGCAGAGATTTTGGGTTTTACAGTTTCCAAAATTGCACCCTTTTTCGATTTGAAAATGGCATTTTATTTCAGTGCGATGTCTACCTGATGTGGATTAATTATTCAGTCCTTCAACCAATAATATTCACTTTTAAAGGAGAAGAAAGTGAACCACTCACCAGGCACACCCCTACAGAATCGGGACTTTGGGTAAGGCTTGTTCTTGCAGTACCGGTAGCTGCGGGGAAGGCATTGGACAAATGGGACCGTCATGGATCAACAATTAAAAGACACATTCAACATGAAAATGTGGTCAAAAGAATTATTTAATACGAAATTAATCTGAACAATTTCCCAAAACCCTTGTACATTGTCATTTGTCTATTTCAGACCAAATCTAGTCTCCGCATACATAAGTACCATTATTCTTTTTGTTCCTGATTGTAAAGTGTCCTTGGGTGTCTTGAAAGGCGCTTATAAATGAAATGTATTATTATTATTATTATTATTATTATTATAAGGAGAGCGAAGCTTTTATTTTTTTCTCAAATACTTTTGCTTGTTGAAAAACAAAAGTTAGACGCTGTTCTAAATTCAGGGCAATCCGTTCATTTTACGTTAGAGCTTTTTCTCAATAAAAGACATAAAATGTCAAGAAAAGTACCACAGTGCACATGCATATTGGTACATTCAAGTAAGCATGGCAGCGCACGCTTCAAACTCCAATAAGCGCCGTATAGTCTCACACCGGTATGTTAGCTTAACGCTAGCTTTGGGCTAGGTGACGCCAGTTTAATCGGTTTCTAATAAAGCAACAGCCACAAAATGATAACGTGATACAAACACAAGAGCCACTGCAGCGAAACAGTTCAAAATCAAGTGAGGATTTTCAGGAAGACGACGATCCAGCAGCATTTAAGACAGAAGGCCCGTGAGCAAGCACAGTCCACATGTTGCAGGGTGGAAGCCGCTGCCATTTTACTGTGCCTGCCTGGCCGTGGCCCTCACACGTAAAAAGAGACAACTTACCAGCGGGCTGGACGACGGCCCATGGTTGCAATCTGGAAATTAACAAACAAATAAATGTTATATGTATGATGTAGGTCGCTATGCTTCGAAAAGCACTGACATTTCTCCAATTTGCTCTTGAGTCAAAGAAAAAGCGACGCGACACGCACTCACCGAATGGAGGAAAGGAAGTTAAATCTACTTCCGGCTCGTCATCTGTTCATGAAAGTTGCAAATATTTTCTTAATTTCACATCCGTAGTCTCTGACACAAAAAACGTAATTCGTTATCTGGACTTGATTCGAACAAGTTTTCGAAAAAAATCTACTGCGCTAAATGTGTTTGAGGTCGATCGTCTTTTTTCAAATGAACTTTGGGATGTGTAGTTTTAACTCAGCAAGTCGTCGTCGTCAGCGAAGTTGATTACTCAATAATGGCGAAATAATTTATATTGTTTTGGTGCATTTAATTTCTTCATTTGTTACACAGGTGGAATTTGAATTCTTTTACATTAATCGAGATGATTTTTCCAAACAAAATTTATAAATACAGTGTATGATTTTGTTCTTGTTTTATGTTGTGTGTTGTGTTTATTATTTTACTTTATGTTAACTGCTTTGTTAAGCGCTTTCTTACAGCTGCCGCTGTTGTGAAAGCGCTATATAAATCAGCATGTATTGTATTGTATTGTATTGTATTCTTATATAGTACAGTACAGTAAATTATAGTACAATACACGAAAGCAGGAGCGATTCTAGGTTTTGAGGTGTTGACAGGTTCTGTGCCAGACCTCATGACGGTTTGGGGGCCCTCACATTTGGCTGCTAAAAACACACAAACACACGCACACGCACACGCACACACGCGCACACTATGCTTGCATTGGTATTGTCCATATACTATTTTTGTTTGTTTATTCAACTTTGGCACCGTTTTATTTTGATTATGATGATAATCTGTATAGAAACTGAATGGACTGAAAATGATAAAAACTTCACTGTATTGTATTAACGTCTTGTAACTTCTTCCGATGTCCCTATTCATCGTAGAGCATGTGTGTCTACAAGATGTCCAGCAAGGGGCAGTATTGTACCATGGAATTGGAGTACTGTTTCTTTTCTTCTTTGTGCTCCACACTGAGAAGTACCGGTAGATTTCATCTTGAACTCTTGTTAATGCAAAACAACAGAAGAAATGGGAGGAATACCAAATCTGAAATGTGCTTTGAAATTACTCTACCAAACACAAAGTTCTATCTCTGAGGATGCATTGATTATGCTTGCCCAGATGTCATACTCTGTTTGCTATTGAATTACCGGTTGTAGCTTTATGGTGCTTCTACACATACCTTTTAATGTTCTGTAGTTTTCTGGTAAACACCAAGTAAATCTGTGTCGGCTGTGGTGGAACACTATTACTGGATCAATGAGTCACAACTCTTATTTTAATCTCCATCATGGGCTGCCACTGAGTGAACTCTGACTGGGATTCCTGTGGAGTCTCATGTGAAGGTCATCTATCAGCTTTGGGACACTGCCATATCTTGTCTAATCCTGTTTTGTCTGAAACTCTCCAGACTTTCCTATGTCTGACGGCAAGGATGACATTCTGAAGCATTCAAGGGAGCAAACACCAAAAGTATAACTTCAGTAAGCGTTTCATTCTGGTGAGCTGCAGTGACGGGGAAACACACAGACACACACTTCTGGGTGTGGCTGATAACACCTCATGTGAAAACGGAAATGGGTGCAGTTCGTGTGATCTTTCCTGGGGTGTTGTTTGCAGGGAACAAGGTAAGCAGAAGGGTCAAGGTCAATTCCGGCTTACAAGAACCAAAGAAAAAAAAATCTGAGCATTCGATGTATTTGTCCAGGAGGTTCTAAGTAGAGGAGGATTGAAATGGTGTACCAGGGCCCCATGCCTGAGGGGCCTTAGGCTTTTGTAACATTTTAAAGATTTATTTCTATTATTTCCATATGTCAGTCAGAAAAAATAATGTCTTAAATATCAAGATAAATTACATTTCACTGTTGAAAGTCTATTAATTAGATTTCTACTATTAAATTAATAGGTTGGCACTACCCTCAACAGCCACCTTGCAAAATACCAGCTACCCTCATTTCATTACTCTATGTGCAATAAAATCTACAAGCATTTTTTTAATTACTTAATTAGAATTTAATACACACTTAAATGTGTCTTATTTGAATCCCAATTTTCAAGAGTTTGTATTCGAATGAATTTCAATTCAATGATTGTTTATTGTCCTGGCTAAAAAGATAAAAAGAATAATAAAAGAAAAAGTAACATGAAATAATATCCCAAATACAAAATAAGCAAGAAATAAAAACAACAGAAATAAACCTTTTTCTCATATTTGGATCAAAATCAAGTTAATGGCATAATTGCCCTCGTTACTAGCTATTACAGTGCTCTGATTTTTTTTTAAAGGGCCTTGCACATTTATTTAACAGGAGCTTTAGTAATTGTAAGTAACCTGTCGGAAGCAAATTATTATTAGTCATTCAGAGGCATTCCTTTTGATATCCGATACTATGAGCTGGAAATTCAAACAATGCAATTCACAAACCATTTAAACATCTTCAGGATAAATTGCAGTGTGTGCGTATTGAGGAGGAGTGGGGGGATTTTAGGATGAAGAGGGGGCCCAGAATTTGGTGCTACAACCCATGTGTGCCTTTTGTGTAAGAACACTAAAAAGATTGAAAACAGCTCAGCTGGAGAGTCCACAAGGGGTCAATTGCCCCATTTCTTTGTAGTGAACAAATACCAAGTTGAGAAAAAAAATATTTGATGACTTCAGGCCTGCAGTCAAAACGAGGTTAGAAGAGAACAGTAGAAACAGATTGTGTGCTTGTAAGACACAACTAACAGTATGTGGGAAAACTATGTTGTTCACTAATACCACGAACATCACAAACATAAACACAGAAAGAATTGTTTTCTATGATTGATGAAATTACTCATAAACAATTATTTTATTTATATTATTCAGGATTAAGTTCCAGATGGTGAGTCATCTACTTGCCTGACTTCCTCTGCATGACCAAGACCATGGGACTATTCAAGCCTTGGTCACCAAGCCCGGAATGTCCCTGTTGGGAGGTCCTGCATAGGCCTGGACCCACCTCATTTTTCCCCGGGTGGTCATGAATTTGCATAAATATATAATTTAGACTGGATGCTTTTCACCAGCTGGAATGGGCTCCAGCTTCCCCCTGACAATGGGACATAAAATGGATGGATGGCAATAGTTCAGTCTGCTCATGATTGAGCTTTAGAGTCAGTGGACAGGGGTTATATCAAGCTAGGATCTGTTTTCATTTCAGCATGATTATTTACACACTGCACAAAGTAGGAGAAAGGTGGATAGACAACTTGAAAGCCCTTTTTGTATTTTGATCCGTGTTTAACCCATGACTCTTGGAGACAATAGGGGAGCTTTTCAACTATCTGGTTTATTTCCCGAGACATGTCCAGGAAACTATGACCCGGCAAATAGCTTTTGTCTTTTGCATACCGTTTTGCAATTCAAGAAGAAGATCTGCTAACTCCTGCAATATATTTGAGTTTTCTGAAAGATCATAGGAAATGTTTCCAAGCGTTCAAAGAGGGATGCCTTAATTTCCTCTGGCGAACGATAGTTTTTGTCTGAGCATTGCCATAAGAGCTCAAGGCCATCTTCTGGGTTGTTCACATGAACTGCTCTGATGTTTTTAGTATGTCAGGATGCATTAAGAATGCTGCTCGGACTGACATATCACTTCGAGGGGTTTGTGATGTTGTAGGCTGACGGTAGGGCCTGCATGAGTTAACATCATTCCACAAGGGTCGATTCGGTTCGTTGAATGCAGGGTCGGCATGACGCTCGTGTAGACGTACTGTAGGGATTGCTTCACTCGGCTGTTTTGGTAAGGGGTTGGATGGTACTAACATGCTGCTCAGTGTCAACCTTGTCTTCCACTTTAGAATCTCGTTCTTGAAAATGCATGTCCACAAATTCTCACGCATGTCTAATTGGAGGAGGTGTTGCCTGGTTTCATGAGATTAGTGGGCTGAAGTATCTCCTCAGCCGCAGCCTCCAAGACCTCAGCTGCAGTGAGCGCTGCTTCAGCTTCCACCCTCTTGCTTTAGAGTCTTGCCTCCATGTGTGCCTTTTCAACTTCCATGTCGATTTGGCGTTCGGCGTACTGGTCTGTGGTTCGGGCGACTTTGGCAGTGACCTGAGCTTGAGCTGCGGCCTGGCTTGCAATTGATCCAGTGGAGCGCCGTGATGCAGATGAGGGGACCTGCGATCTGACTTAAAGTTGCGAGATCTGTGGCGTGGCCCCGGTTTGTGATATCTCACTGAATGGAGCAGTTCTTGGCATACAAAAAATATTTTCACTCTTCTGTCCTCAGTTAGTTCAAAGGACATAACCTGGACAGCAAGCTTAATATCGAAAGAGCTCCAAGAAAAGGACACGTACTTGTTGTAGCCTTTGTCAAGTGCAGGTTAGAACTGTCAATCTTACTGTTTTTTTCTGATTAAAAAAAAAAGCACAAATCAAGACCCAAGTCAGTAAGTAGGTGATTGAAACATGCTGAGTGGAATTTTCTCACACAACTGTGGATCAGGAAGTGTATAGATTGTATTTTTCCATGGAAACCGAAGGTCGACAAAAACAAACAGAATCTTAAGTAAGTGATTTTATGTCATAACATCTTGCCACAGCAAATGCAGAAATAGTTAAAAGAATGGTAAATTGCAGTTCCCTCAGAAATTCAGTGTGAATAAGACTGAGACAGACAGACAGACAGATTGAGAGAAAAAGAGGTAGATGATCATAAACTATGCTGCAATGACATTGACAATGAATTACAAATTATATTCCAGAAATGACAAAGGATGAAATGAACAAAGGACTTTAACCTTGGCTAATCCTTAAGATTAGCGCCCAGATCGTATCAGGGATGCAAATGGACCGGATGCTATTATGATCTTCTGCCAATGCTGTGACATCAAGTTTGTCTTGAATGGGATTTGATGGTTCAAATAAGAATAGGAAATGTCTGAAAGTCTGGCTCCCAGCAACTTGAACTCAAAAGAAAGTGGAGCTAAAATGCCACATGTAATTACACAGGTACTAAATCTCCAGCAGGGTACACTAAATACAATATCCAACATGTGTTTTGTGCCACCATGTGTGTCCATGTCTCCCGCTCTGCAGGTCATGTCTCTGCAGGTCTGTGCTGAGCTCAACTGCTTTAGTCATGAGATCATATGATGTCATCCCCTTCCTGCTGAACCCTTTGTGAGTGCACATAGTGAGACAGAAAGAACAAATGACAAGTTATGGCAATATAGGTTATGCGCGAGGGAGAAAGATGATTTTCACATGTGTATTTTCTCTTGATACCTTTTCTGTTGGAAGGTAATATATATCTTAACACCACATTATTTTTTCTCTGTTTATTAGATAATTCTCTTCAAATAAATGCCCTAGTTATTGTTTGCTTCCAAATATTTTCTATGGATGCCAGTTTTGTTTTAGATATTTTGATTGAGTTTTAAATTTTTTTATTCAGAATTCATCGAGCTGGTTTGGATAGATGTATGTAAAAAAAATAAATAAAATAAAATCGCCTAATGCAGCTTGAATGACTTGTTCCATACCATCTACAACGGAAGGGGACACAAAAGTAAACTAAAATAGTCAATGATAAACAAGTGGCCCATTCAAATGCACGGTTGATTCGCATCAATTTGTACCTTCTTTTATTGAAGATGTTTTATTTAAAAAAAAAAAAAACAAGAAACCATACGTTGAGAAAACATGTTTAGAATAGCTTGGAAACTGCAGCACAGTTGATTGTGAACTAATGCACCAGTTCCTTTCAACAACAAGGACAAGTTGTACACTCACATGCTGCCGACCATGCAGAACAGAAGTCGAGGCTTTGCTTGGGCACTGCCACATACATCTCAAGCATATTATCCAGACTGAGAAGAAACACATAGGAAAGACTGGCTTTCCGAGGCCAATACGCCGCTATCAATCAATTCCATACCGGCCGCTGCTATTTTTTATGGTTAGGCCTTGTCATATTTTCTTCAGTTTATGGTAGTGCATTCTGAAAGTGCATTCCAACCAATAGAAGCTAGTGGGATCAGTAGCACAGTGCCAGTCCATCCAGTGTGGTAAAAGTTAAGGCGGCATATAACAGAGCAGCCACAAAATAAACTGAAACAAAAACAGATGATAGAAACCCTTTGGTGAATGGCAGATATTTAAAACAAAATGTTCGACGTGATTGGGCAATTACTGAGATGTTTGACATTTCGCACTGGGTTTGATACTACATGGATTCTTTGCTGTTGGGGTTGCTTGTATGGATGGACAAACACACACACCAGCGAGTTCATCACATCCAGACATTTTCACTGCATGCTTCTGTTAATCTTGCATGAGGTCATTATTCTTTCCCCTTCATATGAGCTTCCAGTGAATCCAGATGCAAGCCTAGAGATTTGGTGTCACTTTACATCTTATCACACACTCGTATGGCCCGACTAATACACAGGTCGTCTGGAAACACACAACCAGACAGGATGACGCACACAAACTCACAAGCAGCGCTTTAGTCTCGCAGGTGTGCTATGTTTGTTTGAGGCGCAGGTATACCTCTTTGTCATCATGTGCGAGATGATGCACATAAATCACACGCTAACAATTGGTCAGTGATCCACTGGGGTCATGTTGATGTCATTGTGTTATCCTCTAATCTCTCTGTGGGTCGGTATTTACATTTATGACCTGTGCCTTAGTATTCTATGGAAAGGAAATGGATTCATCGTGGAAGACTTTGAGCAAGAACGATAGATTCACAGGAGGCAAGATGGAGGAAGGGGGGGGGGGGAACAAATGAAAGGGAGATCAGTCATTCATAGCTGCTGACTGCATCCCTCCGCCCCCTTAAAAGGGCAAAACTGCTGGAGCTCATCTGGCCATCCGAGTCTTAGTGCACCTCGTCTTCAGTATTCGCTTTGAAGTTAATTTAACGGTGTGTGTTCCTCCCTAGGATCCGGGGACATAACAAAACCATACCGTACTGTCACTCTACAGAAACCAGGACCTCAAAAACATTTTCCACAGTCCAATCTGCATCTCTTGTTTGTTGGCTTTACCCTCCTCCTCAATTGGTCTCTCACGGATCCTCTTCGCGGCTTAGTTCAACAAGAACCGACAGGGGCATGCTGGTCAACAGGGAATTCAATACTGCTTGCTTGGGGAAAGAGCCAAAGACAAGAAAAAATAAGAAGGCACACATACGGGGAGGCGGGGCAGGGGGTGGTGGTGGGGGTTGGTTGAGGCCGGGGGGGTGGCCGAAATGAACGGTGTAAAAGGGGAAGAAAGACAGGCAGCGAGAGGAAGGGAAAGCTTTCCTTAAAAGGCTGTGTTTGTAGATAGAGAAGGGCGTCTCAATGTTTAAATGGACTTGTGAGTGAGCATTCCCAAGCTATTCTGTAATCTATTTGTTAACAGGTGTGTGGGGGGCATCAAGATCAACAAGTTTCAGAAGCAAAACTCGACAAAGACACGCTTACTTAAATGTATGTATGTGTGCATTTTGCTCGGAAAGAGTCTGTGATTGGATTGATGTATTGTGTTGTCACGTCTCCTACTGAGAAAACACACGTGCACCGTGTAGACACAGATGTACACTTGCACAGGTACATCGAAAAAGTAGCGTGTTGAATTTACGTAGTTTTTATTTTGTCAAGTGATTACACAAAATAAAATCATATGCATCCAGATACATTTTTAAATTGTTGTATCTTCTACTTGTATGTGGAGCCAGGTGATTTTATTTCATGCAACTACAGTACTTGATGAAATATAAGGGAGTAAATTCAACATGTTGTTTTCCAGTGTATGCATACGCTTGAACACACACTCATTGCTCTGGATAAATGAACTCCAAACATCAATTCGTCTTGGAAAAGGTCCAGATTTCTGTCCCTCCCAATTTGTCAACCGTCTTGTCCAATCTGTGTGATTTTCTTAATATGGCCAGGGAGTGCAAAGGCACCCATGTAGGAGTCGCTAAAGTAAATGTCCCAATGGTACTGGCCTCTTTTTCCAAACAAGAGTCAAGTGTTTATTTAATCTTTGAAAGGGACCTACATTATGTGGGTTTTTGCTAGTTACTGGAAGACAATGCAGTTTTACCCTGCCCTGTAGCTATATTTAAAGGCATGTTGCTTTTCATTACATGTGTGTATTAAACTTTTTAGCATGGTTTGATGCTACAGGAAAATACATTTTATATGCATGAGGGAATATTTTATTCTTTGTCTTACTGTCTAGTCAAACATTTATCCGAATCCCAAAGTGCTGTTTATTCTTTTTGTGTGTGTGTTTGACATGAGTGGGATTGTGCTGATGCAATGTACCTCTCCCTGTTTTTTCATTTGTGGTGTCGCAGTGCTCTCTGAATGCCAAGTAACCAAGGGAACCAGTGTGAATAGCGACTTCCATTTTTCAGGGATTCACATATAGGAGATGTTTGTGAAGTCAACGTGCCCACATGCCCTATGATCGCTCCATGATATAATCCACCATTCACCAAGTCAGCTGTAATTGACAATTACACCACGCTCATGGACACAAGTGTACCCCATAAATTCTACCCAGCAACAAATAGCCATATAAATGCGATCATTAAAAGGATGTAAATTATCAATGCGAAACCAATATTTTTCCATTAAAAAGAGGTCCGACTCCTGAAACGTAAATAGATGGTGTTTGACTGCAAATGACAATCATCATCCACAGCTCACTCAGATGGATTGCGAACCTCACACATGCTGATATGCACACTGACCACAGTCCTCATTAAGTGGACACAGCACCCAAAGAGGAGATCGGAAGTCCTCGGCTGTTGTGACTCAGCCTGTTGAGACATCAGAGGCTTCAATGTGGTGAGTTACTATGTTCACTGCTCTCTCTGTGTTTTGGGATCTCAACTTCTCATCGTACATGACACAGTGCTTGTGGTAGCAGCTTGAGGAATGTACAGTAAGTGTGGGGCTGAGTATTTTTTCCTTGTGTTTTGGTTTCACGACAGCGGACTGTGGGTCTCTCGCAGCATGATTCTGTTGGCTGTGTTGCATTTGTTTTGCGTTGCTTAGATTCTTTGTGCCGTGTCGTGATTGTGTTTAATAGCATGTCATTTTTTGTTGTTGTAGATTGACAGGTAGAAATGCACTGCATTATACTCACAGGCAGGGGTTATTCAAGGGTCAGAGATTTTGACAACACAATAAAACCATGCTGCTTAATGCATTTTTTCAACGCCCCCCCCTTTGCTTTCAATGAAACCTTACCTCAGAGCTTTACAAGTCACAAATTACTAAGAATTTCTCTTTGTGAGAGTCGTGCAGATACAGTAA
Source organism: Hippocampus mohnikei (assembly GCA_026261675.1). Taxonomy (NCBI): domain Eukaryota; kingdom Metazoa; phylum Chordata; class Actinopteri; order Syngnathiformes; family Syngnathidae; genus Hippocampus; species Hippocampus mohnikei. The sequence goes on from JAKGUB010000284.1 coordinate 14,361,692, forward strand.
AGGCGACTGCAGATGAGGTTTCAAATTCAAATTGCATTTTGTTAAAACAGAAAAGCATATTTTCATCAAGACAAGACATTAAAAGACATTAAAAGACAGAGTTCAAATGTAGGGAAAGGGGCCTTCTGATGAACCTGCAGAGATGCACCTGAGAGTTGCGCTCAAAATTCAGATCGCTGTATATTTTTTGTCAACAGTCCATTGTGTGCATTTTACAGCATTCTGTACTTTTTATTTTTTTTTTTAGAAATTATTGGTCCAAAGTCATTGTTCACAGCTCATGTATTACAACCACTAATGCAGCCATTGATAAGTGTCATATGATTCACATTTTCTGACTAATTAGGAACACCCTCTCGGGCCCTTATTTTGGGTTGGCACTTTCTTCAAAGTTATAAGACTGCTTTGTCATGGCGGAGGCACAAATACCCTCTTTTGAATGATGTGACGGGCTGTGGGTGGTGCACAAAACAGCTGGCCGAGTTGACGCTGTGTCCTAAAAACTTTTACGTGTATGCAGAGTTCCAAATTAAATGTCGATCATCATCTGAATCTTTAAAGATGCATCAACCAAAATATTAAAACGTCCATCGTGTGACTTGATTCATCCATCCACATTGTGATGCTTTTATGACCGAACGATTGAAGTCCAATGTACTTTATTTGTTTCCACTGCTGTTTCTGCACTACTGATTTGCCGGCTTTTAAGTGGCCATAAAGCTCCTTTAAATTTCACAAGTCTAAAAGTGGTCCTCCTTTTAATGAGTAACATTTTTCCACATCTACTCCAGTTGGATAGTACAGGATCAAGGTTTATGTGTGTTGAGTGCCTTTGACTTGGAGGCAAATGGGTGATGAGTTGAGACAGCAAGAAAAATGAATGTGGCATATTTGATTTGCCTCCCCAAAAAAGTGACATCACCCATGTGGAGTTTTTAGAAGTTACATTAGCAGATCAGAAAGTGACATATTTGTAAAAAGCCTGCATACAAGAGTTAATGTATGTTAATGTGTGCGGCAGCTCAGGGAAGGATGCCATTCCACGTCTGACTCATGTACAGCTTCATATATTTGTGCACAACACCCTGAACAAGAGGCAGAATGACAAGAGGCTTCGGACAATTTTAATCAATCACTTCCATCACACTTCCAGTCAAACATTGAACCTCTTTACTTTCCTTAACTGGCAAACAAAGACAAATTATAGGATAAAACGGTTCAGATAATGAATGGATGGATACTTTTTAAAGCTTTTTACAACAATCGCAATTTCTTTCCGCTCTGTTTTGCTTGTTGCGTCCAGTTGATCATAATACATAAAGTTGACCTTATTCACAATCATTAGATCATCTGTTACTTTATCGAGGCTCTTTGCCCTTTGCTGTTCTTGCTTGTCACCTTGTTTTTCTCGCACCAATTTCAATTAGCCGCGAGTCCTATTTCTTCTTCTATTGTTCCTTTATTTTTCGTATTTCTTCTCTCTCTGCCTCTCACAGGTCAGTCTTAGTACTTCGTAAGATGTTTTGCAGTCAGATTGCACTCCCAGAGTAACAAAAGTCACAAACCTACATTGGTTTGTAATGAGTCGACAGGCTAGCAACTATATTTTTTAAGCGTGATCATATACTGCCGTGTATGCACTTGCAACTACCGGTATATATAATTTACAACAGCGCTTGAATAGTACCAAACAGTAGCCTATTTTTGAGAGTATTTCAAGCAGATACTGTTAATGAAAACAATGAACCTCGCCTTGACTGCACCTATATGTATCATGATAAAAGCTTCTCGTGATTTAGATGGATCGTTGCTATTCCTGTCATTGCCATTTCTGGAAAAAGCCGCATCAGTCACAAAAAAATATTATTGCGTGTGAGATCTGCTAATGTAACTTCTAAAAACTCCACATGGGTGATGTCACTGACCGCCTGGCTCACAAGCCCAACAGCAAACATCTGGCTGTAATTAATACAACACACACGGACACACGCCCGCGCGCGCGCGCACACACACACACACACACACACACACACACACACACACACACACACACACACACACACACACACACACACACACTAAACAGGGGTTAGAGTTTATAAGTACAATTTTTCATGGCGTTTCCAGAGAGTCATGACTCCCTTAATCTTAATCTTCTTTTTTGTCCGATTTCTTCACTTTCTTCTCCTTCTCTCCATCCCTTCTCTTCGGTCTTCACTCCTCCTCTGCTTCTGTCCTCCCACCATGATGAATTGTAAGCAGAGCATTCTTGACTTTTGAGCGAACACTCAGCTGGGGGCTCGGGCTCTCACATTATACACACGGGGGGCACACACACTCACAAGCAAAATTATAGAAGTACGTGCGCCGCACGAGGCGATGACATCACACCTTTGACATTCTTTAGGCGGGGTCGTGACGTCAAGAGGCGAGTCGGGGCAGCGAGTGACACCCCCACCGCACCTCTGATGCTTCCACTAGTCCACCAATTAAAGCACTCGCTCTCAGAAGGGAGTACGGCAGCAAAAAGAGCGGAGGGACTACTTTTTTTCCTCTTCTGTTTGCACCAGCCTGTAAACTTTAAAAGTCAATCCCCTTCTGCTGGCAGCTTGCGTGGGAAGGACCCACGGAGGACAGCGGAGACAAGACAGGCTCGCCCCTCAAGAGAGCATGTAAGTTTCTTTTTGAAAGACAATTGTCAAATAAAGTAGGAGATTGTTTATAGGACAGTTGATTTTTTATTATTTTACTTTTTATTTTTTACCAGAGATGGGTTGGGGAATTGGGGAATCGCGCAAGCCTGTTTTCTATCCCGGTTCAGAGTGCATCATGAATTGTTATATAATTGTTATATTTTGGACACAGAACACGGAAACACTTAACATTTTAAAGGCAACCGATGACTGAAAAGTTGGTGATTGTATATGTGTGTGTCTGGAGATCGGAGGGGGGGGGGGGGGGGGTCCGTTATTTATGTGACCATCGCCAATCTAAGATTTTGTGTTTTTGATTCGGGTGGGGGTGGGGGGTAATATTACCATTGTGGCACACTTAATGTGAAATAAGGATAAGCTGCTTCTGACTTATATTCGTTTACTAGTAATTACGGTATTCAATTACGTGTAAGTGAACTGACACTACAGGTTTTATTGTGTAAAATCGACAAAATAAAATTGTTTCTTTTTAGTGTATGCATTAAGTGTATTTTTTGACAGAATAAAGCACACTGTTAACGCCTACCCCCACCCCTCCAACCCTCCGGCACACACTTTTGATCGTGCGTAACTTTTAAGTGCCAATACATAACTTTAATCTCAATTGGGGTTTACCTTCTTTTTCAGTGTCAGATTGCTGTAAAACAAACTCAGCAATAGTGTGTGTCTGGCCTAAAACGTTATAGTGTGTGCCTGGCCTAAAACGTTGAAAGACTGTGGTGGGATCTTTAATATTAATGAAAAGAGCAATATTCATGTGAAGTGCAAAATACTTCTGGTTCCATAATGTGTTTTATAAAGTGTCTCAAGAGACATGGGCAAAGGAGGAATCAATATCGGTAGAACTATGAGTTTTTGGTTCAATTTGCCTTGTTATTTTGTTTATTTCGTCTAGTGTGTGTATATAAATATCCGATTTGAAATTAATGCTGTACTGTATATCAAGATAGATTTTTATGGAATGAAATGGATTTTTGCAGGAAGTTAACCTTGTAATGTTGGATTTTGTTTGTTGATGTTATGTATCCCCAGCAAAATGGCTGTTGCCAATCGTGGCTGGTAATGGAGGTCCAAATGATCGGGCAATGATGATTTACAGGAGCAAATACTAATTTGAGTGTAAAATAGAAGTGTTCTTTCTCTGCCACATGACACATTTAACCAGTGATTCCTGTCACTTTGATTGAATTGCCAGATATTCAAATATTGTATTTTACATGTGTATTTGACATGTACTAGTTAGAGAGCGTTTGTTTCTTCTGCTGGCTGTGTGGCTGACTGGGTGTGGTGGGCTGTGACGACAAGTCGTTGGTATGGCCAACCGGCACTCAACAGCATCACAGGGGAGAGGAAGAAATTTAGGACCAAGGTGAGGCATGTATTTCACCAATGAGGACTTTCATGCATTAACATCACCTGGCCACTTGTACTTTTGGAAACTATTTGAATCCTTTCAAAGGCTGCATTTAAAGCCTTGAAGTTGTCACTGTCACACTGTCCTTTTCTAAGGCTTTTATGTAAAAATCATTGCCTTGATTTTGAACAATTAGTCCACCAGGAAAAAATCAACGAGCAGTGGTTAATACAAAAATATTTTAAAACCTATTACGAGTAGGCCACAGAATCAGCTGATGAGTGCCATTATCATCAGAGCATACTTCCTGATTTATATTATGTTGTGATATTGTTGCATTTTTTAGCAGAGGGTTGATTCATTTATCGACAAAATATACTATTGGGTATTGTGTCTATTAGATTATGCACCTTTAAAATGCATTAATTATGTCATACTGAGAATAGAAATGTTACTGGAAAACACATTGCCTTTCCACTGAGGGTCTTTCGGACACTATTAGATAATAAAAAAAATAAGTGATATCTAAGATTATGATGGATATCATTGTCCCGGTAACCGGCATTTTATTCGTAGTATATAAAAGTGCATCAAGTTAAAAACTTGTTTAGTCTGAAAGGCAGATTGTGTGCAGTACAACAAGTAGTCACTAGAGGGAGACACAGAACATCAAAAGTACGAGCACCGTTTTATCAGTCATCAGGGACGTGGTCGTTTTTGCTATTTCAGGTACTATTGAAACAATAGCTGACAAAAAAGTAAACAACATTTCACCTACTCTGCTTCCTCTTAAGGAGGTCCAGAATAGATCATTTCTGTAAATGGACAACCTTTAATGCATAGAATTACAGTCGTGTTTTGTGCATGTAAGTCAACTAATGAGTGAACATTTTGGAAAATTAAAAAATATTTCAGAACCTCGTTGGGTTAAAGTTTAGGCCCTCTTAAAATTAGTGAATAAATTATATAAGAGAGAGAGATTGATCAATAATTAATTTTATTAGGCTGATATTAAGTATGGGGCTCATAAATGCTTCAATTAGGTTGTTTTAGGGTGTATGGGGGGGCATTCCTCAAATTCTCTATTGACCAGATACACACACCCACGCGCACACAGAGACAAAGGCAAAGCGTTCATGGCTTCAGGCCGCACTGAGTCGACTGGTGCCGAGCTCCTTATTTAGACAAAGAAGCTGCAGTCCCATCTCTCTCTCCGTCTTTACTGCCTTGTTTCTTAGTAAGGAATCCAAAGACTTTAAACTTGTGGTGCTTGTGATATGTTCAAAAAGTCAGGGAGCCATAATCCTATAACAGTATGAAGAGGGTTACTTCTTCAAACATGCAATTATTCACTGTCAGAGCTCGGAAGCATCTTTCCGTGTCTGTTTGCACTCATCTTTCAAGGTCTACATCATGGGTGGCAAACTCCAGTCCTCGAGGAGAACTATCCTGAATGTTTTAGATTTTAATCTTAGTTATCAGGCTCTTGTAGAGCTTCCTAGTGAACTAATGATTTGAATCAGGTGTGTTGCAGCAGGAAGAGATGGTAAACAGGCAGGATGCAGGACAAGTAGCCCTCGAGGACTGGAGTTCGCTGATGCTGTTAATTCATGGCAATGGTGGCCTCACCATTACAGTGGGTGATGGCCCTATGCAGTGATTGATTCCCAACCTGTGTATTGTGGCACATTAGTGTTATTTGTGAGAAGATCAAATGTGCAGTGGAAAATTGTCCCAATTTTTAAAGTCTGAAAAATGAATCATTTGCGAACAGTACAGTAATGTATCTTTGTTTAACTATGTCAGCGATATAAAGTGACAGGCTAAACAACTAAATACAGATGGCATTAGGAATACACACACACACACTCAAAAATATATACAATTTTAGTTCGTGTCAACTTCCCTTCCAAATCAAAGACGAACTTCTTCCTTGAAAATAGCCTTGCTGTTGTTTTTTTTTCTTTTTTTTATCCGTCCAGAAAAGACAACAGAGGGGTGGTTGAATTCTGCCGAGACATTCTCTGACCCCTTCTGCAACATATTTAAAGATAAAACTCCACACAGCATACAAAATGTGCATGACTGGACATCAGAATAAAAGTTGAAAATTAGACATGGGCAAAAACCCTCTAACATTTCAATGGTTTGGGTTACCCACATGGTCCCTACAGGCACCAGTTTACTCCTCAAGTACCACCGTTGGCCTGTTCTAACAATACCTCGTCAATATGATGGGACAGAAAAAGTAAACACTTGCAGTTCTTTATAGAAATAAAAGTGTGACGTATTGATACTTCTCAGTTTACTACTTTGTTAAATCGTGGTTGATAATAATTGTGAAAAATGATTAACATGATCTGTGTCTTCACAGAGATGAATAATATCAATTATTCATAATAAGGCAATTAGTAAAGGGAGCCTGAACAAACAATCATTTCACAATTGTGCATCAAAATGGTTTCCCTTTGCATTGATCAGTCACCAAGAAATCTGTTTCAAAAAGGATGGTGACCCCTGGGTTAGTTCACAGTCACAAATAACAGATAAAAATAGGGGCAATAAAGTGTTCAATCAACCAAACATGTGTTTGCGGAAGAACGAAGTATCCAATGAACCCACACACAGAGAACATGCAGACTGAGAACCTTATAGCTGAGGGAGAGTGCAGACCACTGGTACATTGTGTTGTCTTGGAATGGTGTACTTTGTATCATATTCTTTTTGGATAAATGCAAGTGTTTTTCACATTTTACATGGTGAAGGGATTGGGAATGTCTCTAAAACGTGGAATAAAATAGTTTTCTGATGATTCCATAAGGTTAGTGTCAGGTTAGGTTAAATATCATGACAGTGCGAGCTTCATTTGTAGAGCAATGGCGGTGTTTGACATTCAGTTCTGACAAAAAAAGTGGAATTTTAGGGGGCGGGGCTAAACATTCCGGAAGTGTACCGTGAGCCAATTGCAATCATACATGGATTAAATGACAATCACGTCAAGTAACGCAGTCTTCAAAGTATATTTCACATTTTGTAATACCATAATGTCCAGATTTTCAACAACGTTTATCGTTATTCTGGTTGTGGGAGAGCGGCAACCTGACTTTTCTTGAGAGGCGGGAGGGACAATTGCTATGGGTTAGAAAAAGTCCCCAATGGTCGCCTGAGGCAACTTTTTTTCGCCGGTGCACTTTCGTCCCTAAAAATTAACACCTACTCGTTTTGATTTAATTCCTTTATTTGTGTTATAAGAAGTATTTTGTTGCGTTCCAAACTTTCCGTCTTGATTTGTTTCTGTTAAACAGACGAGGCCGAGTAGCAGAGAAAAGGAAAAGTTGAACAGACTCCACCCAGAAACAAGGCAGCGAACCGAGAGACAGCCAACGCTATAAAAATGAGTGGTTCCCACCCCCGTCTCCACCAGAGCACCGCGCCTGCTCCCAACGCTCTCGCCACGGACAAGGACGCCGAAATGCCCGCCACGGAGAAAGACCTGGCCGAGGACGCGCCGTGGAAGAAGATCCAGCAGAACACATTTACCCGCTGGTGTAACGAGCACCTGAAATGCGTCAACAAGCGAATTGGCAACTTGCAGACGGACCTCAGCGATGGCCTGCGGCTCATCGGTCTGTTGGAGGTGCTGTCCCAGAAGAAGATGTTCCGAAAGTACAACCAGAGGCCCACCTTCCGCCAGATGCAGCTGGAGAACGTGTCCGTGGCCCTGGAGTTCCTGGACAAGGAAAACATTAAGCTGGTGTCCATAGGTGAGTCACGATGCTTTAATCGGACGTCTTTATAGTGCCTTAACATCGCTGAGTACAAAGATGCTAATATGTAAGGCATTGATCGAATCAATATACTCTGTTGCCCAAAAGGTAAGAAACACTTAGTTTTCCGACACAATATTCGAGGTTTGTTCTCATTGACATGTATGACTAATCACTTTTACCAGGTGCAGTGATTAAATTGTGTCGCAATTACCCATTCAGTCTGCGTAAAAGAAGAGCAGACGTTTTATTGCAACCCCATGAGCAACTATCTGGAACTGTTGAAATGCCAGTGCCATCAAGCAGGTTCAGGAGTGCTACACGTGTTAACGTTTGTCAGTGTTTAGTGAAAAAGCAGGCGGTTCCCCGTGTGTGCGTGCGCGCGTGTTGTCTGCATGGGACTACAGTATTGCTTTCTTCCCTCCTTTGTGCACTTGATTTGGGAGGTTTGGGAAGAGGGCCCTGCTTACCGGCGAGCCTGAACAGGGCTCGCCCACCTCTAGTCCAAACTGTGGGTCAGTGTTTCGTTCAGGCAATCTCTGACCGGAGCAGTACTGATCCCGGATGAACCTGCTTGGACATACAGGCCTATTGACTGTGCTACGCTAATGTCACGAAGTGGGATGGGTTTTCCATGGTGTGACAACTTCTGGTCACATCAGGTTGGTTCAAATGGACTTTGCTTGGATGTAGCTTTTTGTATATTGATGGTCTAAGCATCGTAACCGCAGACTGAAATCATGGGGGAAGTCATTATGAGCTGACTTTTGTGACATCTCTGTAAATACTCAAGCGTTGGTGCTGCTGCAATGAAAGAGCACACAAGAGCACTTAATAGGGTTTCGACCTCCATGAAGGCCAAATTATAATAACAGATGGAAATCCATTTCTCCTACCAAGCTTTGCAGCTAATACAGTGCTGTATGAATGAAAGCTGGAACAAGAAACTAATCGGCAGCCATAATGCTGCTATCTTTGGAACACTTGAATTCCCTATAGAAGTTTGACACATGACAGAGTTGTTGACAGTTCTGATAAATTTGAATTAATAAAAAAAATGGCAGCTGTCTTAAACAAGGCTTCGGAATCACAAAAGAAATAAAGCCATTGTTTCTGCTCACAAATTCTGTGGGCATGTCCACTGAATGCGTAAAACTACATCCTGCTGAAAAATGCATGGTGCGGCTAGCAACTTTTATACCTACTACACATCCCTATAATTTGCGCTCTGAAAATGTATTTGTGTAAAGTAGCAACATGACAAAAATGAGTCAAAATGCTTAGTCTCATTGCAATGGCCACGGGGATATCACCAATAGAAATGGACTGTCAACACAACAGCGTCCAAAATTATATTCAGTAGCTAATTGAATATCCTAAAAAGAATCCCTAATTATTATGCCCTTATTGATTAAAATGGCACAGAGTGCTGTGCTGGTGCGCACTGTTGGCAGGCAGGCATAGTCACATGACACACAGCCGATTAACATCACAAAAGCAACGCCTGTGTTACGTCCGTCCTCTTCCCAAACTCTCTTTCAAAGCCACAATTACAATACATAAAACAATGAGCCTACCAAACACGTTTACTTAAGCGGAAATGAATCTGCACAAACCCGCGTCTGATGCCTGTTGCTACTTTTAGCTGGCGAAGGTCTGCTCTGCACACATATAATCAGTGCTATGTGACTTGGTCCTCAGACTGGATATCTTCATTTTGCTCTTGTTCGTCCCCACAGAGTCCTACAGCGGGTGGCACTTGTTTGTCACCTGCGCATGCGTGCTTTGAGCGCTTATAATTGGCGCTGTGTGGCTCAGTCACGCAAATCTAAGATTTTGCTCTTTGTTCGCAACAGCAATTGATTTTAAACTGATTGGTCATTACCTGAGCCCTTAGGTGCTGTGATGTTATTTTCAGTCAACAGCAAGTAGCAGAGATGGATAAAAATGGGTGGATTTTGCTGCCTAAGTCTTACTACACAAACACAATAGTAATCAGAATGTATTTTTTAGATTGGTGGGTGAGTGTATACCAACCATATTGTAATACTTTTTTTTTTTTTTACTTCCACCTTAAGAGCACTTCAAGACAAAGTGGGGACAGACACTCAAGACACAACACCTTTGACAATAAAGTTGTGTTCAATTCAATACAGTTCCATTCCATTTCTGCTGGTGGCAGTAATGAATGTTGTGCCCCACAACAAGCAAAGCATTTCACTCTTGCGGCATTTGATCAATTAACAAATAAAAAAAATGGTATGTGTGGAAGGATACCTTGATGCAATCTGATTCATACAAATGAAATAAGGTAAAATAGGTAGATTAAGATTTGGCGGACGTGGTATTGAATTGTATCTTGTCAGACATCTTCTATATTGTCATTAGGGTCACAGGTCGCAGCTGACTTGACAGAAAGGTAGAGTACACCCTGGGCTGGTTGCCAATCAATTACCGGGGGTATTGTAGGCAAAGAACTACTGGCACTTACGTTCACACCTCTCGAAAATTTCGAGTCTTTTGTTGGCCTTACAACGTATTGATACTTATGACTCAAATTGCTCTTGAATTTCTACTCTGCCTCTGCAGGTGATGCAAATAACAATTTAAGTGGGGTTTCAACTGGAAGCAAAAATCCCACGGAACGCTTGTGGAATAGAAATTTTAGCAGTTGAAAAATGGTGTAATCAGTACATCTCTGGCACAAGCCAACACATTTTTTATTCTCTGGCCCATGCTGCATCCCCTCAGTGTTTTATGAAACACTACAACGCACAAAAATGGGTGAAAATTTAACCTGCGCGGTGTGTTGTTCTTACTAGAGTTAGTCTTCCTAAGTCCAGAGGCAAGGTTTATTATTTTACCTTCCATGTCTTTCTCTGGGAGCATGTCCACGGAACATCCGCAGTGACAAAGACAATAAAAGGGTTGGTGACTTGAGTAGCTGTGAATCAGACACAAGTGACATCTGTGGGGTCGGAGATTGTGGGTGTGGGGGGGGAGGTATTTCTGGCACACTTTGTACTTCCTATATGCTCACAAAATGTTTCCAGCAAGCAGCAGGTGAGACTGCACACTGAGTCACAGCTCTGGGCAGTTGTCGGTCATGGCAGCATATCCTCCATGTAATTTCCTTTTCTAGCACCCCTATAGTGTTTTAATTCTTATTTGCACATTTTTCCTCCCTCAGAAAATTTGAACCTCATGGATCATTGATAGGTCTTTTGGAGGTAGGGGGCGTGATCCCAGCTGACTCACCCTTCTCCAGCTTCTCCTTTTTTGACTCGTCTAATCGGTGGATGAGAGAGCAGCCCACTTTGCTCTTGTGCTTCCTTCTCTTATTGCACAAAGTGGACACACCCTTCCAGCCACCCTCACCACAATTTAGCACAAACTTCCATCGCAACGTATCCTACTACTTGGAGGTCTTTTTTTTTTCCTTTTTTCACCACTGTCCTAATTTTACTCTTGGTGCCTCTTTTACAACTTTTGTTTGTGGTCTCAAAGTGTTGATCATGTAACATGCTGCGGATGAGTCTGGAATACCAACCCACAAACACAAGGAGTGTCCCAAAAAATGTGGAGCCACTATTTTTCGAATTAGAGATTGTTGTTGGCTCTATAGATTTAGACTTTTTGGTGACAATTTATGTTTAACGTGAAATTTATACCTGCACTTAGTGTTTTTACATGATGTTCTCATACGATATACTTTGGATGGTGCGGTGTGTAAATAAATATGGCCTACGTGATCCTCACATGGACATAATCAGTTGATCATTAAGAATTCTGTCAATTGTCAGTTATTGTTGATTAGTTCCACATAATTAAATATTGTTAATCAAGTTTGGAACTAGTTTTCGGGGTTTTAAGGCGAATAACATTATCAGACATTGAGTCGTTGGGGTGCGTCCATGCAGACCTTTCAAACGGCAAGTCTTGCATGAATCAGTTTAATTCTGGCATTAAAGCAGAACATTTGCAACAATGCTTTAAATGGGTGGAGGGGGGATATGTGATACGAAGGATATTTTTGCTACCTTAAAATGATTGTGTATATAGACATAGACTGCCCGCCATAATTCAAATGCATCTATTCTGGGGGGCGTATCCCACAATAAGAAATCATTTTGCCTCAAATACAGTAAATATCAGGAAGAAAATGTCTGCACTTGAGAAAATCAAACAGCACTCACTTTGCAAATCGCATTAACACACACATCTCCACACATCCTCTGTTAGTCTGGCGTGCTACCATTGGATCAGCTTGGTATGTGTGAATGACTCGGAGGTGAAGTTTGATCTGTCAAAGTCCAAGATTCACCTTTCTGGCACACCGTCATTTTTTAGCAAGTATTCTACTGAAGCTCCAACCCACTAGCTATCATCTGCTTGAGACATCCGGTGTACGTCTTCGAAGTGCGTCATCACACTTCTGTTTGAGTCAGCTTGAACATTCCCACTTGGCATCATCCTGCCTGTTGTAAGATAGTTTATCAATTAAACCGTAATCGCCTGCATGCCGTCTTTGCATATTCTCAGTTTCTTGTAAGCAGCATATTTGAATTTCTATTTTAAAAAACCACACTTATTTATATTAAAAAAATAAACAAAAAGAAGTCCTGGTTTGCCCTGAACTACGATTGACGTGACTGAGCCTGCATGTTGGATGTAAACACAAGTGTGGTGTAACTTTGCAACTGGTTGTTCTCTTGCCTGTTGCCTTGGGCTGAGAAGGCAGGTTGAGACACATGCACGTGTGGCAACAGTCGTGTTATTTCATAATGGTGAAATGGAAACAAGGAAATGTAAACAGTATTGCGTATGGACACTAAAAGTCCATGAAATTTGAATTGTCTCGGTACTGTGCCAGGTAGCCGGGTAGGGTGCTGTGAAGATTTTACTCCTTAAGTAGAGTCGAACAGCTGGTGTAGTGTTTTAAAAGAAAGATACAAAGTCAATAAAATAATCCTTTAAGCGTCATATGGGGATATTGAAGCATACCGCTAAAGATGACTCCGGTTGGGAGGAGGAACATTAACAATTCAGTGTTTTGGTAGCAGCCGATTAAGCGCATTGCATTGAGACATACTGTACATGCTGGCAAGATGGAGTACTTCTCATTTCCTTGGCACAATCAAACCATAATGTGAAGACAGTCTGATCACTCTTTTTCTGAAGATCTAGTGTTTCATCCTGTGAGTTAAGTTACTGGATTTCAAAGTTTGTGTAGCTGGTGATTGTATAATAATAATAATAAGCAACAGTTAGCAAATTCATCACACCACTCTTCAGATGGTATCACACCAAGATAAATGTTATATACCAATTGTTATTATATATTGTACAACACTACATATTCTACTTTTTCGTGTGAATATTCTGCTGTAGAAGTACGATGGACCAGCGACTAGCATGTCTGCCTCAGGAATCTGAGGTTCAGGATCCAAATCTTGGCTCTGGCCTTCTTTTGTGGAATTCTCCAGTGTTTGTGGTGGGTATCTCAGTGTGCTCTGGTTTTGTCTCGGCTTAAAACAAACAAGCAAACAAACGTAGTGTTCATTCAGAGTCCATGAGTGTCCTTGCCTTCGGCCCACTCGGCTAGGATAGACTTCAGCTCAACAATTGACCTGAAGAAGTTAGGTGATATAAAAACTGTCTGGATAGATGGTGCATAAGATGAGAGAGGAATGCATTTGCACGTTTTGCTATTCTCGTCCAAATGATCACTTCCTGCCAGCTCCTTATCGTTGGCATAACTTCCTGTCTGCAAAGCCAAGAAGGGGACTCCTCGCGGGGTTTGTGAGCATAAGTAGAATGTGCATTCTCATTCCATTCAGTGGCATTCGGCCTGTTGCATTACATCAGTGTTGGAAACGTGCCCCTACGCCCCACTCCTCCTAATCAAATCGAGCAAGAGACATGAAGCCACAGTTGGAGTCGCAAAGAAATGTGTCTTATGTAATGAATCATATTATATATAATAGAAGATAACCAGGGTGCAATGCTGGAAATGTTCTGTGCTTTTTGAGCTCATCAATGTCCTACAAATGCAAACTTGTGTGCTTGCTCAGTGTTACCAGATGCTTCCATGAAAAACCACCTGATTGAAGCCACATGGTGTTAAAGCCCCTCATTCATCGTTGTATGCGCTGCCTCCTCATCACCCCCAGCCTTAGCTAGTCTGCCCTTGCAGCCCACTTGGCCCAAATCCCTCCATTTTGACCCACTCTGCTTCAACCGTCATTTTCACCGTAGTGTTCCCTCACTTGAGCAAAGCACATCCATGCTTGTGCAAGATTGAACAAACCCAAAAATCCCACACTGCACTTCTACATTTTTTTTTCTTCTTTAGGTCTTCCACCCTCCCCGTCTCACTTCCCCCGATCTTCCCAAAACCCTCCTCCCTCTTTTGTAACCAGAGCCCGTGGAATGGGAGGGCCGCCAAGATCCAGTTGCTTCTGCCCTTTTAAGGCGAAAAAAACCAGGGGGAACGTTTTCCAGTCACAGGGAGAGAGAGGTGAGGGAGAGAAGAGGCAGGGGCAGTGAGTGAGTGCAAATGGCAGAAAGGAAAATGAGGAAGTGTAGTAGATCCACTGTGGCTTGTTTAAGGGAGGGAGGCAAGTGGAGGAGGAAGGGAAGGGCCCGAGAGAGCAGGTCAAAGCGAACTGTGAGGCTGCAAAAAGCATTCATGTTGTAAAGTCAAACATGCTAATGAGACCCTTGAAATTCTTATGTTATTAAACGTAATCCAAAAGCCAATATGAAGATAAAACGCAAAGTTGATCAATTTATTTGGTAGATTGTCTCTTTGTGAAAAAAAACTATTCTGACATAATTGAGCTCTTTTGGTTGTCTTTGGATTGCAAGTTATATGTATCACTAAAAATGAACAAACAATACGTTTGAAGTTTTACACATAGGGCTGGGAAATGTGAGTGATAAATTTCAGATGGGTTAACTGTGCATATTTACTTTGTCAGACACGGCAGAAACGTGTTGGATGGCAACAGCCAATCAGTCGACCTTTTCCTGCTCTGATTTGCTCGTTGAAAGTAAACTGAACATAATACAGTCGAATGTCATTACAATGTATATACCCTGAGGGATGGAATCTGTACATTATCATGGCAGTTTGTGCCAAACATTTCCAATAAAATGGCCACCAACTATGATATATAATACAGTATGGACATTTATAGATGTAATACAGTAGAAACATGGCAATTACAAATACGTGTACACAAGAAAACATTCGGGCAGAAAATGAAAATTGCCGTATCCTGAAGCCGTTTACAATCATATTTTAATTTTAATCTGTTGATCTCAAACTCTGCCGTGATTTTGTTGCCATTATGGATGATTGTCGAAATCATTGACTTTGCCAATTCGTAGTCTCGGCTGAGCCCAGTCTGTGAGACTCCCATTTGAAAGTGAGACAATTTCAGCCTTACCAGCCAGTGAGATATGTTTTACCAGACATGTTTTCTGACCATGCGCTCAGACCGCGCCGCCACACCACTGGAAGTACAGCAATGTACGAGTCAATCGGTAACATTTCTATGTAACATAAGGCAATCCCGCACTGCTCATTTTGTTCATAAACCAGGTCGTGACGGCAGCGGTTAGCTTCACGCGGCTCGCAACAAAGGAGATATGGGGCGTCTGTATTGGAAGTGCGTTCATTGATGATGAATTTGCTGTTCATGCATTGTCATAATTGCCTTTACCTGTATTTGACAGCCACCGTACTTTATCCATATGGAAAGATGGATAAGTCTTCAGTTTTTGAAATTTGTCAACTTTAGTATGCAAATGGCTTCCGACTGCAAGACTGCTTTTTTTTTCCCCCTCTCTCACGGGAGAACAATTTTACAAGCATGTTCTACATACCCATCTGTTTCCGGACAGGCTGCTAAGAATGATTGTTAAATTTTCAATTATCCAGAGTTATTGTTTGGCTCTGGTGGAGGACTCTGCTGAACTGTGTTGTTTTGTTCCATTGGAATTTATAAAATCTACTTAACTTTCATAGGAATTGAAATTGCAACAAAATGTCTGTCTGAATTTGTATGAATAATGGACATGGATGTCCCTCTGCAAATGCTTCAGTACACTGTAAAGTCTTGCTGATGCTCTTGCTGTTCTTTCTCCCGTCCGGTTCTACCATTCCCTCTTGATGTTTGTGATGCTGAGAGCGGGGTCTGTTGGGTCAGAGGTTGCGATGATGTCATGACTGTGACGCTCGAATCGGGGGCTGATGGCTGCACAAACACGCCATCTCGTTGAGTCATGGGAGTTTTTTTTTTTTCTTTGTTGGGGAAGGGCAGTCAGTCTGTCACACTTACACACATGCACAAAGGGGCTATGAATCAGCAGACGGGGATTATGTAGCAGTCTGTGTCCGTATATGGGCTCTGTCTGAGCTGGTGTGGTCTGACAGGAATGCTGGCACATTCCTCGCATGTTTAGTGGGGAAAGAGAAAGGCATGTATCAAACAGCAAGGCAGATTATTGAAGCGTGAACCACTTTGTGTCCTTAAGCAGGAGAAGAATTAAGTGTACGACCCATTGACTGCTTAAAAAGTCCCTCAGATAGTTACTGTGAACACACACACATATATAAAAATAACACTTTTGATTCTGTGTCAATACTTTAATTACCTCAAAGGAAGTTGTTTTCATACATTAGGTGCGTGAGTTTGTGTTCAGCCTCGAATCTCTGCAGCATAGGATGTTGTACATAATCCCGGACACAAGATTGTATGATGGGCAGGTATTCTTCCAACAATGTAGCTATTGAATTTGGAATATAAAAAAAAAATATGCAAAATTAAAGTAGATTTTTAAAACAATTGAAGTATCTCACACTTGTGAATGTTTTAACGGCGTTAATTGCAACAACAGAATAAATTACACCAAACAGTTCAGCCAGTATAGTGTCCCCTCAAAAGAAACATATAGATATTCAGGTCTAACGTCAATATTTTTTGTAGACATTTTTCTAGCACTTCCGAATAGTTCACCAGAGCTGGTGAACGTTGGAGACTGGTCCTCCACTTTCCACTGGAGGATGCCACACAGATACTCAATAAGGTCTAGAGACAGGCTCAGGGCAAAGCAGTTCATCACATTTACCCTTAACCTTCTTTATCAAGGCAGTGGTTGACTTGGAATTGTGTTATGGGGAATTTCCAAGTTGGAATGCTGACCCACAGCCCAATCTCCAAAGAGAAAGTGCGATCATTCTCTACTCCAGTATGTCATAGTATTCATTATGGTTTCCTCACTGCCCTTATAGCTCCTTAGCCCTGGCAGCACTCATGGCTTTGTCCTAGACCGTGACACTCATGCTTGGACCATCAGAGCCAATTAAATTTATCTTGGTCTTATCAGATCACAGGACATGGTTTGAGGTAATAATGTCCTTTTTCTGCAAATTTCAATCAAAATTTTCGCTGTTAAGACACTGAAGGCTTTTGCTCATTGATTTAGTTAGGCGTACACAAAAATTAAACCTTTCTGGTCCTTCTGGTTCTGGTATAGCTTTTTGCACATGGCTCTCCTGCAGGCAGAGAGTCTTCATAGCTTGTTTGGAGGGATAAGCAAGCCAAAAGATTGTCCGAAATTAGTCTGCCTTGCCCGATAAAAAGAACCCTGCTTGCTAAACGTCATCATCAGAGTTTAGTGCGGCAGACAGGTTAGCGATTGTGACACGTCCAAACAACTTCACTTCAAATAAACATTTAATGAGTGTAAATTACTTGGTGACAACAAGCTTGTTCCCCACTGTATGCATTTAACGAGGTCATACATAGTGTTGTTTCTCCATGAGAGAAGGCACACCCGTACCCAACAACTACGCAGCTGTGTGGACTTGCCATTTGTGCCTGCACACGCCTTTAAATAACGATGCAGATGTTATTATATATTGTTTGCCGTCAAATAAATAAAATGTATCAAACAGAGGAATCCCTAATTGTATGGTCATGCTTATATGGGCTATTCACCCCAATTGATGCCATTTTTGTAAATCGTCCTGCACATTGGTATGTATGTCTTGTGTTTTAAGTTAACATTCAATTAGCGTAAATGTCATTGTGCCTGCATTTGCTTATTTTGTGCTAAAAAAAAAAGTATAAAAGTTTCAGTCTGAAAAATTGATATGGCAAAACAATTTCTGAGATGAACCTGAGAAAAATCCGATGCACTCCCCCTTAATGCATTGCTAAAGTACTGGATCGGGACTGTACCAAAGACTTGACTTGGGTGTCAAAAAAGCATGATAGGGACATCGCGAGTGCGGACCCACCCTTCTTTTGACTCACTGGCATTCTTACTGCTTGTTCAGACTTGTGGTGTACTTCAAATACACAAAGCATCCCACATCAGTTATAAGTAGTGGTATCTGTTTGTTTTCATCAACGTTCTTCACCGCAATGGCTGTTTTTCTATTCTATTGCACTTCTTGCTCCATTGGTTTTTCTGTCATCACCTTTTCCCTTCTTCGTAACTACTGCAGAGTGAGTTGACTCTGGGTTTTTATGGTGATCCACAAATTCAGTGTTCCCATGGTGAGGGTGACCAAAGCAGGGCCTTTTTGGCTGACTTGTTCCAAGTCATTGTGTCATTGTGACGAGTGTATTTTTCCACTGACATCTTGTGACATATCACACCCCACTAATGGGCTACTATTTTAATAAAGACAGATTTGTTGGATTACTTGGATGCATGTCTACAGCACTTAATTTACACAGTTTGTCAGAGCTTAAACATACATACTTACAGTATGTAGACTAGCAGTCTTGATTACCATCTGTTGGGATGCGTGCACACACACACACCAGCCCCACCTTTTCCTCAAGGCTTATCCTCAAGTTTGAGATCACCATTCCGATCAACACCATCTTTTGCAACATGTTAGCGCACGCCTCTGACCGTGTTACAAGCTGTATGTGTGTTCATGTCATTTATCTTTTGCCCAACCATTTTCTCCTCCTTTCCTGACTCTTGTCTCAACACACAATATTTGTCAAATGTTGAGAGCAACAGGATTCGGGTTTTGTGTGCTGATATGCCACTGTCAGCGCCTTTGACCGCATGTTAGGGAAGATGTTAAGAGCATGCTGTGCAGTTTGTTTTGTTTTTTCTGGTCATGTTGACAATTGTAGATTTTCGATCTTCTCTCATGTGTCACACAATCTCCTCCCACTCAACATTAACTTTTGTTCTGTAAGGTAGACAACTTGAAAAGGTTGGGAGTGGATAAATCTAATCAAAAGGTTGATCCCCTTTTCACTGTTTTGAATAAGCTCCCCCCACCTTTTTGTTTTTCACGAAGGAAATCCCAAATCACAATTATTTGTTTGTAGAAGGTGTAACTAACTCGGACTGGAACCAGTCATTTAATTACAGAGGTGCTGATTATTTAGTCCAAAGTATTTTGTAACATGAGCAATTCGAAAACACACGCATTCTTCTAGAGCTCCTCCAGGCATTATTCTACGCACTACAGCACTGGGAATTGCGAGAGAGAGAGAGAGATTGTACCATTGTGACATTGATATGGTGCTCAGGCCCCACCATCTCTGGATATTCAATTTAAAAAATGAATCATAGTTGACCATCCGTGATTGAGCGACATCTTATAAGCTGGCTCATTATATAAAAGGACATTTTTTACTTGCCTCTGAAGTTGGAGCTGAGAGGTTTGTAGTTGGTTAACATCGGTGCTAGCAAAACATTTATTGGACCATGTATCCATGCCCAAGTGTTGCTATGCAGAGTATAATCAAGCCTTTTTGCTCGACTTGGACTGAGGCGACTGGTTATGCCACACTTAGTAGTGTGTGTATGCCATACTCAAGATGCTTCTTCGGTGGATCAGAACGTCTACTTCAGACAAGGTTCACATAAAATGATTCTTGTACATGTTGTGCTCCAAATTTCCTCTTGGGTGCTTGTAATTAGTCCTGATTTTTTTTTCTTTTAATCTGTTATGTCAAGCACAAATTTTATCGGTATTGAGGACATGTCTGGCATGTTTATATTGAATTATTGCCCAGCCTTAGTCCTTAATTTTGTTTTTTTGACCAGATTTTCTACTGGCAAATCACGTAAGTTTCCCTTTTATTTTCCGGCACAAACAAAAAAACCCCACACATCTTGAGTTAATAATTCTTTAAGCGCACAAATAGCGAATTTGTACTCAACAATTTTTACAGCCTTTCTCCCAACAACCCTTTTAAATGGTCATATCAAAACTGAATGTTCTCATTAAAGAGTTCAAACGTGAATACTTTAAATCTTTTTTTTGGTTTCGTCTAGACTCCAAAGCCATCGTTGATGGGAATCTGAAGCTCATCCTCGGACTCATCTGGACCTTGATCCTGCACTACTCTATCTCCATGCCAATGTGGGATGAAGAGGAGGAGGCAGATGATGGTAGACAGAAGACCCCCAAGCAGAGGTTGTTGGGCTGGATTCAGAACAAACTCCCTGAGCTTCCCATCACCAACTTCAACCGGGACTGGCAGACTGGCCGGGCTCTGGGGGCCCTGGTCGACAGCTGTGCTCCAGGTGACTTCTTTAAGGCCTGTATAGGTCAAAGGGATGAGAAGGACCACAATGTGAAGTTGCATGCATTATGCAAACCAAATGTATCAAGTTTACCATATAGCTCATTTAATACAAAGCACACTTGACACATCAGGCAAAAACTTGCAGTGAAGATCAGGGTCAGGTCAAGGCAAGTGTTTTGAGTTAAAGCCTTTAATGAGCGAAACAGAAAGGGTGGAGGGAGCTTATTCAGATAAATCATAGTGAGTGGGAGGTGAATAAGAGGATGATGATTTGATGTAGAGATAAAACAAAAAAAAAATTGGATTTTTGGGATATTTGGCATACCACCACAGCCTCAAGTGGCAGAAAAGCCTTTTGTTTCCCTGCAAATATACTCCCAAATACTGCACCATCAGTAAGGCAAATATTGAACATTCTGGAAATTATGAGAATTTGCAGTTCAATACAAACGAAAATAATAGCTGTAGTGGAGCCATATAAATGTTGGCCTTGTGCCCAATTACAGTCATTGCCAGTAGTCAGTTTAACTGGTACCAATGTCATGTTGTTGGCCTAATTTAATTCTATTCATGTTTAATTCCTTAAAACAATAGAAAAACATTCATAGTGTTGCACCTCATATTGCTGCTTGATAATGTATTGAAATGCATTACTTCCCACAGCAAAGCGTTTGCATATAAATACATTCGATGCCGATTTAAACAGTTTGTCGTATTTCCTTTGCTGCATCCCTCAAGTCTGTCTCGAACACTATTTGTATCATCATTGACGCTCCCCCCAGGTCTGTGTCCTGACTGGGACCAGTGGGATCAGACTAAACCTGTGGACAATGCCCGTGAGGCCATGCAGCAAGCTGATGACTGGCTTGGTATACCTCAGGTGAAGTGACGAATTACTCCTACAACATAAATGTGTTTTGACTTGCAAACTATAGTACAAAGAGCCAGGCAATTTATCAACCTATGTCATGTGAACAATTAAACGCTCCTTTGTTCAATTTAGGTGAAATTAGATGCATCCTATTAAGATTTGCCCAAGTGAGGCATTGGAGAGCTGATGACATGGCTGGCTAAACTTTCAAACTTATTTTTATTGCGGAAAAGAAGTTGTGTAAATGTTTGCCACTCAAAGTTCACACAGTGTGTTTTGACTTTATTGAGGTAGAATCATAACTGGACTTTTTGACATTTGTGATTTGTGGTTGCACCCCACGCTGTCAGTCAGCAGTGGGCCAAGAGGATCATTGTGTCCTCATTCTCACGTATTCTGGGCTTATCTAGCTGAACATATTAGTGCAGTTTCAAAATGCTCAAGTGTAGGCATTGCAGTTGCATGTCTTGTGTTGTGCTGACTGGCACAGAGTTGGCAGCAAGCGCAGCATTGCGTGCTCAAACTTGGCTGTGTGGTCGTTGCTGTTTCCGCCCACAGCTATCCTTCGGCTAAGAAGAGCCCTTTGTCTCAGTCTTTGTGGACTGTTTCCAAAAGACAAAGGACATGTGTATTTCGTTGGGTGGATTCAAAATTTTTTTTTTGCGGGGGTCATGTTCGTAAGTTGCAGGTACTCTACAAAGTGCAAATAACTGTAAATGTTTCCAATAGGCATGTGCAGCTGTAGCCTACCTGTTCTCATCAACAAATGCTGACTTAATGACAAGATTGTGTTTTATTTTTAAAATCTTGTTGCCCTCCTAGGTCATAACCCCTGAGGAAATTGTTGACCCCAATGTGGACGAGCATTCCGTCATGACTTACCTGTCCCAGTTCCCGAAGGCCAAACTGAAGCCCGGTGCACCACTGCGACCCAAACTCAACCCCAAGAAAGCTCGTGCTTATGGACCAGGTAAAAAAACAAAAAACATACATACATACATACACACACAACCATCAATATTCCCAAACACAATTGATTACATGAAGAAAGCTAAAGACCGCCTGTCCTCCTGCAGGCATTGAGCCGCTTGGCAATGTTGTAATGAAGAAGGCTCTATTCACTGTGGAGACCATCAGTGCAGGGATGGGAGAAGTACTCGTTTATGTTGAGGACCCCGCAGGACACAGAGAGGAGGTTATTGACGCCTGGTATAATTACTCACATGGAATCATTGCATTTTAAAATACCATTTACTTCTGCTTGCAGGCCAAAGTGACGGCCAACAATGATAAGAATCGCACCTACTCTGTCTTCTATATCCCCAAAGTCACAGGCATTCACAAGGTAAGCTGTATACAGTATTGGTTTATGTGCAATAGGTAATTTATTTTTAATTGGAAAACAGTCAAGGAGGTAGCATCATGTTCAAACGTCTCGAATAAAATATTACAAATATTGCTGTTGGATAATATGGAAGCATCAAGTAAAATGTGTGCACAAATGACACGGGAACAGAATCCAAATGGTAGCTTTTTTTTTTATGTAGTTTTGATAATGTTTGGATGTGGCAAAAACAAACATCAGTCTCCTTTTAAACATGTTATGCTGCCCGCACACAGATTGTTCTGCATTCAGTATCTCTGCAGATTCAGGTTACTTATAACATTGTTTTCTACTACATCAAAATAGTTGTCGGTTCTTCTCTGGTATGATAATTACTGAAACTGAGAGGGCTGTAGACTGAAAACATTTGGGTTGGACAGCAAAAGATGAACGTGAGACAAGAGATCAGCATTTGAGCTTTTATTTCCTGGTGTCCAACGTAGAACGTTTTGTTTGAACACATGCAGTTTTTCATATGATGCAAGTATTCGAATTTGTGAACCAGAAGAATTGAAAGAAGTCTTGATGTTCTTTTCTGATGACCAAATTATGAAATGTCTGCTCAATGTCCGCTATCACAGCTACCCGCTGTCTTGGGAAACGCACAAGACGGAGTGTGCTGCTGTTCTGATCTAGACCATTAAGTAGTTTTCTTCTGTTGTCTGTGACGTTTTCTAGGTGACGGTGTTGTTTGCAGGCCAACACATTTCCAAGAGTCCCTTTGAGGTAGAGATTGGCATGGCTCAGGGAGATTCCAGCAAGGCAACGGCCCAGGGGCCTGGCTTGGAGCCCACGGGCAACATTGCTAACAAGAGCACCTACTTTGACACCTACACAGCAGGTAATTAACATGGGCCAAGTATCAGGTGAAAGGGTGCCTTTTGGTTTCCCTCGTTTGTCTTCCTCATAGCACTCCTGTTGCCCAGGTGCTGGCATTGGTGAGGTGGAGGTTGTGATCATGGACCCTGCAGGGAAGAAGAACACTGTTACTTGCAATATAGAGGACAAGGGCAACAGCAGCTACCGCTGCACCTACAAACCCACACAGGAGGGCCTACACACCATCTATGTCACCTTTGCTGGTGGTCAGATCAGCAAGAGTCCCTTCACAGTGGACATTGGGGAAGGTAAGATCCCCAAAGAGAATCTTGACAACCCCGGTAGCGCCTGTTTTTACTGCTATCCTATTGTCATTGTTACTGAAGCATCTTTTAGTGAGTATGTTTGTCGTCAGTTTTCTTATTGTTTTTAACGCTTTGCTGTCTCCTCCTGCCTCTGTGTCGGATCCTCCCTGGCCTCCTCTGATAGAGGCCTGGTGGCATCTGTCTACTCTCAGGAGCTGCCTCTTCCTTCTGCTGTTATTTCCTGTTTCCTGGGATCTCGCTTGGGTACCCAAATGTGTCTGTGTTTGTGCTTTTGTGTTGTATAGCTATCTTTGCAAGTGGCATAGTTTGACCCCATCTTAAAGGACTTTTTCGTGAGAACTCTCCTTTGCAAAAGATGACTTCACACAATAGTTTGAAGTTTTTTTTTATATGAAAGTTGTTTTAAGTGTTGAAGCAACTTGAATATCATGCAGGGCTACAAATGGATTGCACCATGGAAAGTCCTCACTATGATAGCGGTATGCAATCGTTTTTAATGATAACATGCATGGTTGCATGAATGTTTGAGCTGTACGCCCATGGATTTGACAGATTTGTAAAAATGCATGTCTTTTCATGATGCCATCTGTGGACTTGCATGTATGCCATCTGCCTATAAGCGCTTTCTGTTTGTAACCTCATGGGGAAGAATTCCACACCTCTGCGAGGAAATTCTCTTCTCCCCTCATGCTGCTTTGCAACAGACTTTTTGTCTTGTCAGTAGCTTTTTCTCCATTAAACAGTTTGAATCCTATTTGTTCCAGCTCAGTAACAGTCTGTCAGCAGATTACATAACGACATTAGTCACCGTTGTGTGCCCTCCAGCCTCGAATCCCTTTCAATTACTTTTTCAACTGACAATGCATATTTGACAAATGGGTGTCTGGGTCAAAAATGTCCTCAGTCTTTGATGAATTACACTGAAAAGTGACATTAGCTTGTAAATTCTAGTTTGGAATTATTCTGAATGATAATGGAGTTGTAATGAGAGCTACCATGTTGGGTTCATGCAGAAAGAAAAGGTATAAATAACTGGTATTTTTATACCGTTTCACTTTTTTGACTGTGCAAAAACAATGTAGTGTCATGCGCAATAGTACTTTTTTTTCCACTCCGAACAAATTTAGGAATAGGCATTTTAGACAGTTTATTGTGTTTTCCCACTCGAAGGCCATCATATTTTCCATGATCATATAGCCAGCCTCTCTTCCTGTGGCATTTTCCCTTATCTCTTGAAAGCCATCTACTGTGACGGGCACTATATTGCTCATTAACAGACGATATCAATGATGCCGTTTCCTGTGTGCTGGCAAAGGCCCACTTCCTCTACATGTTAACTCATTTTGGATAGCAGAGGAGGGATGTGGACGGCAGAGGGAGAGAAGGCACCATTCAAAAGTAGCAAATACTTTTCAGTAGAATGAATTGTGATAAAAATACTATTGAGGCTCAAAAGTTTTTGATTTTGCTTTATTGCCCCCCACCCCCCAAACAGAATTTTAGGGCAATCAAAGATGAACTTGAAGCACTTTTGCAATGCACCATTGTCACCAGAGCTTCAAATATTCAGCAATTTTCTCTCTCCCCAACAAAGCAAGAACCATCTTGGATAACCAAGGTATCTAGAGCACGACAAGAGAGCAAGCTCAGATCAGTTAGTCCAATCGATGCTTGATGCTTTTCAGTGTTCCACCAGCCATGATTTACTCAATTAGATCAACAAATTCCAAAGGATATATGAAACAAGATATCATGGTACAGTATCTTGAAAGCCAGATTGGGAGGTACATGGGTCTTGCCAACAAAAACTAATTTACTCGGGTGTGTCCAATGCAACACTGGCACTTGCTGTTTTAGTGAATGTATTTCCCCGTCAAAGCATAGCCGAGCTGTGGTGGTCAAATTTAATCTATAGATGTACTATTGAGTTGATACTTTATCTGATATACAGTGATGCCACACATCTCACATACACCACATGTGCCTTCTTGACCTGATTTGTTGTCCTAGATTGTTCGTACACAGAGAGCAATCTCTTTAATGTGTGTGTCTGCCTACCTGTGTGTATGTATTTCAACAGCATGCAACCCCAGCCTATGCAAAGCGAAGGGTCGTGGTCTGCAGCCTAAGGGCTTAAGGGTAAAGGAGACCGCAGACTTCAAAGTTTACACGAAAGGAGCTGGCACTGGAGAGCTTAAAGTCACCATCAAGGGGCCCAGTGAGTTTTTGAAAATCCATTTATCAGTTTATAGTGTTGGCTTTTTTTTTTTTTACTTATGTGGCTACTTGTTGACAGAGGGCCTTGAAGAACCTTGCAAAAGGAAAGATTTGGGAGATGGTGTGTATGGATTTGAATATTATCCCACCGCACCTGGCACATACAGCATCACCATCACCTGGGGAGGACAGCACATCCCTCGCAGGTATACACTAAAACACATGCTATGCTGTTATTGTATTGTGGAGATGTTCAGGTACATGTAAAAATCATTTAAATATTTATGTTCATTATTTTTGTCAGACATTTCCGAAAGTGAAACTTTATATATATTCATTGCACATTTCTATAGATGTATTGCTAATACTTTTGATTATGTCCTACAGACAATACAAACTTAAAACATATCGAAGAAAAGTTGAATATTCATGCGACCAAGCAAAAAAAATGTTTTGAGGCATGAATGTATTTTTCAGAAGCCTGGCTTTTCTTCATGAAATTTACGATTGCAATGTACTAAATAATTTTTGGGGACACTAACTTTTAAATTGTCATTATCTGTAAAATAAAATAATCTACAAAAAAAAATAAAAGCTATAAATGTTTCACTCTTTGTAAGAAATCTCTCCAAATTAAGTTTACACGTCTGGAAATGACTAACAAATAATATTCAACATTTTCACAATGCCGTTTTTTTGAGATGTAACACTATTGGCTCTCTTTAGTCCCATTGAAGTCAAAGTTGGTCCTGAGGCAGGCCAGCAGCAGGTGAGGGCCTGGGGTCCAGGCCTCGAGGGCGGCGTGATTGGCAAATCTGCTGACTTCGTAGTGGAGGCTGTTGGAGACAACGTTGGCACTTTGGGTATGAGCTGTGTAAGAAATGCATTAAATGTTTACTGTTGCTTTTCTAAGCTTGCGTTGCTTTCTTCAGGTTTCTCTGTGGAAGGTCCATCTCAGGCCAAGATTGAATGTGATGACAAGGGCGACGGTTCTTGTGATGTGCGCT
The DNA here is from genome assembly GCA_026261675.1 of Hippocampus mohnikei. Taxonomy (NCBI): domain Eukaryota; kingdom Metazoa; phylum Chordata; class Actinopteri; order Syngnathiformes; family Syngnathidae; genus Hippocampus; species Hippocampus mohnikei. Next base: position 14,388,732 of record JAKGUB010000284.1, read on the forward strand.
ACTGGCCTACTGAGCCCGGCGAGTATGCAGTACATGTGCTCTGCAACAGTGAGGACATTCAGCACTCCCCCTTCATGGCTGAGATTGTCAACCCCCCTGGCAAAGACTTCTACCCCAACAAGGTAAGCCTTCCCTTTGAAGACACAAACTATCATGGTGTTTATAAAGCAACACATTAAATGTTGGCGTAAGCTTTTACAGAGAACTGTAATTCCCTTCATAGTTATAATATTCTTCCTCACAAATTAATGTGTTGTGGGTGACACCCCCCCCAGGTTAAGGCATATGGTCCAGGTCTTCAAAGCAGTGGTTTGGCTGTTGGCAAGCCCACTGAGTTTACGGTAGATGCCAAGCAAGGTGGAAAAGCTCCTCTGAAGATTGTTGCTCAGGTAAAGTTGTCGTATACCAAAATGTCTATTTTCTTAAACACTGCGTGAAAACTCTGGGGACTACTGTTAACCACTTGAATGCGGATTACTTCCACATAAAGGACAAGTTGAACCATTGACAAGCCTGTCACTGGTCAAATTTACCTCCAACCTGCCCCCTTACGTGCAAAATAGTGCACTAGGTTTTAAGATAGGCAGAGATATGCTGTTGCTCTAAATGTTTTATTTCACTGAAGCATAGCCTATTACACTTGGGTTGTTCTTAACTCGCAGGATGGGGAAGGCACTCCTCTGGATGTGCATGTTAAAGACAACGGCAATGGCACGTACACATGTACTTATACACCCCGCAGACCTTTAAAACACACAGTCATGGTCTCCTGGGGAGGAGTCAACATCCCTGACAGCCCTTTTAGGGTATGTATTCTCTGATGGGTCATCAAAGTTTACCACAAATTTTCTTCAAATTACATTTTGTCACAGAGTGATCTCTTTTTGCGTTGGATCACAGATGAATGTTGGGGCGGGATGCCATCCAAACAAGGTGAAGGTGTCAGGACCTGGAGTGGCCAAGACCGGTCTCAAGGCCTTTGAGCCAACATATTTTACAGTTGACTGCACTGAGGCTGGCCAAGGTAAAGATGGTATAAGATGTTTACTTCGACAAGACGAATATCAAAACAATTTGTAACACGGCAAAAGTTGAAACGCGACATTGTTTTTGTTCACTGACCTTTGAATCCATACATCTGGTGTATGGGGTTATGTTTTCACTGGTAATTTCACTAAAACTGTTATTACTGCAATTTCTGTAAGAAAGCGCCTCATTTTAGACCATTTAATTATTAGTTGTGCAAACAGATGCCAACTTGTTTTTACAGTGTGCCATGATTTTACTTTTCTGTCAAAAGGTGACATCAGCATCGGAATTAAATGCGCTCCTGGCATTGTGGGGCATGCCGAAGCTGACATCGACTTTGATATTATTAGGAATGACAACGATACATTCACTGTCAAATACACTCCACCTGGGGCTGGCAGCTACACCATCATGGTTCTGTTTGCTGACCAAGTGAGTTGCATTTTTACATTAAGTTTTCATTCAATCAGGGAAGTTGCATTGACACGGTCTATCTGTGAGAAGTTTCAAGTCGATCTTCCTGTTTGAACTTTTCAGGCCATTCCAATGACACCTATCAGAATAAAGGTGGATCCTGCCCATGATGCCAGTAAAGTGAAGGCAGATGGCCCAGGACTAAGCCGCAGCGGTAAGATAAGAAAACCTTTATTAGTCTCGCAATGGAGAAATTAAGGGTACCATTGTATTAAAATTTTTGCTCACCTATTTATAAATTACTGTGCATGACACATTTGTTACATTTTGTAGGTGTTGAATTAAACAAGCCCACTCATTTCACCGTGACCACAAAAGGAGCGGGAAAAGCAAACCTCGATTGCAGCTTTGTCGGGCCCATCAAAGGAGAAGCAGTCAAGGACTTTGAAATCATTAACAACCATGACAACACACAGACTGTGAAATACACCCCTGTGCAGCAGGTAAGACCCTAGTATGGTGAACTGATCAGAATGTTAACTAAACAGAAGATTGATTCACAAGTTGACCGCAACAGCAAAGAAGGGAAATATGTATTTTTTGCCCTCACAGTTTAAAGCTTATCAAGTGGCTGAAGTCCTTGTCTGCATTGGTTGAAAATACAGAAAAACAAAAATTAAAGAATAACAGGACACTTGACATGGACTTAGAACACACCAGTTGAAGTCATTCAGTTTTTGAGGGGACTGTTCTCCTGCACAGGTTTAATACACTGACATCTAGGTGCAAAACTGCAGGTTGGCTTCTTGTTGAGCCCAAAGTCAAAGTTTGAATTGGATTTTCACACCGAAGGCAGCACTTAATCACCAAGCTACTGAATTACACAATTAGTGTGTGGATGTGCCGCATGCAGGAGATGCATTTTCCAAACACAATACTCTTGGCAAAACATATTCGTATACATATTAAACATGTATAGTAGCTATTAAGTTTTCTAACGAAATAAGTGCAAGTGATCGTATCAATACCTGCTCTATAATGTTAGAACTTGGTTTTCTTTCAGCTTGCCCCATTAGAGTTGGTCACAGCGCGTCAGTTTTCCATCTAAGCCTAACTTCTTTGTCCTCTTTTGCAACACTAACTTGCCCTCATGTCTTTCCTCACTATATCAATTAACATTCTTCCTGGCAGCTCCATCCTCTTCCTCCTCCTACCAATATGCTCACTCTCCTGAACCATGGAAGTCTGGTCTCTCATGCATGTCACCTTGGCCTGGCAAATCCTATCCAGCTTGGTCATTCCTAAAAAGAATCTAATATTCAGCTCTGCCACTCATTCCTGCCTGATAGGATCAGTTTATCCACCACCTTTCCACAATCACTGTTGACCCGAAGTAACTTCCTCCACCCTCGCTATCTCACCAACACAATGGAGTTAATTTGCAAAACCTTGTCATTGGCATTGACGTGGACCGTTACACCTTGAATCTCCATTCCTTCCTGACATCAGGGTCCATTGGGGCTTGCTGTGACCTATGGTGGAGATCATATACCCAAGAGCCCATTTAATGTTGCCGTGGCGCCCTCACTGGACCTCAGCAAGATCAACGTCACGGGACTGGGGGACAGTATGTGCTTATCAGTCCTGTTTTAAACCATAGTTACAGTTCAATGTTGCTTCACCATGCTGTGCCTCTTTGTCATTCCAAACTGGTGTTCAAGCAGAGATAAATTTGTGTATATACATACTGCATCCTGATCACCTTGCCCACTTTTCCCCATCTTAAATGTTTTTCCAACTCTACATCACTGTGCTTATTTGTTTCTTGTAGAGATGTCTGTTGGCAAAGACCAGGAGGTGGTTGTGAAATCAAAGGGTGCTGGAGGTCAAGGCAAAGTGGCAGCCAAAGTGACAGCACCTTCAGGAAAGCCTGTTGCTAGCAAGGTAAGGTACATTATTGAGGACATGCTGATCTTTAAACAGTGTTGCGTACAAATACAAATGTTGACACATCAAACGATCTTCTCAGGTTGAGCCTGGGCTCAGTCCAGAAACCAGTCAGGTCAAGTTCATCCCAAGGGAAGCAGGGCCATACCAAGTTGAACTGACTTATGATGGAGTCCAGATCCCTGGCTCCCCTTTCACGCCCATCGCTTATCCAGCCACAGACCCCTCCAAAGTAATTCTGACGGATATATGTGCACAGGTTTAATAAATTATAGATACACGGACCTTAATTGTTAATGCATGTAATCATCTTTCCCGTCAGGTGCGCTGTTCAGGCCCAGGCTTGGAGCGTGCCAAGGTTGGGGAAACAGGGGAGTTCATTGTGGACTGCACCAATGCCGGCCCAGCTGAACTGACCATAGAGATAATTTCTGATGGCGGGACAGAGGCTGAAGTTCATATCCAGGATAACGGGGATGGCACGTACACAATCACCTACATTCCCCTCTATCCTGGCTCATACACTCTGACCATTCGCTACGGTGGCCAGGATGTGCCCAACTTCCCAGCTCGGCTCACTGTGGAGCCAGCAATCGATGCCAGTGGAGTCCGTGTGTTTGGACCAGGAGTGGAAGGCAAAGGTGAAACATGGGATATTGCAAGGGTGTACCCCTAGATATGTTTTTAACCTACAAAGTAAACTTTGCTACCACGGGTTTCACTTCCAAATATACTATTCAGTAGTGACTGCTTGAAAAACGTCTTAGTATTTGGTTTGTCCCGACAGCCACAGATTTTCTTCTTTCTGCGGTACAAATAAGAAGCAAGGAAAAAAATCAATTTCCTCTCCAATGATGTAATGATCTGACCAAACGTTTTTTCGCCCAAGGCCCTTTTTGATGTATCTGTAGTAACCACTAACGACCATCCTGGAGATTGGCATGCTGTGTCATTTGTTTGAGGTTGGAATGAATGACGAGCAAATAGGCATGCATCGTGATTTCTTCAGAACTCTTATAGCTCTAATTACTGACATCCCAATTGATGTACGTCAAGCAGCAGATTTACATCTTGATGAGGTGGCGGTCACAGATGAATGACATGTATTGACTTCAGTGGCTTCATCAAACCTTATAACACAGGTTATCTAAATGATGCAGTGGGCTATCAACAGGGCATGAAGACATTACATTTGGGCTTGTTGAAATGTATAAAATATTACACAAATTCATTTTTTTCCTTTTCTTTCTTTTTCTAGGAATTTTCAGAGAGGCCACCACTGATTTCACAGTGGATGCTCGAGCTCTTACCCTTTCTGGAGGTGACCACATCAAAACTGTAATTAGCAACCCATCGGGCAGCCATACTGATAGCCTGATCACCGACCTTGGAGATGGGATTTATAACGTAGAGTACACGCCCTATGAGGAGGGTTAGTAGAAACATATAATCTTCCCAGTTTAGAGTCGGGTGTGTTGTCATTTCAGGTACACAGGCTTAAAGATGTTGCCTGTGTATGCTTTAGGCCCACACAATGTGGAGGTCTGCTATGATGGCACACCAGTGCCAAAAAGCCCATTCCGTGTTGCCGTTACTGAAGGGTGTGATCCGGCCAGAGTACGTGTGCATGGTCCTGGCCTGAAAAGCGGCACGACGAACAAGCCAAACAAGTTCACAGTGGAGACACGGTAAATGGGACCTTAATTGAAAGACTAATCAACAGTTTCACTGCACAGTTAAGTGAGAGCGTTCCTGTTTTATATTTATCTTTTTTACAGAGGAGCAGGCACTGGCGGGCTTGGTTTGGCGATGGAAGGTCCTTCAGAGGCCAAAATGTCCTGCACTGATAACAAGGATGGTAGTTGCAGTGTTGAGTATATCCCCTATGAGCCGGGCACATACAACCTCAACGTAACCTATGGAGGACAGCCCATCAATGGTACTAAACTTATCGGGGGGAGACTATGACTCGATACTTCTGTCGTAGGGGGTGTTTTTGTAGAATGCTGTTTCAGTTGCCATCGATTCATCAGTGTTTAACATACATTACTCAATAAAAGTTAAGGGAATAGCGCTTTCGCGTGTAAATTTCAGGATAATCCTAAAAAGCACTGCCATTTACACATGAACTTTTGCTTTTTCTTAAAAAAAAAAAGTTCATTATCACCCATCCCTAAAAGTTGACATCCTTAGAAATGTATTGTACGGTCAACGACCTTTATGGTTTTTGCCATTCACCTCCCTGTTGGAGAACAAGCTGTACATACAACAGTTGGACACAAGATAGTCATGTTTATTCAAAAAGCTAAATATGCCAAGCTTTTTGTGAGTACTGCATTTTAGACAATAGGGAGGAATGTGTATGCTACATTTTTGACTTGTCTAAACCTTCTGATTTAATGTATTTGTAGGCAGTCCTTTCTCAGTGCCAGTCATTGACACAGTCGACGGTTCAAAGGTGAAATGCCAAGGTCCAGGCCTTGGCGGCAATGTCAGGGCCAATATTCCGCAGGCCTTTACAGTGGATGCTACCAAAGCTGGAGTGGCCCCACTGCAGGTTCGCGTGCAGGGACCCAAAGGTGTGTGTGGCTTGGTTTCATGGATCGCAATTATGATAAAAAAATAAAAAAAAGCTGATGTTTAATAACATTTAATGTGATATTTTTCAAAAATGACTTGATACTTAACCCCGACTGGGATTGAAAATGGTTTGTTTGCGCGTACTAGGTGTGGTGGAGCCTGCCGAAATTGTGGATAATGGTGACCAAACTCACACAGTCAACTATGTTCCCACTAGAGAGGGACCATATTCCATTAATGTCTTGTACGCTGATGAGGAAATCCCACGCAGGTACCACCGTTAGACTGTAACCATAGTAGTCTTCTATGGCACTAAACTAAATTACCTTTTTCAGCCCCTATAAGGTCAAGGTGCTTCCAACCCATGATGCCAGTAAAGTGAGAGCTAGTGGGCCGGGTCTGAACACCACGGGGGTGCCTGCTTCTCTTCCTGTGGAGTTTACCATTGATGCCAAAGATGCAGGGGAAGGACTGCTGGCAGTGCAAATCACAGTGAGCGTGTTCACATGCAAGACTTACTTTAGTTGAACAAAATGGGAATCGCTGTTGAGTAACTGTATGTGCAGGACCCAGAAGGAAAGCCAAAGAAGGCGAACATCCGTGATAACCACGACGGAACATACCTAGTGTCCTATGTTCCGGACATGACTGGCAGATATACAATCTTGATAAAGTACGGAGGAGACGAAATCCCATATTCACCATATCGCATCCGGGCCCTGCCCACAGGAGATGCCAGCAAATGTACCGTCACAGGTATGCAATGAACATCCGCCGTAGGTTTTCTCTTGTACTTGTTGGTTTGGACATGAAAGTACATTTGCTTGGATTAAATCCTTCGGCCAGTTTAAAAAATAATGGATTATGACTTAAAGGTCAGGTGTGAAGTAAACTTGGCCAACCATCTTTTGCGTCATACCTGGGACTAAACAGCATGAGATCACATAGAAAAGGAGTTCCGGCTGTAATAAAGCTGACTTGGATCGCTGATTCCTGCTATGCTGTATTTTCGTCATTTGTGACATTGGTGGGAATAGAGCCACAGCCGTTGGCTTGAATTATGGGAAAGTTTGACCTGTGCTAAACTTGAGCCCATAAATATCTAATTCTCAGCAGGGTTTACGTAAAACCCAATTCTGCTGCTGCTTCTTTTATGACAACTCTTCATGCATTTATGTTGCATTTCTGTTGCTGTTACACTGCTCCTTGGCCCATTCCCTGCTATACACACACACACACACACGCACACGCACACCTCCTTGCCTCCCACAGCACTTACCACTTTTTGTTTGTTTTTGTTTTTTTCGTTATTTGAATTTTAAGAGCACACATTTGCCACAATCACCCCACCCCTGACTATCTTGTGTGTGTCACTTTTGTCTTTTGCACATCCTGCTTGTCACCGTTCCCACTATCAGTCTCAATCGGAGGTCACGGTTTAGGTAAGCCAATAGAGCAATTTTGTACTGTAGAGGAACTCAATGTCTTTTAGCATGGAAACAACACTTAAAACCTGGGCTCTAATTCTCTCTTTTTACACCATCTACATTTCCACCCTATATTTTATTGTGCATATCTCAGCATTTCATGTGTGCATTTTGCTCACATGCTTATATGGAAACACTAATACTAACTCAAAACAAATTAAGGTTGGCATGCTGAATGACACCTCGGCTAATCAAGCTTCCAGTCTTACATAGAAATATTATAACATTACAAATGTTGGGCAAATAGTTTCTGGATTTAACATGACTAGATTTCATCTTTGACCTATTCTCTTGGTGATAAAATGTGCATGCCAAATAACTACTGTAAGTGTGCAATAGTATGTCATCTACCTGACTATTCTTCAAACCCACAGGTGCCGGTGTTGGCCCAACCATTCAGATTGGGGAACAGACTGTCATCACTGTGGATGCTAAGGCAGCCGGGAAAGGCAAGGTGACCTGCACCGTGTGCACGCCCGAGGGTGCCGAGCTGGACGTAGACGTAGTGGAAAACGAGGACGGCACATTCGACATCTTTTACACGGCACCACAGCCTGGCGAGTATGTCATCTGTGTCCGTTTTGGAGGAGAGCACATTCCCAACAGTCCATTCCAAGTCACGGTGAGTGTATTATTAGGATGTACTGTACATCAGCCCCCTAAGTCGTTTGTAAGCTTTTAGGCCCACAATTTGATGATTTAAAAAAACAAAAGTCAAATCATGGTTCATTCAACATCAGCCGCTGGACATTCCTGGCATATGAAAATAGAATATCCGTAATCATCAATTTTGTAAGATTTAAATGTGTTTGCATTGAAATGAAAAACAAATGGCATGTCACTTCTCATAGAGATTTGGTATGGAACCACACTCCTTATAAATTAGATCACATAGAGCAAAAACTCTGGTTTGCAAGTGAGAAGAGAGCATTGGACACAGCTTGCTGACTTTTAGAACTGGGCTCTGGCCAAAATGGCAAATACACTCTCAGGAACATTTGTTCCAGTAACGTGGTGTATTTGAGGGACAAGGCAAAGAACATAATGAGGGTGCTTAAGGCAAGCATCTTTAAGAGATGTGCCCCTGGTATGAGTTTCTCCCCACAGAAATATCATCATTGGATCCAGGTGGTGTCACATTGTTTGACTTCCCGACAAACCTTTCTATCCCCCCCCCCCCTACGTCCCCCCAGGCGCTGGAGGGAGCTCCATCAGACCAGCTCATGCAGCAGTGCCAAATGCCCCAGTACTACGCTCAACAGCCCTGGGTACCTCAATACTCTGTCCCAAACTCTTCAGAATTTATTTTTTAAACAAATGGGTCATACCTCTTATTTCCGTTGTCTCTAACCATACTTCTTTCCTCTTCTGTGTATCATCAAACGTGTCCAGCATCAGTGTGTGCCGTCTCATTGCAGGTGTCTCACCTCTGACAGGCCTTTCTTTCTCCTCTTCCGCAGTGTTCCGCCATTTCATTAACAGGACTCCTAACATGGACAATGCAACAGAGTTTCTCAGTAACAAAGAGACACTGGTCAACACTTAGTTCACTGTCAATTGCTGGACTGTTTCAACTAAGAACTGTAGCACTCAGGATCTAAGTCCCAACGGTTGAAATGAACCACTGTTGCCCAGTGCTCTTTGACTCTTTACTGAAGGGACAAATTATCTGCGTTGACAGTCTTCCATGTGGACGTGTCTTCTGAGTTACTTGATGCTAAACTCCTTTGACCTTCCAGTGTTTTAGTCCTCATTTCATTCTCAGTTTACGTTGGTGTCATCGTTATCATCATCATCATTCCAATGATCAACATTTTCAATCATTTCATCTCAATGTTCATTCCATTTAGTTTGTTTGGAGTATTTTTTTTTTTATCTTGCACTTTGTGGCGATAAAGTGTGAAATATCCATGCCATCTTCATACACAGAGTGTTAGACCTGTGCTCTCTGTCTCCTAGGCAACAGACAGACCATTGGGAATGAATGGTCTAGATGTGACAGGGCTCAGGCCATTTGACTTGGTCATCCCATTCACCATTCAAAAAGGAGAGATCACAGGTTGGAAACGGAATAGTAAGGCTGGTCTCTTTTGGCTGACATGAATCTCATTGCCGTCTCTCCTAAACTGAAGGTGAAGTCCGAATGCCATCGGGCAAGGTTGCTAAGCCTGACATCACGGACAATAAGGACGGCACTGTTACTGTCAAGTATGCGCCAATCGAAGCTGGGCTGCATGAGATGGACATAAAATATGACGGCATTCACATCCCTGGTATGCATTTTGTTTTGAGACATTGCATAACATGGCTTTCATGAGAGGTTTGTTCTCTAATGTTACCTTGTCTTCACTGACATTCATAGGAAGTCCTCTACAATTTTATGTGGACTACATGAACAGCGGTAATGTCAGTGCCTATGGTCCTGGCCTCATCCATGGGACCGTCAACAAGCCTGCTGTTTTCACAGTCAATACTAAAGATGCTGGCGAGGGTATGTAGAGCTCAAACGGTGGCTTGACAGTAATGCCACATAGATATATTTTCTATCCCGCCTATCACAGACATGTGACTGAGGACCATTTATGCTAATTTGTTTATTTTTCTAATAGGTTGCTCACCCAAATAATTTTTTACATAAGATGTTTCCTTTTTATAGGTGGTCTGTCCCTGGCCATCGAGGGCCCATCAAAAGCAGACATCAGCTGCTTGGACAACCAGGATGGGACGTGCAGTGTGTCCTATTTGCCTGTTCTGCCAGGAGATTACAGCATCCTGGTCAAATACAATGACAAGCACATTCCTGGCAGCCCCTTTTCAGCAAAGATTACTGGTAGATACCGTTTTACGAAATACACTATGCAAATAAATGTACCATAATCTGCAAGTTCAGAGTGGGTTGTAGTTTGCATGGGTGTCAAGTGCATCACCCTGTCTTGTACCTGCCTCCAGGGGACGACTCGATGAGGATGTCTCACCTGAAGGTGGGATCAGCTGCTGACATTCCTCTGGACATTGGAGACTTTGACCTGAGTCAACTGACAGCCTCGCTCACCACACCGTCATGTCGTGAGGAACCCTGCCTCCTAAAGATGCTGCGTAATGGCCATGTTGGTGAGTGTAACTGTTTTCAACAAACACATTTAAGTTTGTTTGCATAATAGCTTCTAAATCTCATTCCACATTCGCATTTTTAATGTCTCTGTTGCAGGCATCTCATTTGTTCCAAAGGAGATTGGAGAACATCTGGTCAACATCAAGAAAAATGGTTGCCACATTCCCAGCAGCCCCATCCCTGTTATGATTAACCAGTCTGAGATTGGAGATGCCAGCCGTGTTCATGTTAGTGGCTTGGGGTTGAGTGAAGCCAGAACATTTGAGCCTGCTGAATTCATCATTGACACTCGTGATGCAGGTACAAGCTTTAAGAATGTTATAGTTAACATCAGTCATTGAGAAAATACTTGGAACCGGCCTCACACATTTAGTCTACTCAGGTTACGGTGGCCTGAGCTTGTCCATTGAAGGACCCAGCAAAGTAGACATCAACACTGAGGACCAGGAAGATGGCACCTGTAAGGTCACATACTGCCCCACTGAACCTGGGAATTACATCATCAATATCAAGTTTGCTGACCAACATGTTCCAGGTAGGAAAATAGAACAGACCTCAACAGTGATGTCAAGAATGGCTAACTAACCTTGGCCATTGTTTGTGATTGCATGTACAGGTAGTGCGTTCACAGTAAAGGTTACAGGCGAGGGCAGGATGAAGGAAAGCATCACCAGGAAGAAGAGGGCAGCATCGGTGGCCAATGTTGGCAGCCAGTGTGACCTCAGTCTCAAGATCCCAGGTAGCCAAGAGACTATCTGTAGTGACAAAGTGTGTCTGTGTCAAACTCCTGTTCTTGTGTGCATGCATGTATTTTATTGGTGACCATTTTTTTTTCAATACACTGACAGATTGCTCCCATTCTGTCAGAGCATCACCATAGTGTTTCCAATGATTCAAACACTTGACTGTTTGTTTCTTCAGAGATCAGCATAGCAGACATGGCTGCTCAGGTGACCAGCCCCTCTGGTCAGGTTCACCAGGCAGAAATTATGGAGGGAGAAAACAACACGTACTGCATCCGTTTCGTCCCCACTGAGACGGGTGTCCACACTGTGTGCGTGAAATACAATGGGATGCATGTGCCTGGCAGCCCGTTCCAGTTTACTGTTGGCCCCCTTGGAGAGGGAGGGGCACATAAAGTCCGTGCTGGTGGGCCAGGCCTGGAGAGAGCAGAGGCTGGAGTGCCAGGTTGGTCTGGCGGACGGATATTGTATTCTGATGTTACGCAAGCTGCTGCAAAGTGAACCTATCTTGGTCCTTTTGTGTGTGTGTGAAGCTGAATTTAGTATCTGGACGAGGGAGGCTGGAGCTGGTGGGCTCAGTATTGCTGTGGAGGGCCCGAGCAAGGCCGAAATCGCCTTTGAGGACCGCAAGGATGGCTCTAGTGGTGTGTCTTACATTGTGCAGGAGCCAGGTGAGACAAGAGACGCAGAGCATAAACACTAAATTATAGTCAATATTTTTGTTTTTGGGATTGGGGGGGTGGTGGTATATTCAATTTGCAGCATCTATACAGCTACCCTAATTGGACCGGATCTGCAGCCCAATTTCGGGGTATAGAGTTGCCTATTGTAGCAGACAGCAAACATACCTCAAGTTATAGCATAAGCGTGACTGAACTTTGCGTACTGAGTGAAAATTCTAAGACTTATAAATGTGATTGCCTTTTGAGCTGAATATTTGTGCGTGTGTGTGTAGGAGACTATGAGGTGTCGATCCGTTTCAATGACGAGCACATCCCCGATAGTCCCTTCATCGTTCCAGTGGCCTCTCCCTCAGATGACGCCAGACGCCTCACTGTTGCCAGCCTTCAGGTGAGGCTCTGAGACACGCACACATGTCCATGTGCAAGCACACGCACGCCAGGCCGCAGTACACTGCCCAAAATGCATCTGCTCATAAAGTGACCTTCTGTAAAATAGCACTCTGAGGTACTAACAATCTTGAGTCTGTAGAGGGGAAAATGCAACAGTGGACAACTACAACAGTAGAGGTTGTTGTGAAGCAGAAGTTGGTTAAAGTGGTGCTGGTTAGAAGACTGTTGTTTCAGTAAAGAATTAAGAAAGTTCTATTTGAGTGCTTCAGATGTCCTAAGAGCTGCAGGCCACTCATTAGCAGATGCTGCATTGTTGGGCAGTGCCAAGGGCTTCTGGAATAAGAAAGGACTGTGTGTGTTTCTCGTGCCTCATTCTAAAGGCTCCCAACAGCCCAACTCTTCTCAATGTGCTTACGGGGTGCTAAAGGGTTAAAGAGGTTTGAAATGGGCTGTTTTCTCCTACCCTTCCGCTCATGCATACGCTCTATAGAAGTAGGATATGTATCATGACTATAGTGTGAAATAGATTAACTACCGGTAGTCTTTTTCCTCCTTTTCACTTTGTGTTGAATTCCCGCTTGCCTTTGTACTATATACAGCCTCCTCTTTAACCTTCTTAGCGACCCCCAGGTAAAGTAAAGAAAAAAATTCACTCATTTCCTATGTGTACGTTTATGGTTTATTTTAATCTAATTTGATCTACTACTGTGAAGCCATAACCCGCAAGGTTATTGTAGTTAATGAAAAATGACTAAAACCAAAATCGAAAGAAAAAAATTTTCATTAACAAAATAAAAAAAATAGTGCTATTAAATAACTGAAGCAACTTTTTCCATTCGCATATCCTTATTCACCATTATAACAAAAAACAGTGTAATTAATGGTTATGAGTAGTTAGGATAATTTTTGCACTTGCATCAACCGCAACACAAACAATGCAATTTGCATAATTTTTATAAAGCGGTTTGTCTTTACGGTTACGAAAGAAGTGTGCTTCAGTCGGCCACCACACCATCTCATCGTTCTCAAAGAATCACCTTTACTAATGGTTAAGATGTGTCAATGTTTTGAAAATATGACTTCAGTGTGGTAGTTTCCACATGGGATACATTTGTGCATATAAACCTTTTTTTCTTAAGTTCCTTTTACACTTATTGATCAACTATGAAATAATCCATGTAAACTATATCGCCAAAAGTATTCTCTCACCACCACCTAAGGTGTTCAATATGCCAGTCCACCTATTACAGCTTCATCTCAGCTGGGAAGGCTGTTCACAAGGCTTAGGACTGTGTTTATGGGAATGAGTTGAGAGTTTGAGTGTGTTTTGTCGAGCAGGAGTCTGGCTTGAAGGTGAACCAGCCGGCATCATTCGCAGTCAGTTTGAATGGAGCAAAGGGTGTGATCGATGCAAAGGTTCACAGCCCATCAGGAGCGCTGGAGGAGTGTTGTGTTACTGAGATTGACCAAGGTAACACCCCCCCCCCCCCCCAAAAAAAAGTTTGAACTCATTTCAACAACTGCTAAGACATTTTGATGTATTGTGGAGAAATCTGGTGTCAACTCCTTCAGTCATTTTGTGTTTTTCGGTCTCCTCTAGATAAGTATGCAGTCCGCTTCATCCCAAGAGAGAATGGCCTCTATCTAATTGATGTGAAGTTCAACGGAAGTCACATCCCTGGTAGTCCATTTAAGATCCGGGTTGGAGAGACTGGCCAGGCCGGAGACCCTGGGATGGTGTCAGCCTATGGGCCAGGCTTGGAAAAAGGCAGCACAGGTAAGCACCTGCATGGTCCTGTGTGGAAGAATAAAATGAGTGCATGAAAGTCCGAACACCAGTCTTACTCTATTGTTGCCACAGGAACGGCATGTGAATTTGTGGTCAACACGAGCAATGCAGGTCCCGGGGCTTTGGCTGTAACTATTGATGGTCCCTCAAAAGTGAAGATGGACTGTGTGGAGTGCTCTGAAGGCTACAAGGTCACATACACTCCAATGGCACCCGGCAGTTATCTCATATCCATCAAGTATGGTGGACCCTACCACATTGTGGGAAGCCCCTTCAAGGCAAAGATCACTGGTAAGAAAGACCTGTTTGTAGCGATTCTACAAATAGTTTGATTGACAATTGAGTCTGATTAGATCACGCTGTCCGACCCTTCCCCAGGTTCCAAGCTTGTGTCCAGCCACAGTATGCATGAAACTTCCTCTGTTATGGTTGATCCTGTGACTCGTGCCATCAGCTCCACTCAGCAAGGTGCTCCTATCCAGTCAGATGCCAGTAAGGTGGTGGCTAAAGGTCTTGGCCTCAACAAAGGCTTTGTTGGTCAGAAGAACAGCTTCAGTGTTGACTGCAGCAAAGCAGGTGTGTCAGAGTCTCCAACCTACCCCAGCAAGCATAACTTATTGAACTTATCAGCATGTCACAATATCCTGAATTTTGTAGTTTTTACAAGACTTCCTTTTGAACCGGTTACTCTTGATGCACTCGGTATGTTAAAGGTACTGTACACTGTACTCACATGAGAGGACAGTGAAGTTGAAAAGTAATTTTTTTTTTTCCTTGACTTAAAATGACCCTCAATTTGAAAATTGAGCACCAATGTTTTTTTGGGATTTTTCCTAGTTTTCAATCACCTTTTTGTGGTGATTGGTAGGTTCTGCAAAGCTACCGAGCTAAAAGTCACATCGTGATATGTGTGCCTCTATCCATAGGTCGGAACATGCTGCTGGTTGGGGTGGATGGCCCCAAAGTTCCCTGTGAGGAGATCCTGGTAAAACATCTGGGCAACCGCCTGTATAATGTCAGCTACCAGCTCAAAGAGAAGGGAGAGTACATCCTGGTGGTCAAATGGGGGGATGATCACATTCCGGGCAGCCCCTTCCATATCGTTGTCTAGAACAAAAGAAAAAAGCTTGCACCACCATCAGCAACTTCTCTTACCACTGTTGTTAATTGTTTACAGCTCCGTGTCCCATCCATGTTATACATTTCTGTCAACCCAATTCCAGTTTATCCAGACCTTTTAGAAAGCCAATCATATCCCAAAGATGCAAATATTCCTCTTTATTTTCAGCCACAGTCAAATTTCTCCCATTTCTAATAAGCACGGTATCGGGAAGGAGAATAAGGCACCTTTTAATGATTGAACTAATAGTTGACTTTACCGTATATTTTTCAATTTAAAACTTTGGCTCGGGCCTAACTCATTCACTGCCATTGACGGCCATGGAAGTCCAAGGTCCAATTCCCCCCCCTTGTTTTTTTTTTCTTCTTAACCTGGGCTACCAGTGAATGATTGTGCATAATGCCTCCCACTGAGGCTGGTCCCATACAGAGGTTTACATTTTATATGAACAAGAACTGCAATGAAGTAAGTGCTCAGTGCGCCTTGCTGTGTTTGATCAAATGACACTCTTTCATTGTTCATATAAAATGTAATTTGCTCATGTTGAACAGGTGTGGTTTCTTCTTGTGGTGGTGGATGATAATCGGAAAATGCCTCGTCCGCTCAGTATGGGTGTGTGATGCCTTTTTTTTTTTTTTTTGATAACACGGTTGTTTTACCTGCTGATAGTGTGACCCAGTTTTAGGCACTGCTGTTATTAAAATGATGCACATTAGAGTAGAGGTCTAATTAAACATTGAATAAAACATTAGATTAACAGGTAGTACTCTAATGCAGAGTTTGTGTCACACGCTCACAACAACAATGCTTTTCTGTGTGTTTCATGCCGCTGCATGTTCATTTCTCTGTAAAACGCCCTCAGATTCAGGATAACACCAACCTGATGTGTTGTCTTTTAAAAAGGGAAGAAATTAAACATGCTGGACGATGTTATGCTTCATCACATTTTTTTCAAAATGGTGACCAAAAAATGTTACTTTTCTCAGTGTTCTCACCTTTTTTTGTCTCTCCCCCCACCTCCCCATCCTGCCTCCCCATAGCTCTATCTCTACAAAATCATGACTTTGTCCAGAATAAAAATGCTTTTAAATGTTTGTAAGACAGTATTTTGATACCCAATAAAGTTGTTGTCTAGTATTCCTCTGTGTAATGCCTATTTCTTCCAGTGAACGTAAATGTTGGTTTCACATTGTAAAAGGAAATATAAAGCATCAATTTCCCAGCTTCCTGCTGATCTGAATGTCAAAGCTATAGAACTTGGTGGTCCCTTTGTAAGAGTAGAAATCTTTTTTTTTTTTTTTTTAAACGTTGTAGTGTAGAGCCTCACGAATACTGTGAGTGGACGCAGATCTTGGTGTGGTATGGTAATGTTACCTACCGGCCCAAGGTTTGCAACTGATGGCCCTTGGTTTTCTACGGAGCTCTGTCACGTCTCCGGAATGTTTAGTAAACAAACTAGTTAAGTACGATTGTATTTGCACGAAACCACATTCCATAATCTATCGGCCATAAATCTGTAGCGTATGTTCTGGTCTCCCTGTCATCGCCAAAAGACTCGACTCGTGGCAACCCGGCATGGAAACCTGCTAATATGTCTGTTCTCTATCAACGCGTGATCCTAAATGTCATAAACCAGATTAACCCCACGATCAGTTTTTCAGTGGAAGAAACCAAACTGCCAACTCCAGGCCATCTGCAAATGAACGGAATGTTATCACGATTGCCTTAGACTCCACCAGGAACAACCCAATTGTATGTATTTTGTCTTTTTTTTGTTAACTTTTCTTTTGATGGCGGCGCGGACACCCGCAGCGGCTCCTCTTGTTTCATGTTGTGAGGGAAGAAATTTCATCTGTGCTGTATGTTACACATACTGTACATTTGACAATAAAGTTTATCCAATCCAATCCAATTGCCTGTTGAGGATTACAATTGTAACAATACACTGCGCTCTCATAGTCCTAGCAGGGCTTTAAACTTGCTGAGTTTGGCACAACAAAAACCTTATTCGCCGTGCCCCACCCCCTTCTCTGCCACAAATACTTACCTCCCAAGAGTTATTTGGAAGTAAGCAATGTGAAAATCGTTACAAGAGGGAATCGTTTGTGGTCCTTGGGCGACACGCGGAGGACAAAAATGAAAATTCATACAAATTATCTGTTGAGCTCATTGGATATTTCATACTGCACTGGAAATTATCCAAGCACACTTTTTGCACACACGTGTTCACACACAATCGTTGACCACACACACGATTGAATTCTAATCATAGGCCTACATGAGGTAAAAGCCCACTAAAACATTATTCTGAAAGGCACGTACCTAATGGGAATGGATTACTGTATAATAATTTCCACAGCCATCCCATATTATACCATGGATGTTTTTTTTTCAAGAGAACAGAGGCAATATCATTTCAGAGGAAGCCTGAAAACAGTCTTGAGAACTGTGTTCCCATTTCATTTGCGCAGGTCCAGGAAGAAATTTATGCTCGTCTTTGAAGGGTCGTGGAAATCTCGAAACAGAAGACTAATGTACAAACTAAACATCAGGAACAAAAGTTAGTAAAAAGACAGGTGCGAGATCTCCACCTGGACAAATACATTTATCATTTTTTCTGAAACATTGATTAAGGATTAATCGACCATTTAGTGTTAGATTATTGATGCATTTTGAAACGGGTTCAGAATTTGATATAGCCAATTATGATGATGTTCTTAAAAATTGTGTGCATGGAAAATGCTGAAAATGCAAATTCAAAAGAGTCAGAAACGTGGTTCGAAAACAAACATTTCTAATTCGATCCTAAGGAAAAAATATTTCCAAAATCAAATTCAAACAACTGTGAGTATGAGGTGGCTGATTGGGCCGACCATGTGACGTCTCCTGATGGACACGCCCTACGCCTTCTTCCTTTTCAATCCAAAACTTGTCTGACTGGGACCATTTTTTTCTCCAAGGCGAAACTTTTTTTCTCCTTTTTCATAAGTAAGTTTTTATCTTTTCATATCATCAGCCGATAAGAATTTTGTGGTCGTTCGTTTCAGTTCTCAATGCATTATTTTTTTCGCCTCTCTAAACTCGAGCATTTACGTATCTATCCATCGAATCTATCAATCGAACATTACCTCTGTCATTGTGCAGAATGTCTTTGAGTGGCAAAAGCGATGAAGAGCTCAGCAAGTTGCTTACCGAGTACGGCATCAAACATGGACCCATAGTCGGTAAGAAATGGATAGTTTCAAACTAAGTAAAGTCATTAACGTGCTCATTGATTTTCTTCTCTTGTGTAAATTCACTTTTAACAAATGAAACTAGGCTAATTTGTTCCACCTTATGGAGTGCAAAAAACATGAAGTAATCAATTTAACTGTAAACGTTTATCCCCCTTGCCCTCCCCTCCAATTACTGCACTGCATTTCGTGGTACTACACCGAATGTTGTGCTAACACAATTAAGCCACGTCATTCAGGTTTGTGCAATTTTTGTAGGAGTTTCGACGTTTGTATTCATAACTGTTGACGTGCATCTGTGACTAGACTCCACTCGCAAGTTGTATGTGAAGAAGCTTGAGAGGGCCATGGAAAAACTGCCGGTGAAAACCTCCTCTGATAAGACTTACTACAGAGAGGAAGGTAAGATGCTCCAGTGTTCACGCAATGGCTCGTTTGGAACATGGACAATGGCAGGAGATTGAAAACAATTATGTTCTGCTGTTTTAACACACTAACAAATATCAATCCATTCATTGATATTTGGAATAATTCATTCAAGAATCAAAACTTTTGGCATCGTAATTTTGACTGTATATTCCCCATTGAGAAATATTTCATTTGCCATACAATTATACTTGGAAGTTAAACTGTCATTCTAAAAACAATATGTGAGAAATTGTGCATTTTCACAATGTAAAATGGATTCCCAGTTGTTTTAATGACGTGTGGCTTATCATCAAAATACCCCAAGGATGAAGAATTATATCATAATTTGTACTCTCTTGTATTTAGTCTAAAAAAAGTACCCTCTTGCCACTATATTCTTTAGTAATCAAGTACAGTATCTCATTTATCAGAAGCTAATGCTTTTAGCTAACTCAAAAAAGTGCATCCAACCAAATTCAATGCAGCTCTGCTTACCTTTTGGCTTTGACATGGTAGCAGGGATGAGGGACGTGGATGTTTCTGCAGGGTAATGTTTAGACTGTCGTCTGCCCGTCAATTGAAAGTGGCTCTTGATCTTTGTCCAACTTAGCTAATCATTTGATGCTAATCTATGTGGAGGGTACGAAATAATTATGTAAATGAGCCCCCTGTTACATTACAGTGACGTGGAAGTGAGTTTTCAGGAATGAATCTATTCACTTCATTATTTAAATTCACACTTGATGACTGGGCAAGCATTTCAGACACCCAACTATTTGTAAACAAGCCATTAAAAATGCAATTTTCCATAATATGTCCACTTCCAGAGTAATGATGAATAAGGAGGGGTAATTGGTGCACTGATGCACATCTCATTCTGAAATAGTCATACATGTATAAAATGAAATTCAACCCTTAATGGAATGTCAAGCCTTCAAGCAAGACTTTTACTGTGACACACTGCCTTTTAATCAAAAGTGACAAGCATATGGTAGCTAGCAATGATAGTCTTTGAAGAATCTTCACTCAGTGCTGCTGCTTGTCAAACGTTACCAACATATGAGACTCAAATGCAGGACACCAGTCACAAAAGATGCAAACCAAAGTCATTTATTCGCAAGAGATATTTCATACCTGATCAGGCTGAGTGTCTAAAGAAGCCTATGGGAATGTGAATAAAAACAGGAAGTAAATACCTCCTAAAGGCCCTGTCACACCTTGACGATTCAGCCAGCGTATGCCGACGTTCAGATTTTCCCTAAAACGCTGGCATACGCTGAATTATCGATTTTTTTTTTCAATTTTGGGCGTATACATAGCGCATTCATAACGGGCTGGACGTATACATAACGTATCAGTAAATTATATAGAACGTTTCGATAACTTATAGATAACTTATTCCAACGAATGCCTAGCGTGTTGCCGGCGTACACAACTTATGCCCAACGATAGTCTAATTTATGCATAGCGTGCAGCAGCGTATTGCCGACGATCACGTGGCGTAGTCTATAAAAGGCTGGCGCTCGACGTTTCAAGCCCCTGTCACACCTTGACGATTTAGCCAGCGTATGCCGGCGTGGAAAAATTTGGCAAATACGCTGGCGTCGTCGAATTAAGTTATGGGTAAGTTTTGTATACGTAACAGCACGCTGAAGCACGTTGGTATACGTCGAAATGCGTCGAGGTCGTCGAGAAATTTTAAGCATGCTTAAAATTTCTCGTCATATATCAGCGTATGGCTATCGTCCCGTATCGCAGGCCATAAGTAATAGGTAAGTTATGCGATCGTTGCACACGTTCAAACACGTTAAGTGTAGGTTACTCATAAGTCCAAATACGTCGAGAATACCTACTAGCTGTTCTCCAACATCCGTGCCTTTCGAACTTGGCGCTTGGACATGCTGACCAGGCTGTCACGCACGTAGTTGGCGAAGGCTGCAGTGGCTGTGATGGGATGAGCCTCTGCGAGACCTTTGATGAGCTCCCCAGACTTTTCTTTGCCATGACGCTGATGTTGTTTGGTTTATTAATGACACAAGTCATAATGGCGTTTGATTGCTGCTTTAATAGCGTGAATAGCAACTCACAGTAACGATGGCAAGCCGCACCTTGCCTCTTGGGTTATACCATTTTAACTAGACCGGGGGGGCAAGTCCCCAAACAGATGTTGGTACTGCAATGTCTAGTGCAGTTATGATTTGAAACGTCGAGCGCCAGCCTTTTTATAGACTACGTCACGTGATCGTCGGCAACGTCGGCGCCAGCCTTTTATAGACTACGTCACGTGATCGTCGGCAATACGCTGCTGCACGCTATGCAGCAGCGTATTGCAGTTCGAAAGGCACGGATGTTGGAGAACAGCTAGTAGGTATTCTCGACGTATATGGACTTATGAGTAACCTACACTTAACGTGTTTGAACGTGTGCAACGATCGCATAACTCACCTATTACTTATGGCCTGCGTATACGGGACGTATAGCCATACGCTGACATACGACGAGAAATTTTAAGCATGCTTAAAATTTCTCGACGACCTCGACGTACTTCGACGTATACCAACGTGCTTCAGCGTGCTGTTACGTATACAAAACTTACCCATAACTTAATTCGACGTACGCCAGCGTATTTGCCAAATTTTTCCTACGTCGGCATACGCTGGCTAAATCGTCAAGGTGTGACAGGGGCCTAAAATAAAACCAGTAACAGTGCTAGACATGAATGAATAGAACAATTAGTCATCTCCAAGTGGCTTGACAATGTAATGCTGCACTTGACTGCTGTGAATGAGTCATCGCACTCCGCGGTAATTTCTGGTGCACACCTCTCGCGTTCTTTTAGAAAATTTGCCACCCAAAAAAAGCACAGATGCAGAGCAGAGATAATACTTTTCTGCTAGCTGAAATAAGGTCCAATGAGGCTCACTCAATATGGTAATGTCACCAATCATGACTGTTTGATGTCCAAATGTTTTTTTGAGATTGAAGGCCTCTTTTTCCTGATAATATTGGGTCAAACTTCAAATGTAGCGAGTTTTGATGCATTCGGCCTTTGAGTTTAAAGGCCCTGTCACACCTTGACGATTCAGCCAGCGTATGCCGACGTTCAGATTTTCCCTAAAACGCTGGCATACGCTGAATTATCGATTTTTTTCAATTTTGGCGTATACATAGCGCATTCATAACGGGCTGGACGTATACATAACGTATCAGTAAATTATATAGAACGTTTCGATAACTTATAGATAACTTATTCCAACGAATGCCTAGCGTGTTGCCGGCGTACACAACTTATGCCCAACGATAGTCTAATTTATGCATAGCGTGCAGCAGCGTATTGCCGACGATCACGTGGCGTAGTCTATAAAAAGGCTGGCGCTCGGCGTTTCAAGCCCCTGTCACACCTTGACGATTTAGCCAGCGTATGCCGGCGTAGGAAAAATTTGGCAAATCACGCTGGCGTCGTCGAATTAAGTTATGGGTAAGTTTTGTATACGTAACAGCACGCTGAAGCACGTTGGTATACGTCGGAAATCGTCGAGTCGTCGAGAAATTTTAAGCATGCTTAAAATTTCTCGTCGTATGTCAGCGTATGGCTATACGTCCCGATATCGCATGAGCCATAAGTAATAGGTAAGTTATGCGATCGTTGCACACGTTCAAACACGTTAAGTGTAGGTTACTCATAAGTCCAAATACGTCGAGAATACCTACTAGCTGTTCTCCAACATCCGTGCCTTCGAACTTGCGCTTGGACATGCTGACCAGGCTGTCACGCACGTAGTTGGCGAAGGCTGCAGTGGCTGTGATGGGATGAGCCTCTGCGAGACCTTTGATGAGCTCCCCAGACTTTTCTTTGCCATGACGCTGATGTTGTTTGGTTTATTAATGACACAAGTCATAATGGCGTTTGATTGCTGCTTTAATAGCGTGAATAGCAACTCACAGTAACGATGGCAAGCCGCACCTTGCCTCTTGGGTTATACCATTTAACTAGACCGGGGATAGTCCCCAAACAGATGTTGGTACTGCAATGTCTAGTGCAGTTATGATTTGAAACGTCGAGCGCCAGCCTTTTTATAGACTACGTCACGTGA
This sequence comes from Hippocampus mohnikei, assembly GCA_026261675.1. Classification (NCBI taxonomy): domain Eukaryota; kingdom Metazoa; phylum Chordata; class Actinopteri; order Syngnathiformes; family Syngnathidae; genus Hippocampus; species Hippocampus mohnikei. The sequence goes on from JAKGUB010000284.1 coordinate 14,411,761, forward strand.
TCGTCGGCAACGTCGAGCGCCAGCCTTTTTATAGACTACGTCACGTGATCGTCGGCAATATTATGCAGCAGCGTATTGCAGTTCCGAAAGGCACGGATGTTGGAGAACAGCTAGTAGGTATTCTCGACGTATATGGACTTATGAGTAACCTACACTTGACGTGTTTGAACGTGTGCAACGATCGCATAACTTACCTATTACTTATGGCCTGCGATATCGGGACGTATAGCCATACGCTGACATACGACGACCTCGGCGTGCCGACGTATACCAACGTGCTTCAGCGTGCTGTTACGTATACAAAACTTACCCATAACTTATTCGACGTACGCCAGCGTATTTGCCAAATTTTTCCTACGTCGGCATACGCTGGCTAAATCGTCAAGGTGTGACAGGGGCCTAAGGTTTGTGTTAGGATCTGGATTTAAATTTCCATTTGTGCCTTTCTTTGTAAACATCTTCTAAAAGGTGACATGATTTTTTTTTCTCTCCACAAATTAAAGAAGTTCCCTTAATTAACATGCTTCACTCAAAATACACAATTGTAGCACACTTTTCTGGCACTCCGGAAATTAGTCTGGTTTGAAGCAAATGAGGCTGCACCACCTCCTCGCTTGTTCGGGCCTACGCTGAGTTTGACTTTTGATACCATGACAACATGTCACATGCTAAGACATGTTATTAGGACACCTGGGGACTGTTTTATTTCTGTATTCCTTCATTAAATTGTATAAAGTCATGCGTATCATGTCTGCTTAAAGCTTATAAACAGTGAACGTATTCCAAATAAGACTACTTATTTGGACACCAACAAGTCCAGAAATGAATGACCACAGTGAAAGTGTTCTGATTTTTTTTTTTATGTCTTCACAGAAGAGGAAATTACGTACGTCACATACCGTAGCCCGGTGAGTGTAGCAGCTGACCACATATCGATTTGTTTGTTCCTCACTTCTGTTTTGCTAGAAGGTCAGTCGTCTTACATTTACATTTCATCCTGTTTTCATTTTCACAGGTCAGACATGAAGGTTATGAAGACATGTGAGTGCATGTGTTACCACACACATACGCAAGATGCACGGTGTGCTCACACTCACACCTTGTCAGACTATTCTATTGTGTGTCCTGCTGGGTGGAGTACCATGAAAACCTGCCCGACCAAGTTAGCTTGTGTAACAATTAAGAATGTTAAGGTTACGTCATAGGGTAATGTTAAGCAACGCTTCATTGAGCTTTCTTTAGTTGACAATTTACTGATGGATAGCATTAGCTTCTAATGAATGTGAGCAAGCATCACGCGCACACTCGCCCAATGAGACATTAAATGAAAGCCAGTCTCACCATTGGGCCGGCAGAATAAGGCAGGATGGTAGAAACAGCTTGTTTTTCTGTAACACGATAAAAGTATGTTCAGTTGAGTATGAACTTAATTTATTCCAAGCCTTCAGTAAAAATTACCATAATTTTCTGTGAATAATTTGCAATGTTTTTGATCAAAAATGCAGGGGGGGCATTTTACAAGGGCCCAGTGAAGGAAAAAAAAGAGAGAGAGAGAAATTTTCACATTGTATCGAGGTTTATCAAGAACTCTGGGTTCTTAAAAAAAGTGTACTTTCATTCCAAAATTATATGTAAAGTCTAATGCTACAAATGGATTTCATGAAATAAGTTGTCTCACTTTGTTATATTTCCTGTTTCGGGTGACGAGAGAAATAAGAGCTTAGTTGCCGTATATTCCTTATTACTTACCTCATCGATGTTATTCTCAGCGCTGAGCAAATGACGAAAAGTATGTGCATCTGTGCTCATATCCTGTAGTAATAATAGTCCCTATGGTCGTGGATCAGTTTACAACATTAGCCCATTAGCATTGGCAACAGCCGTTTGCGGCACTTAGTTTGCGCCCGCAAGGGCATGTTGTTTGTTTGTAACGATTGTTTTTCACTGCCAAATAATGTGAGCGAGAGTAAAACCTATAATCACTTTCCGTGTACCGTACTTTACCAAGTGTAATTAGTTTTATGACCACTCATCATTCGTCTTGAGTTTTTAGGCACCATATACATGATGACAACATACACTATGTACAAATAAATACATTCGCGAATGTGCTTCAAAGAAATAAAAGTACAATATTTAAAAGCAGTTACAAGCAAAATATTTTAAGACATTTTAAGGTAAAGTAAAGAAATAAAAATCTGACTAAAATTACTAATTTGCCATTAGTAATTGGTCTGGCCAAGTCAGTGTTGGTCTGGCACTTGGTCATGCCAAGTGCCAGACCAACATTTTGTCATTTTAAAAATGATTTGTAAGACCTTCTTTATAGGTAGAGTATAGGAAAATAGCATAGTTTTAAATGTGTTTTTAAAAGTATACACGCTTTATTTGTATTATTTGAATATTTATGAATTCATACTATTCATTCTAATAATAAAGGATACCAGCAGATCGGGGGAGATATACACAAGAGCAAAGGGGCCGAGGGGTAGCTTTTAAAATGTGAGTTTTGAGGACCGTATTCTACTGGGGGCGTTTTATAGAGAAATTACGGTAATGCGTTCCTACCCCAGAACCACGTCATATTAGTATGCAGCCGCCTAGCAAGGAGTGGACAACGGTGCACCCGGACAGCTCGGGCCTCGGACTTCACACCCGAGAGGAGGTGAGCATGCATTATTGAGACAGCAGGCTGGGAGCGGGACTCAGAAAAACATTTTGAGGGCTTCCTAGTAGAATGATCACTTGTAATTTTCGCTTTCCTAGCATCTGTACTGAGGACTAATTCAGAGTTTAAAAAAAAGAGATGTGAAACATGTGACGTGTCTGAAAATGTTCGGAAAACGATTTGTTTGCGAACCGGGGCGTTAGTGAACTCTATCTTCTTTTCATTGCCTGTCACAGACAGGGTAAGGCACTAGGGAGCTCATTCAAATTATGGAGGGATATGTATTAATATGTCTCATTGGAAAAAAAAATAGTATGAAGCATTTTTTCAGCGTCATTACGATTTCTATAAGAAAGTGAATTGTTTTCCCATCCAGGCTCAGAAGGAGATACAACAGTGAACCATATGACGAGGAATCAGACGGAGACAAACGGTATGTCTGTAAACTTTTCGCATCACAGCAAATGACTGAATATAATCGTCGCCATCCCCTCCTGTTCTACAGGCACATTCTGCGCGAGAGCAGAGCAGCCAATCAGAACGCCGTGCACTCCAAGGAGACCGTCCAATCTGGCTGCAGCATTTGGGGGGTGATAAGAATACTACTGCTACTAGCAGTGGTAGCAGCTGCCTACTACATTTACTGTCGCATAACCAAAGACGAAAATCCTTTCAAGCTTCAATAAACGACCACTTCCAGGATGCCAGGTCATTTGCAAAACTCAGATCTAGATTCATGAATTCACTGCCAGCACAGTTGAAAATGAATCCTTGACAACTGTCGCCGTCAGTGGCAGTTAATAAGTTCACTTGTAAATAAAAAATAAAACAACTGGGCCTTGCTCTATCACAGACTGAGCCTTTAAGATGTAGTGGGTCTGAAAATAATACAGGCCCCTGTCCAAATTTCAAATTGTTGTGACGTGAAAAATGAGACCAAGATAAACCATTTTGCAACTATTTTCCACCATTAATTTGACCTATGACCTGTTAAACTCAATTTTTTTTTCCAAGGGGGGAAAAAAATAAAGTTGCATACATATGGACACCCCCAATCTAACCCTTTGTTGGTGCACCTCTGTCTTATATTAGAGTACTGTCTTTTTGGGTAGAAGTCAGTCGGTGTGGCATGTTTTGATGTGACACATGCCCAAATTTGCATTGCAAAAATGCATCAAATCTTTCGGATTCCGCAGACAATAATCTCTACAACACCTCACAGGTGTTCAATGGAGCTCTTCATAATTCAGTCCACCTTAACTAGGCCCTCATGAAGAAAAATAGCCCCGAAGCATAACACTACCACCAGTACACCCCAGTGTTGGTAGTTTTGCATTCATTTGCTGATGAATGTTGTTGGGAGGATCAAGCGGTTCAGAAGATGAATGAATGAATTGATGTTGTTGGGGTTCTGGCAAACATACATTTTAGAATTTTAGCACAAAAGGTCAACCTTTCTTCCTTTGGAATATAAATGTTCTACCACATGCATTTGGGACATTTAATTTTTTGTTTGTTTGTTTTTTTAATTCAAAATCAAGCCTTCGGTGTGTACTGGATCCCATTTAACACTATTTTGTCTTCTGGAGGCAGCCACGCCCCTACCTGATCTCAGGGGTTTACTCTTACTGTCGCTTGCTAAAATCTTTTTTGTTGGTGTTGATTCAATTGAGTTGTATAGGTCGCATTTAATGGTGTTTTGTTTTTAATCATTCATTTTGGTCTCATTTATCTCATATCGCAAAAATCTATAATTTGAGCATGGGTGTGTATACTTTTTAGATCCACTGTGGTGAGAGAAATGCAAATGAAACATTTAATTGTTAATTTGAATTACTTGCTTTGGGGTTTTTTTTCTTGCACATGATATAGTCCTTTGTTTGAAATGTTGTCATTGCTTTTAAGGCTTTGTTTTTGTGGTCTAAAATATATTTGTATTGATTATATACAGTATATAATTGTGTCATGTTGTTGTTTTTTAAATAAAAACACTTTTTTTATATTTGTACAGTAAATGGCTGTCTGAATCATGTCAAACCAAACATCCTCACTTATTGTATGTATTTCACTACAAACTCGAAAGTAAACACATGATTCCCAACACTGTGCTCTCATCAGGGGCGCCGTATAATGGTTAATGATTTTACTAAATTATTTGCTGCAATCCTAATTTATGTTTGCTTATCTATGCCAGCGATGTATAGTGACAAGCAAAATATTATCTTCTAGCAAGACGGCAACAGGTCTAATTCACGGCGGTACAGTAATACGCATGTTGTCATTCTGACAACTGCTTTCACACTGCACATATTAAAATAAGATGAGATCAATATTTCAATTTTGATATTTTAACCCTTTTGTGATACTTTTGTTTAGTGGGGTAGTGTGTGATTTTTCTTTTGGAAAAGATGTGCTTTGGCCCAATAAAGATTGGGAAAGAAAATCTCTAAAATATGCACAAGGTTTTGTGATTTGTGTCTTAATCAACTCGGGGTTAGACTTTACAGTAAATACTTTTAAACTTGTTTAAATAACTGGAGTCGAAGCAGTTATTGCTGTAAATAAAAACCACCATGCTCACTTCATGTAGGTGCCTGCCAGGTGTCATATTACGGCACTTTTGTTTGTGTAATGTGATGAGTTCTAGCTGAATGTTTTTTTCTTTTTTTTAATGGTCGACAAGATAGCTGTTGTAATTCCACACCTCTTCCGTCATCTCGTTTCATTTCAAATAAATGAGGGCCTTTCCCAATACAAGCAGTGGGCTGGTACTGAATCCTAATGTGTCGTTCCTTTGCTATTCAGCAATACCAATGAAAAGATGGCCCCTTGCAATTTACATCGCCGATAACAACAATGCTGACATGTCAGTATAAGAGAAATATATGGTCATTTCATTTCATAGTAACAAGCATAGAGGCAGTATATTGATAGAAAATCATGAATGATGCAACATTTGGAGTGGCAAACCAAAGCTCTATGTACAAATTGAAAAACTGTCACGTGATGTGTAACGTGCAAACTTTGCATTCGATCACAGATTAAAAGTGCTGGTTCAAAGGCCTGTCATGTTGCGTTCGGATGGTTGAAGGGACTTCTGAGGTGCTGCTTCAACCATCATGCTATGATGTGATGGCCTGAAAAGGAAGAATAAAAGGTCTCATGATTAAAGCAAAAAGTGGGACTGAGTGTCCCGTGTGTGTTTCGTGGCCTGCACCTGAGAGCGTATCCCTCAAAACCCAGCGTCGTGATAAAGATGTTGATGAGGACCGTGAAGAAGACCAAAACAGTTGCCACATTATTCATCCTGTTCAACTTGGCGTGTTTACGCACGTCGTTCAGATCATACTTCACTGTTGCCACAGAGTCGAAGCAAAACAAAACAATTACCCATACAAAAAGAAGACTCGAGGAAAATAACCCATGAAATCATCATCAAAACCAAAGCAGGCCTGTCAGTTACTTGCCTATAAAAACGAGCAGAAGGCCCACGACGACTTGCAGCGTGATGGACAGACACAGTAAGACGACAAGGGGGATGTAGAAACGGTACTGAGGCCCCACGTAGAGAACTGTCTTAAGCTGGGACGAGTTGGCCATCAATAAGGCCACGTCCAGCATGCTCTGAGCTGCACTTTTCTTGGTGGCGTAGTGGTTCATGTTGATGGGCCGATACACTTTGCCTGACGGTGATGTCGTCATCTGTGGAAGAAACCACAGGGCTGAACGACTCGTCGTATTTCTTTAGTTCACTATGAACATCCATCCATTCCTTTTCTATAGTGCGTGTCTTCATTAGGGTGCTAGAGCCAATCCCGGCAATTGTAAAAAAAACATTTTTGTTCGCAAAATAAAATAAAAACATAAAAACGTTTAAAAATGAAAAATCGATGAAACTACCGGTACATCTTTAGTTTATAAAAGTAAACTATTGCGAAATCGTCCTTTGTTTTCACCTTTGTCAAGTAATATCCGTTGGCTTTCTGAGATCATTTTATTTGTATTTGTTTCCGTATTGCCATATATCCGTACTGTTTGGGAAATTTCGTATCATTTACTTTTTCAAAAAAATAAAAACTAATAAATCTGCTCTAAAAAGACAAAAAACAAAAGTCACAACAAAACTAAAATGAAAAATCCAAAAATATTACAACGCAGGTCGCTAGCCAACTGCATTACCTTTACACAGTTAATTATAATTCAGTATTGTTACCATCGCCCTTTTTTGATATCTGATTTTTTAAAAATATCCATCAATCTGTGTCTGCGTAATAATATGTAGGCGAGTATAAATTTACCTGGTTTTACAGTCCAACAGCTCTCTAAAGGGGGACCATCGTTACAATGTTGCCCGCAACAATTATTTGACTGTCCTGCTCCATAAACAGTACACATGGGACTTTCTCTCTGTGCCAAACCCCAGAGAGGTGCTTGTTTGTTTTGTTCCTAGGCACTTAGATGTGGAGGGAGTGGCACACGCGCGCGCGCGCATACACACAGTGCCGGTAAGTGACTCACCTGGCTAGAGAACAACGCGTGTTAACCGACAGATTTACCAGAACTCAATTGCGGTACAGTACTGGATTCTGTTTTTTTGGATAATCAGAGTGAAAAATAGGAGCTATAGATTAAAAAAAGAAATATGAGGGGAAACTTTTGGATCGTTGGTTTTTGTTTACACACACTTACACGCACACTCTAACACATGTAGGTAGGCCCAAGGCATTTTTCCATGTATTTACAAAATCCTGTTGCACAGGTAAGTGTGACATGACACTTAGACTACAACTTTCTTTGAGTCGCAACACTCTCATTCATTTCTGGTTATTAGTGGAATAAAATTCACTGAACTGTTTGTCACTCTGGCATCTTTTTAGAACTACAAGAGCTCTATCTATCTATCTATCTATCTATCTATCTATCTATCTATCTATCTATCTATCTATCTATCTATCTATCTATCTATCTATCTATCTATCTACAGTATCTTACCTCTATGTCATTGGGTTTATTGAGAGCGATGGTCTCTCCGTTGCGTGTGCATTCTCTGTCCATATTGCCTTTTAAGATAAGTTGCTTCCCCTTCTTGCTGTTGTTGCCTAAAGTATGACAAAAGGCGGTCTCAGGGCAACACTCCTGAAACTGAAGAGAAAGAGAGAAAAAAAATGCCAAGGAGACAGACAGGATGAGTAAGCCAAGAAGCTCCTCCGGTTACACTAACGGGGCCGCTCTGACTCTAGGAAGGAAGATCACAGTGTAAAATTCATTAGCACATGTTTCAGTCCATCCTCTGAGAGTGTGACCCCGCCCCTTGGTTGGGCTGAACCACAATATATAACACAGGCGTAAGGGCGTGATCAGGCCGACCAGGTAAATAATAACAATGAAATATCTCAATTCTTACCAAACCAATTTTATAGCAACTTGAACAGTTGAAAAAACATTCTCCTCAACTTTGGATTTTAAAATATGTAATATTCATCAATTTGTTACAAACATGTAATAATGCAATTAAACATTTACAGTATATGGTTTCACTCAACTCAACTTTATTTATAGAGCACTTTAAAACAATCACAGTTGCATACAAAGTGCTGCACATAAAATAAGAAAGAGACATATAAAAACAAAGACAGTTAAAACAATCAATGAATAACATAAAAACAGTAATCAAAATAAAATCCTGAAACAATTGAAAGATTTAAAAAAAACGTTGTAGGCATGAAAGATGGACAGAAATGTGGCTTGCCTAACATTAACGGGAGGTCACCACACCCCTTCAAAATTAGATATTAATCAATTTGTTGTGTACAGTATATCGTTGAAGTTAGGATGAAACCTCTCATGTCAATTTGGAAAATGTCATACTTTTTCACAAATCTATGTTATTGGTCAGTCCACACGTGTGAGTGTTATAGTTATAAATTATGGAGCAGTCTAAAGTGTTGAAAATGGGATGTTGCAATACTAATGATTGAACAAACATGGCATTTTGGGGGTCCCATGAAATGTGATGATTTGGGAGGTAGAATTCTGCCCAATGCTAGTGATATGGAATATGAGGTGATCATACATTTATCTGGGTTCACAGTCCATAACGGCAATCCATAGGAATCTATAACGATGTGTCGCATGACTAAAATGAGTTTGACACCCCCTTTTTAGATGTCGTGCTTTTGGTTATGTGAAGCAAGCACAGAGTTATCTTCTGTATGAAAAATGCTCTATGAATAAAGTTGCCTTGTATTACTGTCAATATAGTGTAATTGAACGCATATTATAATTTGGGTTTTAAATATGGGGCAGGGCTTCTGACAGGAAGATGTTTAACTTGGCCCTGACCCCACTTTAGAGCAGTGTTTCAAGGTTGACCAGCAGGGGGCAGTACTCAATGAAGCAGAGGATCGTGTTCTTTTGGATTACTTCCGCCCCACGGACCGCCTCCACTCAATCATGGCGGCGTATTTCGCCTTTCGTTCGGCGGCGTTGCGTGGAGCCATTGGTTTACACCGAGGCTCTCCCAATGCGATGGTGGGCCGCAGAGCCTTCTTTGCCACAAAATCCCCATTCGAAGAGTCCACGGAGGAATATGAATTCGTCGAGCGTCTCATCCCGCCGTCACGTGTACCCTCTCCGCCGAAGCACTCCGGGCCAACGCCGTCCGGCTGGACCCCGCCGGCAGAATCTCCGCCGTCTCTTCCTTACATGATTCGCCGCTCCCGCATGCACAACATACCGGTGTACACTGACGTGACCCACGGTAACCGCTTTATGACTTTGGTCCGGAAGGTCGAGGGCGACATCTGGGCATTGGAGAAAGACGTGAAACAGTACCTGAAGGACGTGACTGGCAAAGAAATGCCCACTCAGGTCAACGAGGTCACGATGACACTGAGGGTGAAAGGACATTTTGACAAAGAGCTGAAGGAATGGTTGGCCAGTAAAGGCTTTTGAAAACGCTCGGTGGAAACTTGCCTGTGTCAGAGACACTCGCGTGTACTACGAGACAAAAAGTGACACGCTGCTTGGACTCTTGAGAACTCCATAAATGCATCATGGCTGCATGCCCATGCGAACCAGGCTCTGTCACAAGCTTTCGTGTCCGAGATGTTGGTAATGATTCCATATGTTTATAAAGTGTTAACAATTGTAAATATATGACTGTATCTAATTTCTTGTACTCATGACACCACAATACTGCATGTAAACATGAAAAAGCACCAAACTGTGAGCCTTAAGCATTGCATCAGGATTATTTTGAATGTCAAGAATGCAAAATTAAGTGTGCGCCTTTCACACGTTCAAAAATGGAAACGGCTGAAACTAAAACTATTTTTACACATGCAAGACCCCATTTTTCAAGTGAAAATCTTACATTTTTGGTGGCAAAATACCATCTATCGTTTGCAACTGATGTGAACTCCTTACCAAGTGTTTGGTAATCATATTTTGTGGTAGATATAGGGTTTAAAATATTAATATTATGAAAACAAAGTACTGCTGCATTGCTTTGGCTTCATGGCGACAGGATGCCGTAATCCTATAGTGCAGATGTGTCTCAATGGGTCATAGTCCACTGTTCATTTAATAGCCTTTATTTTCTAAGAAAGCTTAAAAGCAACATAATTATACAATAATAATTCCCTGTACAAATAAAGAGATCAAAAGAAGCTACGCTAAACTATTGTTGGCCGCACAAAGGTGAACGAGAAGCGCTTTGATTCTTCTGGTTAGTTTTTCCAGGTGATCATCTGTGAAACAGAATACAATTATTTTTCCAAATAATGAAAAGAAAATCTTCAGGTTATGGAATTCACAAAAGAACCAGACTGTAATACAATCTAGATTATTAAATAATCATTTTGTAAGAGCCACAAAATTAAATGATTAGAATAGGCCTATTGTGTGTGGGTGCGTGTGTGTCCACACCCACACGTTTTTTTGTTTTCATCTACGTCCAATTCTCCAATTCTATGCCTGTGACTCTTCCAGTCGCTGTAATTTGTTCACACTTGACCAATTTGGCCACATAGCTCGGTGTGTGGCTGACTAAGTGACATTGGACTATTTCATTTTTGCTTGACAATCTCTCACCGCATACCAGTGGCAAAACAGTTCAGAGTCACAGCTTTAGTTGAGTAGAAAATATGGCAACAATGATGTCGAATGGTGTATGATAAGTGTGCTGGGACTCACGTAAAGTGCCCTTTCCGTGGCTAGCGCAACAACGCTTTATTTGCAGCTGGCTCACTTCCTGCTTCACAGACGCTGATGCGTCCGATGCTTCATTCAGCATTTCCAACTCCTGCAGAAAGAGACATTCAAGTGAGGTCCTGTTTCATCTTGGAGAAACACTGTGTTTGTTTGTATGTGTTTGTATATACCATGCAGCAAGCTTGCAAACGTTCATATACGCTCTGGAAGACCAGTGTGTCGGCACTAAAGTTCGGTGGCTCTCTCGTACAAAAAACACTCAGGTGTGTCTCGTAGACGTGGCAAAAAGTGGTCATCAGCTGCTGGAGGTCGCACACCGTCACATGCAGCGCACGGGAAGTGAAGACACGGGCATTTGGCGCCTCATTTGTTGTCACGAACTTGCACCGAGTCGGGAAGAGCAGAAAGCACTATTAACATTGGGGCAAACATTACCTGCCCTATTCATACTCGACACTCAACGCAACATATTTGGGAAATGTAACTTTCGAATGGCTTGTATAAAAGTGTCCCAATCTGTGGCGTGTGCCCCCCGCAACTACCAAGTGTGAAATCACATATTTCTGCAAATGTTGACTGAAATGAAATCTTTATCGATTAATAGCGATTATACTTTTGCTCCTATGACTCAGCATAAATAAAGGTCACACCTCAGACTGTAGCTGCTCCAGCATGGAGCGAGTAGACTGTAGAAGGGTGGCGATGCTCTCAGAGTTGTCTCTTCTTGGCTTGGGCGTTTTGGCACCTTTGTATATAACCCTGTGATACAAATATTGTTAGGAAGGTTTGTAACAAGTTAAGGAAACGACTCAAGATACGAAGCCGGTTGTGGGGGAAGTGTGTAACATACGTGTTGTTTGAAAAACAGTGGTCCAGCGAAGGTGTGACCATATGCGCAAGATGAAGATTCTCGTCAGCTAAGAGTGCGTTGAGTTGCATCTTCATATCATGCGCAGTGGACACACTGAAGTCCGAGACCTCCGCAAGAAGTTTCTCCAGGAACTGAAGCTGCTGGGGGCAACTGGCTTCACCCTGGAGGGAAAATGGATATGGAAACAAATCAAGAATTGGTTTACTATGTATTCATTGTATCGCTGAGAAGTAGAGCTGTCAGTTTAGCGCGTTTTTATCGGCATTAATTTAAATGAATTTTATCGGGATCAAACATTTTCTCGCGAGATTAACGCGGCAGACGTCACAGCGGATGTTACGTTGCTCTATAAATAAACCAGAAACAAGCGCGCTGCACAGGTCCACGCACGTTTGTTTTGCCAGCCACGGCAGCGCGAGACACCGAAAATGGATACTTAAATAGTTTATGAATGGAAAGTTTACTTTTAAAAAGTTGCCAGATTGTTCCACTGACAAGACCAAAGTTACCTGTATGTTTTGCAGTTGTAAACTGAGCCATCATCATAGTACGTCGAGTCTGAAATACCACTTAATGGCCAAGCACATAGCTGACGTGAGTACTCCGCCCCCTCGTCTCAGACAGACAGCTATGGATCATTTCAAAGCGAAGAAAATGGATGACACGACGAAGAACAAATTTTCTGAAGCCATAGCTAAATATAAGGCTACTGCATGCAAGCCTGTCAACATTGTCCACAGCTCCACTCAAAACTGAAATCATTCGCATTGCATCGAAAGACTCATGTTGGATTGACCTGGCGCTTTAAGAGGGGCGGGGCTGCCACTGACAGGTGACCGTTCGCGCGATGTATAAATAGCGTTTTGTTTCGTGCCACGTCGTCGGCATGGCTCAATGTTAAGCTACGCGTGTGCTTCTTATCAAGTCAGATGTGTAAACTTAGCTTTTAGATTCGGTCATGATCGGTTGCTTTGTTTGTCTGCTATTGTGTCCGTTGTACTTTGTTTGCGCATCGCTATGCAATCACAGTCAGTTACCGTTCGCAATCGGCAATTTAAACAGCGTGGGCTAAAATGTTGCTAGAAGAGGGGTGTCTTTATTTAGCTCATTTTTGCATAGTTGTCATGTTTGTCCATCTGCAATTTGACGTTTAAACGAAGTAAATTGCGTTGCAGCTGGGGTTAACCCTATGTTGCATACGGGTTACTTCAGTAACCACACCCTTTAACTCATATTGGTTATTCAAGTTACCAGTTTTAGTTTTTAAATCCACCGCGAGATGTCTCTAGCGTGCGCAACAGCAAAAGCAACATGGCAGCCTCCATGAGGAAAAGGTGAGTGTGAAAGAGGGTCCACAAAATGTTGAATAATTTCTATCCGTGAGATGAAGAGGTCCAAATACCCTATTGTACTTGTGCAGAAGAGTATATAGAACATATAGAACACAATAAATAACAGTTTCTATGTGTTACCTATCAGTACTGCCATGCTTTTTGGCAAGGTAATTGTAGTGATTAAGTTATTATGCACACGAAGTACCTGCACTTTGGTTTTCCCAAAATTGTGAATTTATTATGATATTTGGCCATAATCTACCCTAAATTTAAAAACAAACCACAATTGAATAACTCCTGCAGAAGCCATGCAACATAGGGTTAATCATGCCGGCGCTCCTCTTCCGGGATTGACTATAGGGACTTGTTCTTTTGTTTGATTCGACTTGATATGTTTGTGTTGTATGGTTTCTTACGTTTAAAACAATGAATAATGATGACGATAATGATACATAGTGAAATCGGGGTTGATAACATTATTTATTAAACGTATTGTTAAATAAAGGTATTAATGTCAATTATATACATATTTACATTGTGATGCAGAAAGATAGATATATTAATTTTTTACTGCATTTATGTGTAGTTTAGGTTATTACCTGCTTCTAATACTTCTGTTACCACTACTACTTCTGCTGCAAAGTGCTCCAATAAATGATCAAAAAAGTACAGAACGAGAGATCCTTCCATGCTGACCGACAATCCCTATTCAGGGGGCCGTGAAAAACGGAATTAACTGAACAACTCCACTACGGATTGCCAGCGAGAGCCTCCATTACAAGCATCTGAAATGATCTCGACACAAAACCGTAGAGAGACTTCCGAGCAAGAAGGACCAACAGAATCAGCATAGCCTGCTGTGTTCATAGCAAATTTGAGAAAAACGAAGTATGCAACCATTGCTTAAAGCCATTATAGGCTTAGATGTGCACTTTATAATGTTATATTGCGCTGTTTTGATTCCATAAAAAGAGCTGTTCAAGCAGCTGTTGTGTGACAAAATATTTTTTCACTGTTGTTGATGGACAGTAATATTGTGTGAGACATAATGTGGGAATAACTGCTCCAAGTGAAAAATGTTCATGTAAATTTGAAAATCGAAATTATTTCAGTAAATATTTGCATTTTGCACATAGAAAACTGATTCATGATTCCATGTTGATGAGAGCTTTAAAATGGGGAAAAATAGGACAAAAAATATAAAAGCAAATTCTGAAACGATAAAAAATGTGTGAGTAATCACGATTATTTTTTTGTTATTTTAGTTAATTATGACAGTTGCGTTTTTAATTAGGTTAAATATTTTAATCGTTTGACAGCTCTACTGAGAAGTGATGCTGCACACTGAGTCAGACAACAGAAAACAAGGTTGACCTCAGAGTGTCTTCCCACCTTGATTAAGTCCAGGCTGTCTACTCTGCACAGCAACAGATCCTGGCCAAGTGCAGCCATCCCTGTTGAGAAAGACAAAACACATGCGGAACTGTTGCTATGGCAACATCCATACTAATCTCTTGGGGTTGCCGTTGTTTACAAAGAGGGCAAAAAATGTTAATTGAATTCAAATCGACATCACAATGGAGTAGAATGCACAGCACAAAGGCTGCTATTTTTAAAAATGCTCTACATTGTCTGTGTGTGTGAGATATATACAGTATATACCGGACCACCGGACCATAACTGAAGTGGCTGATCTCAAGAAGTCCTATCAGTGGCTAGAGAGGGCTGGCCTGAAGGACAGCACAGAGGCACTCATCCTGGCTGCTCAGGAGCAGGCCCTGAGCACCAGAGCCATTGAGGCCCAGATATACCACACCAGATAAGACCCAAGGTGTAGGTTGTGCAAAGAGGCACCCGAGACGATCCAACACATAACTGCAGGGTGTAAGATGCTGGCAGGGAAAGCCTACATGGAACGCCATAACCAGGTGGCTGGCATAGTCTACCGAAACATCTGTGCCGAGTATGGACTAGAAACCCCAAGGTCAAAATGGGAAACACCTCCGAAGGTGGTGGAGAATGACCAAGCGAAGATCCTGTGGGACTTCCAGATCCAGACTGACAAGATGGTAATGGCGAACCAACCGGATATCGTGATCATAGATAAAGGGCAGAGGAAAGCCGTGGTAGTGGATGTAGCAGTCCCAAGTGATGGAAACATCAGAAAGAAGGAACACGAGAAACTCGAGAAATACCAAGGGCTCAGAGAGGAGCTGGAGAGAGCCTGGAAGGTAAAGGTGACAGTCGTGCCTGTGGTGGTCGGAGCACTCGGGGCAGTGACCTCCAAACTAGAGGAGTGGTTGCAACAGATCCCGGGAACAACATCGGACATCTCAGTCCAGAAATGTGCAGTGCTGGGAACAGCAAGGGTACTGTGCAGAACCCTCAAGCTTCCTGGCCTCTGGTAGAGGACCCGAGAAGAATGGCGGACGGACACCACCCCGACGGGTGAGACGAGGATTTTTTTTTTTATATCTCCCAACACTAAGATTTTAAAACATATATACATAAAAAATCTGTTTTTACAATTAATTAGCTGTGAATAAAGATAACTTGATTATTTTGCCACATGAAAATGTTTAGTTCATTAGATAATATAAATGCCATTTATTTAAGTACTTGCTAAGTATTGCATTAATATTGATATCGCAATATTCAACACCGAAATCACATCTCACATGTTTTTCCAATATTGTGCAGCCGTAACAAAGCTTAATTTAATAGTTGTTTGTTAAAAATACATGGGGAGCTGACATTGACAAAATAATTGCATTTTAAATCACAAGCACAATATTGAGGAAAAAACAGTCATCATTGGATAATTTGTCAAAATCGTTCAGCTTTGTTTACATGATAGCGGTCACAAAAACACGGCAATTTGCTCGTCATTTTTGACCTTCCACAATTTTATTAACCTCAAGCTTGGCCAAATTAAGAACTGCAAGGTTCTGCACTTGTCATCAAGCATGCAAATAATTCAAAGACCAGCGTGTTTACCATTTGTCAAAATATCAAGGTCTTGGGTTCTTGATGCCTTTCCTTTCAAACTGGCAAAGTTTGGGTCAATCCTGAGAAGACAGAAGCAGTCACGTTACACATCATTAAATGTAATTAATGTGCATGTACATGCATCTTATGTCCACTTTGTCCTAACCTGCAGCACATCCAGGTCAATATGTCGGTACGAAGCTGGGATGGAGTGCAGAGGAGCTGAAGTATGTCCTCAGACTCCTCCATGCACACACCTTGCAGAACGGGACATGGCACAGCCTCAAAAAAAGAAAAGACATCTTATATCAGTGGAATTTATCGGGTGTCAGAGGTATTGAAGCTGGTTGGGTTTTTTCCCCCGAGAATTTTGAAATCACAAAAGAAATTGTATGGCAAATGAACGTATGCAGCAAATACTGCACAGTATCTATATGATGGATTTAACGTGGACCCAGTGATCTCAAAACGATAACAACGCAATGTGCTGCAGTTGCTTCGCTCGGCGTTGTTTACGTTTGTTATCTGAAATATTCTCATCAAGACTAAACAGAAGTCAGGGAAGATACGACAAAATGCTGAATTTTAATCCAACGTGTACTGACTATTTAAACCTACGCGAAGTAAATAACTTACCAGCAGGCGTGTATAAATGCGCTCAGCCCGCTCCTTCTCATTTGAAACGGCCGCCATGTTCTTCGAGTGCGCAAATGTGCATTGCGCATGCGCATTGGTGGAGGCGCCCTCGACCGCAGTTACAAGCACGCCCCCGCTCGTTCAGTTATTCTTAATGTATTTTTAAAAATCTTGATTGAAACAGAAGAACAAGTACAGAACACTATATACATGAAAGGCCACAGCTTTCATACACGTTCAAGTAATTTAAAAAAAATCTGAGCCTTTTTGTTACTATAATCAGCTAGGAAGTAATATCTTAATACTTTCTTAACCCTTTGATGCGCAACATATGCACACCCCTTCTCATGCACAACATGGGTCCAAAATGCCCCTCATTCATTTTCCATGTTATTTCATGCTGGCTGAGTGTTTTTTTTTGTTCTATCTTTTGAAATCAATTTATTTGATCATTGGATATTCCAAGTGTTGTTTAGATACCTTGTTTTTGATTACCACTGATCATTATTTCCAGTCTTCCTTTCATACTTTATGAACAAAAGTAGTTTTTATATGATTACATTAAGTTTACACACATGGGTCAAAATTGACCCATTGCTCCAAGGGTGACTAAATGACTTAAAACTGTAATAACAATTTGCTTCAAGTCATTACTTTAGCAGTGAAGGAGTCCAAACATGTGTCTTTAATATTTGCAATGTTTTTATTGGTCATTTTATCAACCAGCTTTGAGAACAGAGCACACAGCTAGTGAGTTGAGCGAAATCAGTAGTTTTACAACTGTAAACTGGTTGCATAGCATTTTATTCGATTCTGCCAGGAAGACCGTGGCCACGGCAAAAACACCCTTTCCGGGAAGGGCGGCGGTGTCCTGTACGTACTTAAACTCCGCATTGACACTCTTTCAAGGGTTGACTGAGTGTTGCGCGCCGGGTTTTAGAAGACAGAGGTCAGGGTGGTCTTTGAACCTGTTTCTAGTTGGAACTCTCTCAGGGCCGGTGTTGAGCCTGAGAGGGGGTCCTTTGGGAAGGAACTCTTTCAAGCGTTGATTGAGTGTTTGCGCGCCGGCAAAAGACGTGGTCTTTAACGCCGTTTAAAGCCCTGAGCCATACTAGTCCCTATCAGGCATATAGACAGAGTATAGTCTTTAAAACTGTTAGGGCGACGGTGTCCTGCACGTGCTTAAACTCCGTGTTGTAAATATTGTCTTTAGAACTGTGAGAGCGACGGTGTCCTGTACGTAGCGACTATGTCCTGGCGTGCTTAAACTCCGTGTGTGAATAGTGTGTGTGTAGAACGGTACCTAGGTTGAATGTAATCGGATGAAATGCGCTTCATGGGTGACTGTGTAACTGTGTGAGTGGAGGTTTGCTACCTCATTCGAACAGGACATTTGGTGTGACAACTATCTGAGGAAGCAGATGCAAGAATTTCCCGCCACTTTGGTGTACTTTGGTACACTTTGGTGGTAGAAGGTTGGAAATTACCTCAGTCGGAGAAATTGTCACCCTGTTCAAGGGCAAAGTTAGCATAGTTACCCTAGGTAAACTGCTGACTCTCAAATTTGCAAAATGGGAATGCAAAATAGTAAGACCGGGGATACTGGTCCTAGAATGCAGTTGAGGTGTAAGGATTGGAGATTCGTAGAGAGCCAATGTCCTTCAAAGATAAAACATTAATGCACCTGCAGGATAATATTAGAACTATGTGCGGAAATGACAGAGAGATTATTTGTTGGAGTTGTGGGGCGAAAGGCCACGTTTCCCGTGGCTGTCCCAAGAGTAAATTTGTAAGTGCATGATGAGACATTCCTGCTTCTCAGAAAGAGATAGCAACTTTCCTTGTTGGCTTCATGATGGAAGGTAGTTTCATTTTGAAGGAACACGGAAAGTGACAGTGGCTTGTTTGACGGTAAATTGCTGGTGTATATCGATATTTGGATGAAGTGTTCTAGCGGATGACATTTCTCTTGAAACTTGAGAAGAGCCATCACGGCTCCTGATGTGGGAGAAATGATGGTCTTGTGTCATGAAATTATGTAAATTCAGTTACAACTTTGCTATCCTTGGATAGTGTTGTGCTTTCCCTCGTTATGAAATTTAAATTTAATGACTAGTTGAAGCTATGAACTACCAATCATAACGTCGAACATACAAATTAATATTGGTTTAAGTCATGAAAAAAAAAATTTTAAGATTTTGAGCCATGTCTCATTTGTGCCTACACGGGCTGGATTTCTAATTTCGTTCGTCACAAGAGCAAAATCTTCCAGCTTTAGTCAATGTTTATGTTTCAAGTTCACGTGTGGAGAATTTAGAATTGGCTTCATTAACTTAGAATGACTGTACGTTTTAAGGTCAGCTGTGGCATTTTTTGGAAATCACAAACCCTAGGTGGTGTTTACCGAAGACAGTTGCGGCGTAGATAAGCCACTTGGCAGCCTTGAGCAGTGTATGGTGCGAACTCTGCATGCTGGAAGAGTGCAAGAAAAAAAGCCCCAAAAAGAAACAAGTGGATGAGCTGCTGTACTCTAACATGTAGTTTTGTTTTTTTTGCCTGCTAGGCTTTTGTTATGCACGGCCATGTTGTAATGTCAATCCCATTTAACACTGAAAAAAAAATGCACGGTACTTGACCCTACTGCCTTATTACTGCTTCCCGATGAGTGTTTGTTTGTTTGTTTGTTTGTTGGGCGTATAAACTGGCAATAGTGATTTGAGAGGTTGTAGGAGGTAGTACAACAAACCTTTCTAGTCCTACCCCTCGTTCTTTGTGTGTTTTAATTTGTTTGATATTAATATTGCAATAACATGCATGGCAGGCTGATTGGACACTCTAAATCGTCCCTAGGTGTGAGCATGGGCTTGGATGGTTGTACGTGTCTGTGGTTGTATGTGTCTGTGTGGGCCCTGTAATTGGTTGGCAACCGGTTCAGGGTGTCCCCCACCTACTGCCCGAAGATGGCTGGGATAGGCTCCAGCAAAACCCCCGTGACCCTTGTGAGGATGAAGCGAATCGGAAAATGAATGATTGAATGAATTAATTAATATAGTGATGGGTCATTTATTGTGTATATCTCACTTTGACGGGCGAAGGAAGAAATCTAGATATAAACAAACGCATTTCCCCTTGTGCAGGCTATACTTAAGTAGGTCTATACAACTTTCGGTTTGTACACATACTGTTTGAGCACACGCGCTAGCATATTTGTACGTCACTTTTCTCTCTGACTCAAAGTTGGTGCTCCATTACATTACGACATCGCATCAGTTTATTGGCTTAAAACTGATTTATCTAGTTACTTTGCGGTTTGCTTTTGAACCTGTTTTTTAACACAGCAGGTTGGTCACACATTTTCTGGTCAACATGATGGCCAACATGATTGTTAGGATTAGGCTTAAGAGTAACATAAAAAAATACATACGGTATATCTATGTAGATATGGTATTTCAACAACGAAGAGTGTGAGGGAAAAGTGGTTAGGATGTCCGTGTTTTATGTTATGTGTTGTGTTTATTGTTTTACTTTATATTGACTATTTTGTGGGGCGCTTTGTTAAGGCTGCGGCTGTTGTGAAAGCGCCTTGCAAATTAGGGTATATTGTATTGTGCGTGACGTATTGGTAGATCAGTATAACGAATGCTGTTCGTTATTGCGTCGAGTTGTGGTATTTATGTGCGTGGCACACGCGGCAGCGGAGCAGCAAAAGGTGCTTCTGCCTTGTTTATTTCTTTATTTTAGTCTTTTGAGAGGGGGGACTTGCTGACTATCAGCAACGTGATAACGTTTTAGGTTAAATTCACTTCTGTTGAATATGCGGCAACAAATTCCAATCGGTTAACAAAGAGTGTGGCGAAAAACAACAGAGCTATATTGCAAGATAGGGTTTATGTCAGCACTGACAGTGAAACCATTTTGCCCACAATTCACTTCTGTTGAATATGCGGCAACAAATTCCAATCGGTTAACAAAGAGTGTGGCGAAAAACAACAGAGCTATATTGCAAGATAGGGTTTATGTCAGCACTGACAGTGAAACCATTTTGCCCAAAATTCTTTTTTGCGTCATGGATTATCTCATGCGTTGGCAGGGGGAATAGTGTCTCTGGTTCAGAAACATTATACAACCAATGGGTTTAACCAATGTTTTAATACACAAGGTAATTTGTATCTAGAATGGGGTCAGTTTCTACATTTCCAGATAATGCACATGGGTTTCGCTAAATTAAAAGGGATGCCATATTGCCTGGGTTTGTTTGAGGCTTTTCCAAAACGGGTCAGAAATTTACGGCAATGGAACACATTTTGTGAATAGGTTAATTGATCAAATAGAACGCATGCTTCACATTTTATTTGAGACACTATTGCTCCCGCCATCCACAATCTGGGGGATTGGTATGAAATTATATGGTTAAAAATTGTCTCTTTCTTTTATGGTATTTGTGCTCTCCTTTAGCACATGTGAGAGGGGATGTATTTTTTAATAATAACCTACATTTTGCAAATAGATCTAGACCAGGGGTGTCAAACTCGTTTTTTGTCACGGGACGCTTTGGGGTTACACATTCCTTCGGTGGGCCGGTACGATGGTGAAATTTGATGAAAAGGTTATATGTTATTAATTGCACAACTCAACTCAACTGTGTTTATAGAGCAACTTAAATCAACCATCGCTGTATACAAAGTGATGTACATGGAGTGAATATCAGAAATAATACAATGCTGAAATTATTGATTAATAACAACATATAAATGAATTGCCAATTCTGAAACCAGTCGTATTTTGTTCAATTATTGTTTGAGTGAGTGTTAGCAGGTAACGAAATTATCACAAAATATCGACACTATTTCTACAAAATGTTGACATTTCGGTACAAATTTTAGCAGGGTTCATGGAAGTTGATGCGCGTGAATTGTTTTCGCGGGCCACATAAATGTATGTGGGGTTTCGACTTTGACACCAGTGATCTAGATGATCTTGGGAAAAGAAAAGAAAAAAAACACATTTTGGCACAAATTGTTGGATACATTTTGTTTTGGAGGCAAAAGTGTTTTATTTATAATCAATCTAATCGATCTCATTATGAAAAAAACAATTATATATATGTTCTGGGCAAAGGGCAAACGCACCAAGGGTAATAAAAAAGAGCATATCTTGTTTTATTTGGTTTTGTTTTGGAGGTTGAAGTAATTATGTATTGTGCTCCTCGGTTGATGTTGCTGGAATGAATTTGAATTTATTACTGTTTATTGATTTATTTCTAGTTCAAATGGTGTATTAATTTGATCATAAAGGTTCAAATACGGATTTTAAATACATTTTTAGGTGATTTTATGCGTTTGGGAACTTTTCTTTTATGGTAAAGGAAAACAAAATGAAAACAACACGACGTTAATATAGTTATTCTTTGCTGAAGGTTGAACTATATTTCTTTCTGTTGTTCTTTTATTTTATGTGGATACGATGAAATGTAGAAATGTACGTTGAACAATTTTATTGGCGAATGATGATTATCGCGGCGGAGGGTTTTCTTTTCTTTGCGAAAAATCATGAAAGAGCTCTGCTTTAAGGGTTGTCACAGGTGTTTGCGCATTGGTGTCACTGCTTTACCAATGACTATGTTTCCGTCCACAGGAGAGGATATTTGAGATTCCACCTACGTTGGTGTAATTGGAGTTCCTCGTGGCGTACCAGATGAGTATAAATTGGTTAACCATGTTGCTGCACGGTGAGAGTCCATTTTTATAAACGTGCTGACGGGATCTGCTACCTCCACTACATTGTCCAGAAGCTTGCAAATTGTACTGAGGAAGCCTTTTGGCAATTGGAAGTAAAAATTGACAGTCACCTCTCTGATGGTGCTCCGGGACCGCATAGCGGTCAATGTGCTCTTGGTTGAGGCCAATCGAGCGTGTGCGGCATGTGGTGAGCGGTGCTGTTCAACCACGCCCTGAGGGCCCCGCACACTGAACCGGATCGCTCCGGCGTGACCACGCCCTTGTCATCAGAGTTACGGAGTGAGACCTTTGTCACGTAAAATACTGGTGTGTTATGTTTTAATCTTTGAAATTATTTTTCCTCAGCTATCTCGACATTGTGTGGATGTTGCTGAGGTCCCTGTATCGAAAGCTCTGCTTATCCAATTTATCACTACGGTTATGGTACCCACGATGTCTAAAGTGAATGGAATTTACCCTCTGCTGTTACTTTTGGATGGCAGTGATTCTGATGTGGAAAACAACTCGGGTTGTTGTGACTTGTTTTCATTTTGATATCAGGATGTTGTGGACGATGTTTACCATCTTTTCCTGGGTTCTGTTTCGGATTGTTTTTTGATCTGGTTGTTACCTCTATCTTTTCGACCCCTGGGTCTACCTATGTTTGCATGTACATGTCTCCGCTGAATAAAGTCCGTCAGGAAGGTTCTGTGCGATGATGTGAGCAAATGTAGGATATACAGGGGGGAATGATAGGTTGATTATTTTAGTTATCATACATTCGCTTATTATTAGTGTTATTATTAATGTTACATTATTATTGATTGATTGATTATGCTTGCAAAGGAGGAAGCTTATGCCTGCAATCATTAATTGAAGAACGCTTATGCTTTTAATAAAGATATAATGCTTGATTATAAATGTGAATGATTAACATTTATATTTATAATCCTTTTATTCATTATATGCTCACCTATATACTTATGAATGCTTAGTGCACTGTGTGAAAGGTTATGGAGAAGTTATACAGACTAAACTTATTTCAGGAACGCAACCACCCTTTCGAGGACGTGGTTGGAATGAGATTGTTGGGATTCAGATAAACTGAAGCAAGGTTCAACTGTGGATGGAGCCATCAACACCAGCTGCAACGGGATGTTTTTGTAACAATGGCACACATGTACGTAATTTACACTCACATACACACACATAGTCAAACAAGTTCAGTGTGTCTCCAACAGCCCCCACCCTTTAGGTTGGACACACCTATGTAGTAGATTTCCCAATAAATAAGGTGGTGAAGGAGGAGATCGTTAGGGGTGACGTGCCGAGAACTGAAACCTAACGCTTCTCCTCGTTCCCTCCTGGTACCAGAATTGAGTCTCCTGTCTCCTCTTTGTGTTTTATTCCTGAGTGTCACATTGGATAAACCTGACAAGCAGTGAAGGAGTCCAAACATGTGTCTTTAATATTTGCAATGTTTTTATTGGTCATTTTATCAACCAGCTTTGAGAACAGAGCACACAGCTAGTGAGTTGAGCGAAATCAGTAGTTTTACAACTGTAAACTGGTTGCATAGCATTTTATTCGATTCTGCCCTCAAAGAAATCAAATTTTGAAAAGTACACACATCAGAAAGAAGGAACACGAGAACTCGAGAAATACCAAGGGCTCAGAGAGGAGCTGGAGAGAGCCTGGAAGGTAAAGGTGACAGTCGTGCCTGTGGTGGTCGGAGCACTCGGGGCAGTGACCTCCAAACTAGATGAGTGGTTGCAACAGATCCCGGGAACAACATCGGACATCTCAGTCCAGAAATGTGCAGTGCTGGGAACAGCAAGGGTACTGCGCAGAACCCTCAAGCTTCCTGGCCTCTGGTAGAGGACCCGAGAAGAATGGCGGACGGACACCACCCCGACGGGTGAGACGAGGATTTTTTTTTTTTATATCTCCCAACACTAAGATTTTAAAACATATATACATAAAAAATCAGTTTTTACAATTAATTAGCTGTGAATAAAGATAACTTGATTATTTTGCCACATGAAAATGATAGATTTAGTTCATTAGATAATATAAATGCCATTTATTTAAGTACTTGCTAAGTATTGCATTAATATTGATATCGCAATATTCAACACCGAAATCACATCTCGCATGTTTTTCCAATATTGTGCAGCCGTAACAAAGCTTAATTTAATAGTTGTTTGTTAAAAATACATGGGGAGCTGACATTGACAAAATAATTGCATTTTAAATCACAAGCACAATATTGAGGAAAAAACAGTCATCATTGGATAATTTGTCAAAATCGTTCAGCTTTGTTTACATGATAGCGGTCACAAAAACACGGCAATTTGCTCGTCATTTTGACCTTCCACAATTTTATTAACCTCAAGCTTGGCCAAATTAAGAACTGCAAGGTTCTGCACTTGTCATCAAGCATGCAAATAATTCAAAGACCAGCGTGTTTACCATTTGTCAAAATATCAAGGTCTTGGGTTCTTGATGCCTTTCCTTTCAAACTGGCAAAGTTTGGGTCAATCCTGAGAAGACAGAAGCAGTCACGTTACACATCATTAAATGTAATTAATGTGCATGTACATGCATCTTATGTCCACTTTGTCCTAACCTGCAGCACATCCAGGTCAATATGTCGGTACGAAGCTGGGATGGAGTGCAGAGGAGCTGAAGTATGTCCTCAGACTCCTCCATGCACACACCTTGCAGAACGGGACATGGCACAGCCTCAAAAAAGACAAAGACATCTTATATCAGTGGAATTTATCGGGTGTCAGAGGTATTGAAGCTGGTTGGGTTTTTCCCGAGAATTTTGAAATCACAAAAGAAATTGTATGGCAAATGAACGTATGCAGCAAATACTGCACAGTATCTATATGATGGATTTAACGTGGACCCAGTGATCTCAAAACGATAACAACGCAATGTGCTGCAGTTGCTTCGCTCGGCGTTGTTTACGTTTGTTATCTGAAATATTCTCATCAAGACTAAACAGAAGTCAGGGAAGATACGACAAAATGCTGAATTTTAATCCAACGTGTACTGACTATTTAAACCTACGCGAAGTAAATAACTTACCAGCAGGCGTGTATAAATGCGCTCAGCCCGCTCCTTCTCATTTGAAACGGCCGCCATGTTCTTCGAGTGCGCAAATGTGCATTGCGCATGCGCATTGGTGGAGGCGCCCTCGACCGCAGTTACAAGCACGCCCCCGCTCGTTCAGTTATTCTTAATGTATTTTTAAAAATCTTGATTGAAACAGAAGAACAAGTACAGAACACTATATACATGAAAGGCCACAGCTTTCATACACGTTCAAGTAATTTAAAAAAAATCTGAGCCTTTTTGTTACTATAATCAGCTAGGAAGTAATATCTTAATACTTTCTTAACCCTTTGATGCGCAACATATGCACACCCCTTCTCATGCACAACATGGGTCCAAAATGCCCCTCATTCATTTTTCATGTTATTTCATGCTGGCTGAGTGTTTTTTTTTTGTTCTATCTTTTGAAATCAATTTATTTGATCATTGGATATTCCAAGTGTTGTTTAGATACCTTGTTTTTGATTACCACTGATCATTATTTCCAGTCTTCCTTTCATACTTTATGAACAAAAGTAGTTTTATATGATTACATTAAGTTTACACACATGGGTCAAAATTGACCGGTGACTAAATGACTTAAAACTGTAATAACAATTTGCTTCAAGTCATTACTTTAGCAGTGAAGGAGTCCAAACATGTGTCTTTAATATTTGCAATGTTTTTATTGGTCATTTTATCAACCAGCTTTGAGAACAGAGCACACAGCTAGTGAGTTGAGCGAAATCAGTAGTTTTACAACTGTAAACTGGTTGCATAGCATTTTATTCGATTCTGCCCTCAAAGAAATCAAATTTTGAAAAGTACACTTTACATAGACATTGTGCTAAAACTTACTTTCTCTATTGTCCTGTATATTCACCTATCTGTCTGATTCCACTGCATAATTGTTGTGTGACATTCTCTTCTAAATTTATTTGAACCTCCTGTCTTGGCTGTCTCCCTGTCAAGACACTAATAATAATAATAATAATACATTTTATTTGTAAGCGCCTTTCACAGCACTCAAGGACACTTTACAACCAAGAGCAAACAATAAAACCACAGATAAAATTATAAATAAAATAATAGATTTAAGTTGAATATGCAAGTCTGAATAGATGGGTTTTAAGCTCAGTTTTGAATGTGAAAGACAGTTCCTTCTATTCCATAAGGTAACCTTGCATCACACATCCAGAAGATTTTCATCCCATATTTTGCAGGCTTGCTGGGCATGCATCAGGTCCTGCAATGAGGGTCAAAGCGACAACAGCCATGAATTCTTCTTTGTCAGTGTTTCGGTTCTTTGTCCCTCTAAGTTGGTGCATTTTGGAACCTCCCCAATGATGTTGTCACTCACGAACATCCAGGCATCTTTTGGTGAAAGAGCTGATGTTCCAAGAGGAAGTCCAGACAACTCCTCAGGATGTTTGTGGCTTCTTGTTCTGCCATGAGTGGACGGATTATCATTCCAGTAAGATTCATTTTTACTCAGTCTATTGGACTGAGTCTGAGTTTTCTCTCCAGAAGATTGATTAGAGGAATCTTCTGTGTCATGAGAGGAGTCTTCTTCATGCAGGAAAGCTGGATTTCTAGACACACCCACAATTCCGGCTTGACTCCGTAGCAAATATTCTGGGTTCATCATCATCAGAAATGGTAGACTCTGAATCAGAAAAAAAATGGTCTCCTCATCTTCCTCATCTGGTTCTTGCTGCAGCATTGCTACAACCTCAACAGTAAATCTGCGAACAGCAATACTCTAGATAAAGAAAAACAAAAGCATTACAATGTTTTCTGATCCACATCAATATGCATAAACATACAGATTTATTTTGGTGACTTAGCTAACCCCCAATGAAAAAAAATACCTGTATGCCAGCATCCCCCACCACTACTAGCAAACACCACTACAGCGACTGAGCTAGCTAATCATAATTACCCGTAACTTTCTAACAAGGAATCTACTCACGTTCAAAGTAGACTAAACCAAATCAAATATTATGTGCAATTCACAATTGTCATCAAATATCTTTTGAAGCAACGTTAAAGCAATTGAAAAACAATACTTATCGGTACATCAATCAGAGATGGGCAAAGAGACTTGTGCAGAGCTGTGAAATGTATTTTCTCTCCAAAGGCAATAGCTAGTAAATCAATGTGGGTCTTTCTGGTCCATGTGTGCCAACTTGAGGTAGAAATATAAAAGCTGTGCTTATTCATACCATAAGAAAGGAAACGTGGAAATAATGATCAGTTGTAATCAAAAACACAATATTTGCTGCATATTTGGAAGAGTACATTATAGTGCTTTTCTGCTTGGCTCTCGACGAAGGCGGACGCTTTTTGCTCTGCTCCTGTCCCCCCCACCCTCTCCTTGCTCGCCACTTAGTCTATGTGCTGTCTGTGTCTTAACTTTTCCTAGCCTCCTATCGTATTTTCACCCTAAAACAAACCATGGAATTGGTTGGCTGGTCTCTTGATGCAATCGACAAAATTTTTTCGACGAGAAGAGCAGGCAGTGGGGAGCCCGCTTGCCCCTCGGGACATTTGCTGCTGGGTACACCCTAGATCCCTGGAGAAAGCGGAGAATGGTGTGCCTGTCAATACTGTCCGTCGAGGAGGAGGAAGACATCTACATTATCGGCCTTCTGATAGCAGGTATGCTGCTGTTTGGTGTTAGCAGTTTCCTGCTCTATCGCAAAATTCAACCGACGGGAGCAGCTTTATTGGAAGTGAAGAAGCTGCCGGTCATTCTCGATGGTCGAGCGCGAATGTCCAAAACTCAGACTCAAGCGGTGACCGAGCTCAACCGCAATATGGATGCGGTTCTGGAGCGTCTCCGTCCGATCGTTATCATCATGGAGAAGTTGGAATTCGCGCTTCGGAAAGAAATTGAGGATTTGGCTGATCGGCGCCAGTGAAGGGATACAGCCACGGACTCAAGGCCACCTGGAATCGTTGGCGGCCGTCCCAAAACAAAACAACGCTATCTGGACCTTTTCCTGAAAGTACGCATGGAAGCTAGTGTCCCCACCATCACCCCTCCTTCTCGGCCAAGGACTGATAAGCCGGGACTGTCTCCATGAGCAGACTATAGTTATATCATAAAAAAAAACTCAGCAATGCATGAAATAGCATATGGGTCATTGTTTTTTAGACCCATGTTGCACGAAAGTGTAGAAGGGTATGAAATAGCATATGGGTCATTTTAGACCCATGTTGCACATTAGAAGGGTAGTTTTATTCAAAAACTAAGAAAGGAAAAAATAAAACAATTGTGTCTGATGGTCAAAAACAAGTTAATTGAGGAATACCTTAAATGCTGAATGATTAAATTAATTTACTGCGAAGATATTGAAAATAAAAACTCAGCCGGGTCACTTTTGACCCATGTTGCGCATCAAAGGGTTAAAATAATAATAACAATAAACAAAATCTTATGCCCGGTTACGACGCGCCCCAGTCGTGGTTGGTTACAAATCAAGGACTGTACCACTCTTCCCCCGTCCTGTCTGCATGTGGCAGGAGTGAGTACGACCGTTTCCAACCTGCTAGAAATTAAACAGAAGAAGAAGAAGAAGAAGAAGAAGAAGAAGAAGAAGAAGAAGAAGAAGAAGAAGAAGAAGAAGAAGAAGAAGAAGAAGAAGAAGAAGAAGAAGAAGAAGAAGAAGAAGAAGAAGAAGAAGAAGAAGAAGAAGAAGAAGAAGAAGAAGAAGAAGAAGAAGAAGAAGAAGAAGAAGAAGAAGAAGAAGAAGAAGAAGAAGAAGAAGAAGAAGAAGAAGAAGAAGAAGAAGAAGAAGAAGAAGAAGAAGAAGAAGAAGAAGAAGAAGAAGAAGAAGAAGAAGAAGAAGAAGAAGAAGAAGAAGAAGAAGAAGAAGAAGAAGAAGAAGAAGAAAAAAACCATTTCCAAGTCGAGCCGCTATCCGAAAAGAAATAGCAAAACGTTTTCACCGTGTCATCACGGTTTAAAAAACATCCATAAGACTGTGGCGGAGTCCAGTGACTTGAACTTATTCGTGTAGCCTGCAAGAGCGCCGCTCACCCTTTCAGCCTTCAAAATGAAGAAAAAGAGCTCCGAGAAAAAACGCCATGTGGTAGCGTGGCTCAACAAAGCCGAATGGGATCAAGTAAGGGAATATCTTTACTCCAAGGATTCAGCTTTACAGAGGAATGCTCTCCATAGGATTTCGGCGTGGAAAGCAAGGTATGCCAACAGTACTCCTGTGGCAATGGACTGCACCGCGGACCTGGTGAGGTGTCAAGTGCTGGACCGGTCCGAAAAGCTGGACTCTCATGACCTGGTTCTGCTTTATGGAGCGGCCTTGGTGAGGTTCACTAACTTGATCACCGAACGACAGCAAGGAAAAATTGCCCGCTCATTAAGGAGACTTGCCGGCAACTTGAACATCCCAGAATGGATCGTCAACCTAAGGCATGACGTCACTCATCGTAAACTCCCTGCCTTGAAATTGTGCCGAAAGGGGTGCGAGGTGGTTCTGGAGTGGCTCCAGCATGAGTATTGGTCCAGACAATTGGGAGGAGAGTCTACTGCGGACTGGGAGGCACAGTCTGATGGAGAGGACGAAGAGATGGGCATGAAACTGCAAGAGGATGAGCTCATTGCAAGGCAAAAAGAAAGGGAGGCTTACAAAAATGCAAGGGAACTTCTAATCTCTTACGAAAAGGAGCAGTATGATGCTTGTGGGAGGCTACATGACGAAAAAGAAAAGAGCACATGTCCGGACCCTTTAGCTGATATGAGCTGGATACTCGGTGAGATTAAACATTTTTCTGTTGAGCTTTGTGAGTTGCTGATTGAAGTCCTCTTAGAAGATGGCTTCCTAATTCCAACTGCCCAACAACTGTCATCATTAGGCTGTGACAGCTCTGATGATGATACGTTTTGTCCCACGGAGCCCAAACTTCCTCCAGCTTTCCTGCGTTTTTGGCTCCCCCTCCTGAAAACACTTAACTCACCCTCCTTCATTCATCTCCTCCTGGAGAAACTCTTTGCTGAACTGAAGCTTCTCTCCAACGAGAAGAGCAAACACAGGATGTACTACACCTCTGCGTGGATCTCGGAAGTAATGCTCTGTAACAGGAACAAAAATGATTATCACTTTGAAACAAAGGCACAGAAGAAAGCCAGGCTGAAGGACAGGATTTTTGCCAACCGCATGCAGCTGAGGTGGCAGCAGCTGTTGTCTGCCTGCTTGGAGGCTCCCTGTGCCAGTACTCCTCACCTGCTCAACCTTGTCTTGGAGGACATGGAGCATCCTCTTCCTCTGGAAACCCAGCAGAGGCTACTGCAACTCTGCTCCATCTACACTCGCACAGAACATTCTGAGCCGCACACAGAGCAGGAACAGTGGCCCATTTACACACTGGACAGTTTGCATGAGAAGCTGCAGCGTTCAAAGCGCAACAGCCATTCATCGCTGGTGGAACCGCAGAATAAGTGGACAGGAGAAGAGAACAAATGGTCAGATGCGGAGGTGCAAAAAGCAAAGTTGTTGCGAGGCTCCTCGTGGCAAGTGTGCATTGACAAAGTTTTATGGAAGAATTACCCTCTTGGAAAAGTCCCCGGCCAGTCAGATGAGCCTTCATGCCTGATGGTGGACAATTACTCGACTATGATAGTGTCTGACGAGCCGGTGGCGATGGAGAGCAGCACACCACACAATGTCTCTGGACTTTCTGCTTCTGCAAGGACAGCTGATGGTCTTATTTGGAGCCACAGTGACCTCGGCAAACTCAAAACTGGACTGCAACTTTTTTGATTCTGATTACAATGTTGTGAAATACACAGGCTTGTTGTTAAAAGCACATCAGTTAGTGGAGATCACCAATTGGTATTCTTGCTTGGTTAATATCAACATTTGTAACAATTACATTTTTAAAGCTGAAAGGGAAGTCTTAAAACAACACGTTTAAATGTGTTACATAAAACCAATTGTCCCGAATGCAAACATTTTATTATATTCTTATGACAAAGCTCCAAAGACATTGAAGCGTTTTGCTGGAAATACAGTACTTTCTGTGGACTTTATTTTTAAACAACCGTTATCAACCAGGAAAAACAACATTTTCCTATTCTGTGTGTAATTAAATGTCATTTTTTTCTCCATTGCATTCTGACAAGTTGGTGACATTTGTCCATAAAAGTTGTGTTGGCGTTGCATTCAGACTCCATCCATGCATTTTTTACAGCCTCGTTGGTGTCGCGGGTGAGCTGAAGCCTTTTCCAGCTGGATTTGTGCAAGTTGGGACAACTGGGAATGTTGACCAGTCAATCGCAGTGTAGTCACGATCAATTAACCCACACGATCAATTAATCAAAGAACCATCTTTTTTGAGGTTATGTGGAAGCAGGACACTACCACTTGTAAGAGCTCATTCGGATTGAAGCCGCACGGAGGTCGACTGGTTAACATGTCCGCTTGCTGTTTAAGTGTTCCCTTTATTTTTTGGAGCAGTATTTATACATATGTAGTTTATTTTTCCGAATATACATTTATCATCTCGGTTTGGCACCGAAGACGAGTACTGTTCATAAACCCGCATTCGTTGTGATTAAGACGAGAATGAGACTTGAAACAATTGTGTGTACTAACAAACAACAATGTATGCTCACGATTCAAACAAAAGGCAAAAGACTAAAAACGTCACTACACGCAGCACCGCGCCATCTTGTAGGTTGAGTTGGGAGGCGTTTCAGCACGGACTTCCCGGACACGCCACATTTGGACATTACAAATTGTTAGCAAACGACGAAATATACTGATGCTGTGATATTTCTATCCACGGTCGCCCATCTATATCACCGCGACTCCATCCACGTTTGAGAAGAAAGGTAAATTGACCGCGAAGATTTCGCTGTTTGAAACTTGCGTAATCCATGCATTAAGCGCTTGGTACTGTGAAACTAGCTTTAGCAAACAAGCTAACAAATACTACGCAGTTTGGACAAGGTGCCATCTTTAAAAAATCGTGGGATAGATAATTCCTTAAGTGGCTCTTGTAACTACAATTTAACTCCAGTCATGTGCGGTTAAATTTAATGTTTTTATCGTGGGCTTTTAACTGTTGTATTCGGGGCCTAGCTAACATTAGCTAAAGGCGCTAAAAACGACAGCGTACGACAAAATAACTTTATAATAAATGTATTAGTTATATAACGACGCATAACAAGTAAATCTTAAATAACAAAGAAATGCACGTCCGTGTGGTACAAATGTTTAAAGGACTTTTGTGTTGCTTCGACTAGTTCCTGTTAGGAGTTGAGTAGCAACGTAGGTCAGACGTTAAAGAGCATGCGGTAGTAGATCAGAATTTCGTGTAAAATGGTGGTGCCTCAAAGCCTTTTGTGCGTTTGTGACTCGACATTTCTTCCCGTCCGTAACTGCTACTTTGGTGCTCTAAGAGATTCACCAACACGCCATTTAAAGTTTTGCAAGGCCACGAGCTTGCCAAGATCACGTCGACAATTTGATAACTTTTACGTAGCAGGTCCAAAGTCAAACATTTTTGATTGTTATGGAGATCATGAATTATATGTTCGTTTGTACCTAACAAAGTACACATAAAGAGAAAAGAACAAACAGTAATCTCAATTTATGCTTGTGCTTGCAGTTGCTAATCCATCCTAAATTGTAAAGTTACTTAACATTGAAATGCAAATGCCTACTCTGTTTGTCTTTACAGGGTTAAATTCTGCATTTGCTCGACATTGTTCAACTGTCCAGTTTCCAACAAAATGATAACCAGGAGAAGAGGCAATTGCAACACTGCGCTGAAGTCCCTGGACGTTGAAGTGACCGGTGCCGTGAAAACAATAGAAGCTCACCCAAGTCTCCCGGAGGAATTTCAAACTGATGGCTTCGACAGTATGGGAACTGAGTTGGATGACTTTTTCAGAGTCGAAGACTTACAATGGACTAATGATAGAGAGAGAAGCTCACTATTCTTTGACATGGCGCTTGGTGAGCTTTACAGCGGCAATAATCAAGATTCTGGTGCTGAAGTCACAACTGCCTCCTCCCCAGAGAGTGGGTCATCATCCATGAAGATCAGAAATAAGCAGCGGCAAGCAAGCCAAGTGATTAACAAAAATGCAATCGCTGCGAGGTTGAATCGTCTCAAAAAGAAAGAATATGTTAACAGCCTTGAAAAGAAAGTGGACATGGTGTCCAAGGAGAATAACACGCTCAAAACCGAAAACTCTCAACTGATCAAACGAGTGGAAGAATTGGAAGATGAGACCAGGTACCTGCGAGCTGTGCTGGCCAATGAGAGCATGTTAGCTCAGCTGTTGTCACGGCTGAGCGGTGTGAATGGCATGAAATTATCCTCCTCGCTTTTCCAGGGCGCCGACTCAAACGAGCACGACTACTCATTGCCACGGAAACGTGTGAAAGTGGAGGAGAAAGAGACATCTGGTGGCGTGTGCCTCCACGTGGACAAGAACTATGTCTCAGTGGAGTTCTGCACTAAGTGTGCAGCGAGTGCAAGCGCATCACTTAAAATGTAGGGTCAAGTACTTAACTCTAATTTCACATATTGAGACATGGCTCTATCTTCTGACCATCTTGATGGTGGACGAAGACTTGTTAAGAATTAATGAATTCTGCATAGGGCCCCGCTGATTGTGCATGTGTTTGTTGACATGTTGGCTTGGGCGCTCGTTACCGCTAAACCTTGTTGACAGTTTCTTCTAGGTAAAGGTTGCGCTTCCGTGATGGATGAATGGCTCTCTGAACACCTTAACCTGCTTGACTCCATGGTAAGGATCAGAGTGGAGAGAGATTTTCAGTTATGCTTAATTTATTCTGGTCATAGCTAATTTGTTGAAGCTATGTACAGTAATTCAAAGACTCTTAAATGTAATAGAACACGAGATGTATAAATGACGGTGAAGGTCCACAAAGAGCAATTGGCGATCACGTTCTGGAAACATTGAAGACTATTCAAATTGAAAGTTTTTCCAACGGAGCTCTTTGTGAACCAGCACCATGATACAAAAGAATCGTTTAATTTAGAGGCACCTGTTTTTCTTTATTGCTGAAGTGGATTCTGCTGGTGGAGGTTGAAGAGACTGGACAAGCTGCTGCCACCATGGCCCGTTATTTTTTTGTTTTGATTTTTTAAGGTAGTATCGGTAACAATGGTATATGTCATTCTCTTTGCCTATTTGCCACACCTTTTCTAGTCAAGAGTTTCTTTACTGTTTTTTTGCGAGCTCAATTCAACTGCACTATCACGTTTGTGATTTCTGTTGTGGTCATTGAAATATTACATCCAGAATCACCCGCTTTAGGTGATTCCATTGCCATCAGTTGGAATAAAATGTAAATGTGTACATAATTTGAAAATGTGCCCTTTGAGGTAATTGACAGAAGATGAACAAATAAATCATATTTTACCTGTTTCGGTTGCAAATATTGACATTGTTTTTGTGTGTGCTGTTGATATTAATGCATCTCTTTTTTTCTTTCTAAACAGCAAGCTCTCTCCCGATAAAGATCTAACTTTTCCTCAACATTTGGGTCAAGTCTGGTAAAGGTTGCAAGTGAAAGGCACGTACTGAAAAAGTCCATAGAGATGATCTTTTACATTTTGGCTTTTCTTCAGTTGGAAAGAGTTGGAACAGTATCATTTCCTTAAATAATGAGTACGGAAATATGGTTATGTAAAGTTTTAATTTATGCGCAGTTGAGATGGGCATTTTACCACATTACGTACCTAGATGGACATATTTATATCATTTAGGTGAGAAGATATTTTCTTATGTGGACAGTAGGGCTGCCACAAAAAATGATTTTGCCGATCTCACCAGCAGTTGTCGTGATTAGCGGACAATCGGATCATTCGTAAAGTGCAGCATATCGCACCGGCAGGCAGATGCTATTACATTGACCAGCATTGGCATACAGCTTGAAATATTTTAGGTATGTACAAATTAATAATCAAGACCATGAAAATGATAATACATTCTACTTTTAGTTACCGTTGCAGCTTGTACTAGCATTCCTGACATGTTTATAAATGATGGATCAACTTAAATTGAAAGCAATACTGTGGCCCTTAGCTGAAAACATAACTGAATACAAAAAGAAATACTGTACAATACTTACAAACATTTCTCTCTTCAAGGCCACCAAGCTTTTTTTAAATGAAGAAGGTAATGAAATCAGATGGGTAAAATGAGAGGAATTCACTGTCCTACAGAAACACTTGTTTTGGATTTTAATTTAACCTTCATCCAAAACGTCTTGTTTTACTTCACTAGTATGCATAATTTGATGTCCACAATTAAAATGTAGTATTCACCTGAAAGGGAAAAAACCTTAAAGATTAGAACATTTTACGAGCACTCTAAATTAGTATATATTGTAACAAACTGCGCAGGTTATGTGTTTTATCATTAATTGTTGCGATAGTGCTCGTGGCGAATGTCACGTCGTCTCACTTCGACCGCTGCTTTGTCTTGAGTTCATAAACGCAACACTCGGTATGGTCGCGACTGCTTGGTTCATGCCGACGTCATCCATCCATCCATCCATTTTCTACCGCTTATTCGGGGTCGGGTCGCGGGGGCAGCAGCTTTAGGAGGGAAGCCCAGACTTCCCTCTCCCCAGCCACTTCTTCGAGCTCTTCCTGGCGGATCCCGAGGCGTTCACAGGCCAGCTGGGTCACATAGTCTCTCCAGCGTGTCCTGGGTCATCCCCGGGGTCTCCTGCCAGTGGGACATGCCCGGTACACCTCACCAGGGAGGCGTCCAGGAGGCATCCTAATTGGATGCCCGAGCCACCTCATCTGGCTCCTCTCGATGATGAGAAGAAGCGGCTCTACTCTGAGCCCCTCCCGGATGACCGAGCTTCTCACCTTATCTCTAAGGGAGAGCCCGGACACCCTGCGGAGAAAACTCATTTCGGCCGCTGGTATCCGGGATCTCATTCTTTCGGTCACGATCCATAGCTCATGACAATAGGTGAGGGCTGGAACGTAGATCGACCGGTAAATTGAGAGTTTCGCCCTTTGGCTCAGCTCCTTCTTTACCACGACAGACCGATACAGCGTCCGCATCACAGCAGACGCTGCACCGATCCGCCTGTCGATCTCTCGCTCCCTTCTGCCCTCACTCGTGAACAAGACCCCAAGATAATTAAACTCCTCCACTTGGGGCAAGATCTCCCCGAACCGGAGAGGGCACTCCACCCTTTTCCGACTGAGGACCATGGTTTCAGATTTGGAGGTGCTGATCCTCATCCCAACCGCTTCACACTCGGCTGCGAAACACTCCAGTGAGAGTTGGAGAGCCCTGCTTGAAGGAGCCAACAGTACTACATCATCTGCAAAAAGCAGAGATGTAATACTGAGGCCACCAAAACGGACCCCCTCAACGCTTCGGCTGCGCCTAGAAATTCTGTCCATAAAGGTGATGAACAGAATCGGCGACAAAGGGCAGCCTTGGCGGAGTCCAACCCTCACTGGAAACGATTCCGACTTATTGCCGGCAATGCGAACCAAACTCTGACATCGGCAGTATAGAGAACGGACAGCCCGTATCAGGGGGCTCGGTACCCCATACTCCCGAAGCACCCTCCACAGAACTCCCCGAGGGACACAGTCAAACGCCTTCTCCAAGTCCACAAAACACGTAGACTGGTTGGGCGAATTCCCACGTACCCTCGAGGACCCTGCTAAGGGTGTAGAGCTGGTCCAATGTTCCATGGCCGGGACGAAAACCACACTGCTCCTCCTCAATCTGAGGCTCGACTTCCCAATGGACCCTCCTCTCGAGCACCCCTGAATAGACCTTACCAGGGAGGCTGAGGAGTGTGATCCCTCTGTAGTTGGAACACACCCTCCGGTCCTCCTTTTTAAAAAGAGGGACCACCACCCCGATCTGCCAATCCAGAGGCACTCTCCCCGATGACCACGCGATGCTGCAGAGGCGTGTCAACCAGGACAGCCCCACAACATCCAGAGCCTTGAGGAACTCCGGGCGGATCTCGTCCACCCCTGGGGCCCTGTCACCGAGGAGCTTTTTAACCACATCGGTGACTTCGACCACAGAGATAGGAGAGCCCACCTCAGAGTCCCCAGACTCTGCTTCCTCCAAGGAAGGCGTGCTGGTGGAGTTGAGGAGGTCTTCGAAGTACTCTGCCCACCGGTTCACAACGTCCCGAGTCGAAGTCAGCCGCGCCCCATCCCCACTGTACACAGTGTTAGTGGTGCACTGCTTCCCCCTCCTGAGACGTCGAATGGTGGACCAGAATTTCCTCGAAGCCGTCCGGAAGTCGGCTTCCATGGCCTCACCGAACTCTTCCCACGCCCGGGTTTTTGCCTCGGCGACCACTGAAGCTGCGTTCCGCTTAGCCAGTCGATACCCGTCAGCTGCCTCTGGGGTCCCACAGGCCATAAAGGCCCGATAGGACTCCTTCTTCAGCTTGATGGCATCCCTTACTGCTGGTGTCCACCAGCGGGTACGTGGGTTGCCGCCACGACAGTCACCAACCACCTTACGGCCACAACTCAGATCGGCCGCCTCAACAATAGAGGCGCGGAACATGGTCCATTCGGACTCAATGTCCCCCACGTCACCCGGGACATGGGAAAAGCTCTGCCGGAGTTGGGAGTTGAAACTCAGATTTCTGACAGGGGATTCCGCCAGACGCTCCCAGCAAACCCTCACAATACCGGCGTCTTCCCCCACCATCGGAGCCTACTCACCACCAGGTGGTGATCAGTTGACAGCTCCGCCCCTCTCTTCACCCGAGTGTCCAAAACATGCGCCCGCAAATCCGATGATACAACCACAAAGTCAATCATCGAACTGCGGCCTAGGGTGTCCTGGTGCCAAGTGCACATATGGACACCCTTATGTTTGAACAAGGTGTTTGTTATGGACAATCCGTGACGAGCATAGAAGTCCAATAACAAAACACCACTCGAGTTCTGATCGGGGGGGGGGCCATTCCTCCCAATCACGCCCTTCCAGGTCTCACTGTCATTGCCCACGTGAGCATTGAAGTCCCCCAGCAGAACAAGGGAGTCCCTGGCCGGAATACTCTCCAGCACACCCTCCAAGGACTCCAAAAAAGGGTGGGTATGCTGAGCTGCTGTTTGGTGCATATGCACAAACAACGGTCAGGACCCGTCCCCCCACCCGAAGGCGGAGAGAAGCAACCCTCTCGTCTACCAGTGTGAACCCCAATGTACAGGCACTGAGCCGGGGGGCAATGAGTATGCCCACACCTGCTCTGCGCCTCTCACCATGAGCAACTCCAGAGTGGAAGAGAGTCCAACCCCTCTCGAGAGAACTGGTACCAGAACCCAGGCTGTGTGTCGAGGCAAGTCCGACTATATCCAGTCGGAACTTCTCTACCTCGCACACCAGACGCACACCTGCCGACGTCAGACTACGCGAATGTAGCCCGAATTTGAGCCACTAGGCGTGTCACAGACAAACGAGTGTCTTATAACCCATTCTGCGATGTGTGCGTCATTTGAGTTTTGCATTTCAGAGCCACCATACATAGTAGTGTGGATCGTTGCACAACTCTACTGAGGTTATTAATATATCTTGTATCATTTTGACAACATCAACGTATTTGGTGTGGATAGGCTTCAAAATGTTACCAACTAAATTCAATTCAGATTTCTTCCCCCCAGAGGGTTACTCGACTGTCAATTTGCACTTTCCACTCTTAGGATGCAAAGAGCTAGGAAAGTTAAGTAGCTAAGGAGAAAATAAAGTACATCCGTCAGTAAAGTTACAAGTGCATCTCAAATTAGAAAATTACTGTCCGCCTTCATTTATTTCAGCTGTTTTAATTCAAAAAGTGATTCCTTCCAGCTTGGCACCAACCATGAGAGATCATCGGGCGTGCATGTGTGACAGGCTGCAGCCAATGCATCAAGACCCATATCAAGGAATTTAGGGACAAGCGTAATGCCTGTCTGAAACAGAACAGCCAATGCATCAGACGCGTTTACCCGTGCTTGGAAAAAAAAGACTAATTTGTCAAGTTTTAATTTCAAAAAGTCAAAGTTTTGCTCTACATTTATCGATTAGTACACCCAGTTGGAAGAGGGATGGAAAGGCGCACAAAACAAGTTGCATCCAGTCAAATGAAGTTTCTACAATCAGCCCTGGTCAAGGTGCCCTGTCGTCATCAGCAGGTGTCCTAAGGTCCAAACTCAATGCAGCCGGTTTTGGTTAAAAGTTCTGCCGGAGGTGGGAGTTGAAACTCGACCGACGGGTCACTGGCATCTTCACCCACCATTGTCGACAGTACATCGCCTGGTCGGGATGGTTGACAGCTCCGCCCTTCCCTCCACCTGACTGTCCGCACTCAACCGCTTATCCAATGACCACAAATTGAATCAGCCTATTGGAGCCTATTAGTGCCCCGTTGCCAGGTGCGCTGATTTGCCTCAACATTGTGCTAATGATGGCAAGACAGAGGTTCAATAACCGAACATCCCGGGTTCTAGTCAGGTGGGTTGGCCTACCCAGCCAGGGATCAGACTGGCAAGATCCCCGCCGTTGGCCTCTCCCCACAGGTGATGAAACCATGGGAATTATATACTGTACTGGACTTGCATTTACATCTTAGAGCAATTAAACCAAAAGCAATTTTTTTATTCTTCATCACGGTTCTTTATTGAAGATTTGGGGATGAAAACCAGCAATCCTCTTGAAATTAGCGTAGGATTTTACGAAGTTAACATTTCTGTCACTATTAGGTGTTGAACCGATTATTCGACTTTCCACTCTTTTTGACATCTTGCATTTCAATCGGTCGCTTTCAACTCGCTTGTGTGCTGCCATTGCCGGTCAATAACACACTTTGGAGCAATAAGGTGAGATCTTAATGTGGGCCTGAGAGTATAAGAATAAAAGCAGCGGTTAGCCTCGCTATAGTTTCAGTGATTCTCACTTCTCCCATTTACATCTTTTGATATTTGCGTTGATCTTTTTATGACTATAATTTACTTCCCGGCTCTAAAGTTTGGAATTCAAGCTCAAAACCTTCCTGTGTGGCGTTTGCATATTCTTCTGGTGCCTGCACAAGTTTTCTGCCGGTACTCCTGCTTTTTCCCACTAGAGGAGGTTC
Organism: Hippocampus mohnikei; assembly: GCA_026261675.1. Classification (NCBI taxonomy): domain Eukaryota; kingdom Metazoa; phylum Chordata; class Actinopteri; order Syngnathiformes; family Syngnathidae; genus Hippocampus; species Hippocampus mohnikei. The sequence goes on from JAKGUB010000284.1 coordinate 14,452,419, forward strand.
TTGGACGACGATAGAGTTGTCCGATTTCATGAATCGAAGTCTGAATAATTTTCAGTATGAGCGCTCTGTTTCACGGTGCGCCCAGCTTCCAGCCTCTTGGCCAAAGTCACCTCTGAGATACGAGAGTCACAGGTGAGCTAGAGCCTAAGTACAATTAAGCACTACTGTATAGAAAACGGGAGGCTGTTTACAACCATGTCGTATGTGTGCTCTAATCTAGGCCTAAATAGCAAATATTGCTGAGGGACAAGAAATCAGACCTAAATTGTGATCAAATTGGGTTCTAAATATCTCAAATAAAATGATTATTACATCAATTTTCTTCACTGTGCAGCTAAAAAAATAATGAAATAAGCACCTTCATTTGATAAAAGGCAAAAAAAAAAAAATGGAATATTCTTCAAGGGCTTGATCTTGTGTCCATTTACTGAAAAGAAAAATGAAAGCACCAAGTCCCGCAAACACGCAGCGATTGAAAGATGACTGGAAAGCTGAGCAACTGCAAGTGAGGAAAGCCAGAACTTGTCTGTCCACCCCGACAACCTCCACTGTAGAACTCCTTGCATCATCTTGCTCCCGGCCAGGCAACCTTTCTCAATCCTTTGTGTGGGTTATCCTAAAATGAGTCCTTTGCAACATAAACTGACAACTTGCTAATGATGAGGAGCCATTTAACATAGACTAGACGAGAGCACTAATCAATTGTACTATCTCAGAATGGAGGGAGCGCCTGATATTTTCGGTCAATGTGAATGACTACCACTCGGATTCAGTGCAAACAAACAACACAGGATCACACAGACTTGTCAAAGTTATTATTGTAGAATACTTTGATGTATTTTTTTTTCTTTCATACAGACAAAAGGTGTTGGACTTAATTCCCAATAAATTATCTTAGATTTCCGTACAGTTTGTCTACAGTATACAGGTGTGTTCTTCCTCATATATATCTATATATATCTATATATATATAGATATATAGATATATATATATATATATATATATATATATCTATATATATCTATATATATATAGATATATAGATATATATATATAGATATTTATTCGCTTAAATAACAGGCAGGTAACTCTTTAATATATTCAATAGTCTTTGTGTTTGTTCGTTTGGTTGTTGTTTTTTTGGTCTTTTTTTTTTTTTTTTTTAAGTTCAGCACAGTTCAGGCTGCATTTTCTGTCTGCAGAACAGCTCTGCGTTGTGCAAGAAGGAGGACCATTCCACGCACAAAATTTACAACAGTGTGTATCATGAATAACGTAACAGCCAAAATTTCTCCCGGGCGGTTAAAAACCTGCGGCAGATCTAAAAGAGCAGCCTAAACAATGCAGACGATAGATGCATTGCACTTCTGCAGTCTCTAGCTCTGTGTCACCCTCCAGTCGTCCAGTCCTTTTGAGAATAAGAAAGTACTTTTGTCTCCTGCTTATTTACAGAGTCACCGCGACGGTCTCAAGAGACTTAAAAGCATCTGGGCCCCTCCGCACGCTTCAGGGTCTGTTCACTGGACAGAAAACACAGCCCTCAAAATATGCTCAGGAAAATGTGCAACATATTGTTTTCCATCAGTGGGAGCACCGGTGGAGAAAATCAATAATCATAGTCATGTACAAGTGCTTCTGTTTTGTTTTTCCTCCCCTTACAAAAAGCAAAAGGACTAAAAGGAAAGAAAAAAATAAGCATAAAAGAGAGTAACAGGAACATAGTACCTGTAAATTAAAGTTGCGCGTGTGCACTTTAGGGGCGAGCTGTACAGTTTTGATGCAGTGGTACGATTTCTAATTTGGGATAAATATATTCTTTTACACATTCTGCTTTTCCTTCTGTTAATCTAACTCACAACATCATAATGTAACATGGCTCTGGACAGATGGACAGAAATGGCTGGAACTGGTCCGTCTAATTTACAACACTGTAGATTTGCTCGGTATGTTTGGTGTGTGTGTGTGTGTGTGTGTCTTTTTCTTTTTTGTCGACTGTAAGAAGCACTGACTGAGCTGTGCTACGAGGCAATGAAATAGACAGGGTTAGACTTGAACAGTGTGTGTGTGTGTGTGTGTGTGTGTGTGTGTGTGTGTGTGTGTGTGTGTGTATGTATGCGTGCGCATGAGAGAGAGAGCAAACGTGGAGAGTTCATAGCACACAGTTGTGACAGTCGTCTAAATGATTTACCTACACATAAAGAGTGACATTAATGATACCAAAATGCATGCTTCAAAACAGACAAGAGGAACACAAGGCTGCCACCCAGGTGTGGGTGGCGGCCATGATGATGAGCATTCAAGAAGACAAGAGTTCTGTACAGTTACGGGTTTTTTTTTTTTCCAGAGAGCCTTGCGCCCCTCCTGAAGCGGAACTGGGCTAGGACACGCGTGTTCCTGCTGTTTTTGCATGTGTTAGCATCCCTGTTGGACTGCAGTTCTAATCTGGGTTACACAGGATGACATGTCAGTCAGTTGCATATTATCCGCCCTTGCCTTTTTCTGGTGGTGGATCCGGTCAGGAAGTCAACAGGAAAAAAGTGAGGGGAGGCGCGAGGACAAGAAGGTGGTGGTGGTGACCGGAGGGTGGGAGTTGATTTGCATTGCGTTGCACTCCAAGGCAACGTGAAGTCAGCAGTTCACCCACACGTGGTACAACTTGGGACACGCTTGTTTGGAATGTCCACGGAAGGTCACGGAGATGAATGTGGAGGAATGTGATGTCACCGGCTCACATGGTCTGACCATCATGTATGTTGTCAACTCTTGTGTGGCTGCGTTCTACCCTTGAAAACATTTTCACCTTGTTGCCATGATCTCAGACAAGAGCTTCGCGGGGCCAACCGAGAGCAAATAACACATCACACTAATTCAATGACGCCTTTCAAAGTGATTTGGAAACGTTCGGCTTGTCTAGAGCACAACTGTTGCTTTTGTGTTACAATTGACCCCAGAGCCACATGGACATAAATATGCCCCCCAAAAAAAAAAAAGTCTGTCCCAACTATTTCTGCAAAAGCAAAGTGCTATTGTCGGTGCGTGTAGTGGAATATAAACAGTTAGACTGTACAAGATAGGACGGGTCCGTTCACTTGCCCCCCTTGATCAGGCAAGCAACCGTAATCGGTCACTGACGAAGGAGTTCACAATGGAACCCGAAAGCCTCACTGAGAGGCAGCAAAAATGCATGATTTCTCGCGGCAGAAGAAAAAGGACGACGGGGAAATGTTTGAAGAGAAGTAAAATCTGAAAATGAAATAGCGTAACAATTAAGTATTGTGATGTATTTCAATAAATGGCTCTGAAAAACAAAGATTTGAGGTGGGGATGGCCTGGTGGGGAGAATTGTAACATAAAGTTCTTCCATTGAATCTGATGTTAGAGCTGTTGAAAGTCACACTTTAGAAATTATATTTAAGATTTTAACAGGCGAGTGAGTAAAATGTCGCAGGTTTCCGCTAGCTACTGAATTATCATACATAAATAAGAAAGCTGGTTAGTTTTGTGTGTGTGTGTGTGTGTGTGTGTGTCCAGTTTTCAAGCAAGACAATGCTAAGCGGCGTAACAAATATGAAAATACGGATCTTCTCATGCAACCATCACACTTTAAAATATCCAACTTCTATTTTGGGGGAGCTAACACAGAAATTTAAGTCGGAACAAGTTATAAAAATAAATTACTGACATTGATGGCAACAATGATAGTTAGCACAACAAAGCAAGAGAGTTGTTTGCTCCAAAACAATTTGCTGAGTTGTTAGTTGGGATACAATACAACGGACAATAAGCTTTGTTAATTATTTCTTACTTGTGAAATGCGGGTGAGCCACTTTCAAATTACCCTACTTAAAATGGTTTGTTATGTTAAGTTTGTTGCCTTGAAAGTTTGACTTCATGAATTATTATTTGCAGTGCAGATGTTGGCTAAACGTTGCTCCTTGCTGATGCGAAACTTAAATGATCAAATATCATTTATATGACACAATTGGCAATGTTTTACATATTAGGGTTAGGGGTTAATCCAAAAATGAATATTTCGCTGTATGAATCAATCAGTCAATCAATCTATCCCCCCATCCACGATGGTGTTGACCCCATGACATGTGAGCAAGAGCAGGTTTGAGGTGATGTCAGTCTTAAAGGGCCAAAGTCTGTGCATTGTGACCTGATGCCATTTAAAGGGATAATGCTTCACAAGCATTCAAAAAAAATAAATACATTAGGTATAGCGAGCCAAAGCAAAGCAGGGGAAGAGGAACAGCAAGACGAGGGAGAGGAAATGAAGAGGCTTCGATAGGATACAGCATCGTGACGGAAGCCATCCAGCAGTTCATCGTATGCATGGGGCCGCTGAACCGTGGCGAAGGGATGTGCGCATCCCACACAGACAACATATCGTGGACATGGGGCAGCATTCAAGGATTGGCGACTGATGACAAGTTCTGTATTGTCGCTTCCCAATTATTAATAAAAAAAATAAAATAATATCATATATACATATGTACTGTATATATACTTATATAACTCCTTCCTTTACTATTAGGCCTAAATGAAGGGTATCTTTGAAATGTATACATATATATATATATATTCTTTTTTTTTCCTCAGAAGAGACAAGACAACAATATTGAAAGAGAGAGTGGGGAATGATCGGAAGTAAAATGAAAATGAATATCATGCTGCAGTGACAAAGCCAAGAAGTGAAGCAACGCGGAAAACGAATGAGCACCATGTTCAAAAAAATGAATGAATCGAGGCGGAACGGATGAGGAAGTTAAAGCTTCAACAATTACATCACAAGCAAAAACGAGCTGCTTGACGTTTTCAATGACAAACCAGATAATTGTTGAGCACGGTGGTTGTGGTGTTCTGGCGGGCAAGTGGGCGGGGTCACGGCAACCACACTCGATTAACACCGGTCGGAATGAAGGGATTCGGGCGGGGGGGGGGGGGCTTCACGGCCAGGGAGCCCCTCCGTCTCCAAGCCCACCGCCGGCAGATGGAGGCCAGGCTGAAGAGCGAGCGAGGTCAAGGCGGGGCGGGCGGCTGGTGGATGAGGGGGAGGGAGTTGTACTTTGATCGCGTCAGTGTTCACGTGGAGTCGGCAGCCATCGTCCTCCCCCCCTCCTGTCACTGGATGGAGAGACTGGATGGAAATGTCATGTGTGTGTCCTCAAGCTCTCTCCTCTGCCCCACCCCAGGATTCAGTTCCCCTTCTCCCCGACCCACTCAGTTATAAGGTGGTCTCCACACAGTAGAGGTGGGCTCGGTAAGGAGTTGGGGGCTTCCCCAACCGGTCCCTGCTATGATGGTTGTTGCAGTGTTGATGGTGATGATGACGAGGGGTTTGGTTGCTTGGGGTGATGGTGTCGATGCTGTGTTTGTTGGCGTGGACAATTGATGAAGCGCCGCCGCCGCTGCTGCTGCTGCTGCTGTTGTTATTATTTCGGTTGCACTGGGTCACTGGGAGGCTATACTGGCGGTATGGACGAGTGGGACGGGTGCGGGCCGTGGGCTGGGGCTGAGTGGGAGGGGGCGGCGGCTTGCGAAGGGCCGGGTGCACGTGCTGATATCTGCTGAGTTCTGAGTCGTCGTCCGCATCGGTGTCATCAATCAGCGGGATGTTGTGGATGAGGTCATTGATGAGGAACTCCGGGTGGGCCATGAAGTTGTGGATGGAGTTGCGGGATTCGGGTTTCTCCCGGCCCTCGTACAGCGAACTACGGAATGCTTTCACCACTCGCATCTGCCGAAAGGAGGGGAAGGTGTCGGAGAAACCACAAGAACAAGAGAAGAACAAGTCAGACACTGAAGTGGGGGAAAACAAGTCAAGGGAAACCCGCAAAGACCGATTGGTCTTCTCCAGAAGACAGACAGACACACAGACACAAATGGACAGACACTCGGGGCCAGGTGGCTTTCCGATTAACATTTCATGACTACGTCACTCACCTTCTTTTCAAATTGTGCGTCAAGAGACAAAAGTGAGACATTTGAATTTGACATCAAAATATGAATAGGAGGGAAATAAATTAAACATTCCCCCCTTTATTTCCATCTCTTATTGCATCTTATAAACAACTCAAAAGATCGCATTATTTGTAATCCAAGCTCATATATTTAGCTCAGCAACAGTGACTGCAGCGAATAACACGAACATTTGTTTTGTGGTCATTTTTTTTCTGTCATCAACTGCTGTTTTTTTTTCCCTTACTCTACCCACTCAGCGTCTGTTACTTTGTCCACCAATGATTCCTAGCTTCTCCATAAGAATTCTAATTGTTGTACTGTACTGAGTACGGAAAATGTTTGCACGGTGGCTCGGATTGATATTCCATCGTTTTTCAGCTTTACGTTTGCTCGTTTTTCACCACAGAGAAAACAACGTTTTTTTTTATGCTAGTTGCACCGAACATACCGAACATTACTAGCGTAAACGTAGACTTCATAAGCAGGATTCCTCTCTGAAACCGAATCGACAAATCAGTGCGCTTTATTATTTGAATATTTAAATGTAGGATATAAATAGCTTTAAAAAACACACCTGTCAGTTGCATGTTCCAATTCCTCAACTAACACGAAATAGGGTTGGACTCAAACAAAAGCTGCATCTTCTGAGTTGTGTATCTCATCCACCTTTAAATACCTGGAAATAAAAGCTAAAACATTGATAGATTGTTTTTTTAATTGTTTGATGTCAAACCCGAATGTTTTCAGTCTACAGACAAATCAAAGGAATTGCTACTAGTTGTACCAAAAATGTAGCGCGTGTCCATAAAAACTTTTCGGCTAGTTGGAAATTTGTGACCTATGCAAGCCGTTTGACTTCAAGACAGCTTTGTCAATAATTATCAAGGAAGAAAGGTCATGACTTTGGGCCAGGCTTTGTGTCTATCCCACTCAAAGCTTGATTGACTGAAACAGGATGTTATCGTAAATTACGTTTGATTATCCCGGTGATGAGACTCCGTAGGGGTTGAATCAAGGGCAGCTGGACTTCTTTTGTGTTCAACATTTCATTAAAAACTCCTCCAACTGTCTGGTGTGGGGGAGACCCCACATGCATCCCCCAGATGGAACGTTTGTTCCAAAATGTGCATGGCCTCGGATAAGGATGCAGTCACTGATAAATATGAGTCTTCCAAATCCCAAAACTGATGCGCCACTAAATTGATGTTCAGACTCATGGGACATTGTGTCGATGACCTAATCCATCCATCGACTATGCTTAACAGTATTTGGTTCATGGGTAATCTATCCTTGATCCTCGTTCAAGGTTGGACCTGAAACCTTTCAACTGTGAAGCAGACATGATGTACACCACGCTGCTCTGACAACAACGTATTCTTGATGAAATGAGCCTATAATTTGAGAGAGGACTCGAATGCACCGATGACTATGAGCGATGTGAACACTTCCCAAGAGCTACAATGTCCTAAGAATTACATTTGGGGGCACTCCACCAGACACAAAGAAACAAGTCATTTATTTCAAACCCCAGGCAGACGGATTCCAAATGGAAGAAGTCCCGTTGATTCAACCTCTCCGGATTATTGTATCCCACCATTGGATTCACGGTCATCCGTCCACTTCTGCTGCAGAGAATTTTGTCTATCTACGGCCATGCATTCGTAGTTATTTGCTGTACAAACACATTGCTGGGAGTAAAAATTAATTCATTTTAGCCGAAGTACAGAGGGAGTCCGCCTGATCCCGCGTGTCATCAAAAGATGTTGAAAAAAAAAAGGTGTTTTGAAATGAGTTTGCTATTGACAAACACTTATGTCAGTTCTGACACACCAGACAGACCTTGCAGCATCCACAAAGACCACAGAAGCAGCAAAACTCCTCGCATAAATACGCACCTGACGTGCGTGGAAGAGTCGACAAAAATGTGAGGGTGTGTTTGAGTGTGTGTTTGAGCGTGCTGTAAAAATACACTCGCACTGCAGCACACCGGCTAGCATGCATGCACACAGATGAGGCTAAATGCCAGGCACAGATGGAGAAGAAGCAATAATAGTGAGTTAGTTGAATGTAGAATCAAGAAATCACCAAGTGGCCACACACGTGCGCGCACACACGCGCACACACAAGTACACACACACACACGCACACACACACACACACACACATGCAGTAGCCGTTGTAACAGAACGGAAAGGCAGTTTTCCATGTAGTGAGCTTGGCACTTTGGACATCAGCATGCATTGGAAAAATGTGCACTGTGAGTTCCGAGTCAATCTGGTCGCAATCGCTGTGCACACACACGTGCACACACACACACACACACACACACGCATTTGCCAAAATGTCCTGCAGACATGCATGAGAGAGAAACGAAGAGAGTGGAATCAGGATGATGCTGATGAGAAAGGTTGCTGCGGGACATAAAAAAATAAAATTCAAGAGTTGCAAAAAAAGAAAGCAGGCGTCACAGCAGGTTAGAAGAGCATGTGATTAGTTAGATTATTTCAAACAGGAGGTGATTGGTTCAAAGTCAGCCGTGTCACGCGTCCACAGGCAGCCAGGTCATGCTGAATCAGATGACTGTCACTCACACTCTCTCTCTCTCTCTCTCTCTCTCTCTCTCTCTCTCTCTCTCTCTCTCTCTTTCTCTCTCATACAAACACACACCAGCGTGAGGTCCGTGAGTGTGTTGGGAGGTGCATGATGCGGTGTGCGGTGTAGATGCGCATAAAGGCATTCCCCGGCCATGGCGGTCGTTCCATGCATGCTTCCCCCAAGGCCAAATCGAGGGAAAGCAGAATGAGCTCAAAGAAAAGGAGAAAATTGAATGCAACGATAACAGACAGGCGCGGGCTGACAGAGACTTACATAGAGACCGTTTGGCTGAAGGCTTTCTATCAACTGCAACAGCGACTACTGTATACTTTTGACAATCAGGTAGCTTCAATTGGGGGGTCGATGCTGCAGTTGGCCAAACTCTGAGAAGTCTCTACACATGACTCTGGCATAGGTGACAGACTGGCAGACAGACAGATAGACAAACGGACAGACAGACAGACAGACAGACAGACAGACAGACAGACGGTCAAGCGGTAGGTTCAGTGCTTATCTGTTTTTCCAAAGAGCCTGTCAGACAGCAGAAAAACACTTCATGCAGACTGAGAAGGTTTCAGAACGTTACTTTCTCACTTTGTCGGCACTTGGTTTGTTTTCATTTTGGTCCCCGTAGGTGGAGTAAACTTTCGAGTATATGTCGCCCACAGTGTGACCAGAGAGACCTTGAGGTCAGGGCGCTGCTGTGTTACTGCTTTCTCTCAGCTTCTCTCCATCCATCCCTCTCCCTCCCTCTCTCTTCCTTCATTCCTCCCTGCCGGCCCTCTCAGCATAGCTTGATGGAAAAACGATTATGATTAAAAGTACAAGGGTAGAGGCACTGGAAGGTTGAGGCTGCTGTGTGGGGTGGGAAAAACAACTGCTGATGGGAAGAAACTGCAACATAAATACAGAGAGAAGCTGTGAGGCTGATGGCCCTTACAAGAGTTCCCAAATCTCACGTTAGGTGAGCAAACAGTGAGTGCTACCGTCCTTTTGGTATGCATGCTTTTTTCACTTCAGCGGCAGCCATTCTTGCCACAACCATTTTCTCTTTTTGTCTCTGACGCAAAGGGAGGAGGCGAATACCCCCTTTTAAAATATGCAACAACACAAGAACGAATGAAGGAACGTAGAAGTGAGAGAGGGTGATCTCAACAGTAATCTCTTTCTGAACTCTGCTCTATGTCGATGAAAGTAGGCCAATATGAAATGAAAACAAACTGGATCCACAGGGATCACAAAGGTCCAGCATTGCTCAAGGTGGATGAAAGCGCGAAAGACACACGTCTTCCTTCTTATATCTCAAATCTAAAATACGGAAGTCTGAGGGCTGGGCTTGCTTTGCCAAGAACACCGGTGGAGTAAACACATGACGCAGACGTTACCCGAACACGAGCAGCACTCAAAGGCTGACGTTTTCCGTCATGAAGTGAGACATAAAACACGCCATTTCTGAAAATTTTATGCAACAGTGCTACGGATGTCATGAACAGAGACATCATGTCGCTTTCTCTGGAGAACACCTGATTTACATACTGTACGTTTTGCGCGCGCAAATCAGGCACAAACCTGATTGTAAAACAGTGTGGATGTGGAAGAGGGTTAATGGTGGAAATAAATCCAGCGAAAATGTGTGAATGAGAAGTTTTGATTTTGTTTCACAGATCGACTAGGCCGGGGGTCGGCAACCCGCGGCTCCAGAGCCGCATTCGGCTCTTTAGCGCCGCCCTAGTGGCTCCCTGGAGCTTTTTCAAAGATGTTTAAAGATGGAAAAAGATGGGGGAGGGAAATATATTTTTGATCTAATCTGGCTTCTGTTGGAGTACAAACATTACACAAACATCTTAAATGTTTTTCAATGCTGTAAAAATGTGTAGAATAAATATTAAATTTCAACATTTCTGTCAAGGAAGATTTGCGTCATAGCCTGCGACACACGTTTCTATTTAAACGGACGGGACGCCAGGCTGTTGTAAAAAAAAATAAAAAAAAGTACAATTCACAGAGGGTACTGGCAAAGAATGGGAATGTGGAAGGCCGAGAGAAGCATTTTGAAACGGTATACGTGAGCTACGATAGTTAACACGCTGCAAAAGTGTGTCCCATGACTCGATTATCTTAGGGGCCGTTATGTCTGTTATTATGGCATGTGTGTGCGCGCGGTAACAGGTCGATCGCGGGAGGTTGATTGATCAAAAAGTAGATATTCCGTCAAAAAAGGTTGGGCACCCCTGGTCTACAGGATGCACTGCAAGGGAAAAAACATTTCATCGTGAAGGCTTATTGTGTATTTGGAGCCAACTTAGTTATTTTCATAGTAGGCTAATATAGCTAATATCGATACATACATCATGTGTTGCCTTCATTGTAAGGCTTATATAAGGCTTTTAATTTTTTAATTTGTTTTTTGGTCCATTAAATCAAAACCTTTTGAGTTACGATCCCTGCTGTATAAATTCCGATGTTCACATCCATCTTTAAACCAAACATGAGCATAGCCTACTCGTCGACAGATACGGGATGACTTAACAGTTTAAGTCATTGTACAGGCTACTCTATCGTATAAATTGTGTGCGGACAGCACAGGGTTGCCGTGCACACACGGCGGGCTGCGTGACTTGCCCGAGTCCGTGTCAGACACAAGAGTTACAGCCTGCGGGCTGAAGCACTTGTTCATGCGAGGCAAGGTCTTGTTTTAATTCGGTGGCCATGCAATAGTACCGTGTTCATTCCAAATGTAATAAGGCAGGCGTCAACATGACATTCAAAAGTGTCTTGATGGGCAGCAACAGCTCTTCAGTTTTTCAGAGAAAAATGACAAGACCTGATATCACTGCCTCATTGGTGAGTATTTGGGGGGGGGGCTCACTGCTCATTCATGTAGTTGCGGTGTTGTCATCCCACAGATGAATCAATCACCACCAAAAGTGAGAACATCAGTCTCTCCAAATTCAAGACTTTACGTGTCATGCTACGACCAGGTGTTCACAAAAAAGCTCTTCAAGAACTTTTGAGGGAAAATAATTCAAGGAAAAAAAAGCAAGCTAACCAGCAGCAGCACCCTCTATCACTGCACGCACACACCTTCATTTGACTTCTACCTGTCACCAGTTTCCACTCAAATGCAAAGATCTCCGCGCGGTGAAAATGCAAGACACTTCATGATATGCTGTCCTGCAATCATGACAGGAAAACGGAAATGTTCTTCAAAAACGGCCAGGATTTTTTTTGCGTCTGTGGAAAATGGCCACAGTCAAGAAAGCAGCGCGGTTTAGCGTAAGACGCCAGCCTCTCTGTCTTTCCTCCTACGTCACTCGGAGTGACGGCGCAAGATGAAGAAGAAAGGCAGTGTGGGATGGCAGGAGGTATAAAGGGCATGAGGGAAGGAGCAAGGTTGGAAAGGAGAAGCAACTGAGAAAGGACGGATGAGGAGACAGCACAAGCACACACACAAGCATGCACACACACACACACACACACACACACACACACATGGACACGCAACGACACGCCAAAAGCACCGGCACCCACGTCGCCATACACACACAGCTCGTCTGCTCGCACGCGGACTGAGAAACACACAGCAGTGGTCACAACAGCGGCTCTGGGCATATCAGCAAGTGCACGCACAAACAGACACTCGCCGAACTGACATACAGAGAAATCAAAGAGGAAATATGAGGTGGGTTGCGCTACTCTCCACAGGAGATGGGGACAGTGACAAAAATGGATGACATCAAGGACGAGGGAAATGACAATAAAGGAGGAGGAACAAGGAAAGAAAAAGGGATGCGAAAATCTAAAGAAATCTTAGCGTTAAACTAAGCCTGTATTCAGATCTGGCGCAATCCAAATACATCTACAAGATAACAACTCTGCTACGTATAGAACAGAGGACATTTCACAGTCTTTAGGAGCACTTTGGGCAAACAGGACATCCTGTAATATCTCAAACAAAAAGAACATACAGCAAAGAGAAAGTCAAGAGTGGCATTGGAGAAAGAGAGAAAGTTAACAAACAAACAAACAAACAAACGGGACAGACAGGGAAAGAAACCGCAACGTTTTGGAGGGCTCAGGACAAGAGGCAAACGTGAGATGTTATAGCTGAAAGTCATGTTACAGACATCATCGATCCAAAACACGCTGAACAAAACTGAGAGGAGAAGACGAAGGAGAAACAAAGCTCAAAGGGGAAACTCAACCTCGAATGGCAAGTTCGGCAACAACAGCGGCTTTGAGGGCTTTTATACTCGAAGGTTTACAGCTTTTGGCCAATACTCTAATTGTAGCATTCCAAGAATGTCACGCCCGCAACTTATTTTCTTTGACTTCTTACGCTTTAGAGCAGTCATTTTAAACACGGTAACCTGGCTTGACCGCATTGACACACAGCAAATATTGTAAGACATGGTGCAGCGGGAGCTGTCCTCACCTCTGTGAACTTTGATCCATACCTTCCACCGGGATCAATTAGATCATTTCAATTGTTTTCATTTTCTTTTTTTTTGGGGGTATTTCAACTACGTATTATTACTTAAAGGGGATATCAAGCCAAAAATGTTCCTCACAATATGTTCCGTGCACACTCATAAATCCAAACCTTCTGATTAATATTGCATTTGTGGAATTTAAAATGAGCAGCAAAATCCACTTATTTTTATCCCCCTCAGGGGGACGGCCATTTTGCCACATGTCGACTGAAAATGACATCACATCACCTATGGACTCAGCTAATGACCAATCACGACTGACCCGTTTTCTTGGTTTCGGCATGTGACGTTGAGCCCTTATGCTGCAGTCAGACCAAATGCGTGTGCATATCCATAAATAGCCAATGCAGTTCGTGTAATCACGTGCGGTTGGGTGCCGGGTGGCACGTTTGAAGAGTTCCAAGCAAACATTTTGCTCTTTTGCCTATTTCGCCGTTTCATGCTGAAGTGATTATTTGGCGGAGGCGTGGTGGCGACAGCCAATCGACATCAAGAACGTACTTACTACAACACACGCATGAGCAGAACAAGCAGCCACACATCCAAATAAAGTTAAACACACACGGAACATAATGAAATTGAAAATAATGTGGGACAATATCATTCTTGTTTATAGGGCTGAGAGGTATATACAACATGGCCAGCTTTCTTTGTTGGCTGTGACTGACACAAAAAAAAGTGTGGCCTTGGTGAATTTGGAGAAGGAGGGGGGGGGGGGGGTTAGATTATTTTGAGAGTGGACTGAATTATTTACACCTGTCGAACTGTCAGCGAAGAAAGCATTTAGCAGCCGACACAACCGCCCGTCACCAGGTTGAGTTTACACCCCCTCCTGTCCGCTCAAAGCAAGCACAAGATATTTCACGGTCAGTCTGTAAAATTAGGTATTGTGATTTCATTTTCAGTCAACAGCAAGTGGCAAAATGGTTGCCCACTGAGATGGATCAACACATGGATTTTTTTTTTTTGCTGAATTCATATCCCACAAACGCAATAATAATTATCTGAATATCGTACGTAGATTAGTGGGGCTGCAGAGAAAATATGGTCAAGAACATTTTGGACTTGATTTCCCCTTGAAACGTGAGTCTTCCTCTGGCAGGACTCTTGACACAGTGAGCGAACAGACAGCAACCTCCTGCACCACACTCAACACTCAAACATAAAATCAAACACACTCTGGACTCGGGCCAGACCTGGATTTGGACCAGACCAGATCAGACCAGAATTGCACAGCTGGTCAGGACCGGGTGCTGTTTGAAAGGGAGAATAAGAAATAAAAAAAGCATAGAGGAAACGTTGTACACGCATGAGCAGCGGGTGAGCTGGAGGGGGGGCACAACCAAGTCCACGTGCCGTGCATAAATGTGTGTGTGTGTGTGTGTGTGTGTGTGTGTGTGTGTGTGTGTGTGTGTGCATGCTTTCGGCGGACTCACTCCCTGGGGCTGGGCTGGTATTGGCTGTTGCGGTGGAGAGAGCTACGTGAGAGGGGGTAGATATAGTGTTTACGTCGTGGAGCTGACTGAGCACGGAGGAGCGCCTTCTCACTGCTCCCTGAAACGAGCCGCTTCGCTTGAATGTGCTCACTACCTCCATCTGCAGGACAGAGATAAAACAGTGGCACTCAGTGAGGGCGGCAGGATCGCAGCCAGTGTGGAACCCTCTCGATGGGCGAGTGTGTGTGTGTGTGTGTGTGTGTTGACAACTCATTTCTTATTTCCAGAATAGACAGGCGCTTTTGGAGGGTTTGCTCAGCATTAGTGCCCATGCTGATGCAGTTTTGCTGTCTTTCAAATAATTCCTCCCCCATTCACCCCCCACACACGCAAAGTACAAATATAGTGATACTCCATGAACACCCCCACTAATACCCCTAAGTTTTTCAAGATACAAGATCAGATGGGGGGGGGGGGTTGCCTTGAGTCACTTACAAGCATGGCGTAACGATTGTGAAATCTAATCTAATTGCATTTTTATTCATAATAATTGCAATATTTTGTGTGTAATTATTTTTTCAAGGTGGCTCTTCACATGTTTTTTTAAACAAACAAACAAACAAACAATAAAATAATCTGGATTACAACAATACCAAATATACTTGACGCAAATGTTTTGGTATAATGAGTTAGGCTTATGTTAAAATAAAAGCAAATGAACCATGAATTGAAACAGATTGGTTTACATACAAATTATTTCTACAAATATTGCTTTTGTTCACAAGCTCCTTTCCAACATCTACGCAGAATGCACGCTGAGATGTGATGGTAAAATGGTCAGACCCTCGTGCATGAGACTAGCAGTTACGAGCTACAGCTATTCTGATCACCGTTAGTCTTAAAATATTCATATCAGCGGGGCCACGTGATTGGTGGCGAGGAATGTGGGCAGCGGTGTGAAGTGAAGCGCCATCTTCGGTTCCAAAATGCTACGTGCAATAATGTGTGCTCAACAACTGTTGTCTGTGTGCCATTTTACAACACGCTATTTACAACAGGCAAGAGATAAACAGGCAGGAAAAAATACATTCATGGTCAAGGTGATTTGTATTTTTCTTTATTTATTGTTAGTATTATATAATGAGTTATGTGTGTCTTTATGTGAAACCGGTGAATAGCGTGAAATACGTTGGGTTTGTTCTGTGCTAATCGACTTCAACTCAACTCATGTCTCAACTTTTGAGTCATTCAGTCGCGTACTGTTGAAAATCTTGATTGAGTGAGATTTGGGAATCTTTTGAGGAATGTGAACCAGGAAGCATTAACAACAACTGCAACGGAATCGGAGAGCGAGGTATTAGCATCAACGCCCATATCGAGAGTTGTTTGATGTCGGCAACCTTCAAAAATTCTCTTTCTTATTAAAAAAAACACACACACACAAAAGAAAGATATAGTTTCTTTCAGTTATTTTCTTTGTGTATGTCTTTGTACTTTTTACTTTGGCACTTAAGTATATTTCAATCTGTACTTTTTTTCTTTCACTGTTGAATTAGTATTTCTATTTTTACTTCTCCTTAAGTACAGAGCATTCATACTTTTGTTGGACACACGCACGCTCACACACACACACACACGCCTTTGTCATGTTGCAGTGCATCTTACAAACCACCACTTTTAAGTTGCGAGAGAATCATAATGAAAGCCAGAGGAGAACATACTGTCGGCTGTGTTGAAGAGAAACGCATATTAGAGGCAAAAACTCACAGCACATCGAGAACAAACAACAGAGAAGCACCAAATCTTGAGTTTTGGGTTCCGGTCTCATCAAGCATACTTTACCTGAGTCTGTATGCGGTTGAGGCCTCGGAACCAGAGGATCTGTCCACGACGAAGCTCTCTCTCAGCGCAGTCAATCTCCTCTTCATCCTCTGCAAGCTCCTCCCCTTCCTCCTCCCCGGGCTCCAGACCGAGACCCGCTTCCTTCAGGCATGGTAACCGCTCCGTCGGGACAGTCGCGATCACCTGCGTGTCAGGTTTGTTACATTTCAATCGGCGCTAGGGAGTGCAAGTATTAGTGTGGAATGGCGTCACCTCAGGGGAAAATTG
Organism: Hippocampus mohnikei; assembly: GCA_026261675.1. Taxonomy (NCBI): domain Eukaryota; kingdom Metazoa; phylum Chordata; class Actinopteri; order Syngnathiformes; family Syngnathidae; genus Hippocampus; species Hippocampus mohnikei. Next base: position 14,469,020 of record JAKGUB010000284.1, read on the forward strand.
CACATCCGCAGCTTCCTCTTATCAAACACGTTTAGCTTCAATGAGCCGAAGAGATTCGTACCTGACCCCACAGCAGCTCTCCAACTCCCACAAACAGACACCAAAGCCACTGCTCGATGTTGAGTGGAGCACAGCTGAATGGCTTCCCTCCCCACTGCACAATCACAATCTGAAACAGAGAGACACACACACACACACACACACACACACACACACACACACACACACACACACACACACACACACACACACACACACACACACGTCAATAAGGACTTGACTGTATGACTACAGCACCCTGTACTGCTGATGCAACACACGTGTCGTAGACAAAAAGAAATTAACTATTCGTAGTACTATTGGAGTGATTTACTTATCCAAGATAGTTTTGGATATTGCTCCTTGCATTAAATAAAATATTCATTTCGAAACTGGATTTTGTATTTACATCAGTTTGTGAGACATGAAAATGAATATCCAAATGTCTCTATCTAGGAGACAAGGTCCAACGTGCTCAACACAAAAGTGTGTCATCATATAGGAAAGCGCTGATGAGAATGAAAAGTGTCATGATTGTAAAATGCAATGCACTGTGAATAACAGGATTTCACTGCTCGGGTGATAATGGCTTGATGTGACAAGACAGACTCTTGTCTCCCCAGCCAGGCAGAGAACAACATTTAATTTGACCCAAATGTTTCAAATGAAGTCCGAAACATGAAATCATAAAACAAAACGTGGCAGATGACTGCTGGCGACATTGCTGAGCGTTTAAGCATTGATTAAAACCCGATTGAAAGCAGCGATGGTAACACAAACAGCAAATCTGTTCTGATATGACCTTCAGCTGCATGAATTGGATTTCTACTCGATTCGAGCGACGATACAGCAATAAGCGGATTTCCAAAGGCCTGTTACGGTGACGTCTTCTTGACAGCAACAAAATCTACCCTCAATTTGATCAGAACTTTCGACAAAAAGCTGCATTGGTCTCTGCGATGTCACTCAACTTCTCACAAGCCTCCTTCTGTCTGCAACGCTGATATTTCTCTCAAAATATTGCTCCTCTGCCACACCCAAAATCATCGCCACCTCCCACCTCTCTCTCTCTCTCTCTCTTCTCATTTCCCCCAAAGAGCCAGTAAGCACTGAAGCGCTTTGCTTTGTATTTGTCTGCTTGTCTGCTTTTTTCTGTGTACTCACAATATTCCTATGTGGCACCCCCCCCACCCCCTCTCTCTCTTTAATTTGGCTGAAACACATAAGACAGTGGTCCTCAAACCTTTTTCAATAATGCATGTCGACTGCCTGTGCTTCTCAGTATGATTTATTGATTAGCAAACTTGTCATTATGGTGCACTTTGCAACGTTTGTTTTTTTTCCCATTTTTTTTTCTTCACCACGTGCACTAAGCCAACATTAAGGTTGATGTGAACTGCTTACATGCCTGTTACAAACCCAAGTTAGCTCTTTACCGGACATGGAATGATAACTTCAGTGGGTGCTTAAAATGCATGCTTTCAGCCTTGTCTGACTGTTGACCTGCTAATTTTCCCTGTCCTTTTTCTTCATTCACCAACGGTATATAAATGCCACCTTACAAAAAATGGCCCCAGGGCTGTAGAGCTGCTGATTTTTTTCCTTTTTTTTTTTTTTTTTTTTTGTTGGATGTCATCTCATGAATAAATGAGCATGAAAGTGTTTGCCTCATCGTGATGAGATTCTGGGTTTGAATCTCATGCGTTCTTCTAAACCACTGACTGCACCGATCAACTTTTTAAAGGGTTCTTTAAAACCCATCTTACCTGTACTGCGAAGGTCCCCAAAACAATGGAGCAGAAGATGGGGTTGGAAAATATGCCATCAAAGACGTTTCTCTCCCCGTGGATCTTCCGTGCGTTGATCTCATTGAACAGCTGCATGAGGACAAACGTGTTGAAGATGATGGTGTAGTGCTCAGATGGTGGTGAGTGGAGGGGAGCGTTGCGGCCGCTGTCGATGTTGAAAATGCGCTCGCCTGAAAGCGAGTGAGGGAAGATAAGAAGAGAAGAGAAGAGAAGATGAGCCTGCTGAGTACATGACGATGAATACGCGTAAGGCCTGGACAAATACACAAAGCGGAAACATATCAACGGAACCAAACGTGAAAATGATGTACATTGCTTATCAAATTTATTTGACAACAAATAAAATGTCAACTTTATTATCCAGCGGCGCAACATTAACAGCAATTGAAATGGTTGATACACTAATATGTCCAAGTTTTTTAAACCAAATTCTATTCTTATGCTTAAAATATAACACTTGTCAACAGCAAATTTAGATCCGGGGAGGTGTCATGTGATCCTCAACGTATTTTGGACACTGATAAAAAAAAAAAAAAAAAAAAAAAAAATATATATATATATATATATATATATATATATATATATATATATATATATATATATATATATATATATATATATATATATATATATATATATATATATATATATATATATGTTTTTTTTAGATATTTTCTTTTTTTGTTTAGAAGTTTGACGAAGAAAAGCTTGCGCAACCACGAGTTGTCATTTAGAACGATGAGTGGTCATTTCGAGCGGCCACAGAAAAAAGATCTACTTGTTGCCGAACCTTAACCTTTAATTCAGAAATACTGCTAAATATATTACTATATTACACATGACATTACTGTCATTAAATGTTATCATTATTATGAAAACCTAATGTGTTACAGAAAAAAAACAAGAGCAGATTTGGCAAAGATTCTTCGAGAAAAGTTTACTTGTACCTCTGATTAAAAAATGTGAAAAATTGTTGAGCACTGTAATCATTACTAGCATCCATGAATATACTTTTTCACAACAACAACAAACAAAATGACGTGGTTTAATAAATCCACCAAGCACTGCATCTCAAAGAAAGGTTACATTGCAGACACTTCCTTTGTACTTTTTGTACGCGTGCACGTACCTATGAAAAGCAGGGTGAAGATGATGACCAGTTGGTACACTCCATGACCCAGGATGTTTTTCATCATGGTGAGGGAAATGAGCGGGTTGTTGCGACCGTAGGGTTTCCGTAGCAACAGGGCCTCTGTGGGGGGCTCAGTGGCCAGGGCCAAAGAGGCAAACGTGTCCATGATGAGGTTCACCCATAGCATCTGCACTGCCTTCAGCGGAGAGTCCTGCCAAGAGACGAAGCCAGGTCCCAAAAACTTCCATTATATATTGGGCCACGTTTGGCTCACAAAAAAAAATAATTCTGCCTCAAAAAATATAACATACATACATCTGAAAAACATTTTTGCCCACTGTCCATTTTTGCCTCCGTCACAGAGATTTGTTGCAGATACACACACTCAGTCAGTTATATGACCAGGGGCGGAGCTATGTGGTGGACAAGGGCAGCAATGACCACCCCAGGCCACTCTCTGGTCACCCATATTTGATAGGACCATCGATTCTAAAAAGATTTGTTTGTGACTGACCTAAAACATGGAGGCTTGTTCCCTTCTCTTAAATTAGCAGCCAAACATTTGGATTGTCATTATAGCTGTAGAATTTAACCAAGATCCTGTTGCCCCCCATATAAAAATGTGGGTCCCTGATACCAGTGTTGGGGTCGGTCTGTGGTCTCATATCATACCACCAGACCATATTATACAATGAAATGGATGGGATCTGTTCAGCCTCCTTGCATCTGCTACCTTTTCATCCTCAAAAATTGTTGCTACCGCCTGCCTCTCTCTCAGTTTGACTCTCTCATACTCAACTTCTCATTCAATCTCTCTCTCTCGTGATGTGCGGATTGATACGGAAATATCGATACCACTGATACAGATCCCTATGCACAAAATTTGATTCTTAAAATCCAAATGTTGATACCTTTGATATTTCATTCATTTGAGATCGGAATCTCATGAACAGGAACACAGCACAAAGCATGCAACTAAAGTAGGGAGATCTTGTCTGAAAGACACGCGGTCGGGGAAACAATCTTTCTCTTCTGCTTGGCTAAGTGCAAAAGCACAACAGCATGCTTCGCTTTGTCTTTACATGCTCGTCACAATATTCCAGTGTGTTTCTCTTCTTCTCAATTGAATGAACTGAAACACTCATCAAAAGACAGTGGCCATCAAAATGCTCTGGGATGATTCACATCTACAAAGTAAACACCATACGATCAGACCGCAATTATTCTTGAGTTCAGTGAAAAGAATCTGCACGAATTCATTCATTCATTCATTCATGCAATGGTCACCCGTCTCACTCCCGCTCCTGAGACATCCCTCCACCACTTCCTTGCTAACTTTGAGGCCATGTTGGGGCATAGTGGCCATTCACCAACCATTCGAAACTCCACCCCTCTGACCATCCAAAGTAGCACAGCATTCAATAGTGAATGAAACAGTTCAAAAAAAGTTTTGTCATTTATTTCTGAACCCCGTTGCAAACATTTCCCCTTGTGAGATTGGTTCGGGCCAGCAATTTGTTTTGCAATCCAAATAAAAGCGTATGACTCAGATGTGACTCTGCATACCTGAGTGATGCAGGCACCAGTGAAGGCGACGATGACGGCCACTACGTTCACTGTGAGCTGGAACTGCAGGAACTTGGAAATGCTGTCGTAGACGTTTCGCCCCCACATCACCGCCTTGACAATGCTGCTGAAGTTATCGTCAGTCAAGATGATGTCAGATGCCTCTTTTGCCACGTCTGTCCCGGCGATGCCCTGACAGAATTTGCGACGGTGAGGAGGACATGCACAGAGTCACGGCATGAATCATGGGAGCGTTCAAGCATTCTAATCATTCTGGAGAGTTACTGCCTCGATGCTGTGTTGTTCTCCTCTAAGTCTTTGCAGTTGGCATGAGCAAAAGATGTGGTCAAAGACAAATGCACGCCACCGCAACGAAAATTTTCAACATGCTTTATTTAGAATAGGGCAGCTGAGGCAAAACTGCTTTTGACGCTACAAAACGGTTCAACCCATCTCTCATTTAACGTATTAAATATACAGTACATATTTTTCATGAAGCGGCATATTTGTCTGCTTTTATTCATAATAGTTGCAGAAATGTTGATCTGAACAGGAAAAAAATTAAACTCAAGGTTTTGTTAATCATGTAGTGACAGCAAAGTCAGACTCAAATGAAAGGAAATCTTAACTGTTTAAAGGCCAACATTCATTCGAAACGCAGCACTGAATTGGAGAATTAGTGGAAGTGGAATGCAAAAAATAAAGCAATAGTCATAATTACCATAGCAAAGCCAACATCAGCCTTCTTCAAAGCTGGTCCGTCATTGGTTCCATCTCCTGTCACTGCAACCACCTGCCTCTGTTCTAAAATACTACTGTCAATGATGCCTAATGGGAGAGCAGAGACACTGGAGGTCAGTGAGGAGTGTGTGTGTGTGTGTGTGTGTGTGTGTGTGTGTGTAAAAGTGTGTGTTTGGGCTTATCAACTCGTAACTCACCTTTGACAAGGGTATGTTTGTCTGTTGGTGAAGACCGAGCCAGCACACGCAGTTTGGGCCAGATTTTATCAATTCGCTCCTGTTCAATCTGCAGGCACATGGAAAAGGGCAGATGGATTCAACAAATAATATTGCTCACTTCTTTCACTGGTAATTACCAGATTACAATATAGCAGCTTGGGCTGTTAAAAAAAACCAAAACAAAGCAAAACAAAAACGATGACGCACACACCAGCAAGCTGCGTACAATTGACAATGTATGGAAAACTGTCGTGATGAGAAGCTCTTCATCCCACTAAGCATTGCACTCAGCTAATCGAAATGTGGGGGAATGTTGCTATTTCATCACAACTTTTTGCCAGGGGCAATTTCTCTCAATGTAGTTTATTATATTATATTATTTATTATAATTGTTATTCACTCCTTTAACATGCAAAGCAGACGCACGGGGAGAACATGCAACAACCTCAGAACGTGAGGCAATCCTGCAAAGTATGGCCAATTTAGACATTAGGAAGTTACTTTTTAGTCCATATAAAAGTACTCGTTGTCCCCTTTGCAGTGTTAGAAGACAATGCTATGGGATAATGATCGAGTGTAATTAGAATCACTATTGTCATTACTGGTATTGGCTGCTGAGATGAAAAGTGTTCTCAGTACGTCTAAGGAAACGTGCAGCTTGAAGACATTCTTTTGGAAGAAAAGTGCACATGAATGAGTGCACTCACGAGACCCCAACTCACCTCTCCTTTCTCGTTCCTGATTCGTCGGTTGAAGTCTTTGCCCTCGAGACAGATAAAGTCATCCCCAGGGTGGATGATTCCACATTTGGCAGCAATAGCCCTGGCTGTGTTTATGTTATCACCAGTCACCATCCGCACAGTGATGCCCGCACGCTGACACTTGCGGATGGCCTCGGGTACCTTGAAAAAAATTGGTTCACACAGAAAGGCGATGAGATTACTATTCCAAAAATCCGTTTTATTCACCTAGTGCAATATGGATGGCAGCCGGTGGTGACACACTCCTACCTCAGGTCGTACTGGATCCTCAATTCCAACCACAGTGATGCAGGTCAACTCTGTCACTATTTCTGCCTCATTTTCCCAATCGGGCTCTGGATTGGAGGGCAGGTCACGATAAGCAATGCAGATGGTTCTCAGGCCCTCGCATGCCATTGGCTCGATCACCTGTTCAGTAAAATCATCATTACAAAAAAAAAAAAAATGTCGCCAGGAAGAATGTCAAGCAGCTTCAGTATTTTTGGTGGATTTATACTGGACACCAAAACTATTCATGGAAAACAGCAAATTGTCTTGCAGTTCGAAGTTAATGTCGGGTGAGCTTTTGAGTGTTTTTTGCTGGTATTCTTTCTGACAACGCTGAGAGGGAAAGCCCCCGTCCGCGGATAAGCGCCGACAGCAGAGGAAGACAATATGATGAAGAGCCGGCGTGGCATAAAGCTGCCACAACGCAAGCAGAAGAAACGAGCTGGAATACAGTTGTGCAAGTGCAAAAGTTATTTTTCTCATGGCACAAAATGAAGTCGCCATGAGGCAGGTCAGCCGGCCTGCCAATCAAGGCAGGACTTGCTCGCACTGCTGCAAAATCCAATCTGTTAGTGCAGCAACTACTTGCTCTCCGCCGGCCAATAATTTCTACTACAATGTTTGTTGCACGATATTTCAGTCAACATGTCATTCACCTGTTTGACCATCTCATCTCTGTCCCGTGGGCGGAAACTTCGAGGTTCCCCGCTGGGATCTTGGATGTAAGAACACCTGGTGAGAGAAAGAATGATAAACCGTGGCACAGAAGACCGAACATATGTGTTTATTGACAAATAAGAAGCGATATCACATATTTCCGGGGCTGAGCTTTTCTCTTCCCTTCCACTCACTTTTTCAGCATGATCTCAGAGGCTCCCTTGCTGTAGAGACGGAAGGAACCATCTGGCAGCTTTATCACCGTGCTCATAGACTTACGCACCGAGTTAAAGGTATATACCTGCGATTAAACGGAGAATGATGATCATTCTTCAGAATCATTAATGCATTCATGTTTGTGGCATGCAGTGTGAGGCTTGCAAAAGTCATCCATGGCCTTATTCAAGAGAATGTTATTACGTTGTCAACTACAAGAATTAGCTATGATGAATGTGTTGCCATGTGACAGCATAAAAAAACAACACAATTTGATGGTGTTCAAAAACTCTTAATCTGACAGATAAGTGTTTTTTGTTGTTGTTATAATTGCCCTACTTTATAATAATAATAATAATAATAATACATTTTATTTATAAGCGCCTTTCAAGACACCCAAGGACACTTTACATTTTTTTGTCATGTTAATTTGTTTTACTCATGCAGGAGCTGTTGTCAGCCTAATCCTGACTATCCTGTCAGAATTGAATTAGCTACAATACCGTTTTTTTTTGTTTGTTAGAACTTTATTTGGGTTTCATCAGAGGGGCTTTAAATGGTGGCTGGTGTGTGCTGACTAACATTTAACGTGAAGTTGAATGCGACTTAATTGTGAACACAGTCTGTGACATAGTTTGAGTTTGACATCTACGTTGTTGTTTGCATGCAGTGGCCTTTGAAAGGCAAAAGCCCGCAAAAGGAGTGGATTTAATTTCGCCATCGTTGTGACTTCATGGCTGCCACACGGCCACGCAATTCAGGCAAAATAGTTGTCCGTGACAACGCGTGTGCGTCTTGTGCAAAGCGAAAACTTTGCGTCAGCTGCCAACCTCGGAGGAGTTGAGGAATAACTCTTACTGCAGAATGAATGACACTTTTATGACGGTGACAGTTTAACCCTGGAAATTCCGTGATGATCCCATATAATATGGTGGCTTCATTGTCTCTAAGGTGACAGCGAGGTGCATTCTGAGTCACAAAGCTGACACCATCACAGCTCTTATTCAGAGTGGTGAGTCATTTTCAGCCAGAATTCCAATGATCATGACCGAGACATTTCTGCTATGTAAACAGGTAAAGATGGATGCTGTGGTAGATATCGTCATCCCTACTTTGTAGAGTCTCTCCTCGGGCATCTGCTCTCTGACGGGAGTATAGTCTTGTTGTAGGTCTAATACAAATCCCAGCAGGCCGCATTCCGTCTTGTTGCCCACTTGCTTTGCCAGACCACCCTCCACATCCGGTGGCTGATTGGAAGAGAGGCAAATTCAATGCAAGCAGAGGAAATCTGTGTCGAGCCATTGGAGTGGAAAAAGCAAACAATGACATCGGTATATGACTCACTAAGATCTTGGAGGTGTAGGCACTGTTGATTGAGATAGCATTGACTAACAGATCCAATGTCCGCGGGTTAATCTGTCCAGGGTCTGGGATCAAGCGGTGGTGCACATCATCTGGGGGCCGACAAATGAATACATCTCAATAACTTGAATGGTGATAGTTGGCCAAACTATCATTTGAGTGATGGCGCATAGTGGGTCAAGGTGAAAAAAGTTTGTTCGCATTAAAGAAGATGTTCATGGTGAGATCTCATTTTCTGTTAGAAACGCACAAAATGTAATTTGATTTGCATTCAAATTGTGACCTGCATGCAGGATCGGATATTGCTCCCCCACGTGCCCAGACACAGGATGCCGCAATTGAGACCTACATGGGATGTAGGCCGAAAGGAGCAATAAAGATCAGGCTGTCCCAAGTGACTTTGGGCAAGAGGCTGGGAACCCCCTGCACTACAACTTAGCCAATAGCAGGACACATATGGATGAACAACCATTCAGATTCGCATTTACACCGATGGACAATTTAGAGCAGGGGTGTCAAACTCATTTTTTGTTCCGGGCCACTTCGGAGTTATTATTACGTTATTTATTACCCATGAGAATTTGACATTTTGGTACATATTTCAGCAAAGATCGTGAAAGTTGACACACATGATTTGCTCCCACGGGTTATATGTGTTTTTGGAATGTGGAAGGTAGCCAAAACGCCCAGTGAAAACCCGTGCGGGGGAGAACTTGTAAACACAACATACAGAATAGAACAACTTCACTTTATTTCCTTTTACATACCTACATAAGCCTGAACCACAGTCATTCGGTTGGTGGTGAGCGTGCCCGTCTTGTCGGAGCAGATGGCCGTGGCATTCCCCATAGTCTCACATGCATCCAGGTGCCGTACAAGGTTGTTGTCCTTCATCATTTTCTACGGAACACAATGGGATGAAGAACAGATTTAATTCAGCGAGGTCACTAATCACTTGCTATGATGATTGGCATACGCTGGTAGATTCATACCTGGCACTGCTATCCTAATGAGCTGTACAAGTTGAATCGCTAGTCATTCAAAAACTCACTCAATTTGTTAAACACTGTATCTTATTGCAAAATCACACAGGGCACAATATAATATATCCATTTACAAAATTGTGCACCTTTGATACAACTACTAATATACAGCATATACTTCTTACTGTGTACCCCAAAACATGAACATGATGGGAAGATTTATAGCCCAGAAATGGGTGTGCGAAACCGCCTGACTGGTTTTAGCTTAGGGGGTAAAGGTCATTTTAATTTGATAATTATGTTGTATATCGAGGTGTGTGGTGTCCATTTTGACCATTCCTCACTGACAAATGGCTAGATTTACAAAACCATTCACTTACATCCACTCATCTTATTTATTGCAACAATTACGTTGGAATGACTGCTGTCGACTCCAGTGACTCCAACTTTCAACATGAGAGCCAACTTCTCATTTCCCTTATTTGGACGCTTGTTCTAAATGCTGTCAGGCTGCTAAATAAAAAATAAAATACATGAAAAACCGGTAACATTTGTAACTAGCACAGCCACCTTGTACCACTTGCATATATGCTTATATATATCTATATCTATATTTATATTGCACTTATATTGAACTGTGTACATCTCTCTTTATCTACATTTATTTTTGTGCTTGCAAACACTTTGTTTTTCTTCTTTCTACCCCCCAAAATTGCTGCTGTAGACTGTAAATTTCCCCAGTGTGGGACAAATACAGGATATCTTAAATCTTAATCTTAAAAATATCAATTTGGATGCAGTTTACCTTGACAGAGTAAGCCAAAGAGATTGTAACAGCAAGAGGTAACCCTTCTGGGACCGCCACCACCAACACAGTGACTCCAATGATGAAAAACTTGACAAAGTATTGGACGTAAACCGGAGTGCATTCTGTCACCCATGTATGACCTGCAAGACACAACATGATATTCAACTTTGAAAGTTGGCTTCAACACGATGATGACAATTGTTGTCTGCGAAAATGCACACACACACGCACAGACACAGACACACACACACACACACACACACACATGCACAGACACACACACACACACACACACACATACAAACCTTCAACGACAAAGGTGTCGATGACAAAGTAGAGCACCAGGATGATAACAGTGATTGCGGACATCACCAAACCTATGAAAGAATATTCAGCTGGTTAATCAGTCAGTCTGTTATGTTATATAGTTTGCAAAGTGTTGCAAACCATGCCTCCTCACATCTGACTGTGTCTCTAATAGATTATTCAGTACAGAGTTGAAAATGGTGCGCACCTGCTTTTCCAATTTGAACCGCAAGTTTGGTAAGCTTGCCCTGCAAGACACTCTTCTCCTTTTTCGGTACGTTGGTCTTCTTCTTCTCTCTGTCCTCTACTTCCCCTCCCTCTGCGCTCTTTAGGGGTTGCATCTCCATGGCGACACCCCCATCCTGCTTCTTGGCTAAATCAAACACACAAAACTATATACTGTAGTAACACAATTAATCACAATTAATCCTCCAATTCAGACTGCTGGGGAACATTCCACTTTCAAGTTCCGGATTTTGAAAGTCAACCAAAAAAAAACCGCGAATGCCAACCTAAGCGTGTCGTTTAGCATCAGTCCCAAGTAGGGAGCTGAAATCTCATGATTATTCTGCCAACAGCCTCATCCATACATTCATTCATTTTCTGTGCCGCTTATAGACGGGGTTGTGGGTGTGCCGCAGCCGATCCCAGCTGACGTTGGCGGGGCACATCCTGAACTGGTCACAACCCAGTCGCAGTGCGGAGATATAAAAACAAGCATTCATGCGCACATTTACCCCGATGGAAAATGTTTGAATCTTCAATAAATATATGGTACATATTGATGTTATCTGAGAGGAAGCCAGAGTTGCAAGAGAAAACCAAAAGATCATGGGAAGGTGGGGGGATGCAAACTCCACACCATTGTTGTATGATGTCAGGTTGCTCCATCCTCTTGTTTTAGGAACAAAAACACACGCGCAAATCACATGCGGTTTTTACCTTTGTTCTGGTTGTTCTCTACTGCGCCGTCGGGTTGTTTTCCTGCAAAAAAACAGGGTCAGACACGAGGACAAGGATGTAGAAGGATAGATTTGTATAAAAATTGTGCTGTCATCAACAGTTCGGATGTGATGTTGACAGGCAACAACACACTTGCAACCCACACAGAAACAATATTGAAAGGGAAGAGTCATAAAGACACACACATTGTCTCACACTTGGTGAAGTGACATTATACAGTACATGTGTAAGTCCTTCATGGATCATTGACACTGTCACGCCACTAGGTACTGGGGTCTGTTTACCATAAAGGGAGCAAAGAGGGCAGGACAGACAACCGTGTGCTCACATACCATTGGTGACTGTGCTGTAACTTGCATCTGTGGAGATGAGCAACTGAGTATTGTCCTCTGTTTGGGCCATTGTGAGGGGAAAGAAGGTTTTGAGGACACATGAGAGAATTTGACCAAAAGGGGGAAATTAAAAGAGAATAAAGAGGAGTATATAAAAAAAAAAAATCAACCCCACCCCCCAAAAATGCGTCTATTTGCAAATTAGATTCTATTTAATGTAAAGACGCATGTGTAAAACATGAACGAGAAATCAAAAAGAAAAGCATACCCACTGCATAAGGACAAATAACAATTCGGGACATGAAGTTTACTAAATAATACATTAGCTCCAGTAAATGACTGCCTGAATGGTTGAGGCTGCAAAGATTGCTGCCACATCTGCACTCTGCAACACCACTTATACTAGAACAAAAACAAGTACAACTGTGGGCTATTATTTTTCTTTATCCGTCGTTGCTGTATACCACTCAATTCCAGGTTGCTACAAATATTTTTTTCAACGTGAGGATGCAGATGTCTCACACTTTCCTGACTACTGCACTCACGATAGCGGTATGGTGTAACGATATTATCATTAAGTGCTTCTGAAAGTATGCGAAGCCTCTGCTCGGACTGCAGGACGGACAGCATCGCAAACAAATTTGAACGGAAGACTAATGCTTCACGTCTTGACCAAGCAACGCTCTTTCCAGAGTGTATCTGGCTCCCGAGGCTGTCCGCTGCTCTTTCAATAATTGATTCAATCTGCAAACTCTCTCTCAGATTAGGGGAGGCAAGCAGGGGAGAAAGTGAAAGAGGGCAAGAGTGGTGGTAAACAAGTAGGTAGGAGCAAGTAAGGGTAATAGAGGAAGATGGATAAGCAGCGGGGAGAAGGCGTGATGACGCGAGACAGCAAAGAGGGAAAGAGGGAGCGGAGAGGATGTGGGCTAAATTATCAATGAGGTTAAACTGGCATGCTTCCTGTTGATGCTCTTATCTCAAATCAGTTAGGTACACCCTCTCTCTCTCTCTCTCTCTCTCTCTCTATTACACACACCATATTGCGTACACATTCTACACATTCACTGAGTTTACGAGCAGGTGAAAGTATTCATGCCCTGCGATTGGGCTAGTTTCTCTCATTACAATTTGTGAGAATTAGATAAAGTCTTCTACCTCCCTTGTGATATTGTATCCGATCCATTATCCTCACAAGGGTCGCGGGGGTGCTGGAGCCTATCCCAGCCGTCTTCGGGCAGTAGGCGGGGGACTCCCTGAACTAGTTGCCAGCCAATCGCAGGGCACACAGAGACGAACAACCATCCACGCCCACACTCATACCTAGGGACAATTTTAGAGTGCTCAATCAGCCTGCCATGCATGTCTTTGGAATGTGGGAGGAAACCGGAGCACCCGGAGAAAACCCACGCAAGCCCGGGGAGAACATGCAAGCTTCACACAGGGAGGCCGGAGCCGGAATTGAACCCGGTATCTCTGCACTGTGAGGTCGACGCGCTAACCAATGGATTACCGGGCTGCCCCATATTGTATCCCAGACATCTAAAACCATTGTTAGATATGTGGAATGTAATGGCGCTATCCTGCAACAAGAGGGCCAGATCGTTCACTGCAAAGCAGTTTGGCCCACAGAAATCACATCACGCATTGGATCTTTTTGGTGCAATGCAAGAGCCTTGGCTAAAATGTTCACATTGCTATTTAAACGAGATCTGAGCCACATTCGGTTTCAATTTTATTTGATGTTTCAATCATGTTATGTGGGAGTAGACTTAGGAAGTGCAAGATCTTATAACACTGGGACATGGTATGATTCTATTATAGTTGAGTATTTAGCTGTAGGTAAAGAAAGAGGCTCTGATCAAAAATGGTCTATTCTGCTGTAAGAATGATGTACGGGGAGAAAAAGGAGAATGCCTTGCTTCAAAATAGGAAACAGGAAACGGCACGGATCAACACACCCCATCTGGTCCATAAAGGTTGCTAGTAGCTTGGTCATTTTAGAACTGCCTGTGGGTGGAGGATTGGAGCGATCGCGTACAGGGTCCATCACGATGTTTAAGATCCGCCACAAAAATTGGTTGATGGGAATTTAAATGTGGTATCAATGAAACAAGTTTTCCCATGAATTTACCGTCGTCCCAATTTGGAGCACAACTGTTTACCATAATGACCGGTTTGTAATATAGGACCCCGTAACAATCACAAATCTACCTTCTGGATCTAAAGTGACATTGGTTGCACTAAATTGGATTTTCTTCTGCACCAAAATGGCAGTGCCACGTGATTGGGAGTCAAGACGAGAGTGGAACGTGTGGCCTGCCCAGCCTTTCTTCAATCTAAATTGATCTCTCGATAAAAAATGGGTTTCCTGGAGAAATGCAATATCACATCTCACGCGGTTAAGATGATTAAATACCCTGGCTCTCTTAACAGGCCCATTAAGTCCTTTAACATCCCAACCGACAAATCGTATAGCAGTCAAGTCTTTGCGCCATCATTTTTCATATCTACCCATAAAAATAATACCAACGATGACGGTACAGTACAGCATCAGAATTCTGATCCTTCCACTGTGTCTTGTCCGGGACAAACATGAAAAAAGTGCAAATAGCAAACATTTACAGGTGCCCTTCCCCATAACCCTATCATAAACCCCCAAAACAAAACTAACAAAAAATAGCCTATTCTTAACTCTCCCACAGAGGTAAACTGCAGCCTAAAAATGTTATTTTAAGACTCCCTCTTGAAGTACTAAGTGAAGCAGTAACCATGAAGGCTCCCGAGACTTTGTGCATAGGGGCTTTTTAACACTTACAAATTGAACACACAAAACCATAATCGACCCGATGCCTAATCAAGCAGTTAATTTTGTGCATGGAATCAATAAATACATAATAATAATAATAATAATAGTGAATAAAATAAGAATACAGTATAAGAACCAACAGCATCTATGAATTAAAAAAATAAATGAATAAAATTCCCCTACATATAAACATACTCCTGTGGCAACAAACGAGGTGCTTCACAAATCACCCACATCTAGCATGCTCCTCATATCAGTAAAGCAATGTCTTCCTTTATTGAGGTCCTCTGTTTGGCAAATTCTGCAATTGGCCAGTGGCAAACGTCGCGGTCCAGCCGTATTCACCTGGGTTAGCCGCGGTAGGGGGATTGCTAGCCGTGAATGAAGCTAGCTTATTAGCAGCACGCGTCGCCGGTGTCTGGGCGTTATTTGACGATTTTGTGTTCTTTGAGTTGCTCATTCTGCAAGATATAGTCTTCAGTTAAACTATAAATGTGCGGTGGTGCTAAAAAGTCGAGTCAAAGTGTTATCAAGTGTGAAAAAAATAAGCCAGGAGCCTTCAACTACACATCTTCATATCACCACTGGAAGTCCTACCTTTTTTTTCTTTTCCATCTTCCTCCACATCTCCAGCCCCCAGCAGAGTGAAAATGATGCCTGTTTGCGAGTTGACACCAACAGCCGTCA
Organism: Hippocampus mohnikei; assembly: GCA_026261675.1. Classification (NCBI taxonomy): domain Eukaryota; kingdom Metazoa; phylum Chordata; class Actinopteri; order Syngnathiformes; family Syngnathidae; genus Hippocampus; species Hippocampus mohnikei. Next base: position 14,484,672 of record JAKGUB010000284.1, read on the forward strand.
CCAGCATGCGGCCTGAACCCTCCATCACATGTGTACCTAAACGTCCAAAGCGAATGCATTTCACTAACGGAATTTGTGTTTCTGTTATGTGGACCCACACACAAAAACACAGAGCAAGGTGCTGACGTCTTGGATGAAACTGCCTTCAGAGCTAGCGAGCAAATGAACTTGTTAGCTCACTAACTCGTTAGCTTCCTGGCTAGCCAATTGTGAGTACATTGAGATGAGATCGTCAATAGTATTCATGCTTTTGGTTTGGTGGTGTGCTGTGAGATCTTTCTAATATAAAATGGGTGCCTTGGCTCAATAAACACTGCTTTACACTCAGAGCACTCAAGTCATAATAAATGTACTGTATGTACTAACACGATCAAATAGGTAAGAATTATGCCTTGCATCCAAAAGTAAATCCTATGTAGCCCCAAAATATGACTTCATTTTATTTTATCATGCTTTTGTTTACAACAGTGCTCAAAGGCCTTTAAATGTGGCCTCATTCAGCCATTCCTGCTCTGATTGACAAAGGCTGCTTCCAGTAGATACCACATCGTGGCACCCCTCCGATTGCCAAAATGAACCAACCTTGAATGATAGTGAAAGCCACAATGAGCAACATGTGAAAACCTACCTGAGAGCAGCATGGGGTCCTTGTCCACAGACTTGCGTACATGGTCTGACTCTCCTGTTAGGGAGCTCTCATCAATCTTCAGATCATTACCTTGAACTAAAATACCATCGGCTGGCAGCAGGTCCCCTGAAAACAGACAAGAGCTTGATTCACTTCATTACCCTCACCAAATGGCTGGACTTTTTGTTACAATGGTTCAACATTCTTTGATATACTGTTCACTCAATGTGGCTTAAAAGAATACCAAAAAGAAAACACCATAACATCAAATTGTAATTGCATGCAAAATATCCCTGTCAAGTCTGATTCAATTTAAACAAAAGGAGCTATGTGTATGCGGAGTTAGTAGGGTTTAAAAGCAAACCAAGTTTCATCTGGATCTGATGCATATTGAGCCTTTGGTGGGAATTCAAACGAAAAGTGCATTTAATTTGTTCATACATTTCCATTGTTGTGATCAGGTTCTATTCTGTTGAGTTTACCGGTATATTGGATGTCACATTATGATGTTCTTCCCGTCAATCCATAACAAATGGATTTGTTTTTCCTCACTTTACGTACAAAGATTAGTCATTCACTCCATTTACAGGTGGCAAATGTTTGAGCCTCGATGGATGTGTGTAAGCGCTCTGTCTTCTTGTGTTGAAATCATGCCGGGTAACACATGTTCAGTGGGTTTTGTTATTTTGATTTGAATTTGATTAAAAAAAGAAAGATTTCATTTTGCCAGAGTAATGACTCAAATGAATAACGCTCACTTGACATGATAGTTACAGTACCTATTGTAAAAACATGCCCTGCATACTCTTGTGATAAAGACTTCACAACCGGCTCACCATATTTGACCTGGGCCATGTCCCCCACCACCATGTCAGCCACAGGAATCTGGATGACATTTCCTTTCCGTACCACGGTGAACTTTTGTTCCTGCTCGATTCGACTCTGTAGACCCCGAAACTGCTTCTCTTTGGACCAGTCATTGAAGGCCGTCACCAGGACAACACAAGCCACAGATAGTAGAATGGCCGCACCCTCGATCCAATTGGCTTCCCCCTCACCTTCGTCCTCCGCTCCTGCCGACACGTTGCCACATGCTGGAAAGACAGAAACACATGGCTCATGGCAGAGACTCAAAGCGGAGACGTGAAAAACAGATAACACGTGATATGATGAGTTTGATCAAGGCTGTGGAAACTTTTGTCTACTCATCCCTTTCACATTATATCATGCAGAGTGAGTTGCAAGACTGGAAATGCTAATGATGAAGTCATTCTTCAAAAAAAAATACATCACATTGGGCCCCACCATCGCCATCCAGCAAATCAAAGATGCTACTTTCTAGGACCTTTGCCAGTCACAGGCCCTTAGAATCGTTATGACTCCTCTCCACATTACGACATCCCTGCCCTCTCCCTTGTCTTACACTCTGAATCCTCTCCAGGCGGCTGGTAAAAAGAAAGGGCGAGGGAGATGATTGCAGCGATCTCCAAAATGATGAGCGTGACATCTTGCAGGGCCTCCCACACGAGCTCAAGGAACGTCTTGGGCTTCTTTGGGGGGATAAAGTTTTGGCCAAAGGTCTGACAGCGACGTTCCAAGTCTGCTGGATCCCCGCTGAGACCTGACAGAGAGAGAAGGAGAGTGAAGACGGGCAGAACCAGAAGAAGGAAGTACCGTACTTCCATTTTCATAATATACCTTGGAATCCCATATGGATAGTAACCGGGATACACCAAGATGCACAATCACAATCAGACACGTACAACCAACACCTCCATCTTCACTTCATCGCGTGAGTTGGAGCTTATCCCAGCTGACTTGGGGCAACCTGGACTAAACAGCACTCGATCGCAGGGCACATATAGCGAATACGACCATTCACACAGACGCATGACTGAGGGTGGAAAAGCGGTCTACAAGTACTCATTATACAGCAGCCAATTGAACATCATCCACAAGTGGAGATCTTGTAGTTCCTTATAAACATACTTTGCATACGCCAATCTCCTGCATAGACTCCAGCGAGGGAGTCCACAATGCTTCCGCTATGTAGACTGTGTGCCTCATCTGCGCTGTATTAAACGAGAATAAGTTAGCTGTGTGTACTCCCATAACGGTGCAACCGCCTATTTCTGACTGCACCCCTCTACGATAATATCAAAAGAAAGAAAACTCCACCCATGCGCAGAGTTAGACTGCGATTTGTGCTAGACTTGCGCCAGGCACGAAAATAGAGCCCAAGGTCTTTTGAAATCTGTTACAATTACAATTACGAACAGCGTAAGTTATTAGTTATGGAGCTGTTTATCCTTTGTGAATGTTCCCCTTATCCCTTGTCCAATGAATAATATTCATAAGTAAAGATTATGGATACATTAATGTCTATGATGAACTAAAAAATGTGAATTGGAGAAAATTCTCCAATTTCCTTAACTAGATCAAGTCCTTCAAATCCTTCTTGACGACTGTTATCAAAAATGTGAATCATCTCAACGCTTTGACAAGAACCACTTTAATACTCATATCTGTGATCAAAATTGTCACTTGTGTTACATACACCCCACTGCATTCTCTAAGATTGACACTGACGGCAGTGCAAAAACAGCATCCGGGTATAGGCATATTTATTATCATGAAAAAGGTTAACATTTTTTGGTAGATTTGATTTTGATTGTTTTACTCTTGCCTTCCACTCTTTTCCACTTTACACTCATAACATTTGCCAAAAAGTTGATTTTGCTGATGTATTCCTGAATCAGATCTGCACACAGGACATGCAGAGGACTGCGCAAAGGGAACGAAAGCATTCAATCAATACATGAAGCATTTGTATGTGTTTTTAAATTTGTGAATTACAACTAAAACAAGAAAATTAACTTTAAATCAAACAAAACATTATTAATCAATTTTCATGAGACATTTGGGGAGGGAGGGGGGGTGGGGTCCACTGGAAATCTCACTGCCAGAGGCAATTGCCTGCGTGTTCCTATTGGTGAGTCTGCCCCTGCAACCATCCAAACCATCCAACCATTGTGCACAGCGCGCATCGTGTTGCTTTTTGGCAAAAGAAAGGCTACACACTGGAGTGTCCACCAGTCCATCACAGGGCACAGACAGACCACCATTCACACTTTCATTCATACCATCAGTGAGGGGAAACTGAAGCGTAGCGCTACATCACCAAACACAAACAAAAACAAAAACTTTGGGATTTTTTTGGGGGTGTGGGAGGGGCCAGAAATCTTAGAAATCAACTCCAAGGTTATTTTTCCCTGCCCAAATTTGAAGTTGTTTTGCTGAACCTCCTCCTTTTCAACTTCTCAATTAAGTGATGCAGTTTCCATGGCGATCAGCATATCAGGTCCCGGGCTTCCTGTCTCTAACAGGTTTCTGCCCAGCAACAAGTGATGTAATTCCTCCAGTGTGCAATGTTAGAATTTTTCTTTTGTTTATGTGGTGCATTTTTTTTGGGGGGGGGGGGGGGTCGGCTGCCAGGGTAGGAGAACAGCAATGTGCCTGCAGTGGTTGGCTTAGAGCGATGACACGCTTTTGTGTACGTGTGCTGTTTGCAGATATTGTGCGTTTGCTGCAGCGACTGTTGCTCACGGCCTTGAACAAATGTGCAACAATAAAGTATGACACCCAACAGGGTTCAGGCCAAGGCGACATACAGAGAGTGAGGGAGGCAGAAAACAGGTGATGCTGACTAATGGTCGCACGGTTGTTTTCGTCGTCGATCTCTCTCTCTCTCTCTCTCTCTCTCTCTCTCTCTCTCTCTCTCTCTCTCTCTCTCATCCATCCCTCCCTCCCTCTGCACTCATTCTCTCTGCTTGGCTCCCTTCTCTTACCTCCCTCGCTCTATCTCCCCTTGATGTGTCCTTGACAATGCGGCAAGCTGTTCTAGCTTCCTCTTCTCTCCCCCCCATCTTGCACATGCTCCTTTCTCTCCCCGTTTTTTCCATAATTGCTCCTCATGCTCCTCGTGCTGTCTTGAATGTGGATATAATGGTCTCATACTGCAACGCTGAGTGTCCATATCAGTGTGTGTGTGTGTGTGTGTGTGTGTGTGTGTGTGTGTGGGTGTGTGCGTGCGTGTGTGTGTGTTCGCTCTCCTCTTCTCTATCATATTACAGGTAATGCTCTGAATCATTATGTATATTTGCAAGGATACATTCACCATGTGGTTGCATCCTGTGCAATGCCCCGAATTTGATGATTCATTATAACTGGAAAACACACAAGCTCACAATTCCGCTTTGTAATTGCTGTTCTTGGGATATCGAAGCTTTTTTGCTGAGACAAATATGAAGAAAAAAAAATTAAAGGGGAGGACCGGTGGGCGGGGTCAGGGGGCTCCAAAAGACCAAATATGGTTTGTGCAAACAATGATGCATGCAGCAATATACATCAGACAGGGTCCGCAAATACAGGGCGCACCCACAAGTCAGTGTGTTTCAGTTATCATTTAGAGAGGCATGAGGCCTTCAGCATCTGACAGTTGAGCCTTGGTAAGCATACTATTCCCCTGCCCAAGGCTCACCAGTTGACATTGGAGCAGCATTGCAAAAACTGTCGCCTGCCCAACAGTTTTTCTGTCCCCGAATGCAGTTCATCACCAAGCAATTTGAGATGCTGTAAGTATGTCGGTCACATTGCTCCAATGTGGAGAACAATTTATGCTCAAACATGGCAAGTTTTTTTTTTTTAAATCACCAAATTCCTAGAAAAGACTTCCATGCAAAGCCTGGAAAAGTATCGGGAGAGCTGCACTGAATCTCAGCTTCAACAAAAGCTCGGTCCAGGGGAGGTATCAGAGCATGATAAAGCTTTACCAACTTCAGGTAAGGCTTTGAGCGAAAGATGATGATGCTTGTTTGTATAAATGCGCACTGCTGTTAGCCCAAAGTAAGATGGGATGGGCTCCAGCTCACCCATGACCCCAATGCAGTAAAGAAAATTGATGGACGGACGGGTGGATGGATACGTTTGTGTTTTGGCTGCTTTGTCACAACAGAGGACAAAAAATACAATCTTGGAAAGTTTGTTGAGGGTGGCAAACTAGGTTTGTGCATCCCCATGTGCATTGAGTGTTTGTTTTCCAGCTGTGCACAACAGTGGCTATATGTGTGTCCAACAGAGGAAGTCTTGTGTTACAGTAAGTCACCGGTACTGTCAGTCTTGGTTGAGTGTTGAATAAACTACATAATCAGACACACAAAGACATCCTCAAATACACTGGCCAGACACAACATGATGATCACTACAAGATCAGTATCAAGTTAATTGATTGCCTTTATACAGATGACACTGCTCAGTTTTGAATGACACAGTCAGAGAGGAATTCATTGAAGACTCTATTTATGATTATGGTTGTAGTTTGCAGTGGTGTACAATTGCACTGCATCATACTGAGAGTTGCTACTAATATTCCGGTTCCTGCAATTAGCCACATGATAGAATCAAAAAATATTGGACACAGCTTTCAATATGATGTAGTGTGGCGCAAAGAATAAATACAAAGATATTGATCAATTATTCTGACAAACATTACTAGTCTTTTTCAAGCCAAATATTTGATACAGAGCGGGCGTCGGGATTTAGTCTCCGGTAGTTTGAATCGCTCAAGTATTACAGTACCAAGCAACTACACGTTGAACATCTACAACGTAACACCGGAGCCAGAATTGGTGTTCATCCACACCCAAAAAATAATGGTATGTTGAATTTAATCGATTTTACTCTGTAGAGTGGTGGCACACAACAGAATCATCTGGATCCAGATCATTTTATTTCATGCAACCACTTTACGAAATACACTGACAAAATCAAAACACCATTTTTTTTCAGTGCATACTTTCTTCCAACCGATAAGACAACATTTCAACTAGTAAATAACTTGGGCCACAAAGCGGATGTTTTTATTTGAACACGCGTATGCACGCACGTAGCCTCTTAATCTCACAGTTAATTTTGGTTTCTCTCTTGCTAGTTGAAAACGTTTTGGTGTAGCGCAACCCCTGGAAGAAAATGTAAGTGTGCAAAGGCATTCTGAGTGAACTATGGGAACACATTACAATCCTCAGCTCAAAACCACTACTGGAAATCACCACTCAAGATTTGTGATGTTTTTTTTTTTTTTTGACAGCAAATCAATTTGGAAGACCAACACACAAGTTAGACATAGTCTAAAATAATGTTTGAGGATCCAAAGATGAACCAATGATAAACACAATCACAAGCATGAAAGTGCAATTTCCCACCTATTCTTTTCTTGCTCACTCTCACTCATCCATTTATTGATTTGGTCGATCAGCTTTCCATTACTAAAATCCTTTCATCCATTCATCAGTCGATGCGCCCCTGCATGTCCCTTTGTGCACTCAACTCAGATAAAGCCGCTTACTCGAGTCTGGATTACACGGTGTGATGAGGAGGTTTGATTATTTTAAGTTTTTTTTTCCATGTACAATGTGTTTTGCTCCAACAAAAATAAAGGGTTTCGAAGGCTCCCAAACCGCACTTTTCACCAATCAGTTACACTTGAGTTCATTTGAGAATAGGAAGCATTCATTTGTTGCTTTCCACTGTCAGAAGCTGTCTAGAGAACCTGAACAGCTGAATCATAAATACTGTGAAATACATTTTAGAATGCTAATGATTCCGTTTGAATGGTTTCAATTCATTAATTTGCTTCAAAACAACAACAACAATCCCACAGGACAAATGGGAACAATATTCTGTTCTGTGACCTAACGCATGAGAGTGTTTTACTTTTCATATAGCGTTCGAAATAGTACGGTTCAAAAGTCTTGGGCACCTTTGGGCTTGGTACACACATTAGGATAAGAAGGATTTTTCAAATATGAAAATACTTTTTTTTTTAAACCACTGTGACAGCACAACAACTGGTCGTGAGGCGTTTGGGCCGCTCCTTTCACCCCCGACCAGTCGAGCAAGCCACGTGTGTTCCATGCCTACTCACCGTCAGTGGTGCTGGATTTTAGTCTCTCGCAGAGACCGTCTGTGTCTCCATAGCTATCCTGGATCTTCTGCAGAGCCTCGCCCCCCCTGAGCTCCATCAGCTCCCTCAGCTCCTTCAACGTGACCCCAAAGTCTCCGGCTCCATGGCTCCCGTCTTCCCTTCCTCCTCCACGAGTGGCTTTGGGGTAAAACTCCACGGCGCTGTTAGCCATTTCGCCCATTGTCGCTGTTGTTGACATGACACGAGGTTGGTTTGTGTTGTGTTCGTCCTTCCCCACCTCCTTCCTTAGATGTCCTCAGCTCAGTGACCGGCTTGTGTGCTCGTTGACAGCTTGTTCATGTGCTCAACAGCCCGTTGCCCTCCCTCTTAATTTCTGATTCAAAACCGTAGAATGATTCTCTTTCGCTTCAATGGCCTTTTGTTGAAGAAGGGGGCGCCGATTGTGTTCTTTTTCTCCTCAGGGTCTCAGCCTAGCCTTCCACTGCTCCTTCACGTCTCCATCACTGGAGGAGGAGGAGGAGGACGGTGGGAGGGGGTGAAGAACAGTCCGCAGGAGCACTCGAGAAGCGCGGTATCTGAACGAATCCAGTTTTCTTCGCCTCCGTCTCTCCTGTCTCCCTCCCTCCGGGTTCACAGCCAGTCCATGGACGGGCGAGCCAGCCGACGCATGTGCGGTTGGGGGTAAAGGGGATGACGGACAGATGGCGAGTGTGGCCAAAGGCCAAAGTAAGATGATGAATCAGAGAGAAGAAGTGGGTGCAGATGTGAGGTAGGTAGTCGCGACTGCTGCTCCAGAGACCTACGAGACAAGAAGAATCAGACATCATGAGGGCTCACGCAGAGTCGGTGCATCCAATTATAGCTCTGAAGACATTTTAAGCATCAAGATGGAAAAAACGAGTGAAGATATGTCACAAGACGGCTCACCTTCTCTCATGTGCTACCTGACACGTACTGTATTTAGTTTATAGCCGCTTGAGGGCAGTAACGCAAACTATAGCCTTTTATTCAATGAAAAATACATCAAGAAACTTCACTTTTTACTCTTGAGCACGCACTGATACCACTGCCAAGTACCAATACTACTAGTACTTTGATACATAAAATTTTCAATGAGTACGATCACAGATAATGTTGAACAAAAGACCTTGCTGTCATTTTGACACACATATGTTAGAGAAGTGTTTCCCAACCTTAATTGAGTCACGGCCCCCATTCTACATTGGAGAAAAAGTCATGAAAAGTATGAATACTGAACTCATCTGAGTGTACAGTATTCCCAAATCAACACTGCAGAGTGTGAAATCTGGACCTGCTTGATTGAACACAAAGCTAATATACAGGAAGCACTGACAGACTGTTGTTCAAATAGCAACGTGTTGATTTTACCTTCTGCCATCTAATCGAAGAGCATTTAAGTGTTCTGACTGTCACGATAAATTACTGGTATTAAGACATGAAAAAAGACAGTATACTGCATTTTAAATCCTGACCATATATTATTGTAACTATTGTGAGAAACAAAAATATTGTGAGGGGTGTGGGGGTGGGTTGGATACAAATAGTAAGAGGAACATTTGTGGAACCTATTATGTAACCATCAACCAACCAAACGAACATAACGTTAAGGAAATCCCAACCAAACGTAACTCCCAAGAAATGTTGCTCATTTTCCCAAAACGTTTTAGGAACCAAAAATGACTGTTCTCGTCAGCTTGGTGCCTTGTGTTTGCTTGTTGCCACATCACTTTGCTTGTATTAAGTTAAAGGTTTTTTTTTTTTTTTTGTACTACACACCTTGTGCGCCTTTTGGTTTTTAATTTTGGAAAATAAATACATTTTGTTGGAGTACATCCCGCACTCTGGCCTTAATTGTTCATTCATTTTCCGATCCGCCTATCCTCATGAGGGTAGCGGGGGGTGCTGGAGCCTATCCCAGCTGTCTTCGAGCAGAAGGCGGGGACACCCTGAACCGGTTGACAGCCAATTGCAGAGCACACAGAGACAAACAACCATTCGCTCACATTCACACCCAGGGACAATTTGGAGTGCTCAATCAACCTGCCATGCATGTCTTTGGAATGTGGGAGGAAACCGGAGTATCCGGAGAAAACCCACCCAGGCCCGGGGAGAACATTCAAACTCCACATAGGGAGGCCGGAGCTCGAATTGATGTACCTCTGGTACCTCTGCACTGTGAGGTCGACGCGCTAACCACTGGCCCACCGGGCCACCCGGCCTTAATTGTCTTCTTGCTTTTCTGCACTTGGGTCCACCTCTTGTCTCTACACCGCGCAAACCCACCCATGAAATGAACTTTTCATGAACAGCAGTTAATAGTCGATGTTTTTTTTTTTTCAAGATAAATGAGAACACTTAATGAATGATAGTCCCGGTGATGTTGAAGCGGCAACTGTCCATTAGGGTGGGTTCACTTTGGACAATCTTGAAAATAAGAGCTGTCCTGATGCAAGCTGCTCTCATCGAACACCCTCTACATAATTTCCTAATTGTGGAATTCATGTTTCAAACCATCTCTGGAGATGATTTAATTAAAAATAACTTGAAAATCAACAGTGTTCTGTGCAGCCCAGGAGCTTGCGCTGCTTCCACTATCCCGAAGCTTGCTTCATCCCCACATGAGCAATTACTGAGGCTGTGACTGTGCTGAATACTGTCAGCATCACACGTGTCATGCAGACGCACGCGTACACACGCGCGCACGCACGCACGCATGCACGCACACACGCACACACACACACACACACACACACACACACACACACTATTCTGATGAGGCTATTTTACATCAGGAGAAGCATGAAAGGAAAAAAAAAGCCCAATTGAAGCTCATAATGAATTCTTTGTCTCCTCCCTCCTTTCCACTCCTCGCCCTCTCTGGGCTCTGTCATGCATCTCGTCCCCCTCCCACCCCCGCCCATCCACCACCCTCTCCCGACTGAGAGTGTTAGTTTATAACTGAGTCACCCTGCTCCCTCCTTCAAGTTCCCTCTCTTTCAGTACCTGCGCCTCCAAATGCACGTGTGTGCGTGTGTGCGTATCATGCTATATGGCTTACTCATCTCATCATTTGAATCCCCCTTTCTCCTCCTGTGACTTTCTCTCCAGCTATGAGCTTCCTGCCATTGCAATCATTTATTTACTCAGCCTGTCACACTCGTTCTTCCCAGCCTGGTCTCTTACTCACTGATTCTGTCTGATTTTATGAAGCTTACACAAGAACGGAGCGCCTGCTGCAGATATCTCCATCTTCAACTGCATGTTTCCGTTGGTTTCATTCGGAGCTTTGATGTGTGCAATTGCACAATGTACAGTAGACACACGTTAGGGAGTCGGAAAACATTCACAATGTTATTGCTCATTCGTCATTTTCAAATGAGCTTTGCACGCACAGCCCGTGTCACTTATGCAACTGTATGCATCACAGATATCCACCCTCACGCCCAGAGACATCACTCTCTGTGTCAACGCACATACACACAAACGTGTCTTTGGGTGCAGGCCTTTCTAAATAAGAGAGTGTGACAGGCAGAAAGAGAGTTAGAGAGGACTTCCATGGATGGCTGAGATGTGTTTGAAAATGAAACAGTCAAGGGAAAGGTCAACGCAGTTCTTCTCCATGTCTCTCTTAGTCGTAATGTTTTCATTTGTTTTAAGTGGCACTCCTTCAAATACGTCAGGACATTGGGTGTACAAGTGTGTTTTATTTTATTTTTTCGTATTTTCTTTTGCCACTCATTTTTCCTTGTTATACCACCTTGCGGTGAGGCGTGTCATCTATTTCCTGGATGCTTATATCCACTTCTGCGTAGCAATGGGCCTGAACAATTAATTGAATTCAAAATGATTTTGCAATGTAAAAGAATGGAAATGTTCAAATGGAAAACACTGGAAAACAACAACAACAACAACCTGTGCTTCATTTCAGTCGGTCAGCTTCATTTTTGTACATGTATATCATGTACTGTATTTTTTATTCATTTATTTCGTGCCTAACCTTCCTGTTATCCTCAAATATAAGTAACACATTTTACTCTTGGAGTAATTTTGACTCCAGGGATATTTGGCTCCAGAAAATGATGTACATGAATTTGTTGACCAATGTTTGGGGTCAAGCACTTTGTTTATTTGTTGAATACCCCCTTGATAATATAACTTATTAGCGAGTTGACACCCCCTCCAGCTCCACCATCTGGTCAAACTTTTAAATTAGAATGGATGTATCTGAAAAGGTTTTCATACAAATCTGATATTTTTCGACAACATTAATAGCCACGAGAGGATGAAAGCTATTGGTTTTGGTGATGAAATGACCTTTCCTGGAGTGCCACCATCAAGTCAAAAATTCAATTTTAGAGTTACGGTCTTGAAAACCTTTCATCTAATTCTTTTCTCATTTGGGGTGTGCATTTATTGCTGCAGCAGCTGTTGATGCTTTTATAAGGCACCGTCTTTTCTCAATTTGAGGTTTAACCAATGCATACCGATCTGCTCCAGAAAAGTCCTCTTTCCATATTTTGATGCCATATTGGCAGGTTTGTTTGGCAAATATTGTCAAAATGGACAGCATCCACGAAATGCAACTAAGCACTCATTAACAGTCACGTGAGAGCCTGGATTGTATCATATTATATCTTTCCACTTTTGGAAGGCATCGCGTCCGCTGGTGGTTGAGAGACAACAGGAGAGTCAAAACTTTCATTCATTGGATGAGAATGCCTCAAAATTAGAGTCCTCCTCAACACAATCCTCTGTCTCGGATGCATTCTCCTCTGTATCACTTTGATTGGCAAAGAGCTGTTCCAAAACCTCATGGACAGTCAACCTTTTTCCAGAGGACATTTTCACATGAGAAAGCATGCTGATTTCAGTACACATGGAGCACAACGTGGAATGATTTGGGGATAGAAGACTCTTGTGCAAGCTTCTATATGTTTGCTCCGCCCTAATTTTGCATGAACTACCAATGTCCTTGTGGGAAACTATCAAATTTCTCGCAGAAATAGTTACGTATTTTCCCCACCCCCTGTAATGTATCAACTCAAGAGTATGAACTTTGTACATGCAAGTGTGGGGAGATGATGTTAGTTGACAGACACACAGACACATTTTCTGCAGCTAAAACAGCTTGGGTCAAATTGACCCCTGAGGATCGCATATGCGTGCAAAATGTGTTCAAAAACAGCATCATGATGATGTCATGCTTAATCAGTTTCCCCCATCAAATCAGGAGAAGTCATGAAATATGGAGCAAAAAAAAAAAGGCAACTACTGTATTATATTTTTGAATGATGAACATTGAAGGGGGTCAAATTGACCCAGAGAATAATAGGAGGGTTAAGAAATGCAGTCAACATTTTTTATATATCATGGTTTCATGAAACATGAAAAGTTGACATGATAAAGTCACAGATCAGAATCCATTTGCCTTTATGCTAGCATAACGCTTACCCTATTAGACCAAAACATTTATGTGTGATAAATGTGATATTATTGATTGAAATAAAGATTCATTTGTTGCTTATGTTTGTTTAAAAATATATTGTATGAAAAGAGGACTTTGAAAAAAAGAATAATCGCATTTTAAAAGGCATTGGCAATACTGAGGAAAAAAATATTTTTCAAAATTGTTCAGGCCTACGCAGCAGTGAACAATGTTGACCGCTGAGAGAGAGGAATTGTCCTCTTGGGCTTTAATTCCGGGCCAGTAGACCTATGTATGCTCTGTGACAGTGTGTATGTGCCACAATGGTTAATCCGGGCTATATGGGTAGACACACACACGCACACACGCACACACACACACACACACACACACACACACACACACACACCTGAGCACTTGTGACAAAACTAACATGTATGCTTTGGCCTGCTGTTCTTGGCTGTTGTTGTTGTGTGCTGCTCCGACACTGACCTTTTACCTTCACAGCTTTAAAGCCAAGCTGCATGTCACCTGTATACCTTGTGATCAGATTTACATGACGGGGTCACAAACACTTCGCTAAAACCAACAATGGAAGCAGCCCAATCAGGCTTTGACGTAGTGTCGACATAACGGAAGTGAGCTGACACAAATACTGTAGCTGCATGACTGCGTCCTACTTCAAAGCAACTTGATGTTGAGAATGATGGAAGTTCAGCGTTTGGTTGGGATTGAAATACATCACATGCATTCATAAAATGAGATCTAGATAGACGAACAGTCTCCACATATGTCGCGCCCACGTGAGCCCCTGTTCACCTCCACTAAAGCCACACACCAATAATACTTGCGAATGCTGCGCTGTTCTCTTGTGTGGGCCCAATTCGAACACAAAATGACCTTTGTTGGTCACCTTCAGACGTGCCTGAGCTTCATCCTGCTCCTCCTCATCATCATCATCCTGCTGATGCCCTTCATCATCCTCACCACATGCATGGCAACAATATCAAGCGTACCACACGAACTGTGCCCACTCGCCTCCTTCAAATTCAACGAGATGGGTTCAAGGTGCGCCACTAACCTATGCCCCCCACCCCACACCCCCCTCACCGCAAGGTTACCGGGCCCACGCTTCACAGCGGCTCTGGCCGGAGATGATTACCGGATCAAACCGACACTCCGCTGCAGGTGCGACGCGCCGGGGAGGGGGTGGGGGTGGGGGGGCGACTGAAGGAAGGATTGCGGGACGGAAGAGGACTGCTGGTGCTCACGGTGCAGTAGAGAGGCCCGCGCAGCTACAGTGGTCGCGCTCGGGACAATGCTGGACTGAAGCCCTTTTCCCACTATCCTTGGAAGGATGGACACGCATCGGAGTGGAGCTCCGCAACCGCGTAACCACTCTCATAATGTCATAGTGCTGTTTACCGGGGTATTACGCTATGCCCGACAGTATGGCTATCGTAGCTCCGCAAGGCCCGCGATGACACACCAGGCCCGAGCGCCGTTTAAAAATATATTTTTTGGGGGGGAAAAAAAGCCCCACGGGTGCTGTTCCACAATCACAGCAGGAGACACGCGTGGGCTAAATAGGAGTCACGCATCCATGCACGCGAGCACGCCAACACGCACGGACTCGTCACTCACCGTGCAGGCCGAGCTCAAGGACATCAGCATCAGTGGGCGGGCGGGCGGAGAGCCACAATCCCCAGTTAATCTTGCGTGAGCGTGGAGCGGAGAATGTCCCGGCCCGGATGAGAGAGGATGCACAGGAGGGCGGGAGGAGGAGGGGTTGTAGTGGCGGTGTTGGTGGTGGAAGAGGAGGAGGACTGTGAGTGGGCTGCTGCAGCCTTACAGTCCGATGGAGGAGAGGGGATGAAAGACAAACACGGGTGCTGATGAATATTCCACTCCGCGCTGTCACCTGACCGAGGGTCGGCCGAGTTCTGCGGCTGACGGAGGGAGAGAGTGAGCGAGAGAGAGCGAGAGAGCGAGAGAGCGAGAGAGCGAGAGAGAGAGAGAGAGAGAGAGGAGAGAGAGATTCGCCGGGTTTGCCTCTCTTGCGTAGCGGGTGGGGAGGGGGGGTGCAGTATTTGTCGGTGCTTACCGCTTGTGATGCTGCTGATGATGGTGGTGGTGGCGGTGGCGATTAAAATGAAGGGACCCAATGCAGTGAAGAGAAGAGGAAAAGAAAAGAAGTAAAGAAAGGGCGCGCTGACAGGAGATGCTCCTGCGACATCTCTGGAGGAGGAGCCCGCGCGCACACAGGAGCCTGCTCGCAGCATCCACAGGCAGGAGGAGGAGGAGGAGGAGGAGGAGGAGGAGTAGGGGTGCCTACGTCACAACCTCTTCCTCATACACTCTGCGTGGTGACGACAACGGGCACACCGCAGCACAGTGAAGGATATTGCCGATTATAGAGCCAATTAATTTAAGAAAGAAAAATCACCACCGACAACAAAGCATCATGTCTTCAAACTCTCTTGAATGACTGTAGGAAGAGGGGTGAATGCATATATCAACCAAGGGCTTTATTTGTTTTTAAATCCTATTCTGAAATGAAAATGAGATCCGATACAAACAATATAATCCAACGTATATTACTGCCTTGTTTTATGCAGTGGTGGAGTTGGAGAGCGTCACTGAGTCATACTGGCGATTCCTGAATAGATTTACCAAGTGCTAAAGTAGACAAACCCAGTCGGGCTCGGAGATCTGCAGAGTTCAAAGCAAACAGGATGGTGAAGCGGCATTTAGCTGTTATGCTGCACACAAATAGAATAAGTTGTCCAGAGAAGTAAATATAGACCTAGGTGTGATTGGGTTTATTTCTCTCTCTGAAAAACTCACGTAATATTGACAAATTTATATTTGAATATTGAGTAACTTTTAATGGCAAAATGTCTTGACCGTTATGTGTCCCGAATGACGTTTTATGATTTCCAATGTATATCTTCTGAAAATGCTACTTCCTCTTGCAAAATACGACTTAGTGTCATCAGTTCTTTAAAACAATTTTGGGGGGTTCTTTTACAAATGGCTCATCTTTTTTACTCAAGCTGTCTTGCCGTTGAAGACAGCCTTATTATGTTGTTTCAATACACCAGAGGAATCTGTGAGCCCAAGTGCCAGGATGAAGCAGACATTTTGCATTCACTCAACAGCAGACAGCAAAACAGACAGTGATATTTCTTAACTGTGCATATTTTTATCTACTGACTTTGTAGGCGTGTACCGGCCTCCTTGTCCTCCTCTCTCACCGCTAAGCCTAACTAGACCAAGCTGGGGCCCAAGGCACTGTCCATGGTGCTGAAAGCTAGCACACGTTAGACCTGAAAAACAGAAACATCACTCCTTTCGTGCATGATCAGTCCCGCCCCATCCCCCTCCAGCAACGATGTACATGCACGGCTATAGCGAACTAAATATTGTCAAAAGTTATTATGCAGTGAGGAGAAAGAGGAGATGTGTATTTATAGATCAATCACATGAACTTATAAATAGATCTCTTCTCCTCTGGACTGCAAACAGACACACACGTGCATACACATCAAGATAAAAAGCTTTGTTGCCGATTTGATCTTTCCCTCCTCTTATCATTGCACCATCTCCCGGAGGTGTATTAAAATATCTAAAAGACTTTCATTGCAGATGCACACTCATCGGTTATAATATTTCCATAAATAAGTACCAAAAAAAAAAGTCCAACATTTTTTTCCCCTCTCAAGTAATAAAAAGGTGTAAATCTTGTGAGATTGAAAATTGCATCTGATGGTCAAGTGACATGCAGTGCAGTACGATCTTGGTGAATGGACAATGTTGACCAACATTGGGACGTTGGGAGCCTATTTTAAAACAATTGAGGTCTGTACCTCAGCAACCAAATGAAAAGGTGTGAAAATATCACATAAGAGGTGAACAACTCATGTGAGCTAGCATGAAATCACGACTTGGCAAATACTGGTAGGTCAGATGAGCTTTATAAAGAGGCGCAATATCCAGTGGTCACGTTGAATCAGGGTCTTCAATGGACCATTGCTCAGGGGATGAGAGCAAATCATTCATTTGCCTCAATACAGACATGCCTGCTCGGTTTTAGTTACATAAACAGAAACGCCCTTGAAATCAACTATTTTAAGTGAATGCCTTAGGACTTTCCACTTTTAAGGTCATGTGCACGTGTTGCAGCCAGCCGTGTTTATTTATATATTTATTTTCATTCTTACATCGAGTGCAAATGCGACTGAAACAGCAGACAGAGCACCGACTGATGCATTTAATGCAAACCATGTCAATAAATTCTGTGTCAGCACAGCACTGTCTCTAATGGCCCGCAGGGGCAATTGGCAGTCAGGTTGACTTTTCATGATGTGTCTTGAGTCACATTGAATCATGCAGGTTATCAGAATGAATATTGATGTTTATTTATTTGGTTCGTTAAAGAATTGGAAAAAAAAGAAGGGTTTGCTAAGCAGTGGCTGCTTGTGTCATTACCGTGATTGTTTTGAAACTGAATAGTGTTAGTTTTTTTCACAGTTTTCTTAATCAAACATTAGTGATGGTGTACAGGATCCCAGGTCATCAATAAAATATGTGCGTTCAGATATAATACAATACAATACAATACATGCTGATTTATAATGACCCACTTGAGAAAAAAATAGATGGACAATTGAAAGTTCCTTTTTCTTTCCCTCTTTTTCTTCACCCAATCAACCGGAGTACCCGGAGGAACCCAAATTGGCACGGGGATAATATGCAAACTCCACACAGGAAGGCTGGAGCCGGAATCGAACGCAGCACCTCTGCACTGTGAGGCCAGTTGAGCACTGTGCTGCCCAAGATCAGAATTCAATTTGCAAAATAATAAGTGCATTTCTTACATTGTGGGAAAGCTATTTTCTTTATTAAAATCTTTCGTGCATCCCACAAAAGTAAATATTTGTGTCAGTGAACAAGTCAGCGGGATCAGAACAACACGTCTTTGTGTGACTGAGTACGGCTAACACAGTCCAATTGCTTAGCTACGTTGTCAATAAAAGAGTGTACTTTGGAGGGATGCTCTGATGTAAACTGCCGCTTTAGTTTTGATGACATGACTCACTATTCTAATTTGAAAGTTACACCTTCATGAGCAAAAGTCACACTTCACGTCTCGTTGGGATACCGAGAGGAAAAGATAGCACTGCAAAAGTAATTTGAAAAAAGTAGAAATGTGAACAGGGGAAAATCTCCAATGGGAAAATTCTACATGCGACACTGTAGCAATTTCAGTGCAGTCTTCCTGCTTGCTTTGGCCTACAAATGCATCTCCGCATCACAAGCATTATCTTGCTATGAGCTATTTCAGAAAACGGGTTGGTCATTGGTTTATCTAATGCTTCACACATTTCCCTTTGTTTGAAAAAGTTAAACTTCGCTTAAGGGAAAGAAAAAAAAAAGTCCAATGGAAATGTCAAGAAATATTCTTGACATAGTTTGAGAATCTGTTCAACCATTTTGCATGTAAAATCCCAGTTAAACCAGCACTTTGGCATGACTTACAGGCAGTTAGTTGTAAATCCACAGTATGTTTAGGGTCATAAACCTTTAGCACGGCGACATGCCCCCTCTAATCGTTTTGGAGCATAAATGGGTACACGACGCAATTCATCCTGTTACTAAGTCCTGTCAGCAGTCACGTCATCAATAAACTCATTCTATCATGTTGACACGTGGCGTGCTGTCCTTGGAAATGGGGAGACATTTCTTTCTTTCTCTTCCCATCGTTGACCTGCCCCTTTTTATCTTGGTGCGGCCAGAGATTTTTCAGTCAGTCCGGAGGATATAACCTTGTGACTTGCCCCCAAGCCCAACGTGGAATGAGAAGAGCTAGCAAAAGACTTGCTGTTAGCAGATCACCACCGGATTGAACGGCGGGCTGCAAACGTCAGACATGTGATGCAAACTCCCCGTTGAACTCATCTTTTCCTCACAAACGTTCCCTTCCCTTATGCCGTCAAAATCCCATCATTCCATGTCACTCTTTCTTTCCATGCTCCTGACCCCCCACACCCCACCCCGTTCTCCTTCCCATCTGATGCTTAATTCATGGAGCCTGGCTGAACATGCTTCCTCTCCATTATTAATATAACATTAGGGAGACAAGAGGGAAGAGGAGAGAGAGGAGGAAGAGGCCGGAAACGAGGGGTGGGGGTGGACGAGAAGACAAGGAATCTGGTGAAAGAGGAAATGAAGAGAGGGCAACTGGGATGGGGTGACAAGCAGCAAGGGGAGAAAGCCTTGAGCAACCCCTCCACAATGGCCACACCAGTGCAAGAGTGACAGATGAGAAGGGAGGAAATGTGCCGGGAGGAGGGAAGCTGCGCGGCACGTGACACCATTGCAATGCACGCAATGTCTCCTGTCCCACCAAGAGAGGTGCAAAGCATGAGGAGGAGGCAGCTGGAGAGAAATCATGGCATTCTTTTTACATGGACACGTATAAACACTTCAGAAAAGCGAAATCCAAACAGTAATGAGGACACATTTTTGTCTCCTTTTCTGGGGGGGGGGACAAGAAGGAAATGCCATCTCAGTATCGCCCGTGCCAGATTTCAATGTTCACGCGGTTACACTTGAGCCTCTGTGCATTCGGCTCAATGCGAAAGCAGCACGTCCTGAAATAACCTGCACACTTCCTTATTTCTCACACTCTGCTGATAGCATTTGTGAGCGCGTGCAGTTCTCGGGGCTGTACAACCCTGGGGTAGCCTATGTCTTGAGCAGGGATGGGTAGTAAATACGCTACATTGATTCCGTCCATTTTAGGAAACATCATACCTAGAGAGTAGTTCTAATGCAACATACCTTTTACTGGAGTATTTATGTTAAGATCAAAATTGTTTGACTGCGCTACATTGAGCTAGGTTCCGCTCGCTACTTTTATTTAGCAATCGATAATTGTTTAAGATTTTATTAAGTCATTCTTTCTTTTATTATTTCATTCTTTAAGATTTATAATAAGATAAGAAAACCTTTATTAGTCTCACAATGGAGAAATTCGCAATTCACAGCAGCAGTTATGAAAAGAAGAAGTACAAGAACAAAATATAGGAGCTGCTGTAAAGGCAGCCACGCTCGCGGTGCCATCTTGAAGTCAAAATAACAAATTATTATTCATTTTGGTTGTTCAGCGAGATCTCAATTTGCAGGTTCATATTTTGTTTTGTTATTTTTATTTTATTTGATGTTAATGCTCTGATAAAAAAATAGACTGTTGTTTTTATTCACTGAGTACTTTTTCAGTCTTATTCAAGTAATCACTTGGAGGACTACTTTTTAACAGTATTAGTTGTATTATTATCGTTGCAATGATTTTATTACCCTCGTCATTCAGCTGGAAAATAAATGTGCATATCAGATTTCTTATGGCCTCTGCAAGGAATGAATCCTTTCACAAAATATCTCACTTGCATGATTCCATCGAGGTCAAATGAGTCTGCTAATAATATCAAGGCATCATGTAGGCCATCTTAATTTTCTGCAGACTGGTTTTACTACAATTTCCGAAATTGATATTGGCAATACCGGCCCAGTATTTAATTAATATCGGATTACGACCAAACTTTCAGTCTCACATACCACTCGTGTGGTCTTTCAGTTTACGGCTCACGGGTCCTAATACATCCAAGTAGCACGCCCAGGGAGGGATCTGCATGGCCATTCTGGTGGCTGCATGTAGCACATCCTAAATGACTGAGTGACAAAGCAATTATGATAACAATGATTTCCTTATTACCTGCGTTAACCATAGCAGAGAGAGAAAGTATCACGAAAGGTTAATAGGGCAGATATCCTCATGACCAAGACAGATGGCCAGCCATTTGACCAAACTTAATAACCCATGTGGTGGAGGGGGAATGCCCTGCAAACAGTACACATGTTTGCGGACTGAGGGCAGTTTTTGATTCGATGGTCATTCACAGTTGCATCAAAGGACTGTATTGCATCGAGAATCAAGTACTCAAGCGCCTTCCTAATCATCGACATGAGGGTTCGTTGGTTGATTCTTAGGGCCAATTTGATGAGGAGACTACACATCCCTTGTTGATCACCTCGGGAACAAGGAGTGAAAACTCGTAAGTGTGGTACACTTAGTAGCACAAATTGTCATGTCACGTGGGGACCTGAGGAAGTGAGAAGGCCTTAAAGGTTGTTGTTTTTTCCGTGGAGGTTTTACTCTACAAGAGTTATGGGAACCAAAGGAAAAAACGACTTGGGCTGCCACCAATTTCTTGTATCATAAAAGCACAGACATGGCAGTCTAGATTAGAACG
Source organism: Hippocampus mohnikei (assembly GCA_026261675.1). Lineage (NCBI taxonomy): Eukaryota > Metazoa > Chordata > Actinopteri > Syngnathiformes > Syngnathidae > Hippocampus > Hippocampus mohnikei. The sequence continues at coordinate 14,506,043 of JAKGUB010000284.1, forward strand.
ATGCAGCAAGCCCTCCTAGCGGGCAGTTCACAAGTGACTTCGCTGCTCTACACAAAAACGGTTGAAGAAACCTGCAAGGAAGAGAAAGAGCTTCCAGGGGATTGAGATTATTTAGGTCTCACTCCTTGTGGACAACACTTCTTTGCTAAGCCCTTCAGATAATGAAGAGCCATGGAACTGTGATGCGGTTTCAATAACGGTAGAGATACTGAAGATACCAAGTCCGTTATTCAGAAGCCGCCGTATATCCAGCTGGATGCGCCGCAAAGGCAAAAGGTGAAACGGAGTGACCCTTCATTCTCAATCAATGCAGACCAGTATGGTGGAGAGGAAAGGCACAGGCCGGATGTGGTGGCCATGTGCTCTTCTCCTTAATGTGCGCTAATGATCTGGTGCTAATTAAGGATTCCTAGGTGGGGTGTGTGAGACTGGCCTCATTGTTACATCACACCAACATGTCCCTCGTGCCAGAGAAAAGAAACAGTGAAGCTGATCCTCCACAGCTTGCTTGAGCAGTGAAGGTTTGTACCATATGAATTATGGCATTATGACCAGGTGTTGAAAGACAACTGGCGAGACACCCAGCAGGATCACCGCCGAATAAAATGAGCCTCTGACCAAAACATTTGTGGGAGCAGAAAACTTAGGACAGAAGGTAGAATACCGTCTTGGGCATAGCAAGTGACAAAAATTTGAGGGTTGACCTGGAGAAACAACTAATTTCCCAAAGATATTATGTCACATGAGAAGGAACAAACCCAGGTTGATGCTCCTTAAACACATGAACTGCTCACTCCCAGCTGAGCCCCCGATCAACCACATACTATCACTGATGATGTGTTCGAACACATCAAGAGATTAATTTTATGTTTGACTATTATTGATGAAATACTGTGAAAACTGTGAAAGAATGTATTGGAATGGTAAAAGCTCTCGTATTGCATTTTATTGTAACGTGCAGTTGAACCCAACGTTGTGGTACACTTGCCTTTTCTTTTTGCTTTGAGGTCTTTCATAGGAACGATTCATGCTTAACAATACCTTCAAATAAAATATTTGCATACAGTATATATGCATCAGGTGGATTCTCCATCTAAAACTGCTGTTTTGAAAAGATCTTCAGGAAGGGAACGCCCTTAAAAGACTTAAAGGAGTTGAGCTGCCAAATACGTACAAGAATATGATCCCGAAGACTTATATAAGGATGATGTGAATCATTCCCTTTCATAGTACACAATGCAAAGGTGGACTATGTATTTGTCAATGACAGTAAAGGGGTCTTGAGAAACAGAGAGTTGGTCCAAATATTGCTCTCAGCAAGAACCTTTTTTTCTGTTGATATTGTAAAACTTGGCAATTAAATACACCAAAGATCAACAACAACCAATCAGTCAAAACCAGGTAAAAAGAAAAGTGCCAATCGGCTGCCAGCAATACAAATCTACACAATCTCAGTTTCGCTGCACAAGTGAACCAGAAAGAAGGTAATGAAGAATTGTTCCATTGCACGGTTAAGCCTCCGTAGTGCAGTTTGTGTTTTTGTCACAGCTCTGTCTCGTGCGCAAATTCTCTCATGCATGCATGCCCGGATACAAAATTCCCCACAAAAATGACGCACTGGCCATTGTACACACATAGTTGCATGAACAACCGGTGTCTTGTGTGTGCAGGTCTGCCGGCAGTGTCCTCAGATACACTTGGCCTCCATGTCGTACAATTGGAGAAGGTCAGAGATCACAGCATCTATTTCCACTTTGGTCACACCTTCACAAAGCACCTGCACACATGCACATATCCGGCCTCAAAGTGTGGACTTCAAACCACAAAGATTTTCTTACCTGGAGGAAATGGGAAGCATAACAAGCGTGACTTTTTTTTTTAAGCATTTGCATTTAAATAGAGAACAATGCAAAGCAGAGCTTCAACAGAAGAGACCTGATTAGTGAAATTGCTTGACAATGGAACATTTTTAAGAGCACCGCCGTCCAATTAATACAACGGGATGAAGACTTTGAAGGCTGACGGAAGCTGGAGGGGTAGGTGGTATATCTTACGTTTGGCTTCAAATCGTGGATGTTTTTTGGGGGGGTGTATCAGCCACATTTATCAAGAATACAAAAAGTAATTAACCTACAGACATATCTTGAATCAGATCAAAGTGCCAATAAATAAAAATGGTATGAAATGTAACCATCGAAAACCAGACTGAACTGTCTTCATTATCACCACACAGTGTATTATTTTTCATTGCAATGTTTTCATGACACAGGTCACGGATGGGGTAACGCTACATATTTCTGACTGTTGCAGGCAGCGTGGGTTCAGTTCCCATTTAGTGACGATGTAGATGTGAGAGTGACTGTCTCGCCATATCTTGGTGCAGTATTTAAAAAAAAAAGAAAAAAAGAAAGTAGTTTGATTAAAAATAAATCAATCAAACTGCATGTACCGAATACTAATTAAGACCCAATACATACCTGCCACCATCGTTTCTCCCCAACAGGGAGCTCCACTCCATAGCTGTTGAGAGCCAAATACAGTGTTGCTATGGCGATGTGTTGGGGCATGTGCCGGATACACATAGACCCATGATAGCAGTCTCGAAGCAATGCCCAGGAAGTCTCAGCAACAGGGCATCGAGACCAAGCATGGCGGTTCACCAGAGACTTGACAGACATCACATTGTGGAGTAGATACTAGAGAGAGGGTGAAACAGATGACCCACTAAATACCGCAGACTTGATTCAGAACAGCCATTCAGGCTAGAATTAAAGTACAGAGGAAACTGAAAAAAAAGAGATAGCGACTGTAAGAGTGGACGCAAGGATTCTGGTAAAAGCGTGACAGCATCAAGAAGTGTCATACTAAGCAAAGGATTACTCACTCCAGCACACACATACACACAGACGCGGACACACCTTGTGTGGGTGTTCAAAGGAGACTTGGAAGTTAAGTTGTCGAAGGATGAGGAGCTCACACTGCACCACACTGTCCCGCAGGTCCCAAAACTCCTTGTCACATTCTAAAGGGGGACTGCCACTGTTGAAGTACCTTGGAAGTGCGAGAAGACATTACAGTGGATAACTGTATCCATCAAACAGAGTGAAAGTGGACACGTTAGAATGTTTACATGTGGCTTTTTAAGGGAACACAAGCAATATGACCAATCTGCTCCTGTGTTTGCATCCCGATATAACGCTTGGGGACACAACATTCAAGCAATTCAAAAAGGTTGTTGTAGCTACAATGCAAACTAGCCGTTTGATATTGGTTTTACTTTTAAAAGCAAAAACATTTAGAAATAGGTTTACAAAGGCTTTTCACCTTTATGTCCCTCCGCTGCGATGATTATTTTCAAGGCACGCAGGCAAAAACAATGCATAAATGATAATGTCACATACAATTTGGAAATATTCACATCCGATTATGAAACCTAATGAAATTTGTAAAGATCAAGTCAACTATGGCATTTGGCACACTACAAAATGCAGTTTTGGGTGACAAGCAAAATAAAGACATTATTTTGAGGGAGACAATAGTTGTTCTTTTTATGCACAAAAATATACTGAAGTGTACCAAACTGCAGCCCAAAAAACGTGGTACGGAACTTGGGTTACCTATACTGTCCCACTTCTAGTCTGTAACGAAATAATATGATGATCATGATGCTCTTTTAAAAAAACATCTTTATTGAACACGTCTGGTCAGTAATGGAACGCTACACGAGGAAGCATCACTTCCTCGTCTACCCGGGGAAGCGTCACTTCCTCGTGTAAGGAAGGTGAGAGGAGTCAAGTGGGGCATTCAAGTGTGCTCGGTCTGTTCGAGAACCGATTTTCGATCGTCATCCGAAGCATAAAAAAGTCGAAATTTTTGGTCGAAAACCGATTTGGTCGAGAATAGAGACGTTCGAAAACCGAGGTTTGACTGTACCTGTAGTTAGTTGCTCATTATTTTATAATACAGCATCCACTCATACACACATATTTTTACCTGTGGCTTACGTTGATGATGTCACGGGTCCTTATGTGCTGCTCCTCCACTTTGCCTGCCAGGTACAAGCAGCTCATGGCCACCAGGTAGGGTTCATAGACACTTAAGCTGACACGTTTGAAGAAGTTGTGGTACAATACACACGCTGTAGCAACAGGCACAGAGCGCATGCCCAGCTTGACTCCTAAGCAAGAGATGAACATACATTATATTTCATTAATTTCTTTATTCAAACAGATGTGTTCTCTAGAAAACAGCAGGCTTAAACATCAAGATGAGCCAGATGAGGTGGCTTAGGCATCTGGTTAGGATGTCTCTTGGACACCTGATGAGGTGTTTTGGGCATGTTCCACTGGGCGGCGACCCCGTGGATGACTCAGGACACGTTGTAGAGACACTGTTCTGGCTAGCCCAGAACCGCCTAGGGATCACCCTGGAAGAGCTGGACGAAGCAGCTAAGGAGAGGGAAGCGAGGGCTTCCTTGCTAAAGATTCTGTGTAAGCGGAAGAAGATGGAAAGGGACCCATGACCACATAAATGCACTGTGAAAGAAGTCAGCACTTTGTGTACACTTGGCCAACCTCTAAGATTAAGGAACCATGTTCAGTATTAGAAACACAACATTTTTACATTTCTGCAAATTTCAACCGCAGTTTTAAAAGTATTGACAATTGTTAATGTAAGGAAAGCATAGCTTTCTGCTAAAGGGCAGACTTGTGGCAACAGTACTGCTCAGTGCATTGGATCTCATTTACTGTGTATTCATAGAAAAGACGAGTTGCTGGTTACCTGCTTCCATTATGAAGCGACACACGCGAAAGTGTGTTTTCATGTCCCGATAAATGTCCGCCTCTCCAGCCGGGCCAGAAGACCTCCCGGCAGCCGGAACAAGATCCCGAGCGGCGGAAGAGCGAGACGACGGACCCGGTTCCATGACTTCTGGAACATGAGCACTTTAAGTAACTTATTACTAGCTCGCGCAAAACATTTTAAAAGACCAAGTTACACACAAACAGCGGCGACCCGAGGCACGTCAGCAACTGTTGTTGTAAAAAAAAGTGAGAGGAACACTTGTCGCGACTAGATGTTTTAGCATGCTTGCAGCATGCTATAGCTAACGGCAAAAGACAGCTCTCAGAAGTAAATGATTGAAGATCCGGTCAAATGCGGAACACAAACGCTATTAATCATGTATCTAGATTGGTTTTAAAACCGTTCACTCACTTCCTTATGCCAAAATCACTATATCAGTTCACAATACTGTATGGGTCACTCATTAAATGAAAAATAGTTTTGGAAAATTGCTCAGGCGCGACGTTAACCAGGTCTTGCTGTCGCATGGGTATTACGTCATTAGTGTCGCATAAAACACGGACTGCCTAACTTACAAAAGAGCGAACAAATACATTATAATTCTCAAATGTTTTTACGAGTGTTGATAGATAATAATTAATATAACACTGTTACTGTGTTATACAAATATTAATGGTTAATATTTAATCTGCAGGCAAGCGAGAATGAAGTCGCACACTTTCCAGGATGCGTTGCAGCGCAAAAAAATAAATGCTGAAATCTAGAGTTGTCATTAAATTAAATTTACATTAATCGTTTTTTAAAATATTATTATATTTCCCATTGTTTTCCCAGCAACGAGTTATCTTTGTACAAACTCCATCATATGAGAAAAGTTGTCTGAGCGATTTAGAACAATCAGAGTACCCTGTACCTGTAGTTCGGCAATAAAGTTACTGTATCTTTATTTGGAGTGTGGTTTCACCATACTATGCTCATCTTAGGTATCGCACGCATATGTGGATACAGCATGATGGTGTATCCACATATTGGACTACATAGGATTGGCTACAAATTCAGCAAACTATATTCGCAAAAAATGATGCCATAATGGCCAAACACAACTAAATGTCATTGTTCAGTCATGAACCCAAAACAAGAACGGTTGGCACATCCCCAAACAGCAAGTGAACGAGGAAGACCTTTGCTCATCGCTCTACTTTTCCACATCCAATATGGCAGTGATGTCGACGTTCAAATCAGCGCTAACGTTGGTACAGAACTACTAATAAAGCTCTTTACCATTAAATATAATTCACTCATACGTAAATATGAATTAATTTATAACAAAGGCCGCACTGGACCTGTCAACGCTCCCGAGTTTTCTGAACTTTCGACAGAATTATGTCACGTGGTTGCGTTGCTATGCAACGAGTTGGTTCAACAAGCTCATTTGTAAACAGTCGCAGAAATGTCGTCCAATTACTCAGCAAACCAGGTAAATATCGACGCTTTAAAACTGTGAACTTTTGTGTTTCTCACATAAACATTGTAACCTTTGTTTCCATCATTAGTACGACGATGCCTTCAGGCCTCAGAGGCTGCAGAACTGGTGCCAGGCGAAGCAATCTAACAAGGTCACTAATGTTAGAACAGCAGTTTTATTATGATGGCAGAAGTACGTTCTAAAGGCAGCATTGTCACCATCTAATACAGGAGTGTCCTTTTCTTTTTTTTTCGAAGGGCAGCATACTGAAAAATCGAAGAATGCGGGGACCATACAGTTTTGATACTCAACTTTAACACTTAAAAACACGTCTGCGTATTTTTCAAGATTTTTGGCTCGCTCTCGCCCCTGCAACCCACATTATTTTCAGCCCTGTGCTCAGATGCAACAGAAGCACATATCAGCATTCACTCAACTCTATTTATAGAACGCTTTAAAAAACAAATTCTGCAGCTGAAGGAAAGTGCTGTGTATAGTGTACATAAATACAAAATGAACATAAAATGTAGTATGAAATAAACAAACAAAAAAAACAAGTTTAGACAGTTCTAGTGGCTCTGACTCACCTTTTTAATTGACATGAAATCAAATTTTCCCTGCCTTTACACATAGTGTACAAAGTAAATAGTATGACCTGCGCCAAATATTAATTATAATGGCCAACACCACAGTCTGCTAAAAATTGCAATGGCCCCTAGCTAGTGTTTTGGACACCTCCGGTATAATGTGTGCGTGTGTCTTTAGGCATCCAAAGCACGGAGGGGCCACACCATGTTTATTGCAGATAATAGAGGTCATCTACTCCCTGGAATGGCAAAGGTAAAGCCTTAAAAGCCGGCGTTATACAGTAGTGGTTCTGCATCAACGTAACCTCCTATGCCATTGTACCATGCACCAGAGAGGCAGTGCTTGGCCTGACTTTAAAGGGACATGGGATCTACCTGCTCGTATACCAGTGCAAAGAATCAACCCGACTAGCCGCTCTGTGGAGGGTCTTGAAAGGCTCAAGGCCTGGGGCTTGGACCCTCAACCCAGAGGCAAATCTATACCACTAAGAAGGAGCAAAAACACAGATGCTCCGCAGGATACTAGCAAGCAGGTTCGACCTACTTTGTTGACAGCCGCTGTCTCACGTCTGTGTATGCACGCACACACACACACAGTTTATGATTCCTTTACTGTCCATACAGGAGATCATAAAATTAGATAAAACAACACTTTGACAGACATAACCTTGATTTCAATGTCAGTTTGAAATAGCAAAAAGCAAAACTTTTTAGCCTGTCCCCGTACAAGGTACTGTGCCGACTGGTTTGTATTTTTGCATGTGCAAATACAAGCTGCAGTGAGTCACATTCCTCACGTAAGTGGAAATGGGAAGAGAGAAACAAACGTATACTGAGCACAAGGACGGCGACGCTGCGAACGACTAGTAGTGAGCTCTCTCAGCTTGAATTCGAACAATTAAAGGAAAGTAAGCAGAAGCATAAGTAACAGCTTTCTCCCCACAGCTGTTTAATGTTGGTCCTACTGTACATTGCTTTGTGATTGATTTAATCAGTTTTGCCTTAAACACTTCAAACAGCAGAAATCCACACTTACATACATTTATTATACCACTTAATTCTCTCTAGGGTCACGTGTTAGGCAAATTACAACCCATATTGGTCACTACTCAGTCACAGGATACATATTAGCGATAGACAACCATTCAAACTCACACTCACTGTATGGTGCCACTATATCATCAGTGACTTACAAATAATTCCATTCATCCAACCATTATCTGATCCACTTACACTCACGTGGGTCGCTGACGTGCTGGAGCCTATCTCGGCCGTCTCTGGGCAGCAGGCTTGGAGCACTCTAAGCAGCCAATCGCCGGGCACACACAAATAAGCAATCATTCACGTTCACAATCATGTCTATAGACAATTTCAAGCATTCACTCAACCTACCATGTGTGTTTTTGCAATGTGAGCGGAAACTGGGGTACCAAGCGAAATCCCACGCAGGCAAGGGAAGAACATGCAAATTTCACACAAGGCCGGGTTTGTAAACGAACCTATGACCTCTGCACTGTGAGGCGTACATGCTAACCAGTTGACCACCATGCCGCTGTAGGAGTATATCTAAAATAAATAAATAACACGTTTGACAATTCTGTACCTTAAAACATTTACAAATTTAAAAAGCATGATAACTTGTAACAGTGGAATTTATTTACAATTTTATATTGGAGAAATTTTCAAATGAACCTTTTGAACAATTATTTAAAAAAAAAAAAAGATGTCTTGTAACTTTTGTAATATTTTTAATTTTAATTTCATACAACTGGCCATAAATGACACCCCTGAATTCGTGTTTGCAAATTGACACGAAACCAGTCAAGGGTGTGCCCAGTGACCGTTACGCTTGGAGGACGACAGATATAAAAAGTGGGTGGATGGATCTCCAGGATAAGCAGAAGAGGCAACTATTATAACATTACAGGCGCTTCGCTGAGCGTCATTATCATAAAATGTGCTCTACCGTAAGAGATTATTGTCAAAAAGGTTCTCCCCGTGGACAGTAATGGCGCTAAACCCCTACAATGTCTGTCGGTGGTGAGTGACACACTTTGTGGTTGTCTACCCCGTGACCTTTGAATTCACTGCTTTATTTGGACCTACTACACCAGTACATATTCAAATCTGTCCTCTCACAATAATTTCAGACTGGGGGTGTAGAACAGGATGGTGCAGTCTCACCCTCCTTGGCCCCATCGGCAGCTGAAGCCCAGCAAGCGTCACAGAGTCGTCCCATTTCTGCACACGAAAGAACTGGCAACCAGGGACAGGACACGGAGGCAGATGAAGTATCATCTGTCACTCTGCCTGCCACGGACAGGCACAATGCTAGCAAGACTGTGACAAGCTGGCCGCTGAGCCAAAGGGCAATGTCAGCTTTGCTGCCCATGACACGACAAGGCCACCAAGCAAGGCCTAATACTGGACCGATGTCAGCCCCACTGTAATAAAAATAGTGAATACATATTAGCCCCTTTTCTAAATTGGGACGATTGTACTGATGCACCAGATCAATCTACTGTAAAAATAGAAATTTTCTAAGAACTGTCATTTAAATGCGATACCTCTCTGGTCTCTCAGCTTAACAGCTGTCCATTTAGAATGCCCTTGAGAATTCCGGAGTCATTTTGAGGAAAAACAGAACAATCCCCTGAAAACAGATTGGCTCTCAACCCATGACTTGTGACTCAACTCAATAAAACCTCATGAAACACATGAGTCACCACATCCTGACCACCTCTAAATCGACAGCTACTAATTTAGGAATTGTGAGTGAATGAATTAATACACACATTAAATCATTCTCCAGATACTTTGTATTTACTTTTACCATATCGCTTCAATGGGTTGTTGACAAACACTGTTTGTGTCCCAGTACTTTGATTTGAGAGAGCGACAAGAGAGGTTGGAATCTTTCATGGCTGATAGTGTCTCTTAAGATAACCAGGCACATTGGTTGAACACATTTGGACATTTGATGAACAAAGACTGTATTAGAGAAATCTTGATTGTGTCTTTCAGTTCAAATATGAAATTTCAGCTATTTGCACCACTGCAGCTCAGTTCAGATTTTCCTTCCCATATGTGACATGGATTTGATTTTTTTTTCATGCAGTGTGAACAGCACAATTTCGATTTTTCCAAATCTTTCATATTGTATCAAGTCAAGTCAAGCTTTATTGTGTGTGGATATAAAGCGGATGTGTATGTGATGTGTCTGCAGTATGAACGCTCATCTGTACACATCTGACCTATTGGTCACCAGAAGCCAAATATCTTCTGCGCGCAGGCCGGGGAGAGTAGAGGGGACTACGGACAATCATCCATGAATCTGCATTGTTTTGAGTAATAGTGCTGAGATTATGTTTGACTTCAAATTAAAACATGAAGCATAGAGCAGACATTTGTGATTGTAATTCAGCCATGCAGACAGTTAATTTATTATGGTGCGGCAATGATGTGACGTCAATTTAGTAGACGTCTCCTTAACATATAGAGAGAGAGGAGTGTTGCTTCGGTTTCCCAAAATATTTCTACCTCCTCCCACCTTGCTACTCTAACGATATGTATTTTTCCTGAGCTGCTGCACCTCCCTTTGGAGTGCTCCGGTGCCTCACCCCCTTGATTTTAAAACCCCGACTAAACCTGACACCAATTCACATTTGTGCTTGCTGTGAAAGTGAGCTGGGCTTTGTTGAGATCCTGATTTTCCTAATGATGATCCACTCCTTCTGCCCAGCGGTGACTTGGATCCTCAAACACGAAGAGGCGGACCGATAGCTTTTATCTACCTGCTGCATGACAAACCAACCATTGTTCAGAGATCCCAAAATATGGAAATCCTTGCAAGTTTTCTCCCTTTTTGCAGTGGCGATCACACTGTGTCCTATCTCCACCTGCGCTGAGCCCAAGATATCTTTCCCCTCTGACCCAGTCTCGACAGTTATTTCTGTCACCACTCTTGGGTCTGTGAACACCACAGTCAAATGGTTGCCTTTCTCTGGGGAAAGGCCCCAGAAGAATCCTTCCCCGGCATCCCAGGCTAGTTTGGGAAAGTGTTTCTTGTAAGTGGACATGTCAGAGAAAACCTGAGCTGGAGGATTGGAGTAAACACTCTCCTCAAAGTCCTTGTCTTTTAGATTGTTATAAGTCCCTTGGAATGAGGAGAAAGTTCCTATGTGCTGGAATAATGAAGGCTTGAAAAGGATGGGCTCCTTCTGAGTCAGCAGCAGTCGAAAGTGAGACATCAACCAGTCGCAAGGCATTTCTTGATAGAAGAGGAAGAGAAAACGTGCCAGCAGAGGGAGATGAGCCGATTTGTAGAGTTTCCCAATGTAGCCAAGGCTGGAGAACTCTAGCATTGCCCAGGTTGTCTTCTTGGCTTCCTGCTCCTGAATGTACTTCTTTATGGTAGTGGAAAGTTCTTTGCGGAGGAGACGTCGTCCTCCAGCTGAAGGTAGTATCTGCCGAGGCCTGCGCTGTAGTGCACAAGAAAGGCATAATCCAGGTTCTGCTTGGAGCGGAATGATACTCTTTCTGGAGAATCATTGTAGTTCCGCTTTAGACCTATAGGGGAGTCAGAGAGAAAGAGACGCTATTTAATATTCAAACACAGGTGACCTGAATTTTATATATGTATATGTGTATATATATATATAGAGAGAGAGAGAGAGAGAGAGAGAGAGAGAGAGAGAGAGAGAGAGAGAGAGAGAGAGAGAGACTGGCTGGAGCTGATAGTCAGTTAAATAAATGCTTGATGATCGACAACCATTGTATCGGTTTATTGTTTCTGATATCTGTTTGACAACAGGCGCTTATACAAAACAATTAAATTCAATTACCAAAGCCAGATACATGCTACGAGCACTTCTCCATCACTCAGCGCGCACCCCCTTGACAATGAATAAGTGTATATAATATTTGAGCTTAACCTGCAGTAGGTGGATAGCATTCCTCAGGAACGTGAATGACCAACAGATGACCTTGTTGTAGCGCTGAAGAGAATTGTGATTTTATCTTCGTCACTGTGGTCGTCAGCCAGTTGATGTCAAAATCTGCAAGCAGCACTACAACCACCATAGAGGAGCGCTCTTCAGGAGACGATTGGGAGAAGAGGGACGCTAATGTGGAGATCAGATAGCTGTCTTTCTTCCTCTTCACCGATGATATTCCAATACATAGATACCCTGTCGGGGAGAAATGCATGAACCCCTTAAAAAAAAAAAAAAAAAATATATATATATATATATATATATATATATATATATATATATATATATATATATATATATATATATATATTTTTGTACCGTAATTTCCGCACTATAGAGCGCACCTGATTATAAGCCGCACCCACTACATTTGAGAGGAAAACCAATTTTGTACATACACAAGCCGCACCTGTATATAAGCCGCATGTGCCCACATTAAAACGTAAACATATTTACAAAGAAAGAAAATCACGGTGAGCCGTCTTCATCTTCCTCCTGTGAACTGAAGCCATTGAAGTCACCGTCCTCAGTGTCGGAATTAAACAGTGTCATAAAGACCGGTCTTAATCTTACCTTTTCTACGCGAGTGCCCCTGGCGGCCGTTAGAAAAATGACACATATTGGCCGCATCACTGTATAAGCCGCAGGGTTGAAAGTTTGGGAAAAAAGTAGCGGCTTATAGTCCGGAATTTACGGTATATATGTGTGTGTATATATACATATATATATTTATATATATATATAGCTCTCACTGAAATACATTTCCAAATATTTTGCTTTCATGGCTCTCTTAGTCAAAAAGGTTCCCGATCCCTGCACTCTGAAAACAAATGTAATCTCCCCCCAAAAAAAAACCCACACACACACCAAAAATCAGAAAACAAAACTGAAATACCTCAGGTAAATTCTACATCACCTTAAACTGGAGTTTGGTAAATGTGAGTGTATGTGGTAGCTCATCTAATATTGCACACCACTGGAATATGCTACCCGTTCTTCAGTGATCTATACTCTTGTAACAGTATCAAATACACTAAAACAAACTTACTAGACTGAGCGACTGGTACTCCTGCAAGCAGTTTATAGGTCACATTGAGAGGCAGGTAGTCTCCCTGTTCCACCCATGACTCCATACTGGCCATCCTTTCTGCCTTCCATGTTAAGTTCATTAACACTGGCTCCTCTGATTTGCTCAGGTCCTGCAAAAGAGAAACACCATTCAATTCTCATCAACTTTCATCATATTTTGTCATCTAATTGGTTCATCTTTAATGTGTATGAGTGTGTGTGCTCACACTGTTAAATGACTTTGAATGGTAAACCAAGTAGAAGACCCCCGCAACGAGCAGCAACAGCAACACGGCACGTTTCTTTTTTGAATAACGTCGCATTTCCTGTTGTGGATCAAGAAACAAACAAATGCATTGACAAAATGTGGAACATGGTCAGCACAACAACTAATATAAATGTTTAAGTGGGCTCAGGGGCAGGAACAGAGCACTTCTGAAGGAGCCCAAGTCACTAAAATAAAAATAGTCAAATACATTGAAATCCATCCATCCGTGATTGCCTATCCCATCTGACTGTGGGAAAGGAAGGCTACATCCTGGACTATGAATCCCCCTGTTTCTCATCAAGCTTTGCTTTACATTTCAATGAGGTGAGTTTCCTCTAATTTCCATAATAGCTTTAGTTTTAATTTGATCTATGCTCGCATTTCTTTTGATTATGTACCGTGTATGCCTCTTTTGTCTTGCTATCATTTCACTTTGTTTGACCAAAAAAACAACAAAAAACCCACCTTTCAGTAGCAGATAACCTGTCCTATTTAGAAATATCATACTTTAACTTGTGATGACCAGTGTAACTTGTACCAATGTACCACAGGCTTCAGTATTTCATCCACAAGTAAACATAAAGTTGTAAATATGGTTACATATCATTGTAAAACAATATATACTGTATGTACTGTAATCCTCTATTTTTATGCGTTAGCAAACGGCACTTGCTTAAATACAGGAATTGATTTTAAGCCTCTTTGAAAGTGCATTTGATGGACTATAATTTGTGATGTTGCCACATCATAAAACTGCAATTCCTATTTTGAAATTGGTGCAAAACCAGTGGCCAAGACTTGGCCACTTATTAAATCATAGGGCAGAACATCATACACTGCAAGTGCACAGTGAAGGCCTGCACAGTTCGGTTGATCCCAGCCCAATTGATTGCCGCCTGTTGTAATAGAGAAGCAATGGCAGCCCGGCCAGCCCAAGCGAGGCTAGGTCAGAGCGGCAGTGGACCATTTTGGAACCTGGAATAGAAAAGCGCTTTTTATTAGCAAACCTACTGTTTGTTTAACCGGCCCCATATTTGTTCTCACAGGGTTACTGATTTAGGCCTTGATTATGTCAGCATTTTTCCTAAACAGCCGCGTTCCACTAACAAAGCATGTCTAGATTGATTAGAAAACATTAATACGTTTAAGAATCTCTGGTGAGAGAGGTGTATTTTGTTCATTTTTAAATGGTTTTGTAAGTCACCAATGAAGACCCGGGGTATCAAATGTATGCTCCATCACTGATCTTGACTCACACTACTGATTCAAAAGAATTTGCAGTTTAAAATGGGAAAGAACATCAATGAGTCACGTATTTATGAAAACGAATAGAGCAGTGGTGTCAAACATACGGCCCGCTGGCCGGAACCGGCCCCGCCAGGAGGTTCCGTCAGTCACATTCATTCATTCATTCACCTTCCAAACCGCTTGATCATCACTAGGGACGCGGGTGGGGGGGGGGGGGTGCTGGAGCCTATCCCAGCTGTCTCTGGGCACTGACGGGGGACACCCTGAATCGGTTGCCAGCCAATCGCAGGGCACACAGAGACGAACAACCATCCACGCTCACAGGGACAATTTAGGGTGCTCAATCAGCCTGCCATGCATGTTGATTGAGCACCCGGAGAAAACCCACGCAAGCCCGGGGAGAACATGCAAACTCCACACAGGGAGGCCGGAGCTGGAATCGAACCCGGTACCTCTGCACTGTGAAGCCGACGTGCTAACCACTGGACTACCGGGCCCCTATCAAGGATAGGTGAATACTTTATTCTTTACACATTTAATAGAACTCTCCTTAGTTTGTAAGGTGTAGGCAGGGATTAAATTTAGATTTTATATGCACATGTGTAAATGGTTGAAAAATGCCTTTCTTTATAAATCACGTTTAATCTTAAAGTGCATTATATTTTTCAATACGAATTACTTGTTAAAGTTTTGTGCCTTTGTGCAATCAATGGGATCAAAACATTCATGAAATGTTTTGTGAAGGATATGCTCATTAAATTTCAACATTTTCCTAATGTTCTTGTGCTTCCTTAGACCAAAACAAAGGAAAGACATATTTTGGTTAATTATAGCAGAGCATGATATAATTTTAATGGTCCAGCCCACTTGACATCTACCGAGGCCGGATGTGGCCCACAATGTGAAATGAGTTTGACACCCCTGGAATAGAGAGAAGGGGGTTTAACCACTTATGAGTTGCTGTCTCTGATTGTCTTGCTCAACATGCTGTGCTGGACAAAAACCATGCCCTAAACCAGTTGATCACCGAGGTACAACCTGGAAAGCGCCAAAGGCTAAAATCTCGCCACCCTTTCCCTCATCATGCTGCAGAACTTCATGATTCCAACTTTAACATCCTGGAAGGGTGGAGAAGTAGTTGGGATAAAACTGCAAGACCCAACCAGTTCATGGTCCAACCTAACACCGAACCCCCACCTGGCTCAACGCTACCCTGGAAAGTCTGGGTACGACTCAACCACATAAGAACTGGGGTAGGCCGCTTCAATGTCAACATGTTCCGTTGGGGTCTCGTCGAATCACCATTCTGCGACTGTGGACCAGAACTCCAAACTGCAGAACATCTCATCTACTCCTGTCCCATTCATCAACCACCGGATGGCAATTTGAACCTCACAGAACCTAATGAATCTACTGTCCAATGGCTGCAACGTCTGGACATTTAACACCGCAAAGCTGCCCTCATACCCTCATACGAGAGAACCACTTATGATGCATTAATGCGTAGTGTCACTGGAATTGATGTTGCCAAACCACTGTAAATACATACACCATCCTGGGAGCAATATGAAAATACGCATGTAGTGTGAAGTCACCGAGTTTTATCTTTAGCTGCAGACTGGGTAACTAACATTCACTGTTTATGTTCACTGACAACTGTTAAACACAAGTGATTCTCAACAGGTGCCGTGAGACACTCACTTGCAATGAGAGATTATCAACTCAACTTTATTTATGTAACACTTTAAAAAAGTGGATGGTAAATTCATTCAGTTACTCTTCATTTGTTCGAAAATTATTAGAAAATATATTTCTGTTTTCCTGTGGCGTATTGTGGCGGGCAGAACAATAAAACGCGGTTCGATTTGGATGAACGGTTAAACAAAATTGAACTATTAACCACATGCTAACATCTAGAAAATAGACAATAGAGACAAGCTAATTATTTCTGTATTCATACTTTCTGAGAGATTTTTCGAATAACGGGTGCCTTGGCTCCATAAAAGTTATGAAACGATGTCATATATAATAGTGTTCAGAATCCTATTATGAGCTCCAAATAGAGCCGCAGTCCACACCCCTCTCAAAGTCCAACCATAGCTCCCCAAGTCCACTACACAAGCATATCACGGACATTTTTTTTTAATCTTAAATTACCCTACAAACAAATTGAGAAGTAGCAGCCAATACAATGATTGGAATAACAAGTGACGGGTCAATAGACGCATTTATTGGCCTTTGTATTACTTTTCATTTCAACAGATGCCAAATTTAGCTGGACGTTCTTGTGTAAATCGCTAGTTTATTCATGCATAAAGCTAGAGTCAGAACGAGACTAGGTTCGTCGATTTCAAGAAAAAAAAATACAACTCAAGAGGACTAACAGGTGACAAACTTTCAAACAGGCAACATGCGTCACCAGAAGGTTAAGTACACAATACAGTACAGTATTGAGAAACACAGGTTCCACAACATTGCATTAGCTACAGGTTATTTCGTCAATGGGAATAAATAAACACAAGCAATGACCACGAACAAAAGAAGGGGCGTATGAAATAAGGGAAAGAAAGAAAAACAATGTCCAAAAAGTTCACACTCATCTGTGTTATCACCTTGCGTCCAGGTCTCGAGTCCTTGACCGTCAGTGAAAACGAGCGGAAGACATCCTCACGGCCGTGGAAAGGAGACACTTCGAACCACCGACACCCACTCGACACCGCCGTGGGACAACCCCCTGTGACGCACCGCAGTCAAATAGGGTGAACTTTCCACGCTTTTCTTTTATTTCTGTAGTTATCAGGACTGGTGCATTTGAAGAGAGGCTGTATTGTGCAATAGTACACGACATACATCACCCAATACAAGGGACAACCGTTCCCTAAACACTTTTTTTTTTTGCTGTCAAATGCGGAACAGACAATTTACACAAAAGCAACACTTAAAATATTTAGTTGGATTGCCCAATTTAAAATGTAATCCAAGTTTGTTGCCTTGAAATTCTCAGCTCAACCAGTGGCGTCGCCAGAACTCTTTTACTGGGGCACGTACCCCAGGAGAGAGCCCCGGACGTCACAAGAATGATCCCCGAGTGTACTGTACTGTATTTGTTTACAGTCATGCTGGCAGTACAGAAACAGTGTCAGGTGAAGCATTTACAATGTAAAGCAGTGATAAAATTTGCATTTAATATTCCATTCAAGTGAATTCACAGGTCACTTGAATGGAAAGGACATTAGGTACATGTACAAGCTAGAAGTATTGGATTTTACAGATCCCATTAAAGTGGCAGGAATGCTTTTTACAACTGGCAGATAAGGAGAACGTTCACCAAACTTTTTTTTAACAGTGTTGATACTCCGACTTCCTCCGTTATTGCAAAAGCATGCAGGTCCATGATCCCCTGAAGACTTAAAAAAAAAAAAAAAAAAAAAGAAGTGTCCATCGGTATGAATCTAACTGTAAAAGGTTGTACCCTGAGATTGACTCATGACCAGCCCAGGGTGTACCCCAACACGTACCCAAAGTCTGCTGGGATTGGCTCCAAAGAGAAAAGTGCCACAGAAAATAAATGGATGGTTGCTCGTTTTCAACTGTAACTGACGGTGGGGGAAACGTACTCAGCCAGCTATTGCAGTTGACGAGAGGATGAGAGGTGGGGCACACCACAAACATGATCAACAGTCAATCACAGGACAGATAACTATCTACAGCTTTATCTGTAAGTTTTCAGTGAACCCTTCGTACAGTAAATGTTTTTGCATGAAGACACGGCAGCTGGAGAGAACCCGCACAAGCGCAGCAAGAACACGCAAAATACACTCAGGAAACACACCCACAACCTTGGTGTTGTGTCAACCTCTCATCCACTGTGTTGCATTTGAGTGATGCACATTCATTCCCTCTCTGAAGACAGCGTATGCAGTACTGTGATGAGTACAGAGAGGAAACCCCTCAGAGCTTTGTCATCTCTTGGTTGCTGCTTTAGAGTCACTTTTACTTCCGCTCTTTGTCTATTGTCCTTTGCCAACTCACTCCTGTTCCTAATTCCTGATACATCTTCCTCTTCATTATTGACCATTTTCTCAGTTTGTCCATCCATCACTGTTTTCTTCGCATTCTCGTCTTCTCTGATGCCATCCTGTGCACCTCCCTCTTCATTTGGCTTCCCGGTATAAAGTAACTCTCCCAGTATGAGTGTTGTGCAAGGAGGGGCTTGAGTGTGTGTGTACAGGTAGACCCTCCAGGGGAGTGTGTGTGATGGCGTAAAGGCTAGTATCTGGATGTTGACCAGCTGCATTGCAGCCTGAAAGCTTTGTGGCGAAGACTGGGTGACATTACCACACTGGACATGTTCTGTCATACAAAAACCATCCTCTTCCTCCCCAGCCTGCTCAACACCTAGGAGGAAAAAAATGATTAGAAATCCTTTACACCAACAAGAACAAAAACACAGAGGTTAAACCATACAAAACACCTGTTGTGAATTTTGCAGTTAAGCTCCTTGTAAGAGAACAGATTTTTTTTCTTCTTCAGAAATGTCTTAAAATCTCATCAGAGCTCTGTCTAAATAGGAAAGTAGTACACTAATTGATTTATTTGTCAAGAAAAACAACATTTAACCTGAGTTGTTAATAAAAGTTACAGTGAGTCTTTGACCCATGTACATGCCCACTTCCAGTGCATTTCTTTTTCTTCTGTAAGCCATCTATTCTTAAGGGTAATGTTGTAAGATGACTTTTAAATGATATTTAACTGTTTCGGGATCATAGTGTGTGGTATAGTCACGATATAAAGTGAACATGCTGAATTGAATTCAAGAACTGTAAAAAAAATACACATTTGGAAAGCTTGGAATCCAGAGAAAATAAAATACAGTATAATGAGTAGATCTTATAGAGACACATTGGTCCTCATCACTTTATATTGTGTTTCATTCATTATTTTCATAAGGTCTTGTGTGTTACTGATTGTAATAACATGCAACAAAAACAGAACAAATTGTATGTACCGTGTGAAATGCAACGGTCCAAATAAAACAACAGGTGTTTGGTGGGTGCTATCTCATTCAATAGATAAGATTATACAGTACATTCTATCCAGACCAAGATCTAATCTTTTGACTTGACCAGGCACTCCCTTGCAAAGCAGAACGACATGTCTATTTAGCCATGAAACACAAGCACCTTTCATGAAAGGGTGATACAGGAATCAAGCTGCAACACAAAAGGCATGTGACACTAAGCCCTTGATTGATAATTAACTCGGGTTATGAGATTTCACCACCCAGTTAGTTGTTCTTTTTTTTTTGGAGAGGACAAACCCCGGCCTTTGTTTGACTGCATGTTACCTCGCAGCCACAGATTCTCAAACTCTCCTGGAGTTAAAGTCGGAAGCAAGCTGAGAGGGACGATGGTGCTGGTCGACAGGGCGTCTGCAGGCGATGGTGTTCGCTCGCCGCCACTCTCTGAAGGAGACACATGGGAAGTAACATTAAGATCTATCCATGGAACCATTGGAACTGCCAGGCTCATACTGTAAAACCATCATACATTCATATTTTTAACTATCATACAAGCATACCAAGAAGATAATGACTATACATTGAAAATAAAATAAAAATTAGTCCACTTTTAAATGATCATCGAAAGAGTACGTACATGTTGACGTTCTTATAAACTGTCATAAAATACCTTCAATTTGAAAATACCTTATTTGCCACTAACTCTGATAACTCATGATGTGGAAGTGGTTGCGGATTACAGCATGAGCAGTTCTTTATATTGAGACGAAACAAGGCAATCATTCTTCGAACATTGATGTTGACTTATTGCCGTAGCACAGTGATCGTACTGTGTGGGAAAAAATAATCATAATAATAAACCCAAAACATACCGGTACTTTATAAATATTCAAGATACGTTTTCCATGAAATACGGGAAAGTTACATTGAGCTGCCAGGACTGAGCCATGCATACCACGTTTGTTGCCACACGACAGCGATGACAAAATACGTTGGGTTTTTATTGTCATCATCACTCTTGCTAATCCCGCTTTGTTGTGGCATCAAACAAGTAGAAAAAGTCAAAATTAAAGCACAACAGAGTTAATCCTCTAGATTCGGGGGTGTCCAAACTTCCTCTTCAAAGCACCGCATACATCCATCAGAGTCTGCACAACACGATCAGCAATTATAGTATTTTGGGGGGGAAATTAAAACAAAATTAAAATAAAATAAAACAGCCTGGTGGTTGGGCAAAAAGTCAAAGATTATTCTCGATTCTCTGTTGGGGCCAGCGGTCCGGTATCCCACTAGAATTGATCCACCATTCTCTCCGCAGAATCACAAGGGTAATTGCTGATGTTACTGAATGAACAGAAATGTAGTTACTATTTTCGTGATGTGATTGGTTGAAAAGTGGCGAGAATTTTTTTTTTCTTTCCCCTGTCTTACCAACCTGTGGATAAAGTAGTACAAATGACAGACCATGTCAATTGTGAATTTTATGATATGGGCAGTGGGTTGTAGATGACCCCTGGGCCACAGTTTGGACACCACTGTTGCAGCCGCCCACTGAGATGACATCTCAACACCGTCCTCAAACTTGTACTGGCATCTCTTGTGACGTCACACATGATGGTATTTCGTCCTAAGACTTTTGCACCCAAAAGTCTGTCTGGTTTTCAATTTTGTATAAACGGGCGATCAGAGATCAACTGCACTGAGTAAAAGTATTGTTACTGTAAAATCATGATTCAAGTAAATGTATAGCCTTCCAAATAATTACTCAAGTATTCAGTGAAACAAAAACTACTTAAGCACGGAGTAACTGGTGAGTAATCTCAGTTTGCATTTTCACAAATTCAACCCCTGCTTTGGAGGGGGGAAATCAACTGTATGTCTGAATGCCCCGGAAAAGAGTGTGTGGTACTTAATCTCACGCCAACAAAATTTCTTCATTTTAAAAGGGGCTCACTTTAGACTCAACTACACAACAAAATAAATGCCAGCGTTTTTTATCGTCAAACTCACCTTTCTGAACACTTTCAAGCTGACATGAGGTAAGGGCGTCTGAGAGGTCAGAGTTGGACTCAAATGCTGTGTCTTGACAGCTTCTGCCTCTGACTGATTCAGTCTCTGAGAAGCTCTGCCAGAGTGGCTTCAGTGTGTTGAAGACGCGAGCCCAGTGTCTTACGGGCTCTGCGGGACGGCCAATAAGAACACCGAGGGAGGGGTCTGACCTCCGACCCTGGAGTACCTTGCGAGTCTCGTCAACCCCACATTGCAAAAGGCGGTAATAGAGCAATGCCTGATCACGTACACACATGTCTGTCTCTTCATCTGTAAAACAGAGATTTTAAAATGTCTGGAACTGTGAAATCGGATTTTCTCTTCTGTTGCACTTGCATACAAACACACCTATGGCGTAATGCAGCAGCCTTCCAAGCATGTCCTGAGTCTCAGCGGGACGGCACAAAAACAGTCTCAAGGTGGCGGTCAGTAGCTCCATCTTGACTGGCGAAGATGTCTCACACCTCACTTTGTCAATGAACACCTCCAACGTGTAGGGGGCGCTGGAGACTCGATCACCATATGTTCCCAACAACCAGAGCAAGGCCTGCTTGCCCTGGCAGGAGGAGGAGAATGAGCAAAAGACTTTGTCTTATTTATCTTGTTATGCAAATTCAATGAAATCCTTTATTTATGTGTGTGTGTGTGTGTGTGTGTGTAAGCATTTTCCATGAAAAACGTTGTTGGTTGTCCCTCAGGTTGCCTCCTGTACACATCCGGTAAAATTTGGAATTGTCCTTTAATTGGGAATTAAATGTATTGGTTCAATATGTTCCGTATTTTCCTAACCAATGCGTCTGTCTCACACACAAACATGAACACTGAATTGAACAATAATGAACAACATAAAAGACAGCAAATATTAAAGACAGCAACAGTATTGGCGGGAGGTACGCAGGACCTCCTGCGGACCCACGAGTGAAGCCAACGTCTGGTGAATTCCCCACTGCTCTGTGTCAAATCCTCTGTCTGTAAACTGAGATTTTGCCTGAAAGCCTTACCTGGCTGTCCTGCAGTATCTCCTCACACCCTTCCAGAGCAGAGCACACAGTTTCACTACACTGAGGACACACCCAGACTAGATCCCTCATTGTCTGCACCACAGCTGTCGAATAGGGAAAGAGAGCGGAGATGGCGTGCAAAATGAGTCAATTACACAATGCAAGTCTGACAAATATACTGTATTTTCAACATACTGATGTACAGTACGCATACAAATTATTATTACCAGAAGTGATGTTCTCTTGTTTAAGGCCGAGCAGTCCAATGAGAATCCCTAGACATCTGTCGCTGTAGCTCCGCCCGATACGACCTGCAAGTGACTCCATATGTTAGCTATAAATGCAGGCACAAGGGCAGCCACTGTGTATCCCACCGAGGATCCTACTATTGTTTATGACACTGTTGTTTTTGAACAAAACAATGGGGCTCCAACAAGGTCAGTCCAAAAACGCATTTTTCATGCCAGACCATGTTGAGCTGTCATGTAACATAACACAAGAAAATCTGAAGGACTCAAAAACATCTGTGACCTCTGCAAATATACTGTACTTGCATTCGCAACTGATGATTAAGGATCACTGTTTCATTTGGTGGGATAATATGGGCGTTTTACAGCAACAAAGACAAAGTAAACAACTGACATCCCCACTTTAATATGATGCAAAGTGAGTGGCTGTTTACCGACAGCTGATATTGCAGCCTGGGCAGTGTCTGTATTGACATCAGTGCAGTAGTCTTTCAGTTCATCCAGCAATATTGCAACGTTGTCATCATTTACCAGTTCGACCAGCACCTGCAGACACAACAGTACTCATATTCCTATTGTGACAGGACTGCAATAAACTCGTACCTAAACGCACAATCTGAACCTGCTAAGAGCTGTTTGTGTCTCACCGTGTACATATATTCTATATTTTGTGTAGATATTCACACAGATAGACATTCGCATAGACATTAGCTGATAGATATTTCCACACAGAGAAATCCAGAGAGACAGACCTACCTGCATCTTCCTCTGCTTGATATAGGCTGGTTCAGCATAGCCACAGAAGAATCGTTTGTAGTGTGCCCCCATCAGGCCAGGGACGGACCGCAACAGCAACTGGATGGGGGAGCAGAGCATGTATCACAGATGAGCAAATGTTGATCTTCCAAAAACATGCGTTACATCTTCATTTACCATGCACAGAAACAACAAAAAGACTTCCACTCAACGACATTTGTAGCATTGTTTATTAAGCGCCGGTAGTCTACACAGCCACAACAAATAAGTATAACAGATGGTTAAGATGTGTGTGCAGTCAGGAAAATGAGCTTCAAGAATTCATTTTGTGGTTGTGCATTAATCCGGGGAATAATTATAGTATGCGGATGATCTACTGGATGCTATGCAAATAAACATTGGTGATGTTTTTTTCCCCCCAAGTTATGACTAACCAGGTGAAAATTGGCTTGAATGAAACAAGAACTTATTACAGTCGAATTCATCACCGTTTTGTTGATTCAAAAAACGAAAAACACAGTTTGATGCTGCAGATGGAAAAAATATGCAGTTTAACCGTGACAGACTAAGACGAAATTAAATAAATGCCGTTTCCATGTGCAAGTTCCAGATCCACACCATATAAAAATGTAGAGTCCGTATGATGCATATAATTTGCCATCATACCGCTAACAAAAAATTATACTATCAATACCAGCACAAGGTTCAAATATAATAATAAAACCCAACCACAGTGCTATTATCTTTGGAAATCATCATTTCTGTCTTTACAGACAGACCCGTGAAAATGTTGGTATGTACCGTTTGTTTGTAACTCGGATGTTCGTAACTCGGGGAGTGTCTGTATTTGTATTGTCCAAATACCTGGATGTGGCAGAGCACAGTGAACCTGATTTCTCTGGAGGCACTCCCACACGCGGCAAGCAGGGGAACCTGTACTCGTTCCAGGGCAGCCAGGCTGACTGCGGGCAAGGCCCAGCACAGGCTGAGGAAGAGGCTGAGAGTGGACGCCATGACGGTGGGGTGGGGACTGACCAAGGAGCTGTCCAGCATGGAGAGGATGTCAAAGAGTTCATCCTCAGACTGAGGTTGGTAGCGCTGGAGGATCTTAAGCACCTCGCTCTGACCCCACACGTCACAATCCTTCAGCCTATGTAAACACACACATTGCGGTTGTTCACGTCAGCTATTGAAATAGTTCCTGACGGAGTGAAGATGTGATCCAGATGATTCTAAGGGTTCCCCTCGAAGACGGCAGCCTGGAATGATGACCAAATCCAGATGCACCGAATGGGAATTAATTCAGCAAGCAGATAAGCCATATGACAACCACAACATTACCAATGCATTATCTGAGATCCTATCAGATGACACTTGAAAAGAGAGATAAAGCAAGGCAGAAACAAAACATACATATCTGTACTACACAGATACCGGTAACTAGGCTGTTCAATAAAAAAAGACTGTCCACAGTACTATTATATTGTCTCTGTCCTTCATTAGGCGTAGAAAAAAAAGTAGTGTGTTTCCGGTAACCCGACCGACCGAGAATTTCTACCTCGAAAAAAAACTTAACGGTCGGCATTTTTTTCAAACCTTCTACATTTTTGTGTAATAATAATAATAATAGTACATTTCATTTATACGCACCTTTCAAAACACTCAAGGACGTTTTACAATCAAAACAAGAACAACAAAACCACAGACAAAATTATAAATAATAAAAGGAAAGATGAATTTAGAGCGTTTACGTTAGTGCAAACTCTCGCGATATTCACGTTGCGTCGTTTGCCCTGTCGTCTGTCAACAACATTGAATCATGGCGGCGGCCACGATCTCCGACAACAGTTTAAACCGCGTTTTGTGTGTTGCAGTTGCATGCTCGCACCATAACATTAAGAAAATATTATCCACTGCTGTATCGAAAAGATTCAACGAACTATTTGACGACCACCACGAGATGGCTGTAACACCCAGCCGCTGGGTACCCAACTCTCTCGCTGCCGAGCGGGGGTTTCAATCAGTGGCGTTTGCTCTCGGACTGCAAGGGAAGCTCAGCTTCCCCTAAAATGTCAAAGAATAAGTGATCAAATATATGAATGTAAGGCGGACACTAGGACCATGCTTCTCACCCTGCAGGCATACAGTGGGGGGGCGTGTTCAGGTGAATGTCTTTGGCGCAAACTTGTAATTGTTTAGATCCACTTGTTGGCAGTCGTGGAATAAAGATGTGTTTTCCAGTCAATCGTGTGTGCTCCTTTCGACTGCCACAAATGTAAATTTCATTGTGTGTACATGTCATTGACTGAATATGCGCTACAACGTGCTCAACTTTTGTTCCGAATCAGCTTCTTCTTACTGGTTACGACGCGACTCCCTTCTCATTCATCCCGCAGCTTCGCTGTGCTTTCAACGGTAGTGAGTTCAGGGTAGGTTGTCCCAATGCGTTGAACGGAGACGAGTCATTGGATACAAACTGGTTTTTGTCCCGCCCACGTACGCTTGTCGTCTCTGGGACTGGATGGCAGTGGGAGGGTACCGGACGGCAGGCTTTTCTGCATCAGATTGGATGATCTGTCTGAGCCTGTGTGCCAGTTCGATTGACATTGAAATGAGCCAGTCACCGAGCTTTTAGTGTAGACGTCCGTCGCGAGCAATTTTTCAACTCGCATTCTGTTCTGAGTTGAGCTGGAGACTTCTCCTAATCATTTTAGCGACACTCCTTGTTAATTAATCTTTTATTTCTGGTGGGTTTTATTGTAGTTCCTATAGTTGTAGGACACTAATTAAGTACCGGGAAAAGACGCCTTGTTGGTATGACAGGGTCACAGATCATTTTCTTGAAAAGGAACGGAGCTAGAGTAGAATTCACGTATCAATAAATGGACACATTTTATGATGTCGACTAAAATTGAGCTTCCCCTCTTTGACAGACGAGCATCCGGCACTGGTTTCAATGTCTCCTTGTTTTATGTTTTATGGTTATTTTGTTTACGTTTTTGATGGGGGAGGAAGGGAGAAAACAAGATTTAAAATAAAAACTTTGTCCGACCTACCGACCCTATGCTGAAATTTCATGTTACCGGAAACACACTACTTATTTTTCTACGCCTTATATCTTTCACTGTGTGTAGTCTGCTTCTCTATGGCATGTCAAATACACAACACCAAATAGAAAGCTGTGAAAATTCCAGATTAAAATGATAATATAAAACCACTCTTAACTTTCCATGCTTCAGAACGTTCACCTATAATGTAACACAGGTTATTTGAAATCTTTGCCAACCTGTTGAGGAGGTGATGAGCAATGGGTTTGTTGATAGCAACCCCTCCTTCCTCTTTCAGTATCTCCTCCAAAGCTCGAAGGCAGTTCACCATCACTACAGGATCAGTGTCCCTGAGAAGACTGTACAACTCATTCACCACAACAGCATCTGTCCAAATTATCAACATAAGCGTTTCAGAGAAGATCGTTCATTTCCTAGCACAGGCAAATTGCATTTTTGCTTTACTGTCGAGACAACAGATACACATACAGTTGCACTTGAAGCTGAAAAACGTCTCAATTGGACATGATTTACTTATACGCTTCGTCTCACGGCGGTTATATTTGATCCATAACATTTTATATGATTCTGCTTTCAGTAGTTACCAATTTCGACATTGTTATCCAACCACCTCACCTATTTCAGAATTTGGCTGAAGATTGTGCAGTTTGGCCCAACCAAGTACAGCGACCCGTCGCACACAAGCTGCTCTGTCCCTCAGTCCTGCTGTGAGAGGCTGCTCCACATATTCCATCAAACCGGGCAACCTGGAACACCAACACAAAGTTATGTTACAAGTCAAAGGTTTACATGATCACCAAATCCAGAAGGATGGTTGGATGGACTCAAGAGTATGCCGGTCACCTCAGGTTGGTCATGTTCCTGAGGGCCAGGCTGCGGACCATCGGGTTTGAATCCTGACAGTCCTTCCTCAATGTGTTGATGACCAGCAGGGACAGCTCTGGATTCAACGAGGCATAGGAGCACAAGAAGACGTAGACCAGCTTCTTCTGGACAATGTCTACTGTGGCACATGCTTTGACCATCTCACTGAACAGGCTGGAGACATCCAAACCTTGCGACATCAGCCTGGAGACACAGGAGGGAAGGGTGGGAGTGTTGTGAGGATGAAAGGTTAAGTACGGTAATTGATCAAATTGTGTTCAGGGTCAGGGTCAGGAGCATTTAAGGGATGGATTATTATGTCTTTATATTGTCTTTCTTTCATCAGTCATTGAAGTACAAATACTTTTTTTTGTGATTGAGAAATTTAGGTATGGTCAGAAACCTGTTGAGGTTTATGACCATTGAGGTTTCATAGCATTACTATTACAACCGCTTCATTTAAAGCATTCTGATATTTCAAGTGCTTGCACATGGATCATATTATCATTGTTGCAAAGACTTAAAAAAACAACTTGTTTTAGTGATGGAACAGTCTGCTGTTGGTCTCTTTGTTTTTGTTATTGTAAAGTGTCCTTGGGTGTCTTGAAAGGCGCTTATAAATAAAATGTATTATTATTATTATTATTATTATTATTATTTACACGAGTTTAATAGTTGCCAAAATAAATAGCCTAATAGCATTTTTGTCCAAGTCATTTTAAAATTACTAACACAATATCAACAAAAATACAAATGTGCTTAAAAAAAAGGCATTTCTTTCACTCTTTTGACTTCACACACATACACCCGAAGCCTAAATCTCAAATAAACAGAGACTTCCAGAACAGACAAGAAGGTAGTTGGACGGGCTTTGGACACTGTAATTATTGACCCTTTTGCCATTATCCAAAAAGCATCCATCCGATGGGAAAAGACCCATCTGGAAGTTAAGAGTCTCTCCACGAGAAGTTAAAACTGTGCGTGTGCACTCCTCCAACCTGATGACTTTAAGAATGACGTTCCTATAACGCAGCTGGTCAGACTGGACATGGGGGTTGGCCAAAGCTCTCCTCAGGTCCCTCACCGTGTCCTCACTGCCCAGATATGGCATGGTGGACGCAGAAAACCTATTATGTACGTGATCGCGAATCATGTTGTTAATACGTGTGGTCTACATTTCAAACACATGGCAGTCACATACAAACGAGTGTCTAATGAAACTCAAATTGAATCTTAAAATTATTCGCAACAATTTAGACGCACGTGCAGTATTTAACTCAGAAACCCTCACCTTGCACGCTTGAACCCGCGTGAATGTTTATTTTCGCATTGAAATTGACTTCCGTGTTTCTTCTTCTGTGTTTCTGTTGATGTGCGTGAAACCCCCTGGTGGTGGAAAGATTCAGAAGGAAATTTATTGTAGCAAATCCGAGATGTGGAGATGCCGTTGCTTTCCTGGGGTTAATCGCATACCTTCAAATAAATACTACATGGTTGTCAGTGCTGCGGATTTAAAGAACTACAGTACAGTATATGAAATTATCGCTGTTATTGAAAAAAAAAGTTCACTTCCGGGAGAATTTCAACTGTCCCAGTATCGCATCCATGAAACAAAACTTGACGCTATACTGTACTGACATAACTCAGACACACACACCTAAAAATATATCGTCTGACCCTTTACTTATAGTATAAGGCTAGTCTATTTAACAGAACGCAAATTCACTTAAAGCAAGCCATGGCTTGTACTGTATTACTGTATTGTATTTCTCTTGTGGCATTCAATATTTTTAGTTGCATGACACAAGAAACAGGAAGCCAAGTGGATTTTGTTTTATTTATTTGATTGTGAAAAGCAGGAAATTTACAAACAGCTTTCGCCCTCCAGCAAGCCAAGTCTGCCTCACCCTTCCAATGACAGGCATCCACTTCACCAGGCCCCTTGGTGGGGGTTTACATGGCAGAGTTTCATAAACTGGAAGAATGAGTGACTTTGTACTGGACAACAAATAAGCCGAAAAGGGCCATCTGTACCTGGCGCCACTTGTCCGGAGAAAGCTGCTCAAGCCTTCCTCCGGACTGTAATGTCTGAGCCAGACACAAGACAGATGCGTAATTCCATTTGTGGAATAAATTCATTCACAACACGTTAATAATATCCCCTATTCCAATCAAGCCAACAAAACAACGGCCCACGTCACATAAAAAAACATCCATACACAAACACGCATTTCCGTGGAAATACATTTACATCTGTGAATTTGTCAAGGATGATTTGGAATGTTCATTTATTTTTTGCATTATTTCCAATTTCTTGAAGATGGCACTTCATAAAATGAGTCAGGCATTGCGCTAATAGTACAGCTTCATATGTAGGTCCATACCCAACTACAACAGAGGAAAAAAATGACAATGGTGATGTATGATTTAAAGAAGGCATGGACAGCATCCTCGACATACACACTCAAAAACACATCCATCCATACATAGTTTAGGACAAATTTGGCCCAGGCAAAGGGCTCGCAGAGTTGTTATCCTGATTGGCCACTTGGCTTCCTCGTGGTGGCACCTCAATAATACGGGGCTTGTCGATGATACGAGCGCGACGGTCTCCTTTCTCTACTATTCCAATGATCCAGGCACCCTGACCTCCAGCCCCCAAGCTTTGGCTCTTCATCTCAGAACAAAATTTGGCCGCCTGCTCTCTGGGCAGACAAACCAGCAATCCACCTTAGAAAGGGAGACAGAGAGTGTAACAAAAGCGGTAAGACTGCCAGGTATAACAGTTACACAGTGTCCAACAATCAAACCTGAAGGCAACACATAAAACGGATATTTGGCCATACTGGGTCAGTGGTAGGACACTGCTAATTGTTAGCTTTTGCTAATTTACTAACAATACTACTGATGGAACAAGCCCTATCACAATGTCATTCTTCCTGTATGTTTCTGAGCAACTGTAGTTATTGTTTGTGCATGCAGTATTACCGGATGTCTCAGACGATGTGCCCTGAACCAAATTGAATATGTTTCCACATGCTTTGCTGACGGCAGCCATTTTGGCTATGATGGGTAGGTTGTGGATAACGAAGGCCACGTCGTTGCGTTGTTGCGTTGCGAGGTTGTTGGCGTGCCCCAACAAACCAAAGCCTGTCACGTCTGTTGCTGCGTGGGCCTGGAACTTGTGCATGAGACCTGCCGCTGGAGGGAAAATGGAAACATGATGACCACACAAGTAGGTATTCTGCTGGCTCACACACACGCACGCACATACACTCAAAAAAATATGACAACACTCATATGCCTTTTAATTCAAATATCTTTTCTGCCATCCTTGTTGACCATAATTGTAGCGATCTTTCAACCCTACTTGGGAGCTTTTGTGATCATTTTTTAAATGTCAGCTAATTATTAATTTATCAAATCTATAGAAAGATAGCGGTTGGAAAAAGATGGGCAGAAATAGACCAATCAGAAAACACTGCATCGAAAAATGGATCGTATCAATGTATGCAACATACCTGTACGGTTTAGTGTTGCCATTGAAAACATAGCTTCCTGATAGGCCTCTTTAACTTCCTGCTTGGTGATGACAAGCTTGATCTTGTTCCACCGATCAGGCTGGTTAGACAAAGCAATTCAAATGCATACATAACAGAGGAGGAGGAGGAAGACAGTAACGGTCAGAATTCTAGGAGAGTGCGTCATACCCCGTTTGACCATGCACAATGAATTGTACTGACCTGTTCGAGCCACTGGTGAGCATTAACAGCCACCTGTGTCCCCAAAGGCTTGGTGAGGACCAAGACATCGCCTGGGACAGCACCGTCTGGGCTAGAGAGAAGGAGAGACCTTTAAAATGTGACCTGTCAGCAGGTCTGGCTGTCCTGTTCTGAGTTAAAACAATTAATGTGCCTCAAGCTCAGTGAAGAACATTATGCAAATAAATAAATAAATAAATACTGTAGTTTAAAGGATTACTGGTAATTACACCTTAAAGGGGGAAAGGGGGGACCACCTTTCCTAATGTTTGTTGAAACAGTCATTATGACTTGAAAGTAGCTCATAACAATTATGATTTGAGAAAATCAGCAAAAATGCTGGCATTGATTAGTGAATGAGTGAACGCTGGTGCGTTTGGCTGCCGCTGCCCAACCCGTACTGTGTTTTATTGTTTGTTATTGGAAAGTGTCCTTGGGTGTCTTGAAAGGTGCTTATAAATAAAATGTATTATTATTATTATTACTTATTGTCGAAAAAAAAAGATATCCAGACGTTAAATATGGGCAACAATTACACCACACAGCTTTTGAGGAACTAGGAAATAGTTTTGCAACACTACTCAGATGCAAGTTGTGTTCAAGAGTAGCAGTATTTTTTTCAAGCAATTTTAAATTTGTTAAAGGGGAATTCAAGTCAGAATTTTTCTTCAGAATAAGTAAAATAAATAAATAAATAAATAAATAAATAAATAAAAACAGCACCTGAAAACCAATCAGAGACACAAGGTGTGACTTAGCAGGCTTAATTAATTTTGCAAACGCGCCCTGGGAGCATTATTAAATAATAATTGAATAGTTTTCTGTTTGAGCACGACTTTGTTCAAATGCACAGCACGTGGTGCTGTCAAGAGCAACCCTTGAAAGTGACTTACAGGATGAAGTCGTTGGGTTGGCAAACAACTGAGGCCACTCCCCCTATAATGATCCATGGATTGATCACAGTCTGGCCGCCTGTCACCGAAGTCCCTCCTTCCTCAGCAGCATCACGAAATCCACGAATCATTAGCGGCATGACACGCTCGCGGTCCTGCATCATATTGTGATCAGGTAAAGTGCATCTCAAACAATGTTCAACATTTACGGTGAAATAAGTCAATACATATTACCTTGTCATTCATCTTCTGGCTAACACTGAGCAGCATCAGCATGTTATCACACTCAGTGATGCCCATGGCATATAGATCGCTGAGGACATTGGCACATGCAATCTTGCCCTGCGAGGCAAAGAAAAGACAGAGTTCAATTAATCTCCTCAAAAGGTCCTTTTTGTTCAATCCAATTATGCGTAGGCCTACAAAATAGAACGAGACCCATGCTGTTTCATAATGTGTTTTTTTCCAAGGTTTCTTGAGACTTCATGTTTCTGACGCTACGTTAGATAACATCTACCTCCATCTATTGGAAAATAGTAGTGCTGTGCACAAATAGGTGGTGATTCAACCCATTCGTATGAGTGGGCGTGGCAAATGAAATATCGAATCAGAATTTGCGCACTCAGATCAGATGGTATGACGTTACCGGAACCGGCGTTCTGTTTCCATACTAACTGTTAGTGCGAGTCCACTTTCGATCACAGTTACAAACTTAAACCATGTAGTAACACCAGTTGACGCATCTTAAAAGAGAATGCTATGAATCTTTTCAAGGCGCCCTGCAAATCTTCTCCACTGATATGACGAACAGCAAACACAAACGTGAAGA
The DNA here is from genome assembly GCA_026261675.1 of Hippocampus mohnikei. Taxonomy (NCBI): domain Eukaryota; kingdom Metazoa; phylum Chordata; class Actinopteri; order Syngnathiformes; family Syngnathidae; genus Hippocampus; species Hippocampus mohnikei. The sequence continues at coordinate 14,538,968 of JAKGUB010000284.1, forward strand.
CTTCAATGAGTTCTAATGAACTTGGAGCAAATACACCCATGGTGGCAGCGATGTAAGTGTCATCAATTAGCCAGGGCTTGGTTTAGTTCATATCTGTGGTTTCGCAGCGAGTGACAAAGTAGCATACAGGCTAACTCATCCAGCATTCAGGATGTTTGCCGCAAGGAATATTTACCACTATTTTAGTACTACAAAGTGTGCAATAACCGACCCAGATTCTAATGTTGGAACTAAAAAGAACAACTACTGTATTCTGTAGTTAAAACAATGCGGCAGCAACACGTCTGGTCAAATTAATGGACGGACTGACAAACAAAATGTGAATATTATTTTTTTAAGGTTCAAAATATCTTCTTAAGAATAACAGGAATTCTTAATTGTAGATACCTATAGCGTGTTGTCATTAGGGATGTGGGTGAACTGGAAAGACTCTCGACTATCAAACCTCAGCGCTTCCCCTTGGAGGAAAATCCTCACCATCATGTAGGGATCCTCCACAAGCGGGTAAAAGAAGTCTGTTGTCTGGACTAAAGACAGCCCGCCGTGCCTTAGAGGGATCACACAGCAGTCCATCCCCACTCCTGGAATCAGACAAGGCAGAGAAATAATACTTTGTGAATTACATGTTACTGTTGCAACATGTTAGTTACAATATGCGTGATAAACGTCACACAAGCAAAGTTTGCATGAAGTCAAACTGTTATGTCCACGAAGTCACTTGTGCCCCCCTACCCCCATTTGAGTCAGGATCTCTAAAAACAAACCCTTTTCACACACACACACATACATATACATATATATTTTTTTAATAGTACCTATTTTGTGTTAAGAAATACTACAGCTGAATACATGTAACTTAGATTAGACATTAAACATATAAAGAAACAATGGCGCGATCTTGTGTACGTGATGACAAAGCATGTTCCTTTGTTGACCACTTAAAAACTGCACCTGCTATAGCTGGTCATATTTGCTGTTTGGCTGAATGATTTATTTCTATATCTGGGTAAAAAAGAATAAAGCGGTCAAAACTTTGTACTTGTGCTCCAATTTTCATGTTTTCAATGTTTCTTAGGTTAAGACTATTGGAATTTTAAAAGCCGTCTTTATTGTTACGGTATTTTGCTTCTGTGTGCTGTTTGTATTTGTCACTTTAAAATTGCTGAATAAAAATGTGTTTTTTAAAAAATTGATGCGATAAGTCAATACAGTACAGTACTGTATAGGTGCTCATACATTATTCATGTCTTTGCAGCGTTTAGCCGTTTCCAGCATTTCTTATTTGGAGAGCATTTGTTTCGTTGTTTTGTGTTTTTTTTTCCAGTTTGTATGTGTGTGTTTGTCGTTTTTTGATTGCATCTTTTTTGTTTGCAACGTTAATGTGTTTTTTGCTCTTGACTGTTCGCGGCGCACACATGACGCAAAGCCTCACATATTCAAATTACGCTGACTCATACTACCTTGTCTTTTTTTAAATACCGCAAAATGTTTTTGACGTATTTCTTGACTACATAATCTTGGCGCCTGAGTGGTAGCCCCCAAAAATATTTGTTCAAAAATTCTTGAGCTAATTTGTGACAGCAGCATACGACTACATACACGTTAGCTAGCCTGTGCAGCTCAGCTAGCTAGACAAGTCAAGCGTCGCGGTGCTGGTCTTTGTAATAAAAAAAATATATATATAACGTTTCCTTACCAAGCCGAGGACCGGCGGGCACCTGTTGCGCGAACTCAGATACTTGGTCTCCGTCCTTCCCTGGCCCGTCCGCCCGGTTCGGCTCGAGTCCCGCCAGGAGTTTGAGCAGAGCCTCCTGCGGGACCTTGCAGCCTCATCCTTTTAAGTCCGAGAAGGCTGTGAGACGAAATCCGCGCTCCAAGCCGTGTTCCTCGGGGATGAAAACCTTGTATCCAGGCGGGAAACAACCCTCGGTTCCCATCGCCTCGGTTTTGGCAGGCGGGGAAGTTGAACCTGACATGTCGGTCTAGAAAAACCTTCAGGTTCTCAGGGCGGGCGGAGACAAACTATCACAGGTTGCAGTCCAAGATGAATGGGGGACAGCGGTGAACCACACTGTAGTCAAGCTCTAACAGGAACCGGTAAAACTACTTTGGATTATACCAAAATAAAAGACAAACTATTGAGGTCACCGCATACAAAGATCTTTTGTTTTATGCCTCTAGATTATGCACATGGTTGTAGAAAGTCGTAGCCAATGTACATAACATTAGTGTTTTAGTGGTCTCAAAAATAAGCATTCACTGAGAAGGTAAAATATTATAAAAAAAATAAAAGTATTCTTATTTTGAAAGCAATTTTGATGTCTCTCTTTCTCCATTTACTTTGCCACCACCTTCAGCCAATTTGCTAAAAGCACAAAAGCAGTACAGGAACAATGTAATGTGTAAACTCTTAACTCCAACTACCTCTTCGCTTTCAAACCAGCCGACACCCTTATGTTGTTTGTTTCTGTTTATACCCGGGGTCCCCAAACCTTTTCCTGTGAGGGCCTGTTGGGTGACGATGTACGCCACTAGCATTAGAGTTTAATGTTGGTACTATTTTGTGTGGAGGGATACCATGTTCTGGGGTGTATGTAAATAAAGGGGGTGGAGCTTCCCTGCAGTTCGCTTCTGGCAGTGAAGGTGCACTGTGGCACGCCAGGTGTTTAGCGACTCAGTGATAGCGACCACACAAAGAAAAATAAGAATCGTCTCCTGTCTTGTGCTTCGAACCGAGTGTAGTCACCAGCAATGATGCCTACACATGAACAGCGAGGGACTTCCGCAGCAGAAGGATCAACAGGTTATGGGCCCAGGTGGGTTCCAGGCACAGCGGCGCTCCATGGGAGAGGATTACCGCGCGATTTGACGGAGATGAGGCCCGCTATCACATCTGGGAGGCGAGGTTCCTAGCATACTTGAAAACCATCGGGCTAAAAGATGCTATCCTCGGGTGTGATGTAGCTACGGGATCCAGCGAACAGGCGCAACAGAAACCGTGTGGAAAAACGAACTGGCATATGCTGAACTGTGCGGCTGCTTGGATGATAAAACACTGACACTCATCCTGTATGAAGCACCAGAAGATGGTAAGAAAAGTCTGGAAATATTGAGACGCCATTTTGAGTCCGAAGAAAAGCCGCGAATTGTCGGGCTGTACACAGAGCTAACCAATATGCTAATGGATAGCGAGGAGCTAGCGGGCTATCTAGCACGTGTCGAGAAGCTAGTGGCGCGCTACAAAGAGCTAAAGAGAACCTAAGCGATGCACTATTGGTGGCTATGGTGTTGAAAGGACTCACTGATGAGTACAACCCATTTTCTGTGCATGTGACTCAAGCGAGGAAGTGTTAACCTTTGCTGAATTCAAGACTAGGCTGAGAAGTTTTGAATGCACCCTCCGCTACTGAAACAGGCCCAGACCAGATGAAGTAATGACCGCCAAGTCATACAAGCCGAAGCCAAAGAAAAAGACAAGAAATACGTCTTCAATGGAGAATGCTTTATTTGTGAGAAAGTGGGGCATAAAGCAGAGACTGCAGTAAGGATAAGAAACCACACAAGCGAACGACAAAAGCTGATAAGAACAATAAAGTGGCTACAGTTATGGGCGATTCGGAAAAAGTTTTCCGTGGCAGAGACCAAGCCAAATCTTCGAGGAAGAAGAAGAAACATTATTGCTCGGGTGAGTGAATGGCGACCCAAGGGAGCGCAGCAATATGGACTACTCGTGGACAGCGGTGCTTCTGCCCACATAATCACCGACAAGACCGCATTCATCCGATTTGATGAAAGTTTCGGCCTAAAGATCACATCATGCAGCTGGCTGATGGAAGACGGATCACCGGAAGTGTCGAGAAGAGGGGGACGCGCCAAATCAAGCTGGCCGACAGCAGTGGGCGAGTAGTGAGTGTCAAGCTCACAAATGCTCTCCTCATCCCAGAATACCCGCAGAATATCCTTTCTGTGGATGCAGCAACTTCGAAAGGAGCGAAGTTCAACTTTGCGAAGAATGACAACAAAATGATTCTTTCAGATGGGACAATATGCAAGATGATTGTAAAGGACCGAATGTACTATCTTGACATTGTCACAGAAAATTCTGAATGCAGTGAGGACTCCTGCAATGCATCTTTAGACATGAAAACATGGCATGAGATAATGGGCCATTGTAACTATGGTGATATTGCTAAACTTGAAGCTGTGGTAGAAGGTATGAAAATTAGTAACAAAACTAGACCTAACCAGTGTGAAACCTGTATTCAAGGGAAATTCACCCAGAATAGAAACAGGAAAAGTGATGTGAGAGCTAAAGAGCCATTAGGGCTGGTACATACGGATCTAGGTGGGCCTATTGACCCAGAGTCATTCGACGGGTACAAATATGCCATCACTTTTACTGATGACTTTTCTGGAGCTGTTTTTGTATACTTTCTCAGGAACAAAAACATGGCAGTCGAGGCTACAAAGCAGTTCTTGGCAGACACAGCACCATATGGTAAAGTGAAGCGAATGAGATCGGATAATGGGACAGAGTTTGTTTCAAAGAGTATCAATCTCTACTTCGAGATAATATGATAAAACATGAGAGATCAGCGCCCTACTCCCCACATCAAAATGGGACAGCAGAGAGGAACTGGCGCACATTGTTTGAGATGGTCAGGTGTATGCTGATAGAATCAGGCTTACCCAAAGAGCTATGGCCATATGCAGCCAGAACAGCAGCAGTTATACGGAACAGATGTTACTGCGAAAGAACAGGGAGACTCCTTATTTCCTTTTCACAGGAAAAAGACCAGATTTGTCAAAAATGAAAAAGTTTGGTTCAGAATGCATGGTGTATGAGCAAAACAGGAGAAAGCTAGATCAAAAGGCAAAAGGGGATCTTTGTTGGTTTTGACCGTCATTCACCTGCTTATTTGATTTATTTTCCAGAGACAAACAAAGTTCAGAAACACAGACTGGTCCACTTCATCACAAAGACCGTGACTGAGAGTGAGGCGCAGACCGAGAAGGCCCAACTGGAGGACCACTATGTAGAGTGGGTAACTATGCCTAAAGCAAGTCAGTTACAGACGGAATATGTAGGAAAAGATTCTGACACTGAACCAGAGCTTAAACCTGACTGCGACACGGACTCAACCAATGGTAATGAGACTCCTCGTACTTCTGGTAGAGAAAGGAAGACACCAAAATATTTAGAGGATTATGAATGTGTGATAAAGGCAATGAGATCACAATTGATTACTGCTATAGAGCAACAGTGGGATTGCCACAAACATTCTACGAGGCAATGGCATCGCCAAAGTCAGAAAAGTGGAGAAAGGCGATGATAGATGAGATGACTTCTTTTAAAGAGAATGACACTTTCACCCTTGTGCCATTACCGGAGGTAGACAGACAGTGGGGAAGGTGGGTGTATGCTTTAAAGGAGGATGACAAAGGCAATGAAACATATAAAGCGAGATATGTAGCCAAAGGTACAGTCAGAGAGAAGGACTTGACTATTCTCAGACATTTTCGCCGACCGCTAATCTGACATCACTCGACTACTGATGCAGCTTGCTGCACAGTATGAGTTGCTGTTAAACCAAATGGACGTGAAGGCAGCATACTTACATGCACCTATTGACTGCGAACTATACATGGATCAACCTGAAGGTTTTTGTGTGAAACAAAGGGATGGTGTACAACTTGTGTGTAAGTTAAACAAATCCATATATGGCCTCAAACAGTCTGGGAGAAATTGGAACATGATGCTTCATGAGTTTTTACTTGCGACGAGTTTGTACAGAGTCAAGCAGACCACTGTATTTACACCAAAATGTCTGACAAAGAAAAAGAAATTTTGTTAGTGTGGGTCGATGATATCATTGTGGCTGCCAGCAATGAGAGGTGTTTATGCAAGATCAAAGAGAAACTCAAGAGTAAGTTTAGGATGAAAGATCTCGGATGCCTCACTCATTTCATTGGGATTGATTTCAAGCAAAATGTGGGCTCAATCACATTGAACCAATCCAGATATATTGAGAAAATATTGGAAAGGTTTGGCATGTCTGAATGCAAAGCAAGAGCCACTCCAAGTGAAATCAAATGTGACCTGGCTCCAGAAGGGGACAAAACTGATCAGAGGAAATATAGAGCAATGCTGGGCAGCCTCATATACATCATGACCTGCACTAGACCTGATATTAACTGGATTGTGAGTAGACTATCTCAGTATATGTCTGATCCAAGGAAAAGCACTTGACAGCATTAAAACAGGTGTATAGGCAACTAATGCAATGTTAGTGTATGTGGCGCCATCGAGTGGGGTGTTGGGTGACGATGTACGCCACTAGCATTAGAGTTTAATGTTGGTACTATTTTGTGTGGAGGGATACCATGTTCTGGGGTGTATGTAAATAAAGGGGGTGGAGCTTCCCTGCAGTTCGCTTCTGGCAGTGAAGGTGCACTGTGGCACGCCAGGTGTTTAGCGACTCAGTGATAGCGACCACACAAAGAAAAATAAGAATCGTCTCCTGTCTTGTGCTTCGAACCGAGTGTAGTCACCAGCAATGATGCCTACACATGAACAGCGAGGGACTTCCGCAGCAGAAGGATCAACAGGGCCAAATAACTTTTCCCTTCTCTGACGGGGACCGTGATCAGTTTGGACAGTGGTGGCTATACTGTACTGTATTTTAAATCGCAAAGCATCACTATACTGTACATGTACTCCCCTCGCCCCCCAAAATATATATTTTATTTGGACATTTTACATCTAATACAATTATCAAATTAAAAATAACAGCATGATATGACTGTTTAAGGATTATTAGATATTTGTCGTTAATGATTACTTTAATCGCTCTATCAAATAACCATGAAAGAAAATGGATACGTTTACTCAACAAATACTTCACCTTCCTTCGGTATTGTATTTCAAGCACAATGACATGATATGTCCATCCATCCATTTTCCGAAACGCTTGATCCTCACTAGGGTCACGGGGGTGCTGGAGCCTATCCCAGCTGTCATCGGGCAGTAGGCGGGGGACACCCTGAATCAGTTGCCAGCCAATCGCAGGGCACACAGAGACGAACAACCATCCACGCCCACACTCACACCTAGGGACAATTGAGAGTGTCCAATCAGCCTGCCATGCATGTTTTTGGAATGTGGGAGGAAACCGGAGTGCCCGGAGAAAACCCACACAGGCCCGGGGAGAACATGCAAACTCCACACATGGAGGCCGGAGCTGGAATTTTACCCGGTACCTCTGCACTGTGAAGACGACGTGCTAACTGACCACTGGACTACCGGGCCGCCGACATGATATGTCAATAACATAATTGTCGAATGTTTTGCTAATTGTGCTTGATTTTTTTGTTCCAGTTGCATTTATACAGCTAAAATAGTATGACAAAAATGTAGCGAGGACACAAATGGCCAACTTGGAGCCCAGAGGGTTCATGGTATGAATGCATCTTGTGTGAGCCAATGATGGCGCCCGTGTAGGCAGCCGTCGGCAAGTGCTCTTCAAGAGCCTTGTTCTTTTGTAGTTTTGTCTTTTGTTTTGTCACATTTGATTTATTTTGGAATTTGTCAAGGGATTTAAACAATTTTCATTACACCAACAGAGAAGAATCTGTGCTTGGTGGTGGCGCCTTCTCGGCAGCACGCCTGTACCAGCACAGATTTTGATTGGGAGGAATGTCGGCGCCATTGACTGTCGGTGCTGGACAGCCTCGGGCGCTTGTGTTTTTGCGCCTGTAATGGGCAGCATTTTTCACAGCCCGTTTTGTTCAGTGGAGACGTCGGCGCTGTTGGACAGTCTGCGTTGGTGCGGCTGGATGGATAACTGCTGAAGTTGAGGATGAGAGAGAGGAGCGTCGGCTTCTGGCCGATGCGTATTTGGAACCGCTTGGAATTGGAATGGATTTACATGGGACAGGAGAAGTGAACCAATCTCTTTTTCGTCATTGGATGCTACAGCAAACTGCTTTAACAACAAAGCGTATGAGGAAAAGTGGTTAGGACTGCACGACTGTCCGTGTTTTATGTCATGTGTTGTGTTCATTATTTTATTTTTGTTTGTGTTTTATGTTGTGTGTTTATTATTTTATATATCATTACAGACAATAATCACAAAAACGTAGACCTCAATGCTTTTTACATTCAGATAATTGATAGCTACAGGGAAGAAGAGTACACAATAAAGGTTCTCAGTGATATAGCAGTGATGTAGTCAACAGTATACATAGACACAGTACAAAGAGAATGGCTACTTTGTTCACTCAGAGTTAAACCATCTCAAGTACAGATATGTTTTGAGGTAATGTAGACTTGCAACATTAATGACCAAAACATACGGTATTTGAATATACACCTTAATTTAAAGCTCACTGGGTTATTCGCTCACGTTTACCCTTCAGGGAGATTATAAAAATTATTTTACTGTTGTTTTCTGTTAAAGGTATATTTCAGGTCCAAAGATGAACTATTGTTAAATAACAATGGATGATACAATTCAAGAACACGTTTGATTCCACACACATCAGCCTCCTTTGGGATACCACAATCTCAGCAGAGTAAAGTCAGAGCAAGAAAGGAAAAGGCATCAGGGACTGAGAACAAACCCTGTGAAAATGCAGATCTTGTTTGCCAAAGAATTACATTTAAAAGGTAGGGGCGACCTGGGAAAAGCAATGGACAACAACAAAATAGAGTAGAAAAGGACAGAATTGAAGAGTGGGGAAAGCTACAGCAGAAAGTGAATGGGTGGACCAGGTCTAGAGGAATACAACGATGTCATTATTTCTTTTGTTCACAAGATAAGTCCTGTGTTTGGCACATCTAGATTCCTATCATCATCATCATCATCATTTTAAGCGTTCATATCAGGTCAACTTTATTAAATGTGTGTTGCATTTAAGTGCAAGTAAGGTGTGACTACAAAATGTTCAGCTCAGCTACACACTGAGCTGGAAAGGCCCCCCGTCTACACCGATCAGCCATATCACTATATCCTTCCGATTAATACTGTATAGAAGCTAAAACAGCTCTGACATGAACGCCACAAAACCTTTGACGGTGCATCGGGACACCAAACGATTAACATCAGACTAGTTAAATATGTGACGCTGGGTTGGCACCTACTCTCAAGTACATCTGAAAGGACCTCAAATGAATCCAAGTGTTTGGACTTTGGATGCCAAGTCAACACCTGGACCTTGCTGTAACGGACTTTGGATGCCAAGTCAACACCTGGACCTTGGTGTTACACACACACACACAAAAATCCACAACCTTTTACCTTTCTACACTTACATTCTATACAAGGGTGACTGGCACTGCATAGCTACTACATACCTGTAGCACTGCCTCCCCCTCCCCTCTGTTGCATTGTCCAAATAGAGGGATTATATTGAACATTCCGGGTGCACAGCAGAACGGTTCTGGCATGAAAATGCAGACTGAGCCACCATTACTGCATGTCTAAGCAGCCGACCGAACACGACAGGTTATTTCTTTTAAAAAAATAACATAAAATAAACAAGTTTGTGCTTTAGTACCTTTCTGTGGAGCAACGTTGTTATTCTTACATCAATTCCATTTAGCGCCCGTTATCCTGTTGTTGGGTCACTCGATGGCCATTCTCAGATCGCTTAAGGTAGGTACAAGCCGCTCCCGCAGAGATCCTGACTCAAATCAAAACCTTTTAGGGTAAAATGGCAACATACCCAAGTCTAAAATCTTATTCCATGACAGGTGCTATTGTAACAAGGTTTATGTTATTCAATTCACCTATCAGTGATTATAATGGTATGGCTGGTCGATGTATGATTATTGAAGGGAAGCTGAACTCTGAATCTGTTACTGTATGCAGTCCATAACGTGGATTTGCAGTGTGTCCATGTCTGGAGCGTGGTACTGGCACTTGGGACAGCATAAGTCTGGCAGATCCTCAACTCCTGCTGCTCCTTGATCACTAGGCTGCACCAATCCTGGATTGCGGTACAATGATGGCGGGGGCGCCGTGTTGAAAGCTCCGGCAGAAAATCCACCTGACAATAGAGCATAAGCGGGTGCCTCTTAGTGACAAACTTTTCAGAAATCTTTTTTTCTTCAATGTAACAAGTAAACTTGCTCCTCGGCTTCAAGTGCAGAAATGTGTGCCAAAGTGAGAAAAAAAGAGCCTTATCTATGTAGAATGAGAATCGACAATTTAAAACTGCATTGTGTTAAAGTTACTTTTTGACAGTACAGTATTCGATTTTGACATTATTTTAAGTTTTATAAGATTGTCCGTAGCATTTTTCAGTCGTGGTGTACCCTGTGGAGGCGGAATGTGTGGAACCCGTGTTGGAAAGTCCTCCTGATGCCTCAGCTTCATCTGCTCCATACGTGCCCTGAAACAGTGGAAGATGTGGTTACTTTCATGAACCTGCTTCAGACATCAATCAAAGTTTACTGTTCCAGCATGATAAAGCAAATGCAGATTATTGATTCAATTTTAAGCATGTGCCAAGAGCCCTACTTGATAACTGCAGTAAAGCTTGAGGCTGATTCAGCATCCTATTAATGCACCGTAGTTCGAAATGAACGTCTGGATCTCAAGATCCGAAGCAAATACTCTCGACTTCTTCAAAGTGTGTGGATAAACTGTGTCCGCAATCACGGTAACAACATGACCGGATTCACGAAGGGGACAAGCAAGGTTTTTTGTTTTTTCGACAGATATATTTACCGGGATGTGGCTTCCTGTTTGTGCCTATCGATCTCCGCCAAAGCATGATTCAGCTGATCCTGCAGCTCTTCCTTCTTCTGGTTTAGCTTTTCTCTTGCTTCTCGTTCTGCAAGGAAATCTGCTTTGTAGATCTCAGCCTGAACATAGATTAAGGTAGAGAAGAAGCCAGGTTATTGAACCAGGTTGTACGGTCATGTCATTTTTACAGCAATGTAAAACGAATGGTTTATGATTGCTAACAACTGACTGACTGTTCAGAGATTTCCTGCTTAGCTGATAGCAAAAACAACTATAGCAAGTTCTGACATGCTGTATGGGTTTGGGGATTTTTGAGCCGTTTCAAATGTGAGGAAAAATGTTTAACTTCACAAACCCCACCGATAAAAGTACCCTGTTAATCATGCCCACGAAAGTGGGGGCCTATAACTGTGAATTTGTACCTGCGCAGTAAGGACAGGAACCGTCTCCAGTGAGCCTTTTTGCTGCTCGACCTCCTCCTTTAGTTTGTCAATCAGGTCCTGCTTGAGGGCCAGTGCTCTCTCAGCCTCCTCCAGTCGGCTGCACAGATCTCCTCCCTGGAAAACATGGGTGGTACATAAAGATGGGTGTGAAAACATAAACCTGGTATTGGTAGAACAACTTGTCTGGGTACCTACCTCATTTTTGAGGATAGAATCATAGCTTCTAACAAGACACGTGTAAGCATGCTGAAGCTGTGTAAGTTTTTTCCTAAGAAACAAGATGGAAATGAAAATCAGCATGTGGTGTGCATTAAAAAAATTGTCATGCGTGTTAAAATTGTCAGTATGAGCTGACAGAAGACCATAAGTAAAATGATCTGTGAAAAAAACATCCCTATCTGGCCGAGTTTTGTACCTCTAATTAATTTTTCAGAAACCACAGCGCCTGAAGGAAATCAACTCATCAGAGATAGAAGCAACATTTTGTTCACATTTAGTGTTCTAGTAACGCGATTAAGAATTAAGTCATGGGACCAATGTAGCACCTGTAGCTAAGGTTTGCTTGTTCACAATGCACGTTAGGTACAATGCATGTCCCACGCACATTAGTGGGAGGGGGGCGGGGCAATGGTGACTTTGGGGAGGAAGGACTCGTGAAGTAAGGTCACACTCAAATCATGCTAGCAGTCTAACACTGCAAACTCCCCTTTCGTAATACCCCTACTCCCCGATTTTAAAAACATTACATTTGATTCATAGACACAATCTAAGGAAAAGAACATAGAGTGGAAACTCAATTTAACAGCAGCTAGCTTTGCAGAAGTCTGATAACAATGATGAGCATCTGAATCAGGTTTGTTGGAAGAGGGAAACACTTGAAAATGGCTGGATAGGGGCTCTTGAGGGCCAGACTTGGGCACCCATGGCCTAAATGTTTGGGTTTGTGTTTTTTTCAGCATAGTTAAACTAACATCCTTGCACATTGTTGCTCAGAAATTTGAAATTTTGTGTGTGTGTGTGTGTGTGTGTGCGTATGTGTGCTTGTGCGTGTGTGTCCCCACTTTTCTACAGTGACAACATTTCTCTCTGTCTTGAGGGCTTGCTCCAAGCTCTGAATCTGCAACATAAGCTTGTCCATGTTCACATGATGCTGATTCCTCTGCTGCTCCAGTTCTTGCTCTGCAACCTGCAGGGCTTTCACCTTACTACACAATCTGCACACAAGTACACCAGAGCGCCTATGAGCTGACACTTAGACACTGTCTTCGAAATCTCAAATTTGCCCCAAAAGTGATTGCTTACTTGTCCTCCAGCATTTTGCGTTCTTGCTCGCTTTTGTTCAGGCAGCTCTGCCTCTCATTCAGTTCTGCTAAGAGAGATGTTGCCTGAGCTTTGAGAGCCTCACAGTCCTTGTCCTTTTGCTTCAGCAGAGCCTCGGTTCTGTCACGTTGAGCAGAACTCTTCTGCAGGTAGTCAAGCTTCTCCTCTAGCTCACGATACCTATTAATTATTGAATCATAATTAACTTTGACCATAATTGTTCACTTAACAAAAAACAACAAAACGAACAAAAAAATGATCCATCAGAAATACGCCACTTAACAAGTCCAATAAATGTTTCATGAAATCAAATTATGCATAAAGTATGACGACGACTCTGGGGGAAATGGAAAGAAAAGATCAAAAAGAGTATTATTTATCCTCAATTTGATCTTTTCTAGGTAACACAACCTGAAGAATTGTAACATAACGTCGAGCATCAAAGCCATTCTCATCAACTGAAACAGTAGAATAGAGAATCAGCCTGTATTGAGAAAGGGCATGAATAACTTTTCAGGCAAGGTCTTGGTAAGATGTAAAACGGAAAATGGTAATGTTGCCTTATAACTGTGGTTATACCAACAACAATGGTTGGTGTCACGTCCAACCAAAAGATACACAGTGATAAAAGAAAAAACAAAAAACATGTTTTAGGCGTGTGCCTCACTGTTCACAAACAAAAACTAACATACAGACATAAGCGGTTTCACTGAAGAAGACAGTTGCGAGTTTAACATGCATTTGACCAGGAAGAAAAGCCACACAGAGCTTGGGGCTCACCTGCCCTGCGTGGCCTGAAGCTGCTCTGTGAGTTTAGCCAGGCTAGAGCTGGTATAAGGAACAGGAATGAAGGGAGAAGGAAGTAGATATAGCAAAAAAAATAAACAACAATAAAAAAACAACATGGCAAGCACTCTTGGATGTTTAACCCAAAGATTCTGTGTTAAGATTAATTGAACAGCACTGTTGACACACTGGACATTTTAGTAGTGTTAACTGAAACCCCGAAAAAATAAATTGTTATAAAACATCATACCAGTCAGAGGAGTGCTGGGCTTCACTGCGATGTTGGCTGGCCTCCTCAGTGGCGTTGCTTGCCTGTCAAAGACATTCATGTACAGTGCCGTGAAAAAGTATTTGCCCCCTTCTGTGTTCTTTTCATATTTATTACACACGCAAAGATTTCAGTTCATCATACAAATTTTAATATCACACAGGGACAACCCAAGGAAATACAAAATTCAGTTTCTAAATGCCAATTTAATTTATTTAGACACACACAAAAAAAATCCAAACCTACCTGTCTCTGTATGAAAAAGTAATTGCCCCCTGAACCTAATAATGGGTTGTGCCACCCTTGGCATCATTGATGTGTCACTGCTTTTGTACATGTCTTGGGCAGGATTCAGTGTGATTTCTGTGTTGGCTACAACTCGTCTGTCAATGTCAAATAGGAAAAAAATGTGACAATGGTTCAATTCACGTTTACTGTTTCTTGGCAAATAGTAAAGTTGTTGCTTGCTTTTTAATAGTTCCGACAGGGGTCGGAAAAGTATTTTGCGACCAAATCACTAAGTTGGCAACATTGATGCTACTTTTCTAAACTAGCGCCTCTTGGTTCACAGTCATGATTGACATGTAAGTGCACATCAATGGAAACAACGGTTTGAACTACGGAATCAATTAATTAGCCCTTAGTTCCCAGTGTGCAATTTGGGCTTAAGTGGATCACCAATACCTGTGCTTGGGCCAATTTGGCCGCCAGCTGATCAATGCAGCGATGCATTCTCTCTCTTTCCTTTTCGCCCTCGTCCCGCTGCCTCTCCAGCTCTTCGTTTTTCTTTTTTAGATCGCGCATGCCTTCCTCCAGCTTTTCTTTGTGGCTCTTCACTTGCAGGAAGTCATTTGCATATTGGACAGGCTGCAGAGAGAAGCATGCAATGTGACAGAATTCTGGATGAGCGGATGCAGCGAAGCAAAGTGGATTAGTAATGAACCACACAGTATGCTCATGATGAGCTAATGGGCAGACAATACATAAGTATTGCTGCTCTAATTCATTGGCCAGCCCAGTGGTTTATATGAGTGAACCGATAAGGAAAATTAGTGTTCATTAGTGTAAGGGGCGCACTACGATGAGAGAATTTGCCTTCCAGCAAAACCAGAAATCCCCACAAAGCCCAAATGACCTTTTACTGGATGTATAGCACTGTTTCTCTCACAAATAATGGCCGTGGTCATGTGGTGGTACATGCTGATAAGGAGAATTAATGTCAACAGAGCTCACAGTAGAGGGATCCATTTTGGTTTGCACTCGACAGGCCATTTGGTCATGACTTTAGTCTCATAGATGACCGGTATTACGTGGTACGAAAACAACATGTAGAAGCAACAGCAGCAGCAAAGAAGGTAAAATTGGGAAAAGGGTTGGAGTGAGCCGTCTCACCTGGCCATTTTCCCTGCCCACTGAACCCCCCGATACCTCTGTAAGGGAAGTAGGGGGGGTTGGGAGGGCACTACTCACGGAGCTACATACACTTGCATCACCCTGGAACAGACATGCTCATTAGATGGAAAGTAAACAACTACATTAGAACCCACAGCATGCTGCAGGTGTCCACTCAAAATCTTACCAAGCTACGAGGGGGAGTTGTCTGTGTGTGCTGATCTGCTTCCTCCGCTGTCATCTTTTCCCGTTGATCAAATATCTGAAGGAAAAATGAAATTACCGGTAACTAAAGGTGCTTATTTGATGTTATGTTTTTTACTGTAGCATTCCCTCCATGGTTTGTTGACCTTTCTGTGTTTATTCCTAATCGAAGTCTGTGGGCGTTGCTTGTGTCTAAGCTACTTGGTCTTATGTTTAGAGGACTCCATCATGGAGTGGAGGAAATCACTCAAAGGAGACGCTTTCCTTGCTGTCGCATCATACCGAGCCTTTCCCAATATTCTTGAATCTCCAATTGAGGACATTAAAAACACACAAAACGTAGAGCTCAGATTTATAAAGCATCTCTCAATAAGCTCCGAATGATGTGTATGGTGCAGTACATATCAATATATACGGAATTAATGTGTTTAAAACAATGTCAATAACATTTGAACATTATTATCTTTGTAAAGGTAAAATATTTGTTGTATGTTGTCTTGAGAGGCAAGAAATTTCATCTGTGCTGTATGCAGCACATTTGACAATAAAGTTGTACTTGACTTGACTTGATATTTGATGCCTGAAGATTTTATTGGATTGATTTGGCTATTAAAAGGTCAAGTTACGGACAATGTCAGATTAAATTTTTATTTATTCCACTCATTCTAGTGTTAACCAAGCAATCAAAGCATCTATATCTGATTTAAAGACCAATTTGCAGTTTTACAGTGCATGCAGGTCCGTGTATACATATATTTGCACTGCTGTTTTCAGATGCTCAACTCTAATTTGTTTCCAGACCATAAAATCAACCATAAGTGTAACAAAGTACTGTCCAGAGAGCATGAACAAACTAGAAGAGAAAGTCTTTCTTGTTTCTCTCTTATACGATAGAGTGGTGCAGATGCAGCAAAACTGAGGTTACAAAAAACAAGAGACAACCAATAATAATAATGACAAGCATATACTAACTGCCAGGATGAGGGTGTTGTTGTAACTGTCTCAGTGAAAGTATAGTGTCCATCTCAGTTAGTACTAAACTACTGAATATACCTATTACACGAACACCTGATACCACACATTTAAAGACTGGGGTTATTTTTCCTTCAGAGGGTGTCCCAGTAGCTTGAAACAAGCAAATACCGGAAACACGTAACCATCCTCATCTTTCCACCTGAAATGCTTA
This sequence comes from Hippocampus mohnikei, assembly GCA_026261675.1. Lineage (NCBI taxonomy): Eukaryota > Metazoa > Chordata > Actinopteri > Syngnathiformes > Syngnathidae > Hippocampus > Hippocampus mohnikei. Next base: position 14,555,318 of record JAKGUB010000284.1, read on the forward strand.
AGGTGTTGCAGTGCAGATATTGCACAGACCAAATTAATTGCGTATTGATGAATTTTATAAATAAACCAACCTGTGGTGCATCAAGTGGGCCATTCTTTGTTGGAAAAGAGCTTTCAGTCTGGCTGGAGCTACAGCAGTGGTTGGATGAGGAGGCCGGTCCATTCACCAGGCCTTGTAAAGAGTGGTTCTCCAGTGCCAGCCTTTCCACCAGGGCCCTGGCCTCTTGGAAACGACAACTGAGAAATTCCCTATCCTCCCTCGTCTTTCTCTGCCAACCCTCCATCTCTTCACAGCGCTGACGCAAGGCAAGGTTACTCTGCCGCAAGGCTTCTGAAAGACAGTGTGATGGGAAAGGGGACAAGTCAAACGGATGCACAAAATGAATTAATTCAGTAAAAGTGATTGATCAAAGCATTCATTCTTAAAGGCCCTGTCACACCTTGACGATTCAGCCAGCGTATGCCGACATATCAGAATTTCCCTAAAACGCTGGCATACGCTGAATTATCGATTTTTTTTTTCAATTTTGGGCGTATACATAGCGCATTCATAACGGGTTGGACGTATACATAACGTATCAGTAAATTATATAGAACGTTTCGATAACTTATAGATAACTTATTCCAACGAATGCCTAGCGTGTTGCCCGCGTACACAACTTATGCCCAACGATAGTCTAATTTATGCATAGCGTGCAGCAGCGTATTGCCGGCGATCACGTGGCGTAGTCTATAAAAGGCTGGCGCTCGACGTTTCAAATCATAACTGCACTAGACATTGCAGTACCAACATCTGTTTGGGGACTATCCCCGGTCTAGTTAAAATGGTATAACCCAAGAGGCAAGGTGCGGCTTGCCATCGTTACTGTGAGTTGCTATTCACGCTATTAAAGCAGCAATCAAACGCCATTATGACTTGTGTCATTAATAAACCAAACAACATCAGCGTCATGCCAAAGAAAAGTCTGGGGAGCTCATCAAGGTCTCGCACAGCCTCAGCCCATCACAGCCACTGCAGCCTTCGCCAACTACGTGCGTGACAGCCTGGTCAGCATGTCCAAGCGCCAAGTTCGAAAGGCACGGATGTTGGAGAACAGCTAGTAGGTATTCTCGGCGTATTTGGACTTATGAGTAACCTACACTTAACGTGTTTGAGCGTGTGCAACGATCGCATAACTTACCTATTACTTATGGCCTGCGTATCGGGACGTATAGCCATACGCTGACATACGTCGAGAAATTTTAAGCATCGACGACCTCGACGTACTTCGGCGTATACCAACGTGCTTCAGCGTGCTGTTACGTATACAAAACTTACCCATAACTTATTTGACGTACGCCAGCGTATTTGCCAAATTTTTCCTACGTCGGCATACGCTGGCTAAATCGTCAAGGTGTGACAGGGGCTTAAGAGGTATTTCCTAAATTAAAAGACCTGAGAAATTTAGTTGTTCTACATTGTGCTTTGTGGTACTGTAGAGCTACAGTATAAGGATGCTTTGTTTTCTTTGTCCAAGAAGATCACCACAAACCAACGCCCAAACACATAGTTGGTGCAATGTTTTTTTTTCGGTATTATAATTAAATTGTGTTAAATCTGTATTGAAAACTTGAATTGCCAAGGTAATAGGATCACCTCATTCAATGCATTTGTGCAGACAATTTTTCACCTTTGCATCTGGTAAGGGAGGTGGGATTTTCCTCAAATTCAAGTTTGAAAACTATAATTTGTCTGCCAGATTTTTGAACGTTTACACAAAGAATTTTTATACAAATTAAGTTTCTCTGTATCCAGCACATAACTGGCACCACAACTTTTATCATTATGTTGAATTGGTTGTATATCCGTCCATCATCTTCACTAATGTTTTCATTCTTTTCACTTTAATCTTGCTTGCAACTGTCTATTGTATAAGTATGTGAAACACTAACCTGCTTGAACAATTCAGCACTAAATTAAACAAACATTGATTCTCATAACACACGTAAAATGTCCTCAATGCAACATTTGCGAAGAAACTATCAGTCCAGATGACAACAAAGATGGCATTTTTTCATTTTCTAAAAGCCAAAAAAAGTCTTGTTTGCTTTAAGAGCTCCAATTACAACAGACACTAAAAATACAGTACCGGTATATCAAAATAACATACTTCTTGAGAGATACAAACTAATAATAGTAGGAATTCTGTTAGAAGATAAGAAAACCTTTATTAGTCTCGCAATGGAGAAACTCCCAATTCACAGCAGCAAAGTTATGAAAGGAAGAAGTACAACAACAAAATATAGGAGCTGCTGGAAAGGCAGCCACTCTCGCGGCGCCATTTTGAAGTCAAAATAACAAAAATAACACAACACAATACAACACATAGGACACAGACAGTCGTGCAATCTTCACCACTTTTCTGCATACACTTTGTTGTCTGAAGCACTTATAGATGAAAGAGGAGAGGATCAAAGTGTCCTTTCACCAGTGGATCAGAGACGTCATGGTGAAAACGTGCACATGTCTGCTACAAGCTAAGTTTTGAAAGCACACACAAATTTAGAACACAAATAAGATACCAAAGCTTGGTGGGGGTAAAGGTGGACAAGAAGTGGGAAAAAAAAATCTGCATTTGCTCCCCATCTGCCAGGACAACCTTGTTTGCTAACCACAGAGTTTATTGGAGTACGTACCTCTCAGCTGCTGATTGTCTCCAAGCAACCTGGTGACCACTTCATTGGCTGCCAGCTCAGGTGGGACCCTGAGGGCCCCTCCACTATCCTCTCCTGACATGTCCCACTGCAGTGGGCCATCAGGTTGGGGCTGCACCATTCCTACACGCAGATGTAAACACACAGATCAAAGCATTATGTTGCCCCTACAAACACGGTGTGTTAACGCGACACCTTCGTTTAGTTTGAGTTTAAACACTCCACCATAATTGAATGGTTGTCTGAACCATAACAGTTACAATGCTACCATCACTACCGTGCCAACATGGATACAAAGAACGTCGTAGGTGACCGCAAGAAAACATTACGTCATCCCCCAAAACGATGGAGTAAAAAGCGGGAGTTGGCAATATGCCTTGACAGATTCTTCTTATCTTACATAGAAAAAGTAGAGCACATTAAATAAAAGTACACATTTAATTTACTGATATTAACGAACCTTTGGAAAGTCGTGTCATGTAGAGTTCGATGTGTATCACGTTTCCACGCAGTATTGAGACAAAGTATAAACTAAAAAAAATACCTTGAGCATAGGTTTATAAAGAGACGCTGGGAGATCTTGTGTTACCTTTTATTCTTTTCCAGTGTTATGCAGAAAAGCAGGCAGGCAGTCAGTGAGTAGGTCGCGAACAACCCGAGAGAAAGCCAGCTAGGAGCCAGCTCAGGCAGGCTATTGCTACACAGCTAGCGACTTAGCTTAGACAACTAGCTGGGAAATTACTGCTACGGCTTCAGAAGCACTTGTTGACAGCTACAGGAGCGGGCATTAACAAAGGGACGACCTCCGGTTAATCATCGGCTCCTCTATTTTCTTGTTCTAATAAAACGTTGTGCGTGGGTTGACGTTAACTGTAAAACACATGACGAGGCCAGTGTTGTTAGCAATTTAAATGTAAACTCCGAGTTTGGACTGTAAGGCAGAACAATTCGAACGCCACCCCAGCAGCCATACAATGTTTTCAATCGCACCGTACCACGCTAATTGGGAAATAACACCATTCCAATTTTACCAAAATGCTGCTCTTTATTCGTGTATGGTGTCTAGCAGTAAAAACCCCAATATAGGAGGAACACGGTTACACTTTTCTTAGGTTACAAGACAAGCGTCAGGGCAAAATCCATATTTTTTCAGGAAATCCCCTTCCTTCTTCCGCATTGGTTGGTGACGTCACGTGCAAACGGCGACTCTTTCTCGTCTACACTTGCGGTGGAAGAGGGTTTTTCGTTCAAGATGCTCGCCGCCGCCGCAATTAGGGTCCTTTTGGTAGCAGCTTTTATTCATCCAAGCTATGCACTCTATTTCCACATAGGAGAGACGGAGAAAAAATGCTTTATCGAGGAAATTCCAGACGAAACCATGGTTATCGGTAAGCTTTGTAGCTCGGCAAAGCTAGCCTAGTTTTGGAGGCAACCAGCTGGCTTGTGACTGTAATCGTTGATGTGACTGCAATCGTTGATAAATGTTTCAATAACGCGGTCCTTCATTACTTTCTCAAAGGCTTTATTTGTCTTTTAAATCATTCGCGCCGATTTTCCACTTCAGCACTTGGTAGTCCAACGAGTTTCTCAAGGCAGATACTGTAACTGTCTGACGACCGGTTTCGTGACATTGGGTTTGACACGTAGATTATTCACCTGCATTCTATCTATCTATCTATCTATCTATCTATCTATCTATCTATCTATCTATCTATCTATCTATCTATCTATCTATCTATCTATCTATCTATCTATCTATCTATCTATGTGTATTGTTTTGTGTTTTTTGTTATTGTAAAGTGTCCTTGGGTGTCTTGAAAGGCGCTTAAAATGTATTATTATTATTATCTATACTTACTGACTGTAGACATATGTGTATGTCAACAAGTCAGCATCATTAATAACGATTCTTTAAATTGGGCGTGTTTCTTGGCATAAGCAATTCTATTCAACAAAACAAGAAAATGCAGCCTGCAGTTTTATTCAATGAATTGGACCTCCCGCTCCTTTGCAGCTAGTCCAGACACATACATGGGTTACAAAAGTCGGTACACAGATCTAAGAGTTATACCGTGTTCTTTATTTTTTACATCCTTTCTTGAATTTATTTTTTGATATATGGTATTTACCATTTGTGGCTGGCAACCGATTCAGGGTGTCCCCCGCCTACTGCCCGGAGACAGCTGGGATAGGCTCCAGCACCCCTCGCGACCCTAGTGAGGATCAAGCGGTTCGGAAGATGAATGAATGAATGGAAGTATGAGGATCAGTTAAATGGCCATCATAGGGTTGCCACCTTTCAGATCTGGAAATAAGGAACACTCCTCAAGGCGTCGCAGCGAAATAAATTTGAGGGGGTTTTCTGTCGCGGCAAAATAAATTTGAGGGGTTTTTCTCCCCAAAACCGTGAAATGCATAGAATCACGTGTATTTTGGATATGAAAAAACAAAATCTTTTGATTTAATTTACATTTTGTAACATGTCATATTAGCGTCTGGGGTCGCTTGGTTGTCAGTAAGGAGGGAGAAGTCAGAAAGCATTTAGACGTACTTAAAGTTGAAAGGGCTTTATTAGCAATGGACATTATTGTTGTTGTTTTTTTTAATAGACTGAAGTAGCTTGAACCTAAGCATAACCTATACACTACTGTATTAAAAAGTGTCGTAAATTAAACAAAGATTTGTACTTAAACACTTTTACCAATTATGGAACACGTAATAGTCTGAACTTGAGCATGTGGACCTGGCCTACTGTATTGTATACATATAAAGTGCAGTGAATTAAAAAAAGCTCCTGCGTACCTCCTGCCAATACCACATTGCTGTCTTGAATATTTCCTGTCTTTTATTTTGTTAATGATAAATTCAGTCTCCAGACTCTGTTCCATATTTTAATACGGTAATCATATTATGACCTAACAAGGCGTGCCTTTCACATTACAGGAAAGTACAGAACCCAGCTTTGGGACAAACAGACTAATACGTACCTCCCGTCCACACCGGGTCTTGGGATGCATGTTGAGATCAAGGATCCTGACACAAAGGTATGAAAAGAACACGAAATAGGAGAAGGGCTAAAAAAAAACCAGCTACAATAAATTCTGAGGCACCTCCAAAATCCAAACAAACTTTGAATATTAAGTTCACCAAAAAATTGTAATTGGAAATATTATGCAGAGTGAATTAATCTGCTCCAGGTAGAATTTCGAAATGATCACCACTCACCATCATAAAACCCTTATAAAACAGACAGGACATATTTTAAGTGCCTTTTTAACATTTCCAACGTCTGTAAAAGAGACCTGAATCGAATCAGAATACCTGTAGCTTTATTCTCTTTGGTATTAATTTGTTTGACCATATGCGTGTGTCAGCATGAATCTGAAACTAAAACAATATAAAACCACTCATCTTTTGATGATGGATGAGAGAGCCAAACCTGAAAAGGGAGCGGGAAGGCGTGGCATCTGAACAAGCCATCTGAAAAGGAAAATATCCTTCAAATATGTGGAAAAACACTCACTACACTCACTATGGCAAGTACTGATGGGACGAGCAGATAGTCGCAAGAATCGTTTTGATAATGATGGTGAATGTGTTACGGCCTTACACTGTATTGGAAAAATGTAAATGATGTTGTCTGAACCCTCGCAGATCATCCTGTCTCGTCAGTATGGGTCCGATGGTCGGTTCACCTTCACATCTCATACTCCAGGAGAGCACAAGATATGTCTGCACTCCAACTCCACCAAAATGGCACTGTTTGCTGGCGGGAAACTGGTAGGACTCAGCTACTGGTACTTGGATACTTTCCCGTCACACCTCGAGTTTGCTTCCATTGATTGAAAACAGTTGAAGGGTTTGGAAACATCGTCTGTTTTTCCTCTGGTTTGGTTTCTTAGCACATCATTAAAAAAATAAAAATCAGGCAAATCCAAATGTGCCCTGTGCCCCAGAGATCAAGAATTACAGCAACTTGAATGTCTTTATTTGAGGGAGGGTGGTCCTGTCTTCCACAAAAGGGCCATAGGTCACCCCACTGCACTCGGAAGTGTGTCAAAAGCAGATACGGCTTTGTCTTACCATAATGAACAGTCTGCAGCACCTGCACTTATGTTTTTGATGTTATGCTGAAGGTGTTTGCCTTTGTTTTTTTTTCTATTGGTTTGTACAAACTGATTAATCACAGAAAAAAAGATCCCAGAGTGAGTGTTAGATTCACATAAAATGGAGGGGAAAAAATGAGGTCTCAGCAGATGTGTAGCACATCAGTGTGAATGTCTTCCTCACGGCTACCCACAGGCCTTAACCCGTGCATTTCTAACCACAAGCTTTCCGATGTTGCAGAGAGTGCATCTGGATATTCAGGTCGGAGAGCATACCAATAACTACCCTGAAATTGCAGCCAAGGACAAACTGACCGAATTGCAACTGCGTGCCAGACAGCTTCTGGATCAGGTGGAACAGATCCAGAAGGAGCAAAATTACCAAAGGGTGAGTGACACTTGAAATGAGCTGCTGCTAGCTTGGCTTATCTTCACTCTCCAGTGGCTGAACGATGCGTCTTTCTGCAGTATCGAGAAGAGCGCTTCCGTATGACCAGTGAGAGCACCAACCAACGGGTCCTCTGGTGGTCCATTGCCCAGACGGTCATCCTCATCGTCACCGGCATATGGCAGATGAAGCACCTTAAAAGCTTCTTTGAAGCTAAGAAACTGGTTTAGCCGGATGTGTGAAGAAGAGCAGTAATGGGAGCAACAGACAAGACACCTTTGGAGACAGACTTGAATGACTGGAACGAAGACTTGTCGCGCAAGAATTCAGACAGCGACTTTTTTTTCGTTGCGTATCGGCCATGAATGATGAAGGAATGTGCAAATTCTAAAAGGCAGTACTCAATATTTTATAACACCACAACATCTGAGTTGCCTTTCTTTGTCTCTCTTTATTTTTTTATTTGCTTGACACCACCGGGTATCTTTTGGTTCTGCAAAAAAAAGCAGGTTTTACTTTTTTTTTTTAGTGTTGTAAATGTTTTATTTGGGGTTTTGTAACCAGTAGAAATAGTCCAATTTCCCAGCATGTAACTTCTGTTTCGACTTGTGCATACACACTCAACAAATAAATGACAACCAGCTGGAATGCAAGGAGGCATTAAAATTTTGTGTAGATGTATCCTTCAGTGAAAGACAAATAAGACACACCCACATTCTTAAACAACTACTGGTACATTTTTACTCATTGATGTGCATATCCTTAACAATTTGTCTGACAACACAATTACATTTTTTTCTCCAAATGATCGATGTCACAAAGGGTTTCAGATATTATATTTCTGCTTTCTAATTTCTAATGGTGGATTATACTGTGCTGGAAGTCATTTCTGTGGTGTTTATGCAACGTTTGTATAAACTCGCTTATATGTTGTCAGCACATTTTAGCTTGTTGGTATCCGGATTTTTGGGGGTAGGTGGGTTTTTGTCCATCTTATTTATTACTGTATGGGAATACCACAAAATGTTAGATTCAATTTATCTTTGCTAGGCCTTTGTTTGTGGGGGAAGACTTGATTAAATCACAAGTGAATGGCCTCTTCCATTTGAGGTTTGAATTTTGAGTTACTGTTTACAGATAAGTTTCGTTTTAAAATGTTCAATTCTTGAGATGCACTACAGTCAGCCATAAGATGTTCCAGCATTGAAGTCATGTGGATGTCATCTCCCAAAGCTTAATAAAGACATTTGTTTGAAAGAAATCATATGGTTTTCAACACTACTTCACAAACATAGGCACAAGAAATACAATAGCAATAGATATTTCTAAAAGTGAGGTTTATTGCTCTGGTTATGGTTCCCTCAGAGCAAGTTTCTAATCAATGTTCTATACTGCCTCACTAGTTTAAACACAGTACCCTGGCTCATTCACTGCCAGCTCATGGTAAATCAAGACCTTATGACTTCTATAGCCATCAATGACAATAAACGATTTCATGTTGCTGGTGTGGAATATGAATCGAGCAGCAAAATCCATCTTTTTTTTCTCTCTCCATCTCAGAGGGTGGTTATTTTGTCACTTTTTGTCGACTGAAAATGACATCACATGACCAACTTTTGAATACAAGTGAGCCGTGATTGGTCAGTACCTGAGCAAGTGTGATGTCATTTTAAGTCGACGACAACTGGCAAACTGGCCGCCCTCTGAGAGGAAGAAAAACAGGTTGATTTTTCAATAAATCTGTATTTATAGCGCGCTTGCACAACAGCTGGAACAAAGCGCTTTAAAGAACTTTAAAATAAATAACAAAAATTATACAACAGAACACATAACATAAAACATGGACAATAATTCAATCATAACTACTGCTGAATTCATATTCCACAAAGGTAATATTAATCGGAATGTCATGCTTAGACAAGTGGGCGTGCATAGATCATACGAAGACATTTTTTGACTTCTCGACCTCAACACTAAATGCAAAAGTCATTATAAAGGGACGAGATTTATTAAAATAAGTCTTTGCTTCACTGGCATAACAGAAAAGGACATTGATGTGAGATGACTTTTTTTTTTATTATAAGCAATCATTTGGCAATCCTAATCCAATGTGTGTGTGTGTGTGGATGGGTGGGGGCGGGGGTTATCACGCTCTTCTTATGAGCACATTTTACAGTTGTAAATAAAATGTATTATTATTATTATTATTATTATTATTATTATTATTTCTCTTACAAAGGAAATTGACAACTTATTAGTATTCAGATTCAGACTGTCAGGTGCTGCATTTTCTTGGCGGCCTCTTCTGAAACCTGCTTGGATGTTTTTTCTGGGCTAGGTGCTGGACTGGGTGCGGGACTGGGAATCGGAGTGTTGGCTGCACTGTTGGGATACTCCCTGTTGCCGAAGATGATGCTTCCCACCCGTACGTTAGTAGACCCAACCTCGATCTGGAACACGACAGCACCAAAGTTGATCATCGTATGTGAGGTCACATACATTCATTCATTCATCTTCCGAACTGCTCGCTCCTCACTAGGGTCGCGGGGGGTGCTGGAGCCTATCCCAGCTGTCTCCGGGTAGTAGGCGGGGGACACCCTGAATAGGTTGCCAGCAATCAATCGCAGGGCACACAGAGACGAACAACCACCCACACTCACACTCACACCTAGGGACAATTTAGGGTGCTCAATCAGCCTGCCATGCATGTCTTTGGAATGTGGGACGAAACCGGAGCACCCGGAGAAAACCCACGCAGGCCCGGGGAGAACATACAAACTCCACACACATACAATGCTTAGTAAAACTATGATTAAGTATGATGTGAAGATCCAGCAAATGTAAAGGATTTTTAAACATCGACAGCAATAAAAACAGCTGATATTTAGTCTAGGAGCAACAATGCGCGTAGTTGGTAGCACATCTGCATTTTGATCCGCAGGGTCTGTGTTCAAATCTCGGCCATGTTTTGGGGTTTGCATTTTCTTTCTGTGTTTGCCTGAATTATTTTTTTCTTTCTACTTTTCCGTACGCCCAAATTCCTAAACCCACAATGAATTTTATATTGATTAATATTTTTTCACATTTTCAATGTACCGGTATTCAATCAATGGAATTTAGCCAAATGCGCATCGCTACTATTTAGCAGAATAGACATTTCAATCCACAACATCTACACATCCTGGTACAAATGCAATGCATTTTCCTATGTATCGCTAGCTTTGGGCCAAAATCTTGTACCTCCAGAATAATCACTTTACAGGAGAGCCTAAAAACGACATGTTTCAATAATTTAGATTAGTTCGCAATTTGTAAGATTGAGGCACTTTATAGACCTCTTGTGCATGAAAATTGTCCAACCATTAGGACATCTCTATCTCTCTCAATTGAAAAAAGAAAAATAAGTGTTTGTAATGTTTGGTACTCACCGCATGTTCAAAATCTGTGGACATACCCATGCTGAGCTCCACCTCATCCAGAGGAAGCTTCAGACTCTCACAAACCTCCTTCCGCTGACTCACAAGCATCTGTGAGCAAGCAAACACCGTTTAAGGAGCAAAACACTGGAGCAGGTGTTACGATACTTCAAGATGTTAAAAATGCAGCCTTAGTTTCCATCCATTGTATTTATTTCCCTCTGATTGCTCATGCGGGGCTGTTGCTATAAAATGAATGTTTTCAAACCTGCTCAATATTAAGTCAATTTAAATATAAAAGCCTTTGCACACTTTCAATACAATACAATACAATACAATACAATACATGCTGATTTATATAGCGCTTTCACAACAGTGGCAGCTGTAACAAAGCGCTTAACAAAACAGTTAACATAAAGTAAAATGATAAACACAACACACAACATAAAACACGAACATAAAGTAAAATAATGAACACAACCCAAAAGGCGTAGAAAAATAAGTAGTGTGTTTCCGGTAACATGAAATTTCAGCATAGGGTCGGTAGGTCGGACAAAGTTTTTTTTTAAATCTTTTTTTCTCCCTCCCTCCTCCATCAAAAACGTAAACAAAATAACCATAAAACAAGGAGACATTGAAACCAGTGCCGGATGCTCGTCTGTCAAAGAGGGGAAGTTCAATTTTGGTCGACATCATAAAATGTGTCCGTTTATTGATACGTGAATTCTACTCTAGCTCCGTTCCTTTTCAAGAAAATGATCTGTGAACCCGTCATGCCAACAAGGCGTCTTTTCCCGGTACTTAATTAGTGTTCTACAACTACAGGAACTACAATTAAACCCACCAGAAATAAAAGATTAATTTGTCGCTAGTTGTTTGTTTACAACAGTGTCGCTAAAATGATTAGGAGAAGTCTCCAGCTCAACTCGGAACAGAATGCGAGTTGAAAAAAATGCTCGCACGGATGCCTACACTAAAAGCTCGGTGATTGGCTCATTTCAATGTCAATCGAACTGGCACACTGGCTCAGACAGATCATCCAATCTGATGCAGAAAAGCCTGGCGTCCGGTACCCTCCCACTGCCATCCAGTCCCAGAGACGCCGAATTCCGTGGACGGGACAAAAACCAGTTTGTATCCAATGACTCGTCTCCGTTCAACGCATTGGGACAACCTACCCTGAACTCACTACCGTTTAAAGCACAGCGAAGCTGCGGCATGAATGAGAAGGGAGTCGCGTCGTAACCAGTAAGAAGAAGCTGATTCGGAGCAAAAGTTGAGCACGTTGTAGCGCATATTTAGTCAATGACGTACACACAATGAAATTAACATTCATATATTTCATCACTTATTTTTTGACATTTTAGGGGAAGCCGAGCTTCCCTTGCAGTCCGAGAGCAATCGCCACTGATTGAAACCCCCGCTCGCCGCCAAAGGCGGCAAGAGAGTTGGGTTCCCAGCGGCTGGGTGTTACAGCCATCTCGTTACCTCTGTGTCCCACGTCCTAGACGGCCCGTGGTGTTCGTCAAATAGTTCATTGAATATTTTCGATACAGCAGTGGATGCTATTTTCTTAATATTATGGTGCGAGCATGCGACTGCAACACACAAAACGCGGTTTAAACTGTTGTCGGAGATCGTGGCCGCGGCCATGATTCAATGTTGTTGACAGACGACAGGGCAAACGACGCAACGTGAATATCGCGAGAGTTTGCACCAATGTAAACGCTCTAAATTCATCTTTCCTTTTATTAGTTATAATTTTGTCTGTGGTTTTATTGTTCTTGTTTTGATTGTAATTGATAATTGATTTCCTTGAGTGTTTTGAAAGGCGCTTATAAATGAAATGTACTATTATTATTATTACACAAAAATGTAGAAGGTTTGAAAAAAAATGCCGACCGTAAAGTTTTTCTTCGAGGTAGAAATTCTCGGTCGGGTTACCGGAAACACACTACTTTTTTTTCTACGCCCAACATAAAACACGGACAGTCGTGCAGTCCTAACCACTTTTCCCCTCATACGCTTTGTTGTTTAAAGCAATTTTAGATGAAAGAGGAGAGAATCAAAATCAAAAAAAAAAAAAAAAAATACATACAAAATCAACTGGGGTTTTGTCCCTTGTTACCCTTCAATATGCAGATTTACATGCACAAAGTTGTGATGGACTCAACTCAATTCTCTCAACTGTATTTATAGAGCACTTTGTAAAATGCTGTACATGGAGCAACCATCATATATACAACAACAAAGCAATAAATCAGTAACAAAGACGGTAGAATTCACCAAACAGCAATGAAGCACTTGCGAAAATTTGGGACTCCTCTACATGACACTCTTGGCTTAACACACAGTGGAAATGTAATACATTTCCATCGTACTAGCCTTTATCCTTAAACGAAGGAACACCATCTGGAGAAGTAAAAAAAATATCACAAGTGCTTCATGAAGCTTCATTTTCACAACACTAAAAAAACAGCAATAGCCTACCAGAAGCATTCCAAACAGAATTGCTTTCAAAATGCTTGTACCTGGAAGTCTGGATTTGGGCCCAGGGTGAGGTTGTAGCCATAGCGCCCGATAGTCATGAGTCCAGCGAACTGCAGGGCGCAGCACTCTGACATAATGTGCTTCGCGGTATTGACAGTTTCCTCTGGTGGGAGGCCATATTTACCTACGTTTGCACATGGATTGACGTTGTTAAAATACACATACTGATTTTGATCATGTGGGTAACTTATTTTCCATGGAGATGCCAAACCTTTTATGCCATGTCTCTCTATTTTTCCCATTAATACCTGTATCTTGAAAGGCGCTTATAAATAAAATGTATTATTATTATTATTATTATTATTATTATTATTATATTGTGAGCTATAGTCAAAAAAGGTTTTAAGTACATAAAAATTACAACAGTAAATGATTCACTGTCTACACTAGATGTAATTTCATCAACAAGTTCCATTACTGCCATAGAGGTGGATCTTTTCTCTCTCGATCCATATTGGTTTTCTCTTAAAAGATTGTTTCTCAAAAAAGTTGTCAAGTCTATGTGAAATTAGTTTTTTTTTAGAACTGTAGCAGTAATGATCATCATGACTGACTATGTAATTTAATATTTTCCATCGTTCTGGTGTGTCTCTCCTGTACACACAGTGCAAGGCAATATTTTCTCTTACTTGTTCGTATAGTATATACTAGTTTATTTTGATATTTCTCATACGGTAATTTAATTCCGCAACTTTTGTTCTTAGTTATAAAAACATGTATACAGCATGTTTTTCTTTTCACATGCATTTTAAATTGACAGGCTAATTCATTTATTATTGTTTAGTAATTCCTTGTTGCTTTCTGGTCACTGTTGTAGCTGGGCAACATTTATATCAGAGTGACATTACGGTTGGCAGAAATGCTTCGCAAACGAGATTGTTTTTTATTTGAGTAAATCTTGGACCAATTTTGCTCTTTGTTCTGATGCATACATTATTTGTTTTACTTTTTTATCAAAATAATTTGGGAAAATTTGCAAAGACTGGAAGGTATTTTACGATCACTTTTATACACGTACAAAGATTGAAATGTACAGGAACACCCCCACACACACACACACACACACACACACACACTCACGCACACAAATCCATGACAATGTGTAGTAAAATGCTGGTAAGGAATAAACACTCACTCTGTTCGCCACTGGTGTTGATCTGCACCATGACCTTTAACCTCTGCGTGCTCGCTCCTCTGATTCGCAGCCATGAGCTGTTGACCTTGTCAGCCAGTTTTGCAGAGTCGACGGTCTCCACCAAGAACAAATTTGGCACGCCTGGGGAGAGGAAGTTGAACCCTAAGGCATGTTTTTCAATGCATATCTGCAAATAGGATAGTCAGCCTTCACTCACCCAGGAGTTTGTTTACATTATTTTTCTGTAGATGACCAATGAAATGCCACTTGATTTCAGGGCATGATTCTAAAATCTGAAATATAGGATCATAATTTGTAAAATATAATATAGTGTTGCAAAGAATTGACCTTGTAAAAAAACATGGCAACTAACCATCGGATCTGAAGCTTTGTCCACAAGTTCATTAACCTGGGGTTGAGATACAAGCGTGCAATTTATTGGCATTGGTTAGCTTCATTGTTGCTTAGAGGGATGCACAGCAGGCATTGCATGCCTGCATACTCACATAATTTTCTCCAAAGTTACGCTGGCCTTGGTTGTAGGCCTCCACTACCATCTCGGGAGGTTTGGTTTTGCTTACAGCGACAAGTCGAGGTGGCACAGTTGGTAGCGTCTGAGGAAAAAATATGTTCTATAATTTACTGAAGTACAGTAGATCTATGCAGCAATGTCTTGACTCATGAGATGTCAGTCAAAATCTGTTGGCCAAATCTGACCTGCCACCTTATTTTACGTGGCTCGTCAAGACGTCTGAGTCAGGGGTACTCATGGTGTGACAAAAGGTTTGGGGTACACAAGAAAAAAGGGTTGGAAATCGCTGTTGTACGCAATTGCAACCTGCAGCCAATGCTCACTATGAGCATCTTTGTTAAATTACGTCTCTGACATTATCTTATTTGGGTTGTGTTTTGTATTGAGCTCAACATTGGTGGCTTCTACTGGTTTAAAATACATTCACGATCGCTGAGAAGCTCGAGGCTTAGAGAATATAACAGTAACGCTTATTTACATCTCTGCATCTAATTCACCAATGATACACTTAACAGGGGGTACTAATTACACTAGTCGTGAATGGGTCAGGGGATGTTGTGATTACAGTACAGTAGTGTATTGACTGTAGTCGTCCTTCATATACGAACACGAAACCGGAATGCCTATCACAAGACATCAACGTGCATTCAGGATAGTGCAGCTCCAAGCTTGCTATGCCGCCTCCAATAGACCACGCGTGGTGTTCCGAGCCCCACGTTTGTCTCTTATCCAAAGGTTGACAACCTTACATAACCAATCGTGGCAACACAACGCCACTTTCCGCAAACCACGCGACAGCGGTTGCACCGGCGAGAACTCACCCTGGCCGGAACGTACCTTGGGTCGTCGGGACGCAGCCTGGTTCACCCGCTGCACCACTGACTGGAGTGATTTACCTACCTCCGACATTGCTATTTTCCACATGATGTCGTAAGCTGCAGCGTAATGACGTAAGGCACCACGTCGGCTGTGACGATAATTGCCTTTCAAAATAAAAGCTTCTAGGAACAGGAAGCACGGTGTCTAAAAGAAATTACATGTAACGGATTTAAGCAGAATTAGCAAGCAATTGTATTATATCCATCCAATCAAACACCGTTTATCCAGAACAGTGTCGCTCCTATCCCAACTGACCTTGGGCGGAAGGCAGACTACTGTATACACCCTGAACGAGTCGCCAATCAGTCGCATGGCATACGTAGAGAAAACCGACCTTAGTAGAGAAAACCGACAATTCACACCCACATCGTCAGTGAGTGAGAACCGAAACCACGCTGCCCGCTCCAAAATTAAGGCGATGACTACACCATCAACAACTTGAACCCGTATTATGTAGAAACGGCCATATATAACAAGAAAATAATAGCAAAGAAACCTGGAAAAACTATGAATACTGTACTTTAATAAAACATGGGGCATCCAAGTTTATCTATCCAGAGTACTTTGAGGATGAGCATGGTCCTAATTTTAATATGACTGATTCTATTAATAGCTTCTGTATTTTTTTTGGGTGAATGTTGGTACAGAGCTGACTGCTAAAATGTTAGATCATATTACCTTTCAATGTGGTGGTATTGTACATAGTAATCCCCGTCCATCTTTTTGACGGCAACTTGTGAACAAGAAATAGCTTATAGAATGCTTAAAAGTAAAAGAAAACAGTCAACTGACAGTTATCATAGGGATGTCATTAATAAAAACTGTTATATGTAATATTTAAAAACCTATCATCTACACATAAATGATAATAAGCACCATTTTACAAATTATAGGCCACTTTTATTGCTTCCACGTTTTAAAAAAAAGTCTTGAAGAGCTCTTCAATTCTCATGTTGAGAAATTCTGAGTAAAGCATTGTACATTAAATGAAGCCCAGTATAGTTTCAGAGCTAAAAGGACAACATCATTGGCACTGGTTGAAACAGGTGAAGAAGTAACAAACTCATTGGACAAAAAGAAACATGAAGTTGGAATATTTCATTAAAAAAAAAAAAGGCAATTGATACCATAAATCACTCACTTTTACTCAATAAATTGGAGATATATGGGATCAGAGATAGTTGGGAACTGGTTAAATAGTTATTACACAGAACAAACATAATATGTAAAAATAGGTGATCTATCTAATAAACTTGGTGTTGCTTGTGGTGTCCCCCAGGAGTCAGTGCTGGGTATATAAAAATTAATTCCAGTCTATTTGTTGTGGGTAGTAGCTGAATGCACAAACTTCCAAAGGTACCTAGACGACGACGGTAGGGCTGTGAGTGTGTGTGTGAGAGAGAGGGGGAGCGATGGATTTGTGAGTTTTGACGCATTTACAAAAGTCTATGATTACAATGGAGAAAAGTCAACAGATCAACATGCTCAGAACTAAGACTTGCCCTCCGTCTTGAGACGATGTTCCCAGTAGCAAAAAACAAACGCTCTGATGGCGTCAGTGTTGCTGGGATACCCAAAAAAGGCTTGGCCAACTTTGCCAAGGTTGGATATCGTGTTTCGTTCGTTCTCCACCAAAGCAGTGGATTGTCCTTCTTGGAGAGAGGAAGCTCTCCAAAATACTGCAAGACTTCCTTCTGCACCGCTTGACTTAGCTGCTGAGCCTCATGCTCCTCATCACTGGCATCCGAATCTGATGACGAGCCCAGAATAGTGTTGGCAAATGATCCATCCTTTGGAGCAAAACGGCTTTCTGATGTGGCAGCGGCTTCATCTTCACTTACATGTGACTGTCTTTCTTCCTTTCTGAAAGCTAGCGCCATGGATTGAATTGTACTTTGAACCTTGAACACATCTTCGGCGGGCAAGAACTTCAGTTTTCGAAACCTTGGGTCCAAGGCAGCAGCCAGGAGGACAGTGTTCGGAGCTTCAGGCTGAAAGAAAAACAGTTCTTGCCATCGCTCCGTAATCTGTTCTGCCACTTGAGCCTGGAATTCCCTCACTGATGTGCTTTCAAATGCTGAACTCAGTGCTGCTTTCTTGAGGTTATGCACCAGCTGTGGAAGAGAAGAGAGAGTAACATACTGTTCGCCATGCAGAAACTCGGTCACGCTTACAAACGGCCCAAGGACCCGAGTCAGCTCCTCACTGAGGTTCCACTGTTCTGGCTTTAGATCCAGGTGATGGTGTTTGCCACTTGAATTGACTGTAGGATCGGACAGAGCTGCAGTCACAGGCCATCTCTGTCCAAGGAGCCTGGATAGCATGTGATAGGTGCCGTTCCACCTCGTACTTACGTCCCGAATCAACATGAGTGGAGGCATTCCCATTTGTTTCTGCATTTCTTGAAGCTTGGCACAGGCCAGTTCACTCTTCTTGAAGTGTTCGACCAAGCTTCTCGCAGAAGCCACACAATTTGTAATGGTTTTACTGTTTTTCAGCGTGCTCTGTACAATGAAGTTCAGAATGTGCCCGGAGCACCTCACAGAAACCCAGCCATGTCTCTCCTTTAAAATGTTTGCTGCTGCCACTACAATAGCCCCATTGTCATGGACAACTGCCTTCACCTTTGGGAAGGGAATATGAAATTTGTCAGTGGTCTCCTCCAGACAGTCTGCAATATTGGCAGCTGTGTGATTCTCTTTGAGAGGCACTGTTGTTAGAGAGAAGGACTTCATCTCCCAGTCTTCCCCCAGGAAGTGACATACCACCCTGAGATAGCTCTCTGTGCCCATACTAGTCCAGATGTCTGCAGTCAATGCAACACTTTCAGTGTCCTGAAGGACCGTTTTCAGTTTCTCTGTTATTTGTTGGTGCTTTTTCTCCATCAGACTTTTGAAATGAGGTCTTGCTGGCATGCTGTACTTTGGGTTGAAAGCTGAAATCATCTTTTTAAATCCCTCGTCTTCCACCATGGACAGTGGACGCATGTCAGTAACAAGCATTTTCAAAATGCTCTCAGTTAGCAAGGCAGATTCTTCAGCAGTGCATGGCGGAGCTGAGCGAAGAAAGCAATCCATTGGCCGCTGTGATGTGCTGGGAAAAAAAAGTATATGAATATGCATAGCACTTGTCATTTGTCACATTTGGTGCCTCAGCCAAACACATTGAAACATGAAACTGCGAATGGGTGTTTATGTGGGAAAACGCGGAGCTACCAAACAAAAGGGTTGTTTTCCACACTTTTCCACGACTTACCGAAGCCCGTCTTTTTTAGGAAAGCAACCCATGTTTTATTGTTGATTACTAAACAATTGGAAAATTATATTTTTTTCCTGGTGAAAGACTCATCTTTTCATGGGCTGCGTGCTTTGAATGTAAAAAAAATATATATATATTATGTGGGTCTTGAAAGATCAGTCAAAACACCTAAAACGACCGGCAACGTGGGGAACTCGGCTTTGAAAACGGCTAGCGGTGTATCAATAAATACAGTTTATTAGAGAATTACCATGTTGTGGTGGCCCAGAGAGGGCGTGTGCGTGTGTGTGTGTGTGCAGTGTGCACGCATGCGCGTGAGAGAATGAACGATGAGTGTGGAAAGGAATTATTTTGATGTTCGCTATTTTACTGACTTGCAATGTAACTGTATCAACACGAATTCCACAAACAAGCTGGAGCGAACAGGATACATTCCAACAAGCAGGCTAACGGAACGAGCTAATATCATGTTGACGTTATGATACCTTGTATCGGCGAGGCTTGTTGAGCTGACTTTAACAGGATGCTTTCGGATCAGATGTTGTATCATCACAGATGTGCTGTTGTGAAACGCCAGTTCTGCGTTGCAGTACACGCATTGCACTTTTCTGTCTTCTTTTTTCAATTTGAAATGATCCCACACTTTCGACATTCTCTGTCTTTTATGGGCTGTTTCCTGCTGAGACTCCGCCATTTAGCCACCTGAATGCAACACAACACGCCGGATTAGTGTAAGCGTCGACAATTACAGTCCGTGTGGGAACATTTTCCTGAAGCAAAAGTGGCCACTTAACACGCGAAAAGAATTACAACGAAGCCTCGAGTTTTCTACCCATTGTCTTTTTTGCAACCGCATTATTGGAGTTACTCATGTCTTCTCGGTACAACTATTTACATCATCCACTTGATTGTTGTTTATCTATCTTTACCATACGATTGTTTTTCATTAATTAATGTAATTCTCACATTGTCTTCCACATTTGCGTAACTTCACCAGTGTAGCAATGGACCAAAGACACAATCTTCGCTGCATTTCAAACGATGCAGCTGTTAGGTAATGCTGATTTCATTTGGAAATGCTGACAGCTGAATTACTCTATCCAACTTGTAGTTGCGATGACGCAGAACACGTTCGTATATAAACACTTAATAAGTGAGGCATTTATGTCATATGTATTTTAATCAGTATCATTATCTGGGAGTGATCTTCCCAGCTAAAAGATGTTAATTCCTCAAATCTGGTCAAAATTGCAGTTATAAAGTTTCATGTATACATTGCACTACCTGCACCATAAATAGGGCAATGTGCACGACAGTTCACAAGCGGGCAATGAAATAACGCACTAAATTTCCATATTTTAGAGAGTAAATTCCACATAAGCACACAGACAACAAAGAAAATGATTTATTCACAAAACCATAAAACGATGGACATTTTACACAATTCAAAGACAGTCGTGTTGCTTCAGTTAAACGTGTAAAAAAAGGGAAAAAAAGGGTCTCCACAGACAAGCGCCCTGCAGCCAATCTCATACTCTCTCCAAGGCTTCCAACATGATGATGCTGTTACCTCGAATGACCTAAGACATGAAAAATGAAAAGTTACAAAATTTAAGCAAGACAAGTAAGATAAACAACAAAGACCCCGGGCCTTTGTCATTCTGGCACTAACTTCATTAGGCGTAGAAAAAAAAAGTAGTGTTTCTGGTAACATGAAATTTCAGCATAGGGTCAGTAGGTCGGACAAAGGTTTTTTTTTAATCCGCCCCCCCATCAAAAATGTAAACAAAATAACCATTAAAACATAAAACAAGGAGATATTGAAACCCCCGCTCGCCGCCTTTGGCGGCGAGAGAGTTGGGTACCCGGCGGCTGGGTGTTTACAGCCATCTCGTTACCTCTGCGTGCCGTGTCCTAGACGGCCCGTGGTGTTCGTCAAATAGTTAGCTGAATCTTTTCGATACATCAATGGATGCTATTTTCTTAATATTATGGTGCGACCATGCGACTGCAACACACAAAACACGGTTTAAACTGTTGTCGGAGATCGTGGCCGCCGCCATGATTCAATGTTGTTGACAGACGACAGGGCAAACGACGCGCACGCTCAACATGAATATCGCGAGAGTTTGCACTGATGTAAACCCTCTACACAAAAATGTAGAAGGTTGTTTGAAAAAAATGCCGACCGCAAAGTTTTGTTTCGAGTTAGAAATTCTCGGTCAGTCGGGTTACCGGAAACACACTACTTTTTTTCTACGCCTTATTGCCTGTATAAACACGATTTTCCCGTGGCGTGTGGTATGTTAAGAGGCATTTATGCCCCGATCCACTTGGCTGCCAACAAACGATTTTGATAATTGACTAGTCAGAGAATATTTTTGTGATTGGCAGACTCATCAAATCAAATGTAAATTGCAGCTCATCACACCAGCAGGCAGCTGATCTTAAATAACCATCATCAGCTTACAGTTTTAAGATAGTAGTAAACTCAACTCTCAAGAAACACTACAGCTTGTACCAGCATTCCTGACGTGTGTATATGTGATAGTACAAATTAAAATGAAGGTGGTACTCTGGCCTTTAACATCCAGGAAAGCTGGATGGGTACTGACCACCATGCCGATGGTATGCTGTTGTCCTCCCGGTCCCATTTCCAGACAGTCATCCACCACCAGGTTCATAAAGGGGTCAAACCCCCGAAGGATGCCTTGCACATGTCTGCCTCCATTTAACTTAACTAAAACAGATGACACACAGAGACAATCAAATGCATTGATCAAATACTTGGTGGATTTTTTACATTGTCATCATCATCATCATCACTAAACACCCCTCCAGATTTCAGGTTGTTTTGGGGGTTTTTGCATACCGATCGCACACAAAGGTTTCAAATCATCAAACCAATTTTAATATTTTCCTCCTTTGGCAGCAAAAATGTTTCCTTCAGTTGCAGAGAATCATGCATAATGATCAGGATGAATTTCGGACTTCAACAAGATGCGTGGGATGTCTGGCATGAATAGCTCTCAAGATACCATGCCACAGCATCTCAATCAGGCTGAGGTCTAGACTTTATACATAAATTTATACAAAATTGGAGAAGATTGCAAAAACTGTGAAACACGGCGGAGGTTGCATCATGGGTTAGCTTAGCTACCTCAGGGTTTGGACAGTGTGCTACCATCAATGGAAAAGTTTCTCAGAAAAACCTGTGGCCATCATTCCAACAGTTGAAGATCAAAAGTGGAAGGGTGTTGCAACAAAACAATAATCCAAAACAGAATTTTCCACTTACTTGTTGCTACCCGTACTGTAAATGTTTACATGTTATTTTTATTTAAAAAATGAAAAAATAAAACTTATCAATTTATGCAGACTCTTTATTCTTTTAATTTAGCTGAAGACCATATGTTATGACCACTTTATGCAGAAATGTATGAAATTCCAAAGGTACTGTAAATCACACTGCCCGTTATTTTTTGTTGACAGAAAAATTAGATTTTCATTTAAGGCTTCTTCACCCTGTTATGCTATGTATTCATGTTAGATTTGACAAGTACCTGCATTCAACGCAACGCAAACTAAACCAAGAAGTGTTTAACGGCCCCAAAGAAAGAACATCACTCTCGGCAAAGGAGAAAAAAATGTTTTACAGCAAAGGCGAATGTAATAAAATCAATGACTCACGTGAAAGTTTCTTGTCCATGAACCTAATGAAAGAAAGGACATTTTAGTTCAGGTACCAAAAACAAGGGGTACACATGCTCAGCGAAGGTATACAGTTTATGCTACCATACATTGGCTTTATCTCGGTAGCTATATTTGAAATGGCGCTCTGGCGTCGCGGTCATTTTAGCCGAATACAAACTTCTATTCAAAAGACGAATGAAACACAAAACCTGCTTTGAACATAGTACATTACTTACTTTTTCAGCTCAGGAGGGTGTGCTTTGCTCATTTTGTCTTTCTTTCCTCAACAGTCGACAAAGAATCGTTGCCTTTTCGTTTTAGACCGGCAAAACGTGCACTTGCAACCGGAAGACAATCTGTTATTTCCTCGTGTGCGTATAACCGCAGCTGGTAATACAAATTATTTTGAATTACTGCCCCCTTTTGGAATTTAATAACTATTACACACCTACGCCATAATCCAGGGGTGGTTAAACGTTTGTCCTTAAGGGCCACATTTACGGGACGTAGAAGAGATTTTGGAACTCAAGTGGCGGGAAAGCTTAGAAATAATGAATCTAAGTTTTATTTTGCCAGAGATTTACATCACCTTTCATGGCGAAAGTGGAGAAATCTGCAACGGCCTGGGGGGAATCAATTTCCCGTCCAGTACTATCTGTGCCCATGGCCACATTAGTTATGAACTGACGGGGGGGGGGTCTTATGTAAATGTCGATTGATTTATATCAAGCACAGTAGACGACTGGTTAGCAAGTCTGCCTGACAGTGCAGAGGTGCAGGGTTTGATTCCAGCTCCGGCCTTCCAGTGTGGAGTTTGCATGTTCACCCCATGCCTGCGTGGATTTTCTCCAGGCACTCCGGTTTCCTCCCACATTCCAAAAACATGCATGGCAGGTTAACGGAACACTCTAAATTGTCCCTTGGTGTGACTGTAAGCAGGAATGGCTGTTTGTCTATGTGTGCCCTATGATAGGCTGGCAAGCAGTTCACGTGTACCCTGCCTACTGC
The DNA here is from genome assembly GCA_026261675.1 of Hippocampus mohnikei. Classification (NCBI taxonomy): domain Eukaryota; kingdom Metazoa; phylum Chordata; class Actinopteri; order Syngnathiformes; family Syngnathidae; genus Hippocampus; species Hippocampus mohnikei. Next base: position 14,578,976 of record JAKGUB010000284.1, read on the forward strand.
CTGAAGACAGCTGGGATAAACAGATTGGAAAATGGATGTGTGGGTGTGTATATATTTGTTAACATTCAGCGGTTATTCCATTCTTAATTCTACATACATAGCACATGAAGTCTGAGGTAAAACCAAGGTTTATTAGAAAACATGCAATAAAATGAAAACAGTAGCTAGAGAGGAAAAAAACCCCAGTCACATTCAAAACACCAAATCACACATGTGGTGGGACTGACAGTCTGCAGAGCCAGATACAAATGTACACCAGAGTGATTTGTAAAATATAGATAGAAATATTGAAAATGGTTAGACGATGGAGCCCTCCAAACAATTAAGGTGCCATTTTTCCTGGGGTTTGTACATCTTCAAATAAACCGGCCCCAAACCTATCTGAGATTTGGAGGGATACATAGAGCAGTGAGCGACCAATAATGTACATTCACCATGAGAAGTAACTTACACATTCTTCAAAATAGCTGATCATAAATGCAATGGGTCAATATCACAATGGAAGTGCATTTAGTGCCCTTATTAGAATCACTTATGAAAACATAAAATGTAGCAGAATACCATATCTCTGGTGCCTTATTGTATACGTGGGCTAAAACTTGCACACATAAAAGCACAACTTTTTTTTTTGTTTCCTTCATTTTGTGGCGTTTTCCCTCCATTTGATGTACCTGATTTTGCAATGCCCTCCATATTGCTGTTAACAGCAGTTTAAGTGGTTTGATGCAAAATCATTTGTATATAGTTTTTCCATTAGGTATTTGATAACATTATGCTGAACATTTTGTGTCCTTGAAATCTCTGTTGAACTTGTCATCATGGGGTAATTGACCTCGATGTTAACGATAAGACAACAATTTGTCTTTCTTCAAAAGAGGCTGAAACAGTGGACAGTTGCAGAATACATATGAACAATTGTTTCATAGTTTTCATCGTGTGTAATTGGATGTTGACGAGCTTCACATGTGCACGCTGTCATGCTGAACCAATTGATATAAACCCCTTTTTAAATTCAAAATATACTGTATATGTGTTACACGATATACAGTTAGCTTGATGAATCATGTTTTACATCAAGGTCCACTATGGGATTATTAAATGATAACAGTGGCCAAAAATGTTGAGCAAGTTAACACTTTGCCGTTAGCTTGCTGCATTGTTTGTTTGGGTGAATTCATTAATGCGTGTGGTAGCTTGACCAATACAGATTTCTAACAGGATAACATTTACCTAAAGGGGCAGTAAAGTCAAACATTTTCTATGCAGCCTGATTAACCTTGGGTTGTAGAAATAGGAACTAAGCAGTAAAATTCACCTGTATTTATCCACCTCGGAAAGGCGGCCATTGTGCCACCTTCTGTCAACTGGAACTGACATCACAATTTCTCAGGTCTCAGGTTATGACCTATCATACCATGATTGTGAACATTCTATCACCAAACAGGTGAACCATGATTGTTCGTTACCTGAGCAACTGTGATGCCATTTTCAGGCGACAGCATGTGGCAAAATGGACGCCCGCTGAGATGGATTTAAATGGATGCATTTCGCTGCTTAATTAATATTTGACAAATGCAATATTAATCAGTATGGGATATTTAGACTAGTTGGGGGGCATAGAACATATTGTAACACCATTTTTTGATTTGACTTCCCCATTGAATGACAATGAATATGAAGCTCAATGCAAAAAGTTAACTTTTTAGGCATAACATTTGGAATTCCGAAAGGCACCTTATAGTGATGATGACTCTTAATATGTTTGCACCTGTTTAACATAGCTACCGGTAGATGTGTGTGCACTTCCCACTCGTTCTACGTCCAGTTCCTCGGGCTTTACTGGCCTAATATTTGGAGCCCTCCATGCCTCAGTCCTCCTCTTCATCCCTGGCTTGCAGGTGCTCCTGACAGTGCTCAAGGAAGGAGTCCAGTGTTGAGAAGCCCTCCTGACAGGGTACACAGTGATAGAAGCGTTGCCTCCTTGACGCCGGCCGCTCGAAGGTGTCCATCTTCTCCGTGCACACGCTGCACTCACTCCTCACCATAGATGTGTCATGGAGCTCCACGTGCTGCCTCAGCTGTGACTGCAGAGAAAAAACCTCCGTGCAGGTGGGACATGGGAACTCTCCTTCTACGTCCACATCGTCCTCCTCTTCCTCCTGTCTAGGCCTCCCTGGACCGGCCCGCACAGTCTTGCCCTGAGCAAGACTGCCTTTAACTTTATTGTATGGTCTGTGCTCTCGTAACTTGGTAGTTTTCGTGTCGGTTCCTGTGCCCTGACCTTTTTTGATTGCACTAAGACATGCAGTCGCAGTGTAGTGTGCATTCAGAGACAGATGATGGAGGAAGAGCCTGCCGCATATTTTGCATGGATAGGCACTTTTCCGTCTGCGCTTGCTTGCTGTCGACTGAGTCTCACTCACTGATGTTCTCTTCGTACGCAATTTTATGTTGTGCTTCTCTTTCCTGTGCATGCACATCTTAGATGTACGCCTGAAAACCATGCTGCCCAAAGGACCACTCATAATGTTTTTGAACACGATTAGTGAATCGTCAACATGATCAGATCCGATCTGAGGTTGGTCTTCTATGCAGACGGTTGTTAGAACAGAACTGTCAGTCTGGGGGAACAAGTCTGGCCTCTGTCTTTTTGCTGCTGCTGAACAACTTCTGAGCCCTTGTGCGACCCCATCCGCACACCTGGTGTGAATACAAAGTCAGACATATAATCTTGACAAAGACGTTCTCTTAGAAACTCTGAATTAAACAACAAACATGATGCAAGTAGCCACAGTAGTAATAAGAGCAACTAAGTTTCACTGGATCTTAGTATACGGTGCTCACCAAACTTTCTAGTTTCTTCCTCTTCCGCATGACATTGTTTATTTCAAGTCTCAAAATCTGCAATGCAAGAAATATGAGTTCACAAGTCGAGCCATACGCGTTTTGAAGACCGCTCGTCTGGTCACTTTGCTACCACTAGCGTGTGGCTAACGCTATCTTGGCAGATATGTTGAGAATAAACGGCATTTACTACGAGATGAAACTTACCTTAATATCTAAAACACGCACAGTTGCACAGCTGAACAGTCCGCAAGAACAGACGGTGACTCTGTTTGATATATGAAATAAACACGTCTTCGGCGACTGAAAACAACGCTAACGTTCCGGCAAACATGAAATGAAAGTTTGAGGGGGCGTCACTACTCTGGACGATTTCTGTGACGTCACTGGTTCCGAACCGACCGGCGTCTGGGCCAGGACGCTATTTTGTTTATATAATTACTGTGACCCTTTCATTGATTTACCAGTTATGAAATCCCCTATACCATCAATACATAAATGCAAAATGACCACACAGGTAGCACGATTGGCCGAAATAAAAATCAATCGTTTAATATAAACAAGGAACACGACAGCAAATACTGCAAAAATTAAATTGGTCTTTTAAGGCTTAAGTAAAAGTCAGCTAATTCACCTGCATGTATCGACCCAAATAAAGATTTGGCATTGATTGGAACAGAAACAGACATTCATGAACACAGTTTGATTTGGTCAGCAAGTAGACAAGACAATAACACCACAAAGACAAAAATGGGAAAAATAATTATGGAATGATGACTTCCTTGATGGGAGGCATGACGTGGGGTGTGGGGGTCGTACCTGAATGAATAACATTCATTGGTAAGGATTAATTTTTTTAGCATTGACAAAAATAAAGCAATACCGAAAGAAAATAAATCCATAAACTGTACTAACATTTCATTTCGCTACACAGGTATTAATGAGCGCTCCCCCCAAAAAAGGTTAACAGCCGCTACTATCGGCAGCTAACCGATATTAGAAAAATCAAATGATTCCTGAACACTAACCAACACCTTTTACTGAATAGCTGCCATAACAGCCAGGCATCAGGTCTCAACAAAGTCGACACTAGCAACATCACCACTAAATATTTACTTGCTCAACGTTTTAGTTGAAAAAAATATCAAATTTTAGAGATTAATGTACCAAAGGCTTGAAACTGTTAAATCAAATTAACATTTGCTGTTAGAATTATCTTCTGCAATGAAAATATGATAAACTACCGACCAATTTATATTCATTCCCAAATCTCCTGGATTATTTTGAAAAGCGGGTACAAGAAACACCTGGCCCAAATGAAAACAATGCTGGACTGATGACAAAGCATTTTTGAAACACCATAAACAACAGGAGTACAGTACATTACGGCGTCACATATTCGGAGTAGCGTTACACTGCTTCCACAGAACTAATTCAAGTACAATAGGACTGTACTTTGACAAAATTGAATTGAAATACTCACAGTACTCTTCAGTACTATCACCTAAATTACTTAAACATATGCCCTGATCTCAAAAGCCAACAGGGCTCATGTAGAAATCCTGACAAAAATTATGATACCACTGCTCCTGGATGATGATCATTTGTATGTTTAATTTTGAAGACCTATCACGAATGTTTCCCAAAACAATTTGTATTCAAAATGCCACACTTCAGGTTTAAAGAAAGTTGTACTCAGTCGGGATTAATTGTTTTTAAATGTCAAGTGTGTGTATGTGTGTGTGTGGGGGGAGGGTGGGTTGTAGAACATTTGTTTTGCGGAACATCCATGAATAGCTTTTTTTGTACTAAATTAATCACTGATTTGCTCGTCTACCAGGACGGGTGATTCCTTAATTTGTGCCATGGGTTGTATAGGAAGTCATGTGATCTAATACAGTAGGAAACTGTGAGTATATGCATGGATGCACAGCTGTTCCCACAGAGACGTTTGGCAAATATTTACTGAGGGACCAAAACAATGTAAACATGACCAATGATATCTCTGTGGCTTGAAACTAAAACAATTCTAGAATCTGACATTCCAGTACAATACTGTAGGCCTATATGAGTTTGGGAACCACATGTTGTAGTTTAACGACCGCAACTGAAATAGCAAAATTGACAATTTGAAACCAATGTGGTAATCAATCATAAAGTAAGACCAACTAAAACATAAGTGCTAAAGCTACATTAGCCCGATGGTCTCCATTTCCCTTCAGGCAGTTGGAGGTCTTAACGATAACAAGTTAACCACATATATTGAAAAAAATATATATAATAAATTAGTCCGCTTCTCTTAGCTTGTGTATGTGTAAATGAAATTACACAAAGTACATAATTCCAAAATTTACCAATGTTGAGATTCCTCTTTTTTAATTAGCTGATTGTGCATTGCAGATAATTGTAACCCCTCCATTCATCGATTTTCTATTCCGCTTATGAAACTTATCTCAAAGAAAAGTTTGGAGTGACAGGGGTTTTATGCTATTTTAAAACTTTTTACAGTGTTTAACTACTCTGATGTATTAGACTTCATGATCCTAATTTTCTATCTCACAGCTAATATTTAGTACTTATTAAAACAATAACTTGAAAAAAATCTGTAAAAATATAATTTGTATACCATCTTAAAAAGGATGACATTAAATACATTCACCATCCTTTAAAATTAAAATGTTCTGAAAACATAAACAGGAGAAACAATCAAGAGCTCCATGAATGGAGTACGATGACAGGTGTGTGTGCTTCTATACTGTAACAGTCCAGTGTTAAATTGCAAAGGAGAATGGCAACATCATTTCGTATTTACCATCGAGTCCAGTGTGACCTTCACCATAAGGAGTCAGTTTCTCAGGACTGTTTTTGTGGGCTGATCAGAACGCTCACAGACAAGCACTGTGTGCGTTGTACAGAGGAAGCCTATCTCTTGTAGTGGCTGGGCGCATCTGCAAACATGTACTTCAGTCTGTACGCTTCAGCCAGAAGAAGGCCAACTTCTTCGTTACCCCAGTGGATTGTGGGAAGGTTCTGCAATAGTATAAGTAGGCCCTGAAGAGCAAAAGAACATCAATGACCCAGAACAAATATCTTTACTAACTGACAATGTTTTATAATTGCTCAGAATTATGAACCCGTGAGGTGGCCCAAGGGCAGGGCTGTGCACAGAATACTGTATTCAAAATCCAATAAAGAATTCAAGTGCTTTAATAACATGGAAGCAAAAACTTGTGACATAATCGTTACTAGTCTCATTCGTTAACTTTTCTTTACACCGCAAAAACTGGAATTTTAACAGGGTTGCGAGTCCTATACAATGCTGACCTGGCCAATGAAAACCCAAAGTGTTCTATTTATGTATTTATTTCTATAAATCGGCTCACAGGGAAAAAGGTTGTGGTCTTGTGAATCAGTTTCAATGTATCTGCAAACGTTTAAAAAATATAATTTCTGTATTTCATCCTAGCATTTTAAAAGCCCTAAAAATGATCTTTTTAAAACTGCGTCCTAAAATGGTTAATCTCAAAACGCTGCCTTCACGTTTCTGTGTGTACACCACATATGCATCCTTCCTGAAACCATGACATGGTTGTTCCAGTTCTCGCGTGGCCATGCATAAACACAGCCAACAGGTAATTGTTCCGGCAGAAAAAAACCTGAGTATGATGGGGCTTTCCCAATAAAATCGCCATATATATCTAGTCCGCACAAAGGCCTCCTCTCTTCATATTCACAGACAAATGTTGTGAGTTTGCTTACAGGGGACGGTTTCTCATTCTTGGTTTTTGGTGATTTCTTCTGGCTTACAGCGCCACATAAGCCTAGCATATACTATTACATTGTGTCAGTGTTTCCACGTGGACACACATTTCTTGAGACGATCCAGTGTTTATGAGGTTATTATTATTTTTTCAAATAAAATCCGGCTCTGTTTCTGTATGACCAACTCCTAGGCTGACCCCGCCCCTCAAACAGTCTCATATAAAGAGCTGGTCATACAGGAAGAAGACAGAGAGCGGCATGACCCGATCGTTAGACAAATGTTCAAATTGTCCAGATGAAGAGTCAGGTTCTGCACTTTTGGTGTCTGTTCATAAATCAGAAAAAGTTAAAATAACTGGTCTTAGGGTGTCTGAAGTATTTCAAAGGACAAAAAGAATCTCACTAAAAATTTGCCATAAAGACATTCATACCTGAAAGTCAACCATGGAGAGTATTTCTTTACGCCATTCAATGAGGAAAGCGGCACAGACATACAGGTGAAAGTGGGAGAACCCTTCGGCTTCAGCCTGTGCAAAAAAAATACAACAACTAAACTAAAATATCTAAAGTAACACTCATTTGAATATCTTTTTATTATTAATAATAGTCTTGAAAGATGGGGAAAGTTTCCGTCAATGGACGGAGCCACTATGATAGGCCAAAGCCGGACAGGAAATAACATGGGCTTTAACCATAACCCCAATGAAATATTATTGGCTGTGGAATTATCACCCAACAGTGCTCAATACCTGTACTTGTATTGCACACGTCACACTCGTAATGAGAGCCCATCGGCCATGTTCTGTGCACTGAAACTGGAAGTATGTCATGACGCCAGAGATAAACTAATCAATTTCAAAATCTATAACTGTATTGCATTTATCCTGTTCCTCCAAGAATAGATGTACATATACTTTCAAATACTTTGAGTATAATATTTCATTTTCATTATTATTTTTTTCTTTGTGCCTTTAAAGGGTCCCCTATTGACGAGACGCCAGTGCTAGACAGACTACATTCAATTATGAATGATGACGAGTATGTCACCTGGTAAGTATCCCAGAGGCGGATTGTGCAGCGCAGTGGTAGCTCCCTCATCAACAGATTGTTCATCCACCGGAAGGCAAACTGTAGATATTCCACCTCATACTTTTTGAAATGATTGTGAATGTCCTCTGAAGGCAGATACACACGAGTTCCATTACAATGATACTTTCTTACCTTTCAACATTAATTAGCCAGTAAGTGTAGTACTGAAATTCAAAGAAAATATTATGCAAGGTACATGCTTGACTGATGAATGCATTTATTGTGGGCCTATTTTAATACAGTGAAAGAGTGGCTGATGAACAAACAATTTACCGTCGATCCGACTGACCAGCTCCTCCAGAGCTTTGACTTTGTTCTGGATTCCCGGCTGAGCAAAGGTGTAATTGTCCTAAAACAACATAACATTTCATAACCAAAGCAAATTCAAAGAAAAAGAGAAAATACAAATGTGTGTGCAGACCTGTATCCCGTCCAATAGTTTGCTCATACACCAGAAGCTGTCAGCCTCAATGTTTCTCTGAATGTCGAGAGACAGAGCAGCCACTTCAAAGTTTTCCATGTCCTCCACTAGAAGAACAAATGACACAGAATGACTCCGTACTGACCTCCCTCAGCCTCTAAATTATGACATTAATTGACCGAATAAAGTCATCATGAGAAATGTATTCGAATGTGGTACCATTTTAATAATAAAAAAATGTATTTTAGTAAGAGAGCAATTTCAAAGTTCTGCACAGATAAACAAAATCAAGTACAAGTACAAATTCTAGGTAGAGGGTAGTTCAGATTTTCCCCACAGGTAACTTACTGACAAACTCAGACAGGAAGACCACAAAAAAGGGTGTGACAAGATCATTGATCCCCTGGACGTAACCACTGGCCGGGTGTCGAATAGCCCAGATGAAGAGGATACGTTCAAACACCTGAAGGAGAGACAGATGACAATGCTAGCTGAAATAAAGTTGTGTGAGAAGTTAGATTTTGTTCATTCATGATCCATCAAACGTTTTGGATCTATTTGTGAGAAGGTGCCATGAATGTGTCATGTACTCTATTACATTTTAACAAGTGGTTGAAAAAGAGTGGGTGTGGTCTATCACATGTTTGCTCAAAACTCTTTATATACATTGACAGGATGATCCAAAAAGTTTTCACTTTAATTACCTCTTGCACTACAGGCTGCTGGAATAATGGAATCAGAGGGTTGGTCCTTGGAATGTCAATGTGAATCTAACGAGAGGAAACAAATATGCGCACACGTCATTCATACAGTCAATATTACAGATGCACTGAAATGAAAATTCTTGGCCGAAACCGAAAACCGCAAAAGGCCAAAAACCAAACCATAGAAAGATGCTATAGTGTCATACCATAAAAATCTAACATAAATAAATTAATAATAATAATAAAAATACTTAGGTAGATCATTTTCTGCACTCTGCCAAATTTGTCAAAAGCTACGTTCATACTGCGGGTCAATTTGGATGTGATTTTTTTTTATCTCAATATGAACAATAAAATTACGATTCTATCAAATTCAGCTGAGGCTTCTTTTGTATGTGGATATGTTGCTGGCCACTGGCATTCTAAAGCAGCCCAGGTCAACAGTACCTGTCGGTAGGTGTCTTTGTAGTGCTCATCTGTTCTGGAGTGGTAATATTGCACGATGAAGCCAAAGTATTCCTCACGCTTTCTTTTCAGCACAAGTTCCCTGCGCTCCTTGTTGGCTGGCAGGTAACCCTGTTTGGCAGAAAAGAGCAGGGAGGAGAAGGGGGATGCGTACCTCAAAAGAAGCTGAATTACCATTTCTACTACCACACAACAACTTGTAACGCCTCTTACAGAGAGGAGCCTCCATGTGATTGGACGGACTTCCCTCGGTATGCCTGACCAGCTGTGCTTTCGCAGCTCCTCTGAAACCAATCAGAATTTTCACAATTAGTACCATCACAGTCACTCCTATACCCACTATAACTCATTACCACATATATGGAGCTGGCGCCCTACCAAGGTCAGTGTTGGCACTAGCCAGCAGTTGCTTGAATTTGTCCAGCCGGCTCTTTTCCCGCACTGTCATGGGAGGGGCTCCTGATGCATTCTGGTCTGAAATGCGAGCCACCAGAGGGATGATGGGTCGAATCGGAAGAGACTGCTGCTTCTGCAGTGTGGAGCGAACTGTGGAAGGTCAGACAAGCAAATGCTTAAGAAGATTGTTTATATATGAAATGACAGACATTTTATGTGAATTTTATGTGACTAAATGTGACAAATATTAAGGACATCCCCTGACGGGCCGGGAGGGGACATACTGGCATCTGCTGTAGACTGCGGGCAGAATCGTAGCGCACCTTTGAGCCTCCGAGACTAAGCAGCCCTGCGCCCTCCAATAGGCTATCTTGGACAAATTGATAGACTTAATAAACTTGAATACAGAAGGAAAAAAGGCCAAAATCCCATGGCACACAGAGTTTCATTGTGTAAAATCAAGGGTGCCCAAATCCTCGAAAGCCCCTATCGAGCCTGTTTTACATGTTTTCCTGCTCCAACACACCAGATTCAAATAATCAGTTCACCAGCAAGCTTTGCAAAACCCTGAGAAGGATCATTTGAATCAGGTGTACTAGAGATGGGGGGAAAAATGTAAAACAGGCTGGAAAGGGCGAATTTGGCCACTCCTGGTGTAAATGTAGCCTTACAGGTAAGTGACGAAAAGGAATTTTACTGAGAATCCAAGAGGAAATTAATACATGTGACACATAAAGTTCCCTTTCTGTGTTTCCCACTAATAGCCAAGCAGGTAGATCACTGACTTGTACGGGGCCAAATATTTTACATTTATCTTTTGCATTCAGTTGTAGAATAAGAATCAAGATGTAATTTTATCCATCCATTTTCCGAACCACTTGATCCTCACTAGGGCCACGGGGGGTGCTGGAGCCTATCCCAGCTGTCATCGGGCAGTAGGCGGGGGACACCCTGAACCAGTTGCCAGCCAATCGCAGGGCACACAGAGACGAACAACCATCCACGCCCACACTCACACCTAGGGACAATTTTGAGTGTTCAATCAGCCTGCCATGCATGTTTTTGGAATGTGGGAGGAAACCGGAGCACTCTGAGAAAACCCACGCAGGCCCGGGGAGAACATGCAAACTCCACACAGGGAGGCCGGAGCCGGAATCGAACCCGGTAGCTCTGCACTGTGAAGCCGACGTGCTAACCACTGGACTACCGGGCCGGCCATGTAATTTTAACATCTTGCAATTATGAATTACTGTACCTGCTGGGATGCTCACTGGTTATGCATAACTAAAATAATCTCCTACCTGAGGATGTACTGAGGTGGATCTCGCTGCTCGACTTCACCACCTTGCTGTTCACAAGCTTGTGCTCGGTGTCCTCCTCTTTTGTGTGTGACATCCCACTTTGTGGGGCACCAGCCGCATCTTGCTTCTCAAAGGACAAGAAGAAGCAGATCAGCATCCAATCGGTGTAACTATAATTCCCCGATTCAATCACTGATGACTATTCCTTCATTGGTACAGGGTCAGGCAACATGATCTGACACATTTGTAGGTTAAATGAAATGCAAATAAAATAAATTTCAAAAAGTACATATAATTAAAAAAAATAATCTTTTGTATATGGGTTCCGTACTTCTTCGAAGCAGATAACGTTACAGTGACTGTGAACTCTGATCAATATTGTGAGATGCTAGAGACTTTTCTCAGACCAAAAATGAATGTTATAGACAACTTTCTTGAATGCCTTCAGCAGTGTGTGGACAATAATGATCCCATTTGACTGATTTAATTTTTAAAACATAATGAAATAGAATGGCATTATATGTACCGGTACTTTTTGAAAATAAAAGCACTTTTTTGTTTCTTTACTTTATTTAACCTACAAATATGTCAGATCATTTTGCCTGACCCTGGATAACAAATCTTGGAAATACAATCACTAGATTCATACAACTTTTCCCTACGCTACTTTCTACCCTACTCTGTGAAGCTCAATTGGCTGCAAAATTAATTGCAGCCCAGTTTTACAGGAAGGACGCACTGGTACATCGTGTAAAAATGGGATGCACATTTTAATATATGCTAGCATGGAATTTTCCTTGGATCTGGTGCAGATTATTTAGTTTTGACTGCACATACACACTTGTGCACCATTTATGCGCATCTATGATAAATAAATAAGTGACCTAGCATGACATCGGGTGTCTACCTGCTTCTGGGTGAATGTAGCGTGCACTCCCGAGGGCAGGGAGGAGCACAGGGCGGGGCCACCAAGAAAATCATCATCCTCCTCATCGTCATCAATGTCCCAAGCATCATTTGTGCTCCGAGCAAACTCATGGAAGCTTGATATCTTTTTAGACTTGAGATTGTTTAACTTCAGCTTTGTGTCTTTGGGATACCTGTATGTAATGAAAAGACAGTTAAAAGAAATGAACGGATATTCACATTTCTAGGTGGTGTTAACAGAATGACACACCAACACAAGATACAAACAGCAGAGGTTCTCCATAAATGTCGGAAACAAAAAGTGGGAAAATATTGGCTGCAGACCAAATCGAACTGAGATATGCGACTCGATGAAATGCATTCATGGGGACAACATAACAGCATGCAGTCCACTTGCAGTAAGCACTTACGAGCGTCGTAGACATGGGTCAAGAGGAGGATGTTGCGCTCCATAAACAGGCTGTACACTGGACAAGACCACATGTGAACTGGAGACAGGTTCACACAACTTCACAAATACTTTCTGTCTGTGTTCATGCCAAGAGTTACAAAGGAAAGCATCTCATCAGTTATTATTCAAAGAAAGTTGACAGGCACCTGACCCCATTTTTTTTTTAGTTTAGTTTTGCAGCTAGTGGTGGCAAATTACACATATCTTGTTGGAATACAGTAAATACAATGCAGCGACTAAATAATTTCAAGTGCTACTTGTAGAAAACAACTTTTTAAAGGGTTGCCGTAGATCCTTCAAAGCTAATATCAAACTTGATCCATATTTTTGTTACTCACTCATACTAAACGCTTCACTCCACTTGGGTGCAAAAGGTCCTGGACGACAAACCTGTTAAGTGGTTACACGGACTACGCCAGGACAGTGTCAACTCAGGACTACCCTCACGGATCAACACGGAGCTACTACGGACGAAGACGGTGCAAAACGGATACAACACGGTTGAAACACGGCGGATACACGGACTATCATGGAAGAACAAGGAATATCACGGACGATGACGGATAGACAGGGTGGCAACAAGGACGTTCACGGTGCAAACACGGTGAAAACACGGACTAATGCGGACTATGACGGAGGAACACGGGATAACACGGACGATGGCTCATGCTCATATAAATAGGGGAAATTTGAACAACCGGAAATTAGCCAGCTTTTATATACGTTCTTGACGGTCCGGGTGGACCGTGTGTGTTCGTGTCGCCGCCGTGTAGGCGCCGGGATGATTCGTGTAGGCGTCGTGTTGGTCCGTAACTGTTCGTGTCACTGCCGTGTAGGTTCGTGTTATTCCGCCGCTCTGCCTTGACTGTCCGTGCCGATCCTTGGTCATTCGTGTGGGCTTAGCTTCGTTTACTTAAATCAACTTAAAGTAAGCCTGGTGGCTGAGACCTGGACAGACTCATGATGTGACAATGGCAATGTCTGTGACTTGTTTTATCGGGAGAAAGCCAAGAACAGGAGTAGCCGCTGAGTGTCCTTGTTCAAACACCCTGGATGTTTGGGTTTCAAGTCTTTACACCGACTTTAGTGTTAGTGTTAGCTTGAGTGTGCCTGCTGGAGTGAAGAGACAAAGGCAGCTACACCCTTTTATTTAGTGCAGATGGATACACGTGACCGACAATTATATGTCTTATCTTTATAAACAGAACAGTCTGTATTTATGACAAACAATTAGCTGACTGGCTCTCCAGGTCAAGTGATGATGACAGTTGTAGATGGCTACGACTAGTTTAGCCAAAACAACCCAGTCAGTGCTACTTAGTGAACGCTAGCAGGCTGCCGGCCAGCATGAGCATATGGCAGGCAAGCGGTTAGTGACAAAACCTGTAGAGATGAAAGAGACTGGACCCTGTAAACGGATGCCAGGGGATCTTTTTTTAAATCAATTTAGACAAACACGGGCAACACGACGACAAAAAGCGTCGAAAAACCTCAAGGGTTAATGAATTGAACTCGACAGCCAAGACAGCTCATCTGCTGCATGTCACCGCTGTACTTCCATAACCAGTTGAAAGCATGAAAGCCAACTCGTGAACGTTACATTTCACGCGAGTGTTATATACACTGTAACAGTATGCTAGAAGCTACACTGATCGTAAACCCCCCGCCCAAGACTTACAAGACATGTGAACAAAAGGAAGCCCGAGTGGGGGAAAATCCTACCTTCCTGGAACCTTTGCATTTTTCCTCCAAAAATTGATCCTCTTCTCGGTGGCCATACTCTGTGAAGACAGCCCGCCCTTAGGTCGACATTGACACCGGCTCCCCGCACCAAGCAACCATGAGGAAACCACTTCTGTCAGCCATTGACGACGACTCGGTTCACCTTTGCGCAAGCTTGGCTGGACAGTGGAAAACCTGTTCAGTTTTAAACGCGGCGGTGTGGAAGATACGAGGGGATGGACGTCGCCATCTTGGCACACAGTAGCTTAAACGAGCCTTGCGGTTGGTGGGCGTGGCGAACAGGTGCAACACAGGCAGCCAATGGGAGACCACGAGGGAGGGTCCTGGATGGCGTTATAAACGCGCAGATAACCAAGAAACGTTATAGAAACTTTGTTGTTGTTGTTGAACTGCCGTGGTCCGCGTTCAGAATGCTCAACCGCCTGCGTGTTGAGTGTGTGTGAGGCTTTTACAATCAGGTAGGGATAACAAACTTTGATTAACAAAAGTCGTTGACAAAAAAAAACGTTGCTTATTGTAGAGTCAAGTAAATCCATCCACTGGAGAGAAGCTTTCCGAGCAAAATCGAATATATTGTAGCTTAGTGGAAGAGGTGAGACGCAGTGATAAAAGCCCCCCAAACAACGAAGGAAAAACAGAACAAATTGGTAAAAGAAATCACAAACCATGAATCAAAAACCTTTCTTCTGCATTTTGGACAATTTGTTAAGTACTTCCCATTTTTTCCACCGGCAAATGCTGCGTTTAAAAGTTCAGTCCACACGAGGGCAGACTTTCTTTGTTGTCAATGAAACCAGTTGAGCCACACGTTGTTTACTGTAAATATTATTTTAACTGCTTATTGCATTTAGATAGTTTTGAAGGCAAGGTAACCATTACCAACCAACCAACCAACCAAACAAACAAACCGACCGACTTTCTTTCGAGTTTAAAGTAATCTAAAACAGAATTGACATTCAATTCAAGACACAGGAACTTGCAGGTGTCTTATTCAAATGTAGGCAAATGGACATTTTTCGGTTATGACTTTCCAATCTGTACACTATTTGAATATTTGAATTGTAGGCACTCTCTGCTTTGTGTTTGTTTAGGAAAATCACTGCAAATCCGCACCAGTCTTCACATACGCCAATCGGTAGCAAGCATCAGCTGGAAAAATATAGGTGAGCTAACTGTTACTTTCTTTATCTCTTTTTTTTTTATTATTGATTTGTTGTAGTTTCTCTGGGCTTGGAATAGATGCCCATTATTTTAGTGCAACATTTTTACAGGGCAGAGAATAAAGTCTTTCACTTTCTGGATGCGCCATCCTATAGTGGTTTTCAAGTGACAAAGAAAACATTTGAACTTTGCCTAAGGAGATCGTGTGACTTTTTGCTGCTATGATAAGCTGTGAAGTGGCTATTTTACAGAAATTAAGAGAGGGCTGCGAAGAGATCCATCAATACAGTCATACGACAATGTTGAACTCTTTGCGACCAAGAGCTTGGGGCACAACTTTTGTCAAAACAACATTCTGCATTGACTTTGAACTTTTTTTTGTTGTTTTTTTTTGCTGGACTACTTTGCTGTCATAGAAGCGGTTTCTTTCTATGTAGAGCCAATTATGAACATTTATTTTAAATCATTTACTTTAAATCTACTTCAGGTTACTAGAGTACACCGACGAGAGTGTTTAATATGTTTCTGTGGTATTAAGTGTATAATGTGTTTTTCTATGCCACATGCTCAGCATAGTTTAGGCCCCTAGCAAGATTTAGTTTTGCTCTCCCTCTCCGCTGAATGGACAGCATTATGGCTTCTTGTCTTGAATGCTTAAATGGCTATGGCAAAACTAATCTGACAGCATTTTTTAAAAAGAAAAAAAACCCAAACCTCTTTGATCTGTGGCCCATTTCATCTGGTGGTTGTATAGTTCTTCCCAAACACACTGAAGAAAAGTTGTGGAGAACTTCATAAGACCAAAAATCTAACTTTACTTTTACCTTAGCATTGATCTGAAGCTTTAAATGCCACGGTGAGTTTCTGTCTTCATGTTATGCAAATATCATTATATTTAAACCGTCTTTTACAATTTTAAGATGTGCTCTAAAATGATTGGAGTGAATGGATAACTGGTATCCAACATGTAATTTGTCAAGAGAAATTCATTTTTGATTCTTCTCCAGGCACATGGTGATGTTTGAAGTCAGCGGGTCACCAATCACTCTTCTCACACTCTTTCACTGTGACCAGGCCATGGAGGATTCTGTATTCTCTGAGAAAGGTAAGAAGCTGATGCTACAGGACTTTTGGAACTCACTTTTGTCTGAGAGTTTAGTTTTAGTTTATGACACTCTGTTCAGGCACCAGAGTAGGGGATGTGGTCAGCATGTCCGCCTCACTGAAATAAGACTCGAGATTCAGGTCACTGAGTTTGCATATTGTCGCGATGCTTTTCTCTCTACACTCGTTTCTTCCCACCTTCCAAAAACATGCACGTTAGGATGGGGTAGGCTCAAGCACATATCTAAACCAGAACAGGATAAGTGGGAGAAAATGAATTGAGTAATGAATGGATGAATGATCACTGTCATTGTACTGTAATATTATCTCATACATTATGGTGAGTCGAGTTGGATCAGTTTTGTTCAACTGAAGTTGCAGCACCAGTTCAGTGTGCCTGTGGATTTGTATTTCTTTCTTACTACTATGTTGGTGTTTGTGTAAGTCACTTTCATCAGTGCTGTAAAAGCTTTTGGCAAATTTCTGTATGCTGTTTCGCTGGGAGATTTTGGGACGCTTTCTATAAAATAATGATTGAGATTTTTTTCAATTTACTTTTTCATAGTGTGTAATCACTCTGTTCAATTGAAAAATAAAAACATTAATATTTAATTGAATTAACATATTTCACATTATTACATATACCCCACCCCAACATTTTTGTTCCCTGTCATAGACAAACCTTTAAATTAATGATACTTTCCAGTTTACTTGCATCAATTCTAAATCATTCCCATGGGGAAGAAAATTTATCTTTGAACTCCTTGCTACATTTGTACAGTTAGTAATGAATAACACAACTCAATCTGCATGATATCCACACCACTGGGACTCAAGCCACACTACCAATGAAAAATAATGGAAACGTGGCATCTCAGAGGGATAGGTGCATTGATTGGATGTATAATGTAAGGTCTGACTGGCACCTACACCTGAACAGCTGTGGTTTCTCTCTGATTAGACTTCAAATTGCAATTATTTTTTATATCAATAGAAGACGTTCATGAGACAATTTTTGCCAGGATCCCAATCGACATGCACGGTTCACGGTTTAGTAGAAAAATCCGCGTTTGTAGCTCCAGAAGGCTGAGTTGATCACGGTGTAGGGCAACAGCTGCGCCACAAATCAGAGCCCATTTACTGGTGACAGAGTCATTAAAGCCTGCTCATCTCATAAAACACAATGCACATGGTCAAATACCACTCACTCCATTCACACTCATAACTCAGCCTACTGGGCACACACTCACAGATCCCATTATCACCACACACAATCCCCCACAAAGTTAAACCGAGCGTGCAAACTAGTATGGGCATACAGATAATAGTACTGTAATGTCACCGAGGTAAAGAGGTATATTCGGTGCACAACAGCAGTGGTATAGTGTCCCGCTGTGTATCATTATTGCTTTGAGAAGCATCTAAACAAAACACACAGTTTAGATATGCAATATACAGTACTGTCTATGTATGCATACCCATACAGGGTGTCCCGCTATTTTTCATACACAGGAAGAAAACAAATGTATTAATATGATATGCTCTACTTGACTCCTATTGTTTTGAAACATATTTCAAAGTGTGTTTTCCATTGCTGAAAAAACACCCATTTAGAACAGCTGGAGTTCTGCTTGTGATGATGTTGGTGATGGGCTACGTGAGATGATTTATGTTTTGTATCTTTTCCTGTTACACCTTGACCTTCAAATGCCCACCAAAATATAAAACAAGTGGGATGATATCTGCGGCTCTGGGAAACCACTCCAGACAACCACACCAACCAATCCAGGCATCTTAAAGTTGCTCATTAAGCAATAATATTGATCAGAATCAGAATCAGAATCATCTTTATTGGCCAAGTATGTAGAACACACAAGGAATTTGTCTCCGGTATAACACGCTGCATTAGTATCATCATAAACAAGAACATGACAAATAGGTATGGAAGGACATTTCGTAATGTAAGTGAACCGTAGTTTCAAGCAGAGCTAAAGTGATCAGTGGTAGAATACAATACTATTACAGTTTGTACAGTTAGTGCAGAAAATCATTAAAACATTTTAGAGTGACCAGCAACAATATTTGTTGTACAAGAAGAGTGACTACGTCAGTGACTGTTTAGGGAGTTAATGGCTAGAGGGAAGAAGCTGTTTAAGTGTCTGCTGGATTTGGTGCGCATGGATCTGTAGCACCTGCCTGAGGGGAGTAGCTGGAAAAGGTGGTGGGCAGGGTGCGGGGGATCCAGGAGGATTTTCCGTACCCTTGTCTTGATTCTTGCAGTGTGCAAGTCCTCAAGAGTGGGTAGGGCGGTGCCAATGATTTTTTTCCGCCGTCCTAATTGTCCGTTGAAGTCGTATTTTGTCCTTCTTTGTGGTGGCCCAAAACCAAACCGTGATGGAAGAACACAGGATTGATTCGATGACTGCCGTGTAGAACTGACGTAGCACCTCCTGTGGCAGGCCATGCTTCCTCAGCAGCCTCAGGAAGTACATCCTCTGCTGGGCCCTTTTTAGGATGGAGATGGTGTTGACTTCCCACTTCATGTCCTGGGAGACTGTGATTCCCAGGAACTTGAAGGTCTCGACGGTTGACACAGGGCAGTTGGATAGTGTGAGGGGCAACTGTGGAGAAGGATGTTTCCTGAAGTCCACGATCATCTCTACAGTCTTGAGCGTGTTCAGCCCGAGGTTGTGTCGGCTGCACCAAAGCTCCAGCTGCTCCACTTGTTGTCGGTACGCAGACTCGTCGCCGTCTTTGATGAGACCGATGACCGTGGTGTCGTCTGCGAACTTTATGAGTTTGACAGCTGGACTTGTTGAGGTGCAATCGTTTGTGTAGAGGGAGAAGAGCAGTGGAGAGAGGACACATCCCTGTGATGCATGAATACGTCAGTGGGATGGAACTTCCAAAAGCCAAATACTTTTTTGTGGATCCACAATGATATCCAGAACGAACAGTTAAGAACGAGTACTGTATCTCAATTATATCTTATTTTTGTGTGAGTTTATTTTTGTGAAAAAAAATGCACCAAATGATTTCTTGCACTTAATGTTGGTTTCTTGTTCAGCCCTTTTTTTTGCCATCCTTGTATGATATTTTTTAATGCAAGAAACCGCTTTGCACTGGAAACAAAATATTTCGTTATTTTGTCGTTTGCTTCAAACATTTGTTGTTGGGTTAGGCTCTCTTAAACAAGCATCAAAAATGGATTATCAAAAATTAAGTCTATTCAAAGCACAGATTTTGTCCACATGTAAAATAGAATTTTTGTCATTCATATGGTTTGGAAGTGCGTGGTGCTTTGTGCACCCCCCACCCCCCACACACTTCAGTAGCACTGATGAAAAATTTTGGCTCCCTCCATTATTTAAGTTGCCCATCCCTCACCGAGCTGTCTAGCAATGTAGCTGTCTAAAGAATGTGGCTGCAGTCCTACACGTAATCAACAGATGTCACTGTTACGAAGAAATCAGTCAGTAAGATTCTTTTTTTCGCCACTAAACTATTATACTGTGTTGCACTATACATTCAAATGGTTGCATTAATGTGTTTTTCTGTTCAGGCAGCTGCGGACCTTTACTTTGAAAAAATGGTAGGAGAGGTTGGTGGTATCAGTAAAATGTAATCGCTGTGCCATATCTCAACAACATGTTTGCTGAACTGATTTCCAGCCTGCACACGATTAATTTTCAAATGATTTCCCATTACCTGCTCTCGGTCGTCGTGGACTCTTCTCTGCTCATTTATAGTTATTAGCCACAGCAGCCGTTCCACTCATGTGTGCTGCACCTTGTTGACTTTAGCCTCATTAGAAGGCCAAATGAATATGACAAGTTGTGACATTAGACCACAGCTGGAACGAATGTGCCAGCCACTCACTCTCCAGCATAGCTAATTTTTCTCGCCCTGCTTTGCACTCACACATTGATTCGTTGCTCACTTATTTTACGGCTAAGGGCTTGATTTGTTTGCGGCAATATTGGAAATGTAGATGGGTATGTGTTTGGAATTGGATTGCACGCTTTGATGCTGAGATAGATTGTAAACTGTGATTTTATTAAATCCTTCATTAGGATTCATCAGCAAGATTGAATCAGAGAAAGGTCACTGTGCAGATGCGCCCCCCACCTCTTTCCTTTTTGCTCCATCTCCCCTTATGTATGCCCTCCTCCCCTAGCTCCCTTGTTTACCCCCACCCCCTGCTTCCACTTCCACACCACAGCAGAGTGGACTGCATGGCTCGCCAACATCATTTCTCCCTCATGCTCTCTTGAGCTCTCTCTCCCCTCGGTGGCCCTTGACTGAAACACATTTGCGATGAAATCGGGGAAAAAAATGATCATTATGGGCCTGCGAGAGAAACACAAGGTGAAAGTGACATTAGCGCCCCCCCGACAACCACCTTCTCACAGCCACCGAGGCTGGCGCCAGTGGGACGCTGGTGCCACAAATCATTTGTATACTCTCATTTCTGCAAGCGGCCCGTGATGTTGCTTACTGCTTAGTGAGCAGATGACTTTCAGAAAGAGGAGAGAATTGGAAGAGATGGGGAGACGAGGAACAGAAGGGGGTGGGGGGCTGATGAGCGTGAGGAAGAGGGGAGGTGTGGCAATTTGCCGGTGTGAGGAGTTGGATCTGAAATTGAGGCAGCAAATGTGTGCACCATATGTCAAGTTCTACAAAAGAGAAACCGTCACCGTGTGTGCCTATACTACGAGTATAATGGCACAGTTTTCAGTTTTCAGACTGAAGCGTTTTGTGTTTGTTATTAAATACCCTTTGCCACTGTCTACCGCTATTATCATTGCAGCATCTCCCGCTCCAATGCAAGGAAATTGGAAATGTGCCGCACATATTGTCAGCCGCAGTTTGGTCATCTTTGTCTCCCTCGCATGTACAAGCACACATACCCTTCCCCCACCTCTGCCCAGTGTGAGGCATCATGATCCTTCTGGTACACTGAATATATTCTCCATGCCGGCTGAGCATTGGTCCATGCAGGTGAACATGTGACACAGTATGAAAAGATTGTTATTTCACCCCCACAAACGCACACCTGAATCACCAGGCTCATAAAACAACCATAATCATGCCTATAAGTGCATGCATGCATGCATACATACATACGGGAATACCACATGCATCCGCCCCCATGTGCATTTAGATGCACACACATTTTCATGTCAACATAAATACATGCGCATACATAGACGAATACATGCAGACTGTCTTTTTCCATACAAATGGACTTTGATCCCAGTGCAAATGCACATGCACACATACACAAATATCGGGTTGGTTTTTGAGTAAATATGTAGCTGAGACACTTTGGCACAGTGACCCGCAGAGGAACCCACACACTTTGTTTGCTAGTTCCACAGGGCTTCGTGTTTTCAGGAAATCCATGAAGTATTCATGGTCCAGTCACAGGGATCTGTAAAGCAGAATATTAGAAACCACTACACAGTGTGGAAGTCGAAGTGCCCTGCAAGCAGATCAGTATTTTTTTTGCTGTATTTGTGGAATATATTTCCTCAAATCCTTTTGCGCTATTTATTTTGGTTTTCTTCTGTATAGTGTAGGCCAGACTAGTGTTACACATGTGCATTTGTGTTCCTATTTTGTTGGCATTTCTGTGTGGGCTTAGGGGAAGTTCCTTTTCATGCTCGACTGCCTTGGAGAAATAAGTCCTTTTTCGTCATTATCTGAATGCCGTCTGAGAGTTGACTGTCCTCAGCCCACATACACACACTCATGCACACTTGCGCACACACACACACACACACACACACACACACAGCTCAACGTGACCCACATTTATTAGGGCCTCCAGGGAGTTCCAAGGGTGGGGTGTTCCCATCAGGGTGCATCATGGCTGCCGGCTTAGTTTTGCAACCTCTGAACTGAGAAGTTTCCACCCTTAAGAGAATTGGGTTCATCACTCCCACCGGGTTAAACTTTTCTTTGCCAGTTTTGATGGATTGTACTGCCGCTGATGCGGTGATTTTAATAAGGGAGAGAAGTGACGTCATGGGTATGCATGGCCGCTGCAATCTGGGATGAGAATAATCTGCCAAATGTGAAGATATGATTGAAAATCATTTCAAGCATATTTTCACATTTGGATTTTGACATGGCACGATGGATGTGAGACAAGAGATCAGGAGTTTAACTTTATTTCTTCCCTTACCTGTACATCTGACTCTCATACATAACATATAATACCATTATTTGTAACAAAACTAAATATTTTGGTGAAGAAAAGACTGGAACGGACAAAAAAATAGATTCAAATCAATAAGAGCTTACATTTCAGAGCAAAACCTTTTCTTACAATAAGCACAGTACATCCATGCTCAATGACTCAAAATTTCATCAATTTCATCTTGGCACACCTTTCGGGTAAAATAGGTTTTTGTTGTCATTGTTGTAGAGCAATGAAAAATAACCTAGCTACTCGCAGTTCAGCAGCTTTTGGTGGAGCAGCTTTTTAAAGGATGTAAGCACACCAAACTAGAGTCAATATTGTTTATACTGTGCAAATTGACAATACAAGTACCGGGTATACATATTCCAAGGCACTGGTGTGAATATCCTAAAGATGTGAAACGTATCATGCGATGTTTTAAAAAAGCCCTTCGCATCGGTGTGTCACACAGATGTTTGGTCTGGTAGCAGAGCACCGCTTGTGACAAACTACAAACTTTTCAATCAAGGTTGAGAAGAGGCACTTTCAGAGCTGCAATTTAGGGTCTTCCTTTATCTAAACAACTGGGTAAAGTTTTGTATTCTAACTCATTGACGGGACGGCTTTGAAAGCACGTAGGGGGTGGGTGACTTTAGTAGACAGACTGAGCTCTTTTGCCGCCGTGCTCTTCAGCCCTCATGAATAATGCTGCAGTGCTGCTTTCACTGCTGTTGTAGTTGTTGTTGTCGGCTGTGGTGTCACTTCTGTCTGAGAGAGGTGGCGGAGACACAGAGGACTCTTTACACTTCTGTCCCTTCTGCCTTTCCTTTCATTCAAAGGCACAGGAAGCAGCAGGAAGAGAAATAGAAGGGAAGTCATGGCTGCCTGTCTGGCATAATGGCCTGTTTGTGCCCTTGCACTGGTTTGTAGTAAGGCGGAGTAGTCGAGACAGGAAAGCGGGGAGCATCCAAACTCTATTAGAGAGCAAGAAACGATCTATTAACCTTTCATTGACTATCTGCAAAGTTAAAGCAAATGCAACAGTTTCTGCTGACAAAGGCACAAGTATGCCCTGATTTACACTCTGAACATTTGATTCAAGAAAACATACAGAGGCCCTGACATACACACACGCTCTTCTTGAAAACTTTTCTTGACCATTGGGGGAGGCCCTTCTCTATTTCAGAATGACTGTACACCAGTGTGCACAAAACAAGGTCCTCACCTTTATTTATATACCGTATTTCATGCACAACATTTAAAGAATTGAAGATATTAGCATCCCCCTACTACCACCTCCTAGAGGGAAGGGGGTGGTCCGTTAGAGCCAATTGCACGTAACTTTCAAGTACTTTTTTCGTGGCCTAAAGCCGCCCAATACAATACAAAGTTCTTGTTTTTAGACTTTTTTATAGCCTAAAAACGCCCAGTACAGTAAAAAACAATTGTCAATAAATCTATTGAAAAAAAAAAAAAAAGCTTGAACTTTTTGTACGTATTCTTGATAGTATTCTTATGAGTGATCCCAATACAAATAACTTGCTAACCATGCTTTCCTAAAGCTGACCTGAGAAATAGACTTCTGCGTGGAAGGGACTGACACTGTTGGATCTGCCGGCGGTAATTTTCAAAAATGCCGTATTTACTCAGACCATTATTTTCAATCTTTCTCAAAACCTGCAGGGCACTTGGAGCAGCTTTATCCACTCAAATCGAATGTTGGGTCTAAAAGAATCACAATGACACACCCTTGATGAAATGACTGAAATAATAGTCGCTTCCTTGACACTTAAGTGGATAAACCTAAAACAGACTTCTGCAAAGCATCACACGAGGTGGTCATGTGGTGCCCGAGGGACAATCAAAGCAAACTTGTCATAGCTAGACTAACTCCAATGCCTTGTCTATTGATTTGTATTCAGTGCTTCTTACTGTATATCAAAAAAAAGAAGAAAACTCATTGTTCATTCTGTATGTATTTGCCATATTTTGTATTGTTTAATAGAACCCTTGCTTGAGTTCGCTGGGATAAACCTGCGAAAAAAAAATGCTCCACAAAGTGAGAAACAAAGTCATTGAATCGCAAAACTAGAATGAAAAAAACCCTTCTGAGCCTTGACATTTGATCGAATTGTCCATTTCCTTACTCATTTTTTTTCTTTACTTAATCAATGTACCACACTTATTTTTTTCTTTACTTAATCAATGTCCCACACTTAGATTCACAGCTCCCCTCTCCCTCCTCACATCCACTTATTTATTCCCTTCTTCTCCCGAACAATCATCCTCTCCCTCACTGCCTCCCCACTTCTTCCCACCATCTCGATCTTCTGCATCTTTCTACAGTATATGCACTTTGGCTTGCATCCTCTGCTGTTTCCCATAACTCTGTTTTACACTCACCCCCCTCCCTCTTCTATTCTCTTCTTCGATTTCCCCGGTGGACTCTTACAGTAAACTGCCTTGCGTAATTTATATGCAGGGCCTTCTTTTTCAAATGGATGTGGTGGAGGACAGGGGGATAGAGGGAAAGATAGCAGAATGGGAACGGATTGGATTGAATCCATTATCACAAGTATTGAAAAGATTCAGCGGCACAAAGACTACTGTGACCTGGTCCAAGGTTTCCAGCTAAAGACATAAAGTAGCACATTACCTTGAATTCCCCACTCCAAACAATGCTATTAATAATGATAATTACAAACACTTACTGTAGAGTACTGTCAGTGGCTAAAAGTTGAGTACTGTAATCAGGTAGTATGGGGCCACTTTATGGAGGTCTGGAAGAGGATTTTGATGTGGATTCTCTAAAAGGGCTGAGGTCATGTGAAAACTGAAAGGAAATGACCACTCACTACATTTACTGGAATAAATGGAGCTTTATGTTTGTGTCTTCAGTTCCCATCGATCTCAATTCTCTATCACGACCACTATTGAGGACTTGCATGGTGCAAGAACTAGGATAAGGGCAGGAAAAATCCTCTTGGACACACCCCATCCTGGGCACCACCCTTTCCAGCTATCGAAAGGACTCAATTCAGTTCAAATCAATTTTATTTATAGAGTGCCAAATCACAACAGAAGGTGTCTCTGGGCACTTTACACATGAAGCAGGTCAAAGGCTGCACTCTTCAGTTATTAAAAGATGAAGTGAACCCAGGGATGCTTCTATTGTAACTGTGTGGCCCGAAAAGCAATCACAAATGTGCACAACGGAAAAGGGGCATTAGCCTGCGTCGATCAAACGGACAGAGATCGCATTTACTTATGCCACCATATTCTCACCATTCGAAAAAGAGATCATTTATCAATGGAGCTCAGGTTTCAAAACTGTGACCGTGTTGACAAATTCCACAATACTTTGAGCCTGATGGGGAACAACATCTGCCAAGAAACCTTCAAGGGCCCCTCTTGACATTAGATTCACCTCTTTTAGCATAATTTCTTAATGTTTTGTGATGGCCTCTGTTTTTGTTTTCTTGCTGCTGCTCATGCAATGTCGTGCGTATGGAGCAAAAGTGTAATTGTGAATTAATCATAAAGAACGTAATGGAAGCAGCAGATTAGTGATCATCACTGCAACAATTCTCAAAATGGCCACATTTAATCGGAGATTTAATCAGATTCCGAAAGTGTAGACTGAAATTTTCTGTCGGGGCCAATAAAGAGAATTAGGAATTTATTTATTGTTTGTACAGGAAATAGCCAGACCATAAAAAGTTGGAAAGCTACATAGAATTGAATTAAAATGCGTTGTTATGTGTGAGGGTGGGCCACAGTTTATGTGGAGCTCCTGTGAAGCAATAACTGATTAAGAGTGATGATTAGAAGCCAATAGACATAGAACAAGCACCATGTTCTGAGAGAGTGACTCTAATAATATAAAGTTATAGCTATAGGCAGTATAACATAGCAACACATACCAGTTTGCCTTCCTCCCATTTTCAGTTCATTAAAATTAAATTATGTTCAGTTCAATTGGACTGGATTCATTTCCAGTCAGGTAGCTTTCAAAATAAAACCGTCGGTGTGTCTCTCTAGCTCCGTTCGAATTGAAGCGGCTGTCTAAAATGACTCCAATAACTACAGTAGTTTTCGAAGCATGGTGAGAAAGTTCCAAAATGGTTCAGTTACGCCTAGAAACTCCTTATTTCTATTGCAAACAAGGCCCGAGTTTTTTTAAAACAAACATATGGTCAACTTCTCTCTTGTGACATGACATATACAGTCGATTATGTCAAACAACTGTGCATTGATCTGAATCTCGGCTTCGCCCATACATCTGAATGTGAGTGTGAATGGCTCTTTGTCTTGATGTGCGCTACAATTGACTACTGACAACCAGTCCAGAGTGTACGCTCACCCATGACCCTCTCGATTGAAATAGTGGTTTCATCTCCCGTATTTTAGGTTAACAGCCTTGTTTAAAGAGCGATTCATTCAGATTCCTTCTAATCAGACTGACAATAACCGTAAAAATACAATACAATACATCTTGATTTATATAGCGCTTTCACAACAGCTGCAGCTGTAACAAAGCACTAAACAAAACAGTTAACATAAAGTAAAATAATGAACACAAGTGAAAATGATACAAGGTATAAAAGTATACATTGTTGAAATGTAGACACCGAATGACACAGTTGGATAAAGACACAGAGTGTCTTATAAAAGCTAAATGTGTGACTGCAAGTAGATTGATTGAGCATATTACAGTAAATGTGTGTAAAAATGATGGCATTCATTTTGTATTCACACCAATAAAAGGAACTTGAACAATATGGCAGCTAAAATGCCTCCTAAAGTGGCATCATTGTATGGACATATTGGACTGATGGTATGGGGTAATAGCATTCTCCTCATGTGGTATGAGTATGCCAGAGTTCCTGTAACTCTGCAAAAGTGTGTGTGTGTGTGTGTGTGTGTGTGTGTGTGTGTGTGTGTGTGTGTGTGTGTGTGTGTGTGTGTGTGTGTGTTTAACTTCAGCCCACAGTGCTAACCACAGTTGTTCCAAACATGCCATATGGCCAAATACTAATCTGAGCCTCGTCCTACTGATATCACAGTGATTGACTTCTGTAATTGGACCTCAGCTCTTGCTTCTGGTCCCATTTAAGGACAGAATGAGATGATACAAGTTGCTCTCAAACAGCTTTCGGTCAAAAGCACAAAAAAAGCCCCCAAAACAAAACAAAACAAAACAAAACAAACAATCCAATCTGATTTGTATTAGAACCCACTCTGTCAAGAGAACTCAATTTAAGTTTGATCACAGCGGCTGTTGAAGTTACCCTACTTTGATTCAAATGGTAACCTGACAGAAACGCATCGCTGGATGAGAACCTCTAATGAGATTTTACTCAGAGCTAATATTCAAATTTGAAATTGCTGAATGGCAGTAAACCTTTCCTCTCCTCTATTGAGGCCAATAAGTGATCTCTCCCTGGACTCTAGCCATGTTTTCATTGTGTCTTCACCTTGATTGTAGCTCCAGCTTTACAACCTCTGCAGTGATTAAAAAGGGTTATTTCTGCTGCACTCGGAGACTCTTCTCATCACTCTACTCTCTGGATCTTGAGCAACTCTTGTAACCCGTTCTTTGTCAGTCATTCTACATTTGTCACTCATTCTACAGTGTGTGATTGTGTGCCACTGCTAAATTCACTGCCAAATTCTTCCCAAACAGCACACCTTCCTTACTTGCCAGCTTTTGCTTTCATTCTGTGCACAGCTTATCTCCTCCGACTGTATCTCTTTCTCTCCTCAGAAAGGGTGACGGGGGAGATTTAGAGCGATACGTGAGCTGTGTGTGTTTTAGATTTAGAGCGATACGTGAGCTGTGTGTGTTTTAGGGGTATGGTATCTTGTGACCCATGTCAAAAGTCACTTCACCCCTGGGCGGTTTCCTCACAGCAATCCCTTGCGTCCTGCTAATTTTGGGTGTGCAATGGTGCATGAGCTTGTGGATTGTTTGAAGCAAACTCTTCGTTACTCTCTGTCTTTGAGAGATAATGAACCCCAGAGCTATGAAACTGTATATACACAAATCCCCAAAAATAATTTGCCAGAAAAAAACAAAACAAAACATAAACCAAGTTTCAAAGTTGGAGCTAACAAGAATTAAAGCATCGAGAGTTGTCTTTATTGTCTTTATTGTACTTTCAGGCTACGAAAGTGTCGCTCTCTCCTCATCTCAGGGGTATTGTCTAGAAAGACATCCCTGATTCTCTAATACAATCAGCAGAACCACAGCTGCACTACCACCATGCTTAATTGCATCATGGAGTCAGTGATAAAGTCTGGAGTGACCTGCTGTTGCTTTCTGGAAGGCTGAGCCGCTTGTTATGGCCTTTTAGCTTTTCTCTCTCTCCTTTTTTATTTATTTTTTTGGTATTCTAAAGTTGAAGCGGGAAAGCCTATAATGGATTTACAGTTTTGCCTCCTTCGACTCCTTCCGGGCAACAGAGCGTAGGAAATCAAAGTTGTTTCTTCAGAAATGATTAATTATAGTGTCATTGTCAGTAGTAGGATTATGATATATTAAGTCATGAAGCTCCTTATTTGTACATATTTTGTACATGTATTTGTAGATCCGAAATGCAGAAATTGCGCTTCTACTCTTGTATGGTGTGCAGGCTTTTCACTTTTCCACTTTTATCCAGTTAAACCAAGTCAACCAGCATAAGTGGATCACTCCAATTTTTTTCTTGAGTTTTCTGCAACTCATACTACAGTAAATGGATATGAATATAAATACACAGTGCTTAACACATTCAACAGACCACTATTGAGATGCATATCTCAAGAGGCCATCCAGCATCATGAAGTGTTTTCATGTCTTTCATTTTCACAGCTGTTAAAATTATGAACAGGAATGAGGTACCTGTACCGACTTCACCCTTTTGTACATGAAATACAGAATTTGATTGAATGGTTCAATCAGGCAATAATAATAATAATGTGTTAAATAGTGATTTAAAAAGTCAACAATTAAAATAATAATTATACTGTATTAAATGTTTCTTGTTAGTGCACGAAAAGGAAAACGTAAACGTCTTTTTTTTAAATCAACAAGTTAAAGTGCTTGAGTTCAGGGTCAGATCAGATGGATCTTTTCAGCATGCTGTCGAGTGCAGTTCTAAACTAATATGATACCAACTTGCATGGACTGTTGTCCTAGAAAACAATAAAGGAAGAAGACTATTGATTTTTGAAGAGGACACTGACACATGAGAGATTGAGGTTGTTTTACACATCGCTTATTCTATCATTTAAATTCTAACGAGTACATTCAAGTCACGGCCTAGGTTATTAAATTTCAGGGAAACTAATTAATCCAGAAAACTAAAATTTAAAAAACATTTTTGTTAATGAAATAGAATAAGAGGAAAAGTGCTTTGAAAATGATAACAAAAACTAAATTTCATGTTGATAAAACGAACAAACTAACCTTGCAGAAAATGTCATTTTCATCTTTGTCACTTAATCAACATGAGCTTTTAGGCTTTATTTTAAATGTGTTTGTTGTATTTCGGTGTTTATCTACGGCCATACACAATACACCATATGAATACTGTATAAAGAACTAATACTAAAACTAATCAAAACTAAACTAAAACATTTTCCATTTTCCGATCCACTTTTATCCTCACAAGGGTCGCGGGGAGTGCTGGAGCCTATCCCAGCTGTCTTCGGGCAGTAGGCAGGGGACACCCTGAACCAGTTGCCAGCCAATCGCAGGGCACACAGAGACGAACAACCATCCGCGCTCACACTTACACCTCGGGCGGTTTAGCGTGTTCAATCAGCCTGTCATTCATGTTTTTGGAATGTGGGAGGAAATCGGGGTACCCGGAGAAAACCCACGCAGGCCCGGGGAGAACATGCAAACTCCACACAGGGAGGCCGGAGCTGGAATCAAACCCGGTACCTCTGCACTGTGAGGTTGACGCAGTAACCACTGGTTCACCGGGCCGCCCTAAACTAAAACAAAACATTAAAAAAAAAAAAAACACTCATAAAAACTAACAAACCCTCTCTCAAAACTAATTGAAACTAACTGAATCCCCCCCATCCAACCGCAAAAAAAAAAAGCCAACAGAATAAAAACATGAGGAAAAATCAACAACTCTTATATTAACGCGGGTTATAATTTATGACCAAATCTCTTGAGAATTATGATTGCTGTATTTAAGAGGAAGAACCATAAATATTGAGAGAAAATGTGGACTACCGTAATTCCAATCTATTTTCCAGTTTTTGTATCGTCTTCATTTTTTCTTTGTCACGTTTTTCCATTATGCCCTTGTAAAATGTGACATTTACTTATTTTATTCAGTAGTTTCAAAGCATTTTTATGCACACTGCTCATATTGCTCCAGACCCTGACGAAATAGGGTATTACTGAACTGTACTTACTATATGCATGTGTATTTTCAAACATCGGGAAAAAAAACAAGAAAGAGAAAATCTCTATCCATGGAAACACGAAAGAGTGCTTTTACAGTGAAACGTAAGGAGGTACACAATTTCTCACTGACCCTTAACGTGCTTTGTGTGCCGATGGAGTGAGCGGCATTGGGAATTGCGATATTTCATACTGAGAGGATTTTCCTCCAAGCATCTGAAGGTTGTTCAAATCAGGAGAGGTATTGATTTGGTCAGAAGGGACAGGATCTGCTCTCTTCATAATCATCGATGAAGCTCTCTTAGCTAGAGCATTTCGAATGGCGGGAGAAGGGCCAATCGAAGAGGGCACAACCTCATCTGAAATTCATCTTTAATCCTTATGAATTGAACTCTTGGTTTGCGTTAGAAACTTCATTTACATGACCCTTTTGACCATGAGTGATTTTGTGTGCTATTTTACAGCAAAAGTACTTTTCAGAAAGGTGCTTCAGCCTTTAAATAGGATTCTATCGTGGGGGTGAAAAGGAGAAGACACAAATGGAGGTCTTGATTCCTTCCCTACTACCTCTTTCATAGCTTTATTCTCTCTCTCTCTCTCTCTCTCTCTCTCTCTCTCTCTCTCTCTCTCTCTCTCTCTCTCTCTCTCTCTCTCTCTCTCTCTCCCCTCATCTCGGTCTCTCCCCCTCTCTCATGTCAACCTTTTCAAAACGTATCTATATTCTCACACCAGGCTGTAGGGGCATGTTGTCATGTTGCTATGCTGCCTGCATGTGAAGCAGAATGTCAAAATGATGGCAGTGTGAATTTTCAGAAAAGACAAATGTTCTCCTGACAAAAATGCTGGGCTGAGGGAAAAAGTGGAATAGGAGATGCCACCTCTGCTCTCATGAAAACTAAAAAGCCAAACAAACCCTAAATCTCATTTTGGCTTTTCTGTCAAATTGTAACTGAAGATCATGTGATAGTGATGAGGATGGTACTCATTATTCTGACACTAATGCTGATGATTATTATCACTGCTGTTACTCATTCCTGTAATTTCATTATCATGGCCCAGTTATCTGTCTGAGCTTCTCACACATGTATAGCTCCTGTTACGCACATTTCATTTGAATTAATTTAAAAGTTAGTTACCTGCGGCCATTACTGTTATTGCAGTAGCTGAAATTGTCTTTGGAGAGAGTGGGAGACTGAAACCACTCTGTCCCACTGACCCTATTGAAGCCTCTGATATTGAGCACAGAAAGATTTCAAAATTTCATGTGCAGCATATTGACGGTTTCTAGCCATTCGCCAAGTGACATGCAGCCACATTTTGTGAAAATCTCATTTTGGCTTCACCAGAGTACCACTGTCCAACTCAGTGAGGTTCCTCATTTGAGTAAGTTCCACTCATAATAATATCAACTTTATTTTGTTTTGTAAACTTTGTTTTGTTTTGTCACTGCGAAAGGCAAAAATCGTGACAATATTGCATTATTACGACACCAATGGGGCGGCCCGGTAGTCCAGTGGTTAGCACGTCGGCTTCACAGTGCAGAGGTACCGGTTCGATTCCAGCTCCGGCCTCCTGTGTGGAGTTTGCATGTTCTCCCGGGCTTGCGTGGGTTTTCTCCGGTGCTCGGTTTCTCCCACATTCCAAAGACATGAATGGCAGGCTGATTGATCACCCTAAATTGTCCCTTTGTGTGAGCGTGGATGGTTGTTCGTCTCTGTGTGCCCTGCGATTGGCTGGCAACCGATTCAGGGTGTCCCCCGCCTACTGCCCGGAGACAGCTGGGATAGGCTCCAGCACCCCCCGTGACCCTAGTGAGGATCAAGCGGTTCGGAAGATGAATGAATGAATGAACGACACCAATGGTATTTTCTTTTAAACAGTATTTACAGTAGCCTGCCTATCTATTGACCAAAATAACAGACTCTACAGATTCTACTGTTACTCAAATGAATGAAAAATCTCTCTCTCTCTGTGGCCTGATTACAAACGATACACAGATCAGTGACCGGGCACCCCTGAAGCTGCTTGGATGTCAAGATGCCTTGAAAGGTTGACCAGAGATACAGACTGATGGGAGTAAAGGGGGGAGTGGGCTGATGGGAGAAAGATTATTAGTTAAAATGAGGGAGATGGAGGAGATATTGGTTGGAAGGGCAGGGTGAGGACAGGATCAGATGGCTGTTTCTTTTTTTTCTTTTCTTTTTGAGGATGCATGGAACAGACCTTAAGCAAGGAGAGGAGGAAAACTGGTCCCTGTGTCACATAAAATATCAGATCAGACCTTCCCGACAGACAGATTTACTAAGAGCCTTGACAGTCCTGTGGCTTTAAGAAGACACCTTTATCACCCACAACCAACCGGAGCCCATTCACTCGAGATTGGATTAAAAGTGGTGTTGGTATTGCTTGCTACTCAGCATTCCTGTCCTATTTCTCCAAAGCAATGCCTGCAAAGCTGCAAAATGATTTCACGACATCATTTTCACCTCATTGCCTCCTGGAGTTATATAAACTCACTACAGACTTTGGTTGAGCGGGTTAGATTAGATTGAAGTCTGATTCTGCATCTAAAACTAATTATGAATCATATTTCTTTGTCGTGGACAAAATTACAAATTTGTTTTTTCATCATGTCTTGCCTTTCCCCATCATTGTTTTTTTTTTTTTTTGTTCCTTTTTATAAAGCATCAAGGACCTCAATCTTATTTATGCTCTAAATTACTGTTGAATGAATGTTTGGATTTGGAGACAAGTACACGAGTCAATGGGTTTGTTAGTTTGTTGAGTGGCATACTACTCTCTTTATTGCCTTCAATGCTGTGATTAACTTGATTTTCAGAGCAAATCCATCAGAGAGCTGACGTGCTCACATGTATAACTATAAATACATTCATAATGCAATTATATGATTTAATAAGTTGTGGTTTGCGACCCACTTAGAAACAGAAAACTGGATGGCCTAAAATGGTAACTCCTGAACACGAATTGATTAATTCAGTTTAATTCAAGGAGCTTGTATGATCTCACAGCAGTGACTAACAGGATAGAAAACTCACCCCAATGCACCCTTGTTGGCTTTTTGTATTTTCATCCGCTGAAGGGAAATTTCAACTCAAGAATGCACATGTCACATTGAGGTTTAGAAACATTGCTTTTAGTATCATTCCTACAATTAAATTGTTTGAACTTAAGTGAGAATATGATACAAAAGACATTTTAAGAATTGACTGAGAAAAAATCTTTTAAATAATGCTCCTTTGTGGATACCGAGTAACGTCTGAGATGAGGTATGAACAAATGAAAGGCGGAAGCCTTTTCGTGTTAGTCACTGTGCTGCCCAGGGAAAATGTGATGCTACTGTAACCAGCATACTGTCAATGACTACGATGGAAGCAGCTTCCCAATGACAGCCGAGAAGAAACGATGATGTGGGGTTTTACTCATACATTTCATCTTTCGATGTCTGAGGGAGGTCTCTAAACGTCGCCTTAATGGTGTTACCGTGGTGATTACCAAGCATCCGTGCCTCTTTGCCAAGCTTCAGGCTGTCACCACAAATGTCAGATGTATCCCATGTTACTAGTCATCAGATGAGTTGTGGGAACGAGCGCAGCTGTAGATTGCGGTCTTTAAGGTTAGCCATCTGGACTCACACCACGTCACTGTCTGCCTTTGTACAAATGATAGATAGATAGATAGATCGATAGATAGATAGATCAGGGCTGTCAACACACACATTGAGCATGAGTGTCACACATTTCTGTCCTATGTCACCCTCTCATGCTTAATTTTAATTTCTCACACTTAGAAAAAGTACAAAAAAAAAAATCCATGAGCACAGCCCCATGCTAAAGTGGGCACACAGCAGCTTTTCATGGGGCCTGGCGGGTGGCAAAGGTCGTTCGGCGGCGTTGGGCGTCTGTGGGGCGTCTGTGGAGCCGTTCCCACTGCCCACTCATGACTGGAAGCCGTCGAAAGCGAACTAAGAATGACTAATAACAAGTGTCTGCGCACGGTGCCCAACAATGCACACCGCCAATAACTAAGCTGGAAGTGTGTGTGATTGTGCAAGCAGCCACACTGGTTAGAACTGGGTAAATGAAGCACTAAAATACCTCTTTGGCCAACACTGTGCCAACAAGTTAAACTGGAACTCAAAGACAAAACAACACAAATGTAAATGGCCAGCTAATATTCATACACAAAATATACTATACATGCCTACATATACACATTTGGCATATGTTTTCATAGACTGCTTAAGTATACATTTTCCTTGCATCCCCCTCAAACACATTTTTTGACTTCTTGCTATGAGACAACATTGTTAACTTAATTTACTTTTTTCGTGCTATGTACTGTCTTTGTTATTAATGTATTGCTTTATCATTTGTTGGCGTACAACTTATTTTCGCTCCACGTAAAGCACTTTGTATACAGCGGGGGTTGATTTAAAGTGCTCCATAAGTACAGTTGAGTTAGTTGAGTTTTGTCAACGACCCTTTGTTCAATGCCATATCTGTTCATGTTTTTGTCAGTGCTCTAATGATTTTTCTTACAGTGTATCAGTAACTGAACACACACACACACACACACACACACACACAATCTGTGCAGCGTTTTATCAGTTGGTGATAATTGTTTAAACTATTTCGGAACTGGCCCGGCCGGCTGAGGACATATGTTGCCTTCAAGTCAATGAATACAACGTGACAACTACTACTTCCACTGGATCTCGACTGCACACATACACAACAGAAGCTGCAACACTGTGAGCCTGCAGCAGTCAGACTCATTTATGACAACTGGACATGCTGTTGATAACTCCATAACACCCTCGCCAACACGCCCCCCCCCCCCCCCCCCCCAGCCTCAACACCTGCATGCTAGGAAGTACATGAAGGTCAAATAGAGGGTGATGTGCGCCACTGCCAACATATGCAATATTTGTCATGTCAGGATTTTCTTATGATTCACAATTGATTCAGACACACAAATGCTATATACATATTCAAGTTTTAAGTTTGGAACATCTCCTTCTCAACATGTCAACTCTCATTAGACTGCGGCATTGCGACTGACCTTGTTCATCTCCACAAGGGCTGCCGTGCTTTGTTGTGTGTGTACGTGCGTGCGTGCGTGTGTGTTCATTCAGGGGCCGGGACCGCCTCGCCCTAATGATGTGGCTGTGAAATCAGGCCGGAGCCCAGCGCCATCTCTCATTATGGCCCTCCAAATTCATTTGCTACATTGGTTCTGCCTGCTCATGCATGCACTGCACACCGCCTGCCCATGCGCTTTCTCTTGTACCTGCTGTTTGTCTACATCAAATATAGAAGCCAAAACTCTTCATCAGATATGGGTACAGGCAGGAGTACACATAGTTAATCACCTCTCTAGTGTTATTGATTTGTGCAATTAATCACATGGAGCAATAAATAAATAAATAAATAAATAAATAAATAAATAACAGTTCTCTTTGAGGATACGAAGTTATTGGATCAACAGTATGTAGCTGTGGCTAAAAAACAAAGCGTGGAGAATTTGTCATGGAAATGTACGGGTGCAATCAGTATACACACTTTCCTTTCATTTTTATGCTTGTCTTCTCTTTGTGGTAATCCAATTCTTCCTCGACAATCCAGACACATTTTTATGTTTTCATAAAAAAAATACAGTTGCACGGCGTCAATAAATGTGTACTGCTCACTTGCTCGGTATGTGGGTGCGAGTCGCCAACTGTAATTATTTGCAATGCACCACTTCACTTGCGTTCGGCGTAGCAAGTCTTAGATGACAATTTGCTCGGCTTTGAAGCAGACTTCAAGTCAAGAATTTTTCCTCGACGTTAAAGGCATGTCCCAACCATGAATGTTTTTGCTCTTTTAGGATGCAGGCCGACATTAACATACTTCATACTGGGAAACAAATAAACTTGAGACATTCATCAATTTTAGCCTGCAGGTGCATGGTTGACCACTGTACAACTGACTGATATGCTAACAAGTATGGGTCCACCCAATCGGCTGTCACTGTCTGACAGAGTCCTCTCTGTACACTATCTCCGAAACTGCAGGTTTGTATTCCAAAAGAGTGAACCCATTCTTGGTTGGCTAGTGCCTCTATTTTTGAGAATAAAAAGTTGAAATTCCACACCATAACTCATTCTTGAGCTGTCCCATCTCGCTTTGGTGCATAAACGGATGAAGCCTCCTCGGATGAGAGGTGAAACATCTTTTAAGAAAACCAGAACAGTCCAGTTATGATCGATTCAATTTCCCTCGGAATAGGATGACCTGGATGAATGAGAATATTCACAAGTTGGTATCTGTCTTTGTGAATGTTGATACCACCCTTGACCACCCATCCAACTGCCCCCCCCACACACACACAAAGAGTGAGAAGTAGTTTTTTGTCTAGCAGGCCAAGTGTGAGTTCAACACTGTGTGATTGCTTGGACGCAGCCATCATCCCTTGCGTGTCATGTTACGCATGACTCCTTATGGCTGACCATAAGAGGAGATGACAAAGGTGGAAATATAGTGTTCGATTGAGGTTCTGTCCTTGTATAGGATGGGGGGAGGGGGCTGGGGGAAATGGCAGACAATCTGCATCAAGCATTGTCTCTTATGACCTTGACAGCCGACGTGCTCATCGAGCCTTTGAACAGTAAAGGCACCTGCTCAATCCCGACCCTTTTGATCCAGAGAGGCGAAGCTGCCTGCAGCGTAACAATCACCTTTAATCTACATTTATTATGCGCCAGGACTGCGTGGTCCAGTGTACGGCGGACGCGCAGTGCACAAATGCCGTAGGTCCTCGCCCCTCTACATGTTATCTGATCCACTATCACGTGCACGCCCCTGTGTTGAAGTGTGTACTGCGTCTGCCATCGCCGCAAACAGATGGTATCATAATGACATCATTGCACACTGGGGTTATGTTGTCTGAGGCTCAGAGCAAGAGGAAGAAATTAGGAAGAGGTATTACGCAAGTGTCTGTCAATTAATCTAAAAAACACACACGCATGCACACTCCGAAAGCCCAGAGAGCTTTTCAAAACATTTAGCTCCAGAATGCCCTACTAAACGCCATGCTGCCTCTTAACAAATATCACTGCTCCCTGTTAGCCGGTTTTGAAATTGTCTTCTCTCTGTCATGCTTTTCTTCATTTGCGGAGGTACAGTAGCCCTGAGCACCTGAGTTTTTTTTTTCTTTTTGCGATAGTCTCTTTTCTTCCCCATCCTCTGTTCTTGAGGTCTCTCATCTCAGTGAGCTGGGAGAAACCTGTCACTATACAACATTAGTATGCTCATTTCATATCTGTGCCTCTTGTGGCTTTCCCCCCTTTTTTCCTTCCCCCATCCTATCCTCCCCCTTTTCTTCTCCAGCAAACATAAAAATAGTTTATGCCTCTGACAAGAAAATGTCTCTAATCCTAAGGTTTGTTGGATAGTAAACAGACACAATTGGCCACTTATTATTCTGCTGAGAATTTTCTATGTGGGGTGTTTGTAGTATCCATGGCAACAAAGTAGGGTGCCCATATCCCCCCTATCACTGAGCAGAATGGGAGGGAGATGATGAAAGGAGATGATAAAACAACACAGAAGGTAAGATACAACTGCAGTGCATTAAGTGACGTATGTTTTATATGTATGTGTGTGTATATGTGTGTTTTTATATATATATATATATATATATATATATATATATATATATATATATATATATATATATATATATATATATATATATTAGAGCTGTCAAACGATGAAAATTTTTAATCTAATTAAAAACTCAACTGTCATAATTAACTCAAATTAACTAAAAATTAATCATGATTGCTCACTCATTTTTTATCGTTTCTGAATTTCCTTTTATATTTTTTTGTCCTATTTTCCTCCATTTTAATGCTCTCATCAACATGGAATCATGAATCAGTTTTCTATGTGCAAAATGCAAATATTTACTGAAATAACAATTTTGATTTTCAATTTTACATGAACATTTTTCACTTGGAGCAGTTATTCACACATTATCTCTCACACAATATTACTGTCCATCAACAACAGTGAAAACAATATTTTGTCACACAACAGCTGCTTGAACAGCTCTTTTTAGGGAATCAAAACAGCGCAATATAACATTATAAAGTGCACATCTAAGGTAAACTAGTACTCAGCCTATAATGGATTTAAGCCATAGTTGCATACTTCGTTTTTCTCAAATTTGCTTTGAACACAGCAGTCAGGCTATGCTGATTCTGTTGGTCCTTCTTGCTCGGATGTGTCTCTACGGTTTTGTGTCGACATCATTTCGGATTCTTGTAATGGAGGCTCTCGCTGGCAATCAGTAATGGTTGTTCAGTTAGGGATTGTCGGTCAGCATGGAAGGATCTCTCGCTCTGTACTTTTTGGATCATTTATTGGAGCACTTTGCAGCAGAAGTAGGAGTAGTAGTAGTTGTAACAGAAGTATCAGAAGCAGGTAATAACCTAAACTACACATAAATGCAGTAAAAATTAATATATCTATCTTTCTGCATCGCAATGTAAATATGTATATAATTGACATTAATGAATACCTTTATCTAACAATACGTTTAATAAATAATGTAATCAACCCTGATTTCACTATGTATCATTATCGTCATCATTATTCATTGTTTTAAACGTAAGAAACCATTCAACACAAACATAAAGTCGAATCGAACAAAAGAACTACAAGTCCCAATACTCAATCCCGGAAGTGGAGCGCCGCATGAACATATCAAGTCGAATCGAACAAAGAACTACAAGTCCCAAAGGTCCAACCGGAAGTGGAGCGCCGGCTGCAACGCAATTTACTTCTTTAAACGTCAGATTGCAGACGGACAAACATGACAACTATGCAACAAAGGAGCTAAATAAAGACACCCCTGTTCTAGCAACATTTTAGCCCACGCTGTTTAAATTGCCGATTGCTTCAGCAACTTTGTTCTTTGTCGTGTCATCCATTTTCTTCGCTTTGAAATGATCCATAGCCGTCTGTCTGAGACGAGGGGGGCGGACTCCTCACGTCAGCGGTGTGCTTGGCCATTAATTAAGTGGTATTTCAGACTCGACGTGCTATGATAGCTCAGTTTACGACTGCAAAACATCCAGGTCATTTTGGTCTTGTCAGTGGAACAATCTGGCAACTTTTTAAAAGTAAACTTTCCATTCATAAACTATTTAAATATCCGCTGTGTCTCGCGCTGCCGTGGCTGGCAAAACAAACGTGCATGGACTTGTGCAGCGCCTTGATGTTTTGTTTCTGGTTTATTTATAGAGCAACGCCACATCCGCTGTGACGTCTGCCGCGTTAATCACGCGAAAATTTTTGATCCCGATAAAATTCATTTAAATTAATGTCGATAAAACGCGCTTAAACTGACAGCTCTAATATATATATATATATATATATATATATATATATATATATATATATATATATTAGAGCTATATATATATATATATTAGAGCTGTCAAACGATTAAAATATTTAATCTAATTAAAAACTCAACTGTCATAATTAACTCAAATTAACTAAAAATTAATCATGATTACTCACACATTTTTTATCGTTTCATGGAATCATGAATCAGTTTTCTATTTGCAAAATGCAAATATTTAGTGAAATAATTTCGATTTTCAATTTTACATGAACATTTTTCACTTGGAGCAGTTATTCACACATTATCTCTCACACAATATTACTGTCCATCAACAACAGTGAAAAAAATATTTTGTCACACAACAGCTGCTTGAACAGCTCTTTTTATGGAATCAAAACAGCGCAATATAAAGTACACATCTAAGGTAAACTAGTACTCAGCCTATAATTTTTCACGGCCCCCTGAATAGGGATTGTCGGTCAGCATGGAAGGATCTCTCGTTCTGTACTTTTTTGATCATTTATTGGAGCACTTTGCAGCAGAAGTAGTAGTAGTAGTAGTTGTAACAGAAGTATCAGAAGCAGGTAATAACCTAAACTACACATAAATGCAGTAAAAAATAATATATCTATCTTTCTGCATCACAATGTAAATATGTATATAATTGACATTAATTAATACCTTTATTTAACAATACGTTTAATAAATAATGTAATCAACCCTGATTTCACTATGTATCATTATCGTCATCATTATTCATTGTTTTAAACGTAAGAAATCATACAACACAAACATAAAGTCGAATCGAACAAAAGAACTACAAGTCCCAATAGTCAATCCCGGAAGTGGAGCGCCGACATGATTTACCCCAGCTACAACGCAATTTACTTCGTTTAAACGTCAGATTGCAGACGGACAAACATAACAACTATGCAAAAATGAGCTAAATAAAGACACCCCTGTTCTAGCAACATTTTAGCCCACGCTGTTTGCTTTGAAATGATCCATAGCTGTCGGTCTGAGACGAGGGGGCGGAGTACCACGTCAGCTGTGTGCTTGGCCATTAAGTGGTATTTCAGACTCGACGTGCTATGATGATAGCTCAGTTTACGACTGCAAAACATCCAGGTCATTTTGGTCTTGTCAGTGGAACAATCTGGCAACTTTTTAAAAGTAAACTTTCCATTCATAAACTATTTAAATATCCGCTGTGTCTCGCGCTGCCGTGGCTGGCAAAACAAACGCGGCATGGACTTGTGCAGCGCGATTGATGTTTTGTTTCTGGTTTATTTATAGAGCAACGTCACATCCGCTAGACGTCTGCGCGTTAATCACGCGAGAAAATTTTTGATCCCGATAAAATTCATTTAAATTAATGCCAATAAAAATGCGCTAAACTGACAGCTCTAATATATATATATATATATATATACACACACACACACATATATATATATATATATATATATATATATATATATATATATATATATATATATATATATATATATATATATATATATATATATATATATATGCGTGTGTGTGTATAGATAGATACAGACATAGTCGCTGATGGTGTAGTAGTACGCTTGCCTGCGATTTATATAGGCAGTGTGGGATCGGTTCCCACTC
This sequence comes from Hippocampus mohnikei, assembly GCA_026261675.1. NCBI lineage: Eukaryota > Metazoa > Chordata > Actinopteri > Syngnathiformes > Syngnathidae > Hippocampus > Hippocampus mohnikei. The sequence goes on from JAKGUB010000284.1 coordinate 14,620,990, forward strand.
AGCGACGGTGTGAATGTGGTTGTGAATGGTCGTTTGTCTCAAAATGTGCCCTGTGAGTGACTGGTGACCACTTCATGGTGTAATATGCCTTCTGCCCAAAGTCAGGCTGGAATAGGCTTCAGCAACTCCCCGTGACTGTGTGCATGTGCGTGTGTGTTGTGTGTGTGTGTGTGTGTGTGTGTGTGTGTATGTTGTCTGTGTCACAGCGAGATAATCTTTTCTCGAACAAGTCTTTCACACTGGCACCTTGCTTTCATTGGCCCAGCCACTCAGTCTAAATGCATGGAAATTGATCAGAGCCATTGATGTGGCCACAGAGCGGCCCTTAAAATACTTCGAAAACGATAGCGTGACCGGATTGTTGTTTCGAGCAGCAACATTTGTGTATCTTAACTTATTTTACTGCTTTATGAGGTTTAGGTTTGCTGATTTTCCCTCAGCCAACTGTCACTTCATTTAATGATCCCTCAGAGACTTTCTGTCAAGAGTAGAGAGTTGTCTGTTGAAAATAACAATAAATGCTAACTATTCTCATTTTATTCTTTTCAATAGGCCTTTTCAATTACACAGATCAATAGCATGATAACTGATAAAGACTTTGATGTGAAAGGTCACAGGTTTTTGAGGTCAGAGTGCATATGTGTGTGTATGTGTGTGTGCGCGTGTGCATGTGCGCGTGTGTTATGCGAGTACTGTTATTGTTTAAATCCACATTACATGATTTATGAACACCATGGGCTCTATATTCGAGGACAAGGCACGCGCACTCAGCTGTAAAAACTACCCCAACTTGATTTTCTTGCTGTCGCAAGCCACATCTAATGTGATTGGGGATTTGCCAGACAGCACTGGGCGTTCTGGTGGACCGGGGACTTTTCTTCTACATGCCCCTGACATACCTGACAATTTGGTTCCTGAAAGTAGACTAAACTACAGTATATGCCTTGTAGAACCAGTTCTAAGTTGTGGTGCAGTTTATATTAACGTGATTTTGGTTAATTTGATCAGACAGACAGATTATGAGCTCTATGGATATGTGTGATGAAAATCATCATATTTCATTCAAAAATATGACCACAGCATACGTGGTCCACCTCGATTCTGTGGAAAATATCACTTGCATATGGTAAATTTGCGAAAGAGCCACTTGCGTTCCACAATACGGCACGAGTACATGTCACTGTCCACACTTTGTTTTGTATAGCTGTTTGTGGCTGTGTGTCTGTGTGTCTCATGTGGTAAAGGTGTGAAGAGTGTCACCTAATAATCGACTTTATTATGAAGTAATTATTAAGTAGGAATTGTTGTGGGAAAAAATGCTGTAGTGTATGTGTCCATGTCCAGTCCTGTGAATTCAAATGTTTTTGTGTACATACAGAAATCCTTTTTCAAAGACACTTGAAAACAGATAAAATAATTCCATCTGGATACCAGATGGACTGAGACTAAACTCCAAAGATGGCAAACAAGGAGTATCTTTTCCCATTTTAAATGCATGGATCAAATATCAACAAATAGCATCACAGATTTTTTTTTACTTGCTTCCTGGGCTCAGGGCTGCAATCAGCATAGTCTTTGAATGTGGAGTGCGACATGAAAAATCGAATGGCAGCGTTATGTTGTGATGACATTCCCAGGTGATTTTTCCAGCTGTGTCTCTTCTCCAGGAACTGCACAGCACGTTCATTTCTGTTCCTGCTTTTTCTCTCCTTGTTTGGCTGTCATCCTTTTCTCACTGAAAAGAAGATGAATAAAGGTGCAATCATTGCACGGAATGGCCAGTTTTTGTCTTTTTTTGGTCTTTGTCTCAATTTACAATAACCGTGTGAGTGCAAAAGCCTCAAGGATTTGTGTTGTCATATACCGGTAATCATATCTTGGATTTTATTCCTAACATGCTCACACAAAAAATAGAAAAAGGAAAATAAACATGTTTTGCAATGAGACTGTTTTTTTTTTTCCAATAACATTCCAACTGCTCATTCCAGAGCATTAAAATTCAAGAAAATATGGCAAACTCATTAATTGATTGCTGGAATTATATTGCTGCCTGTGGGAATCATTTGGCTGAGAGACCTAGTGAAAATAATCTGTTTTCACAAAACATGGTGCTTCAATGACATGCAGATGACCAAAAAGCTGGTTGGTAATTACTGTTGTATTGTGCTAACTACGAACATGAATTACCCACCAGCAGGGTGCCAGTGCTCCTCTGTGTGGATCACTCAATTTGACGTTTTACAATTACCTACATAAGGCATTGACTCAGTGGTGGGCAAGTATGTGTGTGTGTGTGTGTGTGTGTGTGTGTGTGTGTGTGTGTGTGTGTGTGTGTGTGTGTGTGTTTATGTTCCACAGCCCAAGCAGTAAGTAAGAGACAGTCAGTCACTGTTCACGTTAAAGTCATGTGTACCACCTGCAAAATGCATCTGGTGGCCCAGTACCCTTGGTTTCACCCCTGCATGCAGCCCAAAGCCCCCCATTGATTAAAGCTGTGAAGTTTCCTGCAACACAGTACAAGAATCAATAAGTGAATTAGACTCCACTTTTTGCTTCCTCTTGAGCCAGCCGGCCCCCAAACCAGCTGCCCCACATAATGAGCCTGTGGGTAGGAGGGGAAAGGGGGTGGCTGAGTGAGTGAACCAATGGGAACAAAGAAGTTTGTGTGATATACTGTTGTGATATACCATTGTGTCAAACTGTCCAAAGTATAGCGACGAGGACTACTTTGAACTCTCTCAAACGTTCAGCGTAGTATTTCTGAGTCAGAATATTGCAGCAAGAGTCTACTTTCAATGAAACTTTCATTATTCATCCAGAAACCCATAGGCACTTTGGGCTTGTGGATGTAAGGTGAAAAGGTCTGGTTCACAATGTCAGCTGTAGTTTATTCAAACGATGGTTCATGGGGTTGAGGTCAGGGCTCAGCGCATGCTGTTCCACATCAAACTCATCCAAGTATGCCTTCATGCACCTGGCTTCATACCGAAGCTGAAAAGAACCTTTTCCAAACAAGTCTTACTCTAGAAGTATTATTTTACACAGCAAGTATGAACACACTTCTGAATAATGAATGTGCATCTCAACACCCTGCATGCGCTTTTGACTCTTTCACTTTTAAGACCATTACATTGAAATGGTTCAACATCAAGTCTCTGTTAAAACAGTGCCGAAAAGCCCGAATACACCCAGTCCTCTGGCACACTTCTGATTCAGCCTGTGTGTTAGTGCCATGTTGTTTCCACGGGCTGGCATGACTGACTGTGCTTGTGCCACACTCTTAGCGGGGGTGTGATGTCATATCACAGTGCCATGCTCTGCTGCCATGATGGTGCATCTGCTGTTTCAATCTCTGCCATGTCAGGCGTGCAGGAACTCGATTGTCACTGTAAATCAGTACAATTTTTTGAAGGGGCACTATTTGTAGGTCAAAAGACAAGATGCTGTACCATAATTACACATTCCACAGCAATATGGAGCAAGTACTGTATAACTGTCTTTTTTAGTTGCCCGAAACAAGTTGCACGAATGCATGGATTCGTGTCATGTTAACGATGAAATCTATCATCCAGACATATAAACATAAGTCTATAAAAAATATTCCGTATCTATGGGCAGTGATATCATATGGTGGTTTTTTGTTTCGTTTTCGTTTGAGTTTTTTAAAATACATTTTTATAACATGCTGCTGAAAAGAGAGCTGCTGAAGCCATTCCATACACCGTTTCAATAATGTGAATTTTGGCTACATTTACAAAACAACCCTACTAAAAGTGAGGACTTTTGTGTGTTGAAAAGTATCACATACAAAAGAAGTGTTGGAAGTATTCCCATCCAATTGACATAAACCACAAAGTTTTCAGACAGGGACTCACAACAAAATATGCACTGGTTTAATGTGGTAGTTTTAATTGTGAGTGCAACCCACCCCAAACATTAACCTGTTTTGAAAAAAAGAAAAAAAAACAGTTGCTTCAATTTCTAGGTTGTAAACTTAAAGCCCCAGAGTACGGCCGGCAGTGACAAAATATAGCACATGGCGCACTTGTCCTCTTTCATCCTCTCAGTCAATTTACGCAGTTTTCCTGACTTCACAGTGAAGAGATATAAGCCTCAGCGTGACTGACATTTGGCTAGATGCAAAATTGGCCATGATTTTCTTGTGATCTCTTGAGCAACAAATGCTAAACCTGGAGGCGAGGAGGCAACAGTGAATCAATGCCAATGAGCCTGCAGCTGGTGAACAGGGAACTATGTAACATGCTCGTTTGTGTCAAGCATTTTTCAACTGCTCCAACCTTGATGTTATTGCATATCTGAATTGCCTATGAAGAGATATTCTTGAAGGAGAACATTGCACAAAGTGATCCTATATCCCTCTCTTGTCTTGTCTGTCAGATGCCACTTCAAACTCATCCTTCAACCTCCTTTGGTTATCTCCAAACAAAACTGCACCATCCATTTACTGATGTTGTCGGAGTCATACATCGAAACCCCAATTCAAATGAAGTTGGGATGTTGTGTAAAACATAAATAAAAAGAGACATTTTTTAAAAACTACAGTATATTCATTTTTAACCTTTATTCAGTGAAATACAATACAAATATAAAAATAATGTTCAAACTGATGAACATTATTCTCCATCCATTTGCCATACCGCTTATTCTGAACAGGGTCATGGGGAGTTACTGGAGCCCGTCCCAGCTGACTTCGGGCAAAAGGCAGACTACACCCTGAACTGGTCACCAATCAGTCGCAGGGCGCATACAGAGACAAATGTCCATTCACACCCACACCGATCCCATGCTGCCTGCTCACAAGTCAGGTGAGTGTACCACTACACCATCAGTGATGATCAACCTTTTTTTCTTTAAATCATTCACTCATTTTGAACGTTATACCGATAACATTCCAGAAAAGCTGGGACAAAGGCATGTTGACCTCTCTGTAACATCACCTTTCCTTTTAACAACACTCAGTAAGCACGAAACAGTTGTGAGCTAAGGACACTATTCGGTGAAGCTTTGTCGTTGTTTGTTGTACAACTTCAGTTGTTGACCTGTGTCCCTTGGTGTATTTTGCATCTTCATAATGCGCCAACATTTCAGTGGGAGGCAGGTCTGGACTGCTGGCAGGCCAGTCCATCCTCAAGCTCTTTCACTATGAAGCTGTGCTATTGTAACACAGGGTTCCTACCCAAGTATCGAAAGTTTGATTTAATAAATTTCCAGGTTTGAAAAAGTATCAAAAATAGAAACTATTGTATGCAAACAAATCCATGTTTTCAACACTCTTACCTTAGACGTATTTTCCATCCATCCATCCATTTTCCGATCCGCTTTATCCTCACAAGGGTAGCGGGGGGTGCTGGAGTCCATCACAGCCATCTTTGGGCAGCAGAGAGGGTACACCCTGAACTGGTTGCCAACCAATCGCAGGGCACACAGAGACGAACGACCATCCATGCTCATACTCTCCACTTGGGACAATTTGGAGCGTTCAATCAGCTTACCGTGCCTGTTTTTGGAATGTGGGAAGAAACCGGAGTACCCGGAGGAAACCCATGCAGGCCCGGGGATAACCTGCAAACTCCACACAGGAAGGCCGGAGCTGGGATCGAACCCACAACCTCTGCACTGTGAGGTCGTAGCGCTAACCACTGGATCACCAGGCCACCCAAGATGTATTTTAGATAGCAAAACATTATCAAGATGTAAAAACAATTATAGATTGATCCATGTTTTTCTCAATGTGCTTGTTTCCTTGAGAACACACAGTATCAGACCATGGTTGATTCTGATTGGCTCCGAAGATTACATTGGTGTACATTATTAGATAATGTCCCAAGTAGTTCCTGTCAAAAAAATCATGATCTTGTTCCAAATTAATGTACGCCACATTTATCCATTAGATTATATGTCAAAAATATCACCATAGCTGTGAGATTTATTCAAACCTGAAGAACAGAAATTAGCAAAAAAATAAATAAAACCGCGTGATTTAATAATTCACTTTATTTGGCGATTACAAGACCTTTGATGTTTGGGATGCTGAAGGAGAATTCAGGGAATAGACAGAAGCACCACATAGCACACCAACAGACCATCACAGATGCTGTCTTATGTATGAACCTTGCGCTGATAACAATCCGAATGGTCCTTTTCCTCTTAGTCGGAAGACACGACATCTATGATTTCCTGCCAATATTTAAAATGAGGACTCCTCAGACCACAGCAAACATTTCCACCCTGTGTCAGTTCATCTCAGATGAGCTTGGACCCAGAGAAGCCGGTGGCATTTCTGGGTGTCGATATATGGCTGTCACTTTGCGTCGTAGAGTTTTAACTTGCATTTGTAGATGTAGCAACGAATTGTACTAACTGCAAATGGTTTTCTGAATTGTTCCTAAGCTCACATGGCAATATCCTTTCCACAGTGATGGTGTTTTTTAATGCAGTGTAGCCTGAGGGATGAAAGGTCATAGGCAATCAATGTCAGTTTTCAGCCTAGCTGCTTCGATGCAAAGATTTCTCCAAATTCTCTGAATTATTTGATGATATTATGGACCATAGATGGTGAAATTCCTTGCAATTGTATATGATGATGAACATTGTTCTTAAACAGTTGGACTATTTGCTCACGCAGTTGTTTACAAAGTGGTGAAGCTTGCCCCATCCTTGCTTGGGAGCAACTGAGCCTTTTGGGGATGCTCCTTTTATATGCTGTCGTGACACTCACTTGTTTTCAATTCCAAACCTGTTCACCCCAAGCAAATACCCCCAGGCTCCACTTTAACAACTTCATTGAACATTCTTTTATGAGCAGGTTGCCAGAAGCTAAGCTATGCATCTAACAAAGCTTACGAGAGCTCTGATCACTGTTTGGCCTTGTTGTTTGGCCATCGCTTGAAAGTGGCAGATCTTTGCCCACCCGAGCTGCCAATTCATGGGTAAAGAAATTCTGTGCCAATTCCTTGTTGGCCGTTGTAGGGAGAAGCAGCTCATCTATTTTGTCTTCAGTAAACCTAACCTGCATTTTTGTTGTTGTTGTTGGTTGTTTTTTTTTCTTTTTCAAATTACACATAGGAAGTGCCAGAGCTGAGCTTCTAACGCAGACTTCCAGAACTTTGAGGCAAATGTGCTAACCATTGACCCGTTGTGCTGCATATCCGTGCTATTATTTCTTTGAAAAACACTTTTTGTAATATACATACATGCATGACAAGAACTTTACTGGACAACAAAGCATTTATCGAAGTACCAAAATCCAAATATTCATTCAGATAAAATTTTTTCTCCACAATAGCCTACTTGATGAGGGAAAAGTTGAAAAATAGCTCACAATCTAATTCAAATGTAATCATCTGCATTCATATACGTTTTTTTAAATCATCTTTTTATTTATTATTGTCTGAATATGCTTCTAGTAAGCAAAACTAAACATTTGCAAGGCTCTTGTCACTTCGATTGCATTTGCAAAAATATTTCACATTCTATTTCAGAGTGTACAAAATATAGGACAATGTAGCCTGTCATCGTATAGTCCTTCTCTTTTTAAAAATTAAAGCTATGAATGTTTCTCAACCCAAAAACAAGTCTATCTGCAAAAATAACCGAAAGCTTGCATTCTGGGTTGTATGTGTAATCAACAATTGCAATTATGCATGTACAGCATGTCGTTTTCTAGTCATTCTTTCTTCTGTTTTCCCTTGTTAGTTTATGTGCATAGAGGCTATGTTTGCTTTCAGTATGCGAGCACACAAGATTGTGAAGCAATGTCAATGTATTGGGCTTGTATCATGCAATAATTAGGTTTTCCAGTAATTCCCCCCATATATTTATTTTTACATGTTTGTACAGTATGTACATCTGCTTGTGCCTTGTGTGAGGAAGCCGTTACTCATTTGACATTCCCCTGTGGGCTTTGCATGTGTATGCATATTTTTCAAATTTTTTCCCATGAATAATAATGTATAAAAACAACGCAAATTTTAATCGGAGACGGCTTTATACGTCCCTTAACATATTTTTAACGCTGATTTTGAAATGCTTTTTTTTCGTAGCATATCAGGTTTTTGAGATATTACAACTTTTGTTTCTTAAATTTAACCTATAATAGCTATGCCCGCGCACACGTGGATTAAAGCGCAGATCCATCCATCCAGTTTCTATACTGCTTGAGCTCGAGACTTTCCCAGCTGACCTGCGGGGTGCAGGGCATATAAAACTGTAAAAGAATATCATTCTCTCAATCCTCAAGTTTTTGGTTTTTATGAAGTGTTTGGCTTCACCTGTGCATGTAAACCCAACAAAACAAATTTTTCGTATCAAATAATTTTGCAAGAGACCACATTCCTGTCACGGTTCAAGATAGAAAAGAACGTTAAGCAAAGACCACAGACTATTAGGTGGGATGGGCCGCAGTTTTGCTTCCGTTTAACCTGCTCATTTTCAAAAGCAATTCAAAAGACGGAGTTGAACAGATAGGATCGTGTCAAAATTATAGTCGGCATATCGAAATCAATGCGATTGGGCCAAAGGAGAAGAGAAGTACTGATATTGTCATTAGTATGCAGGCTTTACGACTCCTTAAACTTTCAATCTCTCCAATTGCGATTCCAATGCACATACTTGACAGACAAGGAACAAGCGACGTGGAATACCAAGTAGCAATGCATGTTAATATTAGCACGCATTGTATAGCCAATGTATCTCCGCACTCACACTCGCATGCGCAGACACACACGCACACACACACACGCACACACACACACACACACACACACACACACACACGGATCATCTACAAGCTCACGCCACTTACGCACAATCACACACTTCTCCACGCAGACATTCATTACCCAACCAGTTGTCACTCACAAACACACATTAACATTCATGCTCACACTGAGCTCCCCTCTCAGATAATCACTTGAATGCACAAACATACATGCATTCGCACATAAACAGATGCAAATTCCTCCTTCAATCTCACAAAGGCATAGAGCTATCATAAACATTACCTATTCAAACATGAAAAAAAGAAGAATGACTCCTATAGATACATGGAAATATACATATTTGTGTTAATCTCGGACACACTGTGCCGTTCGCGTGTTTTTGTATCGGGTGTTCAAACACACCCATGCAAATAGACATGCATTCTGCTAAATGATTTACTTCCTCCTCCTTACTGATGCTTATGAATAATACAACAATCTCAGGGGAACTTTTTGCTTCACATAAATACGAATTTAGATAGAAAATTACATTATTAATCTGAGACTTGTGGCTCGGTTTGTGTGTGTGTGTAAAGATTTCATACAGTCTTGTATATCGATTTTTACTACTGCTACTAGTTACACGTCGTAGTAGCCGCAATTTTTCCACTGGTGGTTGTGGTCGCAGTTGTAGTATTTCAGTCCTAAAGGTGGTGTAAATCACCGTGGCAGTATTGGTGGTGATTTTTGTGGCACGATACAAAGCCCTCATGTTGAAAGATAATAATAGCTGTATATATAAATATTTGGAATGGAAAGAAGTAGTTGTAGTATCATTTGTGAGGGCAATGATAGCAGATGCAATTGGGGGGGTGCATTAGCAGCCGTGGTAGCATTTGTTATGCTTAGTGCAAGGTGCCGTTGCAATGAAAAATAGATGCGGTAAGCATCACTACTCATAACGGTCGTAATAATGGTGACTTGTAGTCATGAGCGTCTCGTTAGTAAGAGCAATGCGAATGATGGTAATATCTTGTTAACATAGTATGAGAGTCCTGTAGGAGTCTTAGTGGTCATGACGTTGCAGTTGTAATTGCAATAGTATTGGATGAGAGTAGCGGTTGGAATACGGTAGGAGTAGAAGTAGTAGTAGTAGTAGTAGTAGTTGTACTAGTTGGCACGGATGGCAGGATGAGTAGGTGTAATAAAAATGGCAATAGTTATATTGTTAGAGTAATACTGGCTGTCGTATTTTTACTCGCGCTAACGACATTGTTATTAAACTGACAATAGTAATATTTGTTAGTTGCGGGAGTAGAAGTGGTAGTTGAGGTCATAGTATTGAAAGTGATAGAGTTTGAATTTCCCTCAAAATTTAGAGACATTGTTCTTTTTACTTTACCCCACCAACAATTCTCTGCACTAACCAAGAGTTGCATTTCAGAAGCCAACATTTTTCATCTCATTTTAATTTAACTATACCTGCCCCCCCACACACACACACAAGCACGCACTTTTGAAGTGAGTACCCATAGAGATTCATTTGCATTATCACTTGTGAAGGCGGCATTTCATCACCGAGCCTCTGAAATGCACTTCAGTTGGCGTAGCCGTGTCGTGCATGACGTCACCAAACACAAATACTCAACACCTCTACATTGATAGCTCAGCCAAACATTATTATAACATTATTATCAGAGGTTTATGCCGCTAACAATGTTAGCTGCCACTAATATGTTACGACACTGCATCTCTACTTAGTTTTCTTCGATTTGCAATGAATGTTGTTGACCACCATGTCAAAGTGAGTCTATGGCTCTGGAACTGGCTGGCAGGTTAGTGGTGGTTGAACTCGGTATGAAGTTGTTAATTAGCCCCAACTGTTCCTTGCAGAATGGGTCCCTAACTAAAGATCAGGGTGGAAGCCAAGTGCCTACTTCACAGATCTGAGATCTCCCGAGACAATTTAACATCATCCACCCGTGAAGGGCTGCTTGCAGTTTCTTATAAATGCACTCAAACTAATCAGTTTTGTCTTAGCTATCAGTGTGCCTCTCATGCATTGCATTGATAGAGAATGAGAGAAGCTGCTTTGATTGACTGTGACTGTGTTTCCGCCCACAATGGCACAAACCACCCTTTTTTTTTTTAAATTCGCCAACACTTTTGAATACCAACACTCGGTCTAACCCACCTCCGTGCACGGTGAGACAGCTCGCAACGCTACACTTGGGCTGGCCTTGAAAATAGATCCCCAACTGTTTATATTCTTTTTATATTACCAATTTAGCTAGAAAGCAGGACAATGCCTAGCGCAGATATTGTTAATTACTGAAACATTTCAAAATAATACATTTTATATCTGTAGTAGCAATACGGTAGTACTGTGGTAATGATGCTCATAACTATCTTAATATTCCTAGCAGTGACAAAAGTGAATTCTTTGTAGGGGTATTAGCAGTAAAAATAGTAAATTGTTCTTTTTCTCCCACTTCGCAGCACTAGTGTTACGTGATATATGAATGGCCTTTTTTTTTTTTGCTTGTTTATAGCACAATAATATTAACACTTGGGAGAATGTGTTGATGTGTCTTTTCTCTGAAAATGATGTTCTCACAACACTCTCTCACACAAACATACACACACACACACACACACACACACACACACACACACACACACACACGCGCGCACACACTCTCTTTTTTCTCTAGTTAGCAAGCACAAAAAATGAAAGCTGCTGGGAAGAAACAAAAAAACACACACACACAAATGAGAACTCTTTCTCTTGATCGCACACAAGCGGCGGTGAGACAAGCTTGTATTCGTGGTCACACACACACACACACACACACACACACACACACACACACACACACAAACAAACGCATTCTTCTATCAATTTCCAGGTGCAAATAATGTTAACAAATGGTGAGAAAAGACTGCATGGACAGTAGTGGAACGCAAACAGAAGTGAAGTAGATTTTTATGTTTTTTTGTTTTGTTTTGTGATACCAGTGAATGATTATGCCACTCAAACAAGAGCCACTGACAATTTGCTGTCAAATGTAGTACAAGCAAAACCTCTGATGTGAGTCCTCTCACTTTTTGATAGGTGCGGTTCATTTCAAGAAAGGCAAGATTACACAACATTCTTCTGAAATTGCAGCTCAGGTGCACAATCCGGTTAATAAAACATCCTTTCCTCCCTCTCATCTCTAATTGGTCCTCAACAAATATTGCAGTGCGCTGTTGTTTTGAGCTTTCTTCCCTTTGGATGATTTAGATGAAGAAATCCATTTGTGTCGCCTAACCACTCAGGGACCTCTATAAAGAAAGAACCTGTCACAGAAATGTCTCTCTATGTGGCTCACATGAGTGCTGTTACACTTTTATGACTGCCAGTCATTTTTCACCATAAAACCACCGTGCTATGTGTTAAAATGCACAAGCAGTCAAATACAACAGAGAGATTGAACACTTTCTCTTCTTCCCGGTGCATCAGACCCACAGTGATACTGTAGCAGTAAAAATCACAACACAATGAAAAATCACTACAGCGATACATTTTTCTTCTTGTTTCATTTGATCATTTCAAAGACATATTTCATTTCTTTGTGATTCACTTTCAAAAACAGACTTTTGGACTAGGCGGTAACACACATAATTTTGCATGAAAACTATTTATAACTCCAGTTTTAGAGGAAATGTTTTCATTGAAATTCATCTGACACTGGCAAAACAATAAAGAAACAGTATCTGTGGTGCCTGTTTTCATATTGGCTAAATAAATAAATAAATATCCATCCATCTATTTTCTGATCTGCTTATCCCAACAAAGGTCGCCACAACCCTAAAATACGATCTAAATATGATGAAAGCGGAGTTATAGTCTCGATTGACAATGCAATGTACTCAGGATTGTGTGCCTTTGTGAATGGTGGGAAAGGTATTCTCTGACATTGCTTTTGATTTTCCCTCCATCCCCTCTGCTTGTGCCTTGTGTGTTTCACACTCCTCCTCTAAGCCACTTATTGGCTGAACAAGCCTGTCGTTACCGAGCCCAGTTTTAAATCCCAGTTTAATATCAAAAAGTCACAAGCTCCTGCTGCCAACTTAAAGTGTCCATATTTTTTTCAAAAACTTCCAGCACAAGACTTGGTGGTGATTATTGTCACTGGGACATGAAAACTCATTAACTGCCATCCCTCCCAGTCACAAATCATATTTGGCAACTCAGAGTCATCTCAGGCACGGAATTAAAGACCCCACAAAGTGAATTTTACAGGTCTGAGGATAGCGACTGTTAAAGTGGAGATAGAGTTTTTGCTTTTCACGATTTCAGTTTTGCTGGGGGTTTTTTGTTTTCTTTTGAGGAGACTAAAATGGTGCCCAGTTTTGCACTGAAGTTGGCCAAGAAAGATGATTCTGATTCTGAGAAGTCACCCTTTCCTCAGCGCTTTTGTTCACATTCGTGGTTATTCGGTGCGTTTGCAATGTTCTTGTTACTAGGCCCATTTCTACCACTACAGCTTGCAGTTAGCTAGCTACCTATGCCTACATCTGGAAAATACACCATCCCTAGATGCCACAATTTACAGAACATAGCTCAATGTCATTATTTAAATTCAGAGGTGAGGAGGTAACGCCATGGACAAGCCCGCCGTCCATCCGCTCAACAAGATGAGCCGTGGAAATTTAAGCTCACGAGGTAACTGGTGGTAGCATTGAAATGACTTAGTGGGAAACATTGCAGCCATCGGGGGGTTTCAGTGGATAAACTAAATTTTCATGGCTCAAACATCTAGGAATGTGTGGGCATGTGGCATCCATTTTTAACAGGGTGTGGTTTTATGCCATCAGCGGACAGGCCCACGCAGAGCATTTGAAAGCAAAGACAATGACTTGATTTTTTTCCCTCAAATTTGTAGCCTCGGTTTCAAGTCTGTTATCAGCACTCTTCTCTGTGGTTCTGTTGTGTTATTGTGATTTTACATTTTGTGTGAAAGATACAAAAAAATACCCGAGAAAGATGACCTCTTGTAGAGCACAAAAATGCATTGAGAGAAGTTGTCAAACTTTTACACACACACACACACACACACACACACACACATGCACATTCACACACACACACACACACACACACACACACACACACACACACACACACACACACACACACACACACACACACACACACACACACACACACACACACACACACACACACACACACACACACACACACACACACACACACACACACACACACACACAAAACAATGCACAACCACCAAGTAAAAGTGTAGCTCGGGGGTTGTAGGATGCCTTATTAAGACACACAAAGCCTTTGGCAGGTGCTCCCTCGCCCGTCTTTGTCTTTCCCACTCTGTGCTGTTTATTTGTTCCATACAGAGGAAAGTGTCCTCTCTTTTGGCCTTCGGGGGAAACAAAGAGCGTAATGCACAACAACAGTGCTGCCACTGCACCCTGGCAAAGAAAGGACAGGTGCTCCATGGATAGGAAAACTGAAAGCAACTTCTCCTCTTATTTAAGTAGACTAACAGAAAAGTTGAGCTGAAGTTGAGCGGCGCGTGTGTGTGTGTGTGTGTGTGTGTGTGTGTGTGTGTGTGTGTGTGTGTGTGTGTGTGTGTGTGTGTGTGTGTGTGTGTGTGTGTGTGTGTGTGTGTGTGTGTGTGTGTGTGTGTGTGTGTGTGTGTGTGTGTGTGTAAGGTAGTGTGTATGTATATATATATATATATATATATATATATATATATATATATATATATATATATATATATATATATATATATATATATATATACAGGCAGCCCCTGTCCCAAATCCCTGTGAATTTAGCGAGGCTCCACTGTACATATACTGTCAAATAAAATGGAGAGAGAATTTAACCTTGAAGCAAATGACTTTTAAAGAGGAGTAGGAAAAAAATATATATATTATTTTTGGCAGCTGCAACATTTTAGAGGTTTCCACCCTGGCAATAGTTTTCCTAATATCTCCAAAATGGCTATAAAACAAGCATGCATTGTAAAAAATTGCAGCGCTTGTATTTGCATGGACATATTTTTTCTATGTAATAATTATCTAACAAAGCTGTGAATAACGTTGTTAATGGACCATGATAGTTTTACCTTCGTGGTACAAATTGAAGATGTTGTAAATTGCAAAGTGTAATTCACTTTTAAGTCACAGTGCTCAATCCAAACTAGTAAACTACTGAAAAGTGTTAAAGACAAGGCCAGAAGCTTATTTGGGCTCTCATTTTACCGTCAAAATATGTGACTCCAAAAGCTTTCCACTTTGTTTTTACCAGTATTAGGAATTTGTATTTTTGGACATTAAAAGACACCATCATCTTTGGAATGTCGTTTGAACTCTGTTTGTTTAGTTGTGAATTAGTGAATTATAGTGAAAATTACCTTTTAGAATTTAACACATGGACCAGAATGATATTTCTGCCATTAGTGCCTGATCAATATGGACTAATACACCAAAGATCATTACTTTGTCAATATTTGTTTTGTTTTTTTTCCCTTTGCATTTGTGTGTCTGAGCGGGTGTATGTGCGCGACTGTGTGTGCGTCTGTTTGTGTGTGAAGAGAGGGCCGCCTGCCAGCTGTGCAATCTGTTCAGTAATCTCAGGTCTGGTTTGTACACACACTGCACAATCTGCTCCAGTAAAAACTGTCCCCACATACACACACACATACACACACACACACACACACACACACACACACAAACAGTCACATCAATCATTACGTGGACCATAAAATATTTGATTAGGTTTAAAGGCACAATATAAATACATGCATGTAGCTCATTTGTGAAGTTAGAAAAAAAAGTGCTGCAAATCATTATTTTCCTTTCCTCTTTTGATGTTTGTGTTGTGGCTCTCCAAGTATTCCTCAAGAATTATCAAGATCACTGCTGCCGGCGCACTTCTACTTCTGAGGCACTAACCCGGTCTTCCTGATTCACAATAACTTTTATCAGCGCAATTTTGCTTTTCTTTCCCTACAGCCAATTTTGATCTGACACCCTGTTTGTTGTTTAAATGGAAGGCAGAGAAAATTGGCCACTTTTGCTGTTCAGAAACTCCTGCAGCTGCCGGTAATTGCCGCTTGTATGTATGCATGCGTGTGCACGCGCCTGGTAATGTGTGGTTACCACAGTAGGGGTACATGAGGTGGGGAGCTTTGGAGAGCAGGGTCATGGCATTAGAAAAAAGCGCTATTAGGAGGAAATCATAGGCCAGTCGCTGAAACTCCATTTCACACCAATCCCTTAAAAAAGTGAACATGCTTCATCAGAGGGCAACACGAATCATTCAGCATTCATGCGAGCAACTGGCCTCTCTCTGCGGCCCGCTCGCTCCTCCAGAACAGCCTTCTGTTTAAACTGGAAGATGGCCAGGAAAGCTGTGGCGCGCGGGAGCTGAGGAGGCTTCTGCATTGGCTTTGGGGGATGCCCATTTGCCTGAGGCCTGACAAACAGGTGGGGAACTTGGGGCGCAGAGGAAATGGAAAATGAGCGGGGACGAAAGAGCAGAAGATGAGATTTGAAGCCTCTGAAGTACAGTTGGAGGAAATGCAAGATGCGCGCAAGGAAGGGGGCAGGAGGAAAGATGCAAATGTGAGAGTCTGAAATTAGGTGGAAAAAACGATTAGGATTGAGAACTCAAAGGAGAGACAAAAAGTGGAAACAGGGACAGTGTAAAACAGTGACATGTTGGGGCATGCAGTAATCTGTGAATGGAAAATGATTGACACTTTACCAATGTGTGTGTGTGTGTGTGTGTGTGTGTGTGTGTGTGTGTGTGTGTGGTTATTCCAGAGAATGAAATAACGTAAACTAGAATTGAAAATGCATTTTCATTATCTAAAACAAAGAAAGATTTTAAAAGTGAAAACCGAAATTTATTGTCTGCTTGCAAAACAAATTAAAGGTAAACTTTAGCAAAAATGTCCTTTGTTTTCTTCTTTGTCACTTCATTTCATGCAGCATTTTGGGTTAATTCGAACTAATTTCATTTAGTTTCTGCTGTTTTTTGGGTTTGATTTTGTGATTGGTTGTTCACCCGCCCTAAAATGAATGAACTTTTTAAAAAAGTATTTATTTTAAATGGCATCTTCTAGAGTTTTCATTGCCCAACATTTGGCCTTTTTTAATCTTGCACCTCACAAATACCACGTACTACTTAAAAAAAAAAGCTGAAACACATTAACAATAATTAAAATGAAACTAAAATTAATGAAATGAAAAACTAATGAATATTAGCAACCCCGGCCTTAAAAACTGATTAAAACGAAAAGTGAAAACACAATCAAAAGTTAAAATAACTGGAAAAAAAAGTAACAATTAAAAACTTGGTGTGTGTTTATATGTGAGCATGTGTTTCTGCGTGTGTGACTATCAATCGGTGAGTAAGGGGGTCTTTTTTTTGTACACACAACACACAAGGCTGGTTTCCCATCCACATACATTTTTTTCCAGGAGAGGCATACAAAGCCTAATAACACATTATTATATCTCAGAGGCAACAATTTTAATTGCACCAGAAAACACAAAAGTAAATTATGTGACTCCAGAATCAAATAAATACACAAATAGTATATCACAGCTGTCATTTAAACTTTGATCCCTATGTTTTAGAGTTAAAGTTAATAACACAATGGCATTGTCATAAGACATCTGCAAAGCAGTCGCTTGAAAAGTTAATTTATGCAATCCTGGATCTGGGCCCTCCCATTTGATACAAAATAGTCACTCAGAGGCCACCAAAAATAATGATGAAATAAAAGCACTTTTGATTGGCACTTCCAAAGAGGTAGTAATTCCCACATCTCTGTACTATTTTCGGTATTGTTTTCATCGGTGTAGAACCCCACAACATTATCCCGTAAAGTACTTCTGCTAAAATTCAAAAGTCTTTCAAGACACACAGGAAGTCTCATTTTTATGGCACTTTGTTCAGCACTCGATGTGGACACGACAGTATGAAAAAGTATGTATGTCATCATACATAAAAAGTATGATGACAACTCATCCCTTCAATCAAGTTCTCTGATCTGAGTAAACAAGCTCAAAAGTTAACACACTTATTTCCCAAAAATGCCTGACCATATAAAAATTCACAATGTGACGGGACCTTTTTTTTTTCTGTCGCAGGAGGTGATTCGCCGATGTGTCAAACAGCTGCAGTACACGGAAAAAAGACGATTTTCGGTTGTGCATGATTAAAATGTGTTCGACTCACACTTACTATTTCTTTATTTTGCGGATTTACTGTCAAATTTTCCTCGTTTTTAGTATCAGTGTCTCATTTCGTCAGCATCCACTAGTACTGAATATCTAAAAATCAGCCCCGTTTCGGCCCGATACCGATATCGCATATCAGTATTCGCCCACTCCTAATTAGAATTAAATGTTTCTTTGTAGATGCGGCTTTTGCATGATGGCAGAGCAATGTATACCAAAGATTTCATTGAATGGTAACAATGAAATACTGTCGCTTTCAGTCACTTGAAAGTAGATTTGTAATTAGGGATGTAGCAGCAGTGAGTATCTGAACCTTAATCTGCATGAAGGTACGTTCGAAAATTAATCAATGGAGTCCGCACATTTGTTCCTTTTTGAGGGCTTTTGTGAGACGTTTTCTTTGTGGTTGAGTGAAATAAGCACAAGGCTGGGGGAAAAAGACACAAGGTGACAACATCAGTGAGCTATCTTGAGTTGGGTTACTTGGTTGCTATGGATACTCTACATATATGCACTAGCTCTTGACACATGCACTCCTTCAGCCTGACCTCTTTCAGATTGCCTTCACTATCATAACATCAGTCACCCATTTTCAGCCCCCCCATCCCCTCCCCCAAATAGCCGAGGGTATTTGCATACAGATGTCTTACTTGCTCGGCTAATGTATGCAGCACTTGTGAATGTGTTGAACTATGTCAGACACTAACGAACCACAATATTATGAGGCCTTTCACAACATCATGATATCCAAAGACCAAAGCTGCATCACATGTTTTGCCTGAAATTAATTTAAAGCAATGCTCGATTGCGACAGTTAGACAGGTATGATTTTAACCTAACAATATGTGTACTGTTGTGATGTATCGAGAGTCATTATCTTTGGATTGCACAATATAATGCAGCTCTTGTGTTGGATATCATTATATTGTGCAAGTACTCATAACATGCTGGTTGGTCGATACGTGTGCGCACATTTTAGAACCAAGAGTTTATCCACTAACTTGTGGTAGAGCGAAATGGCCGTCACAAATATGTATTGAATGGTCTTATGAGATAAACATGCAGGAAACCGAGATGTTTTGTGGTATTGATTGTTGTATTTAGTTTGCTGGAACTTGAGTGCCTGTCAGAAACCAGTGGAAAAAAAAGAGGGTGGGGTCTGAGATGAACTCCTCCCATCTCCATTCTAAATTAGCAGCCCTACCCCCAACACCCGCTTTTCCTTCTTCCTCTCGCGTTTTCTTCTCGAGCCTCATGAAACAAGCCACCTACACTTCAGGACATCTGCTAAGCTGATTTTCTGGGGCTTAGCAGCACCACAGTGGTATCAAAGAGATTAGGTGAAACAACATCCAACTTTGGCTTTGTGCTGTCTCTCTATAAGTCAGTCCTCTGCAAATGCGCCATGAGTACGCTCTTGGCCGTGCACAAGTTTCCTGCATGTGTGCGTGGGTGCATGTATTATGCCCCGTGTTACAGTGCCATAAAGTCACAGAGCTGGTGTAATGCCGCTGGATCTGGTGTGTGAGCGCTTCTTTGCAAGCAGGAAATCAGAGACCGTAAACACAGCGCAGCTCCAGAGTATCGCTCAGATTTTGCTTTTAAGTCAAACCAATCCTGGGTCGGAAAATAAACAGCGCTTGGCATCACGGGATAAGCATTTCACTTTTTAGATGCATTCAACCTGCAGTCACCTGCAGTCTGTCACACATTTTACCACTGTGCCTGTGCAGCAACTATGTGTTTTTCCTGCATAAAACTAGAAAATGAATGGCGGTTTATGAAGCAGAAGGGACCCTATCTTTCATATTAAGCATGCATGCTGGTTAATGCTTAGTAACTATCTGCACAGATAATTAAGTAGTGAAATGTAATAATGTCATTCATCCCTCTGGGTTAAGGGTTTGAATAATTGCTGCAGAGTCAGCCTTCTATGCATTATATTTGCCAGCATGTGCGTGCGTGTGTGTGTGTGTGTGTGTGTGTGTGTGTGTGTGTGTGTGTGTGTGTGTGTGTGTGAGACCACGAATACACGCTTGTCTCACCGCCGCTTGTGTGCTATCAAGAGAGAGTTCTCATTTGCGTGTGCGTGGTTTTTTTTTGTTTCTTCCCAGCAGCTTTCACTTTTTTTGTGCTCGCTAACTAGAGAAAAAAGAGAGGAGAGGCACGGAGGGAGGGTGTTTGAAGGAAGAATAGAGTGCAAGCCAAAGAGCATCGGGTGCTGTGTCAGTCTGATATTTTCCATAGTGACAGCTGGGCCCAAAAGCTCAGACCCTTTTCTTCTGGCGCACAAAGCCCATTAAGTATGCCACTCGCTCAGTGGCCCCCGCAGCCTCCAAATTGCTCCAAGCTCCTCCCAAAAGTGTGGCAGTCTTTGTCATTGTAATCAGCCCTTGTTTGTGAAGTGCTGCCTGTATTTACCACCGCTATGGGTGCACATTTGCCCAGCCTGCTGCGAATGCAGGGAAGGCACATGGGGAAAGTATAAAGAAAGCATAAGATAAGTGGTGGGGAGGCATGCACCGAGAAGATGAGGGGATACAAAGATGGTGGGTTTGGGGCAAGTGTGGGGAGAAGGTGCAAAAGTGAAATGATGATCGGTAAAGGAAAGTCTGAAAGATTAAGTGAAGTGCACAAGCATCTGCACATGTGCGAGACAATAAAGTTCCAAAATTTTGGCTACCAAACAAACGAGCGGCCCCTCAGGCTATTTGTGTTTTTTTTCTGGCAGTGCTGGGACTAAAACATGACAAAATCAGGCATTTACAGGAATCTTAAATTTATCAGCAATTACCAGAAGTAATAAAACATTTTACATTAAACCAATTGAACACATTTCATGACGGTATGTGCTGCCATCACTAAATACAGTATGCAGCAGAGCATAGCACCGTGCTTCAGTGGTGCTTTAGGTCACACGGGATGAACCTGCTTCCAGCCCCTTCATCGCCAACTGAAAAAATGTCCTACCTGTCTCTTCCTCACGTCCCACTGTCACACACAGACACACAATCGGTGGTGCAAGGAGGTCTCCAACTGTCTCATGCATGACCAACTACATAATCCGCAATGGGAGATCATGCAGTTTAACTGCAAAAGTCATGCATGAACCCCAGCGGGTCTATTTCTGACTCTGTAACCATGGCACATTTAGTTGTACTGTGCTCAGAACACCCTGATTTTTATACAAATGAAGGATGCTGTGAGAATTGGCAGGGAAAAGACTACTTCCATCCCATAACAGTGCACAAAGGCGTGAACGTCCCGTTACGCCCAGATCTACCTGTGCAAAGTCTAGCTAAAAAAAACAAAACAAAGAAGGCTCCACCTATGCGCACATGCAGTTTGACTCTGTGCTAGACTTGTGACTTTGCAGGGTGACAAGAGGTCATCTGGCCACAGCAGGAGGGTGGGCGCTACGACACCCGTCTGGACTGCGGCCTGAAAAAGTAGGGGGTGCGAATGGGGGCTTATTTAGACTGCCCTGTGAAGCTGCTACATAGCTCCAGGCTTGGTCATGCAGATGAGGAGATCCACGCTTTGGCATTAAAAACATAGAGACTTGTGCAACTGACAATCCCCCCCCCGACATCAAGGTACAGAGCGCAAGCCGAGGAACAGACGATGTAGGGGATTGGGGCCACATGATGCCTTTTGGCAGAGCTGACCCCATTCCACTTGTCACCCCCCTCCCCAACCCTCTCTACCTCCCCACAACCCCCAAAACTTCTCCCCAAGCTGTGATGGGATGGGGTAAGCAGGAAGGGGAGACGACAGGGAGGGGTGGGTCTCTTGAGATGATGGTCATCCTCAGTGGCATCCAGACCAAACTTTGTCTCTTGGCTTCCTCCCTCCTTTCACTTTGAGTGTGTGCACACATGCCTGTTAAGGATTCATAACTCCCTCCAAAGAGTGACGCAGTGTAATAAGTGAGTAATGAAGAGCCAGAGGCACTTTGAGCCTTTATTATGTTAAAAGGCAGCCATGCGAGGCAGCGCTTATTTTTACCCCACAGTTGATTCCACTAGCAAATGTGCTAACTTGGATAGATGTTCAAATGAAAAACAAAGTCCAAATCCATTGCCTGTGTCTAATGGGAGCTGACAGATATGGGCAAGATCATGCTGCACGGATGTTAGAGACGAGAGAGTCTGGTTGGGGGAAGGTGAAAGAAAGTGCATGTGTGTGTTGATGGGGGGGCGGGGCTATCTGATCTTTAATATCCATCTGTACATGCGTGAGTGGGTGGGTGAGTGTATGCAAGCGTCTAACAAAAAAGGCAACAAAGAAAAAGGTTTTGAAAAGTAAAAACCTCTTTTACACGTCACAACTTAAGGGTTTTTTCCCCCCGAAATCAAACAAACACACATACACTATATGTGACCCTCCATTGCCAATTCCACCTTAAAGGTTATTTCCATTTGTGATGTGAGCAATACTTCGGAATACTTACAAAAAATGACTTGATCGCTGCACTTTTTATTCACCATATGCAATGATGCAATGTATTATGTAACTGTATAACTATATCAAGCTGCACAGTGTGTTGTCTGTTTGCTTTTTTTTATTTTTTATTTTTTAATCTGCTGTATGCAACCAGGCCAGCTTTGTGGGTTAGGGCTAAAAATTTCTTGCCTCGATGAAAAAAGGTTAAATAAATAAATAGGTACAATGAAATTGTACTGAGATCTTCCCATAATTAACTTGCACAGGTCATTTTTTTTTCCTCAACTAGGACTTGTTTCCTTCTCTTGAGTGTGCCCGTGTGTGTATTTGCTTTAACTTTATTGTCATCGCCATCTCCAGGACAGCTGGAGGCTGTGTCAGAGTTCAGCTGCCCGCTCGAACAGAAGGGAGAATAAAGTGGATGGTGTGTGTGTGTGTGTGTGTGTGTGTGTGTGTGTGTGTGTGTGTGTGTGTGTGTGTGTGTGTGTGTGTGTGTGTGTGTGTGTGTGTTATGGAGGGTGGTAGTCTATGCTATATGTGTATTCATTTGGGTGTTGTTGTGTACGGCCAAACTTGTAGTGTGTGTTCAGTTAGTAGGCTAATAACAGAGCCGTGGTCAGTAAGAATACTACACGTTGTCTACCATCATATATGTATATACTGTATATAAAAGTCACTTGCATAGGTGAAAAATGTCAGTCCTACTTAATTAACAGTGCCTTATTTTTCTTTTTATGAATAAGCTCCACAAAACATAATGTAGTAAGAAGTGAAATAATGAGAGCTGTTTATTTTTACTTTTTAATGCCAATAAAGTGGGGTTCAAAATGCAATTCTGTGGGTTTGGTTTACTTCATTTTACACTTTTATTGTGTTGGACACCTCAGAGAAAACCAGATGACACAATCCAATTGAGTTGAGTTGAGTAAAGTGTTTAATTTATGATAAAAATGATCATCTCTCAAGGGGGAATCAATGTAGACCGTGGCTTATGCTGTACCAAATTTGTGTCGCGCACAACACAGAAAAGCAGAACAAAGTTCGGTTTTGTACTTTATGACTGTGTTTGTTTTATTTTGTATTGTTTAATTTCACTTAATTGTGTTTTACTTGTGAGTTTGGTTTATCTTAGCTCATTTTGGCTTTTGTTTCATAACTGTTTTGGGTTTTTTTTCCCCTTCTGTTTATTTTAGTACTTAATAACTGTGGTTTTAGTATAGTTTAGTTCATGTTTACAACTTCATAAGTGTGGGTTTAGTTTAGTTTGGATTATTATTATTATTTCTAGTTCATAATTTATTTAAGGCTTACAGCTATTTCCAAGTTTTTTTTAAGTGACATTTGGTTTGGTATCATGGGCTGTACATTCTTATTTGAGTTTTATTTGTGATGACTCAGCATTAGTAAAGTTTTCTTTTCTGTTTTAAACCTCTAATTTGTTTGTTCAATTACTTTTTCAATTGTGAGTACACTTCAAATGATTTTAATTTATATTTTTGATTGCAGTAAGAACTGAACTTTGTATAATCTTCATATGCTTTTTCAGCTACAGAACTAAGGATGCGGGTTGCCAAGCAAATAATTATAAATGCGCCTGCTTGGCTATAATCAAATGCAACTTTTCTAAACAAAGAGGTGAAAACAATATTTTTTTTTTTGTGAATGAATGGAGATGAAATGAAATGAAGAGGAGAAGTGTTAGGTTGTGTTGATGGTGGTAGATCCCCCCCATTCCATCTTGGAGGGATGAGGATAATGGGAGCAAGCAATGGGAGAGCTCATTATCTGGCCGACCATCTGCTATTGGGAGGGAGGAACTGTCTGTCTGTCCCAGACACACACACACACACACACACACACATTGTGAAAAGGCCGGCCCGGGAGTTAGAGTGAAAATGTTCCTCTAACTTACCCAAATTAGCTGTACATCTGCTATATGTGTGCTCCTTGTGGCCCAAAGAGTGGAGTCAAGGCACCCTGGGCAAAGTGTAACTTGCAAATTAATACAATACACAAAACAATATGGAAATAAAATATGAAGTTAATACTATATTATATGACATACAAAGATCTTGAGAGTGGGATATGCGCTTGATGCAAATATGATTTTTGCATTTCTTTCCTCAACTTTTCACTGAAGTCATCTTCTTTTGAGAGTTTTTTTTCTCCCTAAGTATAACATGCTCATATATCAGATGTAAAAAGTGAAAGGAAATGAGATGTCAGTCCCGGTTGTGTGTATAAATGTTTTTAAATCACATTGCTGAGGGAGCTTAGTGTGACTGTGAGAAGTTGTCGGCCACAGCAGATGCTCTTTTTGTTGCAGGCTATTGTTGAAAGCTGAGACTTCAGGGGGGTGGAGGGGTGATGATGACGGTGATGATGATGATGATGATGGTGTGTTGGGGGTGTTACTCGGCCTTGGGCCAGCTCCCAGCAGTAGGAGAACACGGCGCCTCGCTATTGGCTCCCTGTAGCTGTCAATCCGTGTCTCCCCTCCCCCGGCCCGGCAAGTTGAAGTAAAGTTTGAGCAAGTTTGTGCTGCACTTGTAAAAAGTTGGAGGCGGCACTTGAAGCTCGCCACACACGACAGACAGACGGAATGGCCGCGAAGATGAAGCTGTGTCGCACTTTCCTCGGTTCGTAT
This sequence comes from Hippocampus mohnikei, assembly GCA_026261675.1. Taxonomy (NCBI): domain Eukaryota; kingdom Metazoa; phylum Chordata; class Actinopteri; order Syngnathiformes; family Syngnathidae; genus Hippocampus; species Hippocampus mohnikei. The sequence goes on from JAKGUB010000284.1 coordinate 14,646,091, forward strand.
CAATAACTTGTATTCACTTTAGCAGCAAACTTTACAAAGTCTTTGTGTGTAAAAGTAACTCATTAATTTAAACTGTGGTTGTCCATATTTGATGGTTTCGGTAAAGTCATTTTATGTTTTGTCCGAATGTTTTAAACAAGTGAGATGGTTTTATTTATTTATGTATTTATTTGTTTATGTGTTTATTTTTAACGCATGCTCGTGGTTGGGGGATTACAGTTTTGCATCAGCACACCCCTGTAAAAAGTTTGGCATCAGCAAATGACAAAATCAGACATATAGTTTTCCAAATAAACTTCCCTCGGTCTACTTGTCTCTACGTGTCCAGACAAAAGAGTTGATCCCCCGAGGGGGACCTTGTGGCCTCGGTACCGTGGGGACAATGCCAAGCTGCGGGCTGATTACAAACTTTTTTTGTTGTTGTTGCGTTAGTCTGTCGGCTTGTTCCATCTGTCGAGAGCCTTTCGGGGCCTCCCGGGTCCCAACCTTACTACTCAGTCAGCTGCTGCCCTATGTAATATTTATGCACAATATCACCACCATACAACTTCATTCAAAAGTGGTAGGAGGCCTCGGTACCATCTGCACTCACAGCTCTCATCTTATGAGTCGACATTCACTTGCCGCAAAGCAATGTCACATTAAAGTTGTAGTGCTGTTTTTTTCTAATGTTGCCATCTAATAGTAAAACTCTTGCTACTCAACTTCAGGTAACCATTAAAGGGCATAACATTGATTAAAATACTCAATTAGGAATTCAACATTCTAAACCTGCTGTACTTTTCCCAGTTACGTTTTTTTTCATGTAAACTGTAAAAGTAAATATACTTTTCATTCTGTGTATGTATTTTATTTTGATTAAAATAAAACAATGTTCTAAAAACTTCGTTTAATTTCAAATTGTGCTTCAGGTGGATGGTTTTTATTTCTCAAATAGCTGTATTCATGCAATACAATTAACTTCCAAAGTTTTATTTAACTTTAATTGAAATACTAATACAATGTGAAAAGCACAAGTTGTATTTTTGGGGGCAACAGTAATTTAATATGGAACAACTTTAAAATATAAATTACAGACATTTATGAAAACAATGTTGGTTAGGAAAACAAAGCTAGCGAGATGTTCACTCCAAAACAATGTGCTGAGTTGTTTTTCCTGATATTTTTAGAGTTGAGAGGACATCAGTTCTGCAAACTCTTATTTCTTTGTTGTGAAATGCCAGAAAGCCAATTGCCACAACAGCAAAGCATAAAATGTCGAATGAATTGCCCAGTTTAAAATGTTATCAGTTTTTGACATTTTGAGTTCACCTAACTTTTTTTTCTTACAGTGTATGTATGTTTTAATCTGCGGTGTAACACGGGAGTTGAGCTGCTGTCAACGTATCCTGAAATGAGATGAAACAATGAAGTCGACTTTGAAATTAGCACCACCAATAGTGTTGTATCTGGACATCAAGCCTATTGAAACACCAAATGAAGGAAAGACAAAAGCCTTTGTGGCCTCAACAATATACTCGTGTAAGTGATTGTGCTGCTCTGAGAGCTGTCCAGGGTACTGATAATCACACGCAAAAACTCTGGAGCTCTCCACAGGCCCGATTACACCAGCAAGTCTATTTTAAAGCAGGTACTGTCTTTTTTATGTATGTGCAGTCCTGACTTTGTCACTTTCTCACCGGCCTAACTTTGCACAGGGCCTCCTACCTTGTTCCTCTCAGCTGGATCAAGGCCCGGGATATTTCATAACCGCCTCACCATCATCCCCCACCCGCCTTGTTTATTCGATTGTCGCCCCTGTTGTGTGAGTCCCCTCTCCTACGCAAGCAGCCACAGTCTGAAATCATACTGATGCGACGTGCACGCCCGGTGATTGATTTCAGCTCCAATGCATAACAATGGGATTGCACAAAAAGAGCCTGCTGCAAGGAGATAAGAATTTAATAGAATTTCTGAAAGCTGAAGGTTGGGCTTTTTGAATATTCCCTGCGTGCGTGGCGTGGAGACGGCAGATAAAGAATGGCATTTGTGGCGACTATTCTCAAATGGCTTGTAATGAATGGTTGTCATTTCCACTAATGGTTTCAAAACAGCAAAACAAAAAAAGAAAGAGAGAGAAAAGCACAACAACATTTGGAAGTGACTTAAGATGGTCTCTTTGCTGCTTGGAGTTGGCATTTTTCTCAGTGAATCTGTCAACAAATCTGTGACTGTGATGTCACTGCTTCAAACTTGAATCCAGCATGTTAACACGTGTCTATGAACTATCTTCTGTTAGGCCCGAGACATTATATTTGAAATAAGGAATGTCTCTGCGAATGGTTAGTAACTCCATCACTGCTGAATCGTAGAAGGAAAACAAGTACTGTACCCCTTGAATGAATTATTGGACTGTACCATTTTCAGGTAGGCATAGGGAGGAGAAGGTTCCACTTATGGCTGCAGCACCGATAGTTGAGTGGTATGTCTAACTCGGAGATGCTTGCTCCGATTGATGCCATTAAGGATGGCGGAAAACTTTTCAATATGTTCATCAGATAGAAATGCAATTTTCCTTGTTTGAAATCGGCAGCTTTATTGGCTCAGTTCATGCATGTGTTTAGGAGCGAGTGAGTGGGGGGAGAAAGTCAGCGAAAGCTGGGTGGGGGGGGGGCGTGTTCAAGTACCAGAGAGTGTGTCGTGAGGGGTGTGCGCGCCTCAGTTTGTGTGTGTGTGTGTGTGTGTGTGAGGGAGGGGGGGGGGCATAGCGGAGACTGATAGGGGGTGGTCCTCAAGCCCTGCCCATGTGATGCTCGAGGTTTTACTACAGCTTCCGTGATGTCATGGCAAAGGGCGGAGGGAGGAGAATGGGGGGTGGGAGTGGAGGGGAGGAGGGGATACAATGGCTCATGAGGGAAAGGTAAGTCAATATTGGGTTTTTTTTTCTCGCTGACAAAGGCAAATGAAGCCATGTTTTTGCTTACAAACAAGTAACATCCCTCACGCCTCGATCCGAAGCCGCGAGCCGGTGCTGCGTGTGACCGAGGCCGCTCGCTTCCTCTCCATCATTACTTCCCACATCTGGACGTTTGGACCGGGATACAAAAAAAATAATAATAATTTTTAAGACTATCACTCGGATGTTGTTGTTGTCGTTTCAAGCGAACTTCTTCATCTACAACTATTAGAACACGGAGGCGGCAGCGACGCTATATTACAGATTCCAGGTAATGAACTACCTTGGTGTTTTTAATGCGTGTATACTTTTGCATACTTAATTAATCAGTTCGTCGATCGTTCGCAGTTGTTTTTCCCCCTCACGCGCTTGAATTGGAACTTCCTCACGTTTAAATTGTAGGTCGGAAACTAAGTGTGTTTTAATAACAGTATGCGGGACACCCGCTACAACTATGGCGCGTCTATTCCACTTCTTGTGCTGTTGATACTTGACCAACGTGGTCGGTGTGTGTCAGCGTTTGAGTGCGTGTCCGTGTGTTTCACAAATAGTACTTGTCCTCTGCTAGTGCTCTTTTAGGGAAGGGTGTCCTGCACTTGAGATGTATCCTCCACTCTAGCTTCCGTTTACAATACGTTATAACGCCGCCACTCAGCGAATATATACCGGCCATATTTTTATACTAGCTGCATTTGTGTTGTTCGTGGTGCAAAGTGTGCAATCTGATGAGCGGAGTTTGCTGTTAAATCCGCGCTTTGGTTGCAATGCGAGAGATGGATGGATGGAACGATGGAGCGTTTTTAACGAGGGAGCGGTTGGCCATTTGATCCTCTGCAGCGCAAAAAAAAAAACAAAAAAACAAGCGATGCTCTTTTCAAATGTCAGCCGTCTTAAATGGCGCGCATCCCCGAAAAAGTCGAGTCTAGAAATAATCATCTCTGTTGGGGACACGGGCTGTACATTCTGTGGTGATTTATTTTTTTAAAGGAGCGTGTCGTCGGATTCTCGACCCGCGGTGCGTAATGTGGACCTGTGTTGTGCCCCCCCCCCAAAAAAAACCCCCACTATCCTCCCCTCCTTCTGCTTGCTTTCCTTGCATGGCCACGTAATGTGTGTGTGTGTGTGTGTATGCGCGCAACTCGGTCTGTCAATGCACCTGCGTCCTAAGATGGAGGAAAGAGATGAGCGATGATGATGAAGAGGATGATGACAGTGAAGAAGCGCACTATATGTGTCTTTCACTGTATAGGCGGCTGCACATTTGATTCCATTTTCTATAAAATACTTTGGAAAAAAAGTTTTGCCATTATTTAGTGCTAATGGCTCAGCTTGGTCAAGGTTATAGCAGGGAGTGGTAATACTCACTTTAGTCCTGTCTTCAGAGTCCAGCATCTGCATATGAAAACTTTATTGAGGCATTCAAAGCTTGCAATGTTGCTGCAACGTGTAATGTGATGTTGTCGAGAAGATGATGCTTCCTTTTCAAATTCTGTTGAAAAACTGTCTCGTGTCAAAAAGGCATATAGGGTCCACTAGAAGTGACTTTGATGTGATGCACCGCTAACAGATGTGATGAACATTTTTTGGTTGTTTTGTTTTGTTTTGTTTTGTTTTCCCGTGAAATGTAGCCCAGTTTCAAAGGATTACAGAATTAGGTTATTGGTGCCTGATGTTGTCACTGGAGACTATCGAGCTTGCATGCAGCTCAGTTTGAGCTCACCTCTGTGTCTTTAGGTACCTTAATGGCAAACCTTTCAATTTATTAGGGACTGAATGGACTGTGGCGAGGACAGCAGGTGCCGGAGGAGAGAGTGTAATAAACATGTTGGAGGAGCAGCTGGGGCCAAATTGCACCCTCGTCATTCAAAGCCTATCAGAAATCTCAGCCGTACAAGCAAAGGTCAGGGTCCTGCAGGCTTTCAGTGGAGAGCAGGCATTTCAAATGACATGCTTGAAAATAATGAATTTCAAGCAAAATGAATTCTGACGACAAGAACGCAAAACATACAATCTTGTGACACAGAACTGTGCAGTGGCAGTGCCACGCTTTTATGTGATAAGCAGCAGTGACACATTTGTTGTTCTTTAGATGCTGAGGTCAGGGTGGCCCTCAGGGGAGCTTCTCCAAAAGCTCAAGTAACAGCTCTCCTCCGTCGCTTTGCCTCTGTCCCATAACTGCCGGATCAGGCATTTGTCCTGATACCAGCCTTTTAACGGCTCTCTTTGCACACCGTCTCACCTCCAGATTGCACTGAGCTCCTGAAAAACACCAACAAAATTATTCAGATGTAACGACTATGCTCTCTTTTCTGTGTGATTTTTATCTTTCCTCCTCCATAACTTTTGATTTGTGATTCTCTTTCTTCTTTGCCAACTCTAATCACATTGTATTGTGACTAAAGCCTTCTTTACGGGAGCAGGAGTGTACAGCTGGCTTGGCCTTGTGTGTACACTTAATACCGTTACAGTCAGCCCACTCTGGTATTTAATCTAACTATGGATTTAGGGCTCTTTGCTCCATTGTCCCAGTACAGTAAGCTGCAAGTAATGGTATTACCCTTGCATAAACTTTTATTTTGAGGTAATATACAAAATTCTGCATTCACAAAGATAATAATGTCCAGTTTTGATTGACACCGTGGACAAATATGACTTACTATAAATCATATTTTTCTTTGCACCTTGTGGCGTAATGCTGCACTGCATCATTAAAGTGTTTCGAATATTTTGTCCCGCAATGTCAAAAGATAAACAAACTAAAGTACTACAAATACTGCTCCCTCAGCATGACACAACAAATCAACAAAAATGATCATTATTATCATGTTAAGAAATATTTGTTGCAGCTGTTGTGTTGGATTTCATTCGATTATGCAGTGTACGTGTCTTGTGAGTGGATGTATTTGCAAATCCGCAATGAAAGGAATTGCGAGCTTTAAAATAAAGCATGTTTTCTGTCGGATCAGATTTCTTTGAATCCATTCACTGTGCATTAAAGCGTCCCTCAGATAATCTCACATCCTTTTGCTTCTAATTAAACAAACCAACCCCAGTGAGCAACTAATTGTCTCATCCACCTCCAAGTTTTTCAGTGAAATAATGAGCTGTAAGTCTTTTTGGGTACACAGAAAAGGATCAAAGAATGTGTCTATTTTTTATATATATGTATATACTTTATATATGTATATGTGTATATGTATATATATATATATATATATATGTATATACTTTATATATGTATATGTGTATATGTATATATATATATTTTTTTTGGTTTTTTTTTTTTTTTGCTGCCTTTTAATGACTAAATGTGGAATTTGATAGAGGGAGATCAACGGCGGTAGATCGCTCTAGGTGGAACATTTGCTCAGTACTCAACTCAGAGAATAGTGACTTTTACCCGAGGCAAAAAAAAAAGTCCTAAAATGCTGTTAATACATTTTGCATTTTGTAAGTGCTCTCTGTTCCTTGGCCTCTCAGCTAACAGTCCAGGACAAATGTTCATTTCACTTTACTTTCAAGGAAAGGAGGAGGAGGGCAGGGGGGGGGATCCTGAAGGAGATTGAAGTGTTTTCATGGATGTTCGCGTTTATGTCTGGAGACAGCTGAAACAGAGATGCAGGCCAACAGTATTGCTGTTGTCATCACTTTCATGTCGAGTGGGGGAGCAAAAGTTGATAAACAAGCATTTTGCAGAATGCTGGCTTGGCGTTGGTGAGTTTTGCATGTAATGGGCAAAGTTGGGATGAGAGGCAAAGTTTGGGGGTAAGAGGCTGCAGGAAGGGCATCGATTGAGGTTCAGAACCACTCAGTCCTTCTCATCTTTGCTTTTGGTTTGCACTCTCTTTGGAGCACAGCTTCATGCAAAGACAATAAGTAAGTTATGTATTTTACAGTGTTCATAGCGAGGTATAAGATTGACTGACCATAATATCCATTTTCAGTTGTGTTTTATCACAAACCTGAGTCTTTTCTATACATACAAAGGTAGATTAGTGCATCTTCATTCAGCGCATCTGGCTTCACCTCACCTCCCTGTTGCAACAAACCGTGACAACATCTGTTACAATAAGACGAATCTAGTGGGGATTTGGAATAGACTTAAAGTTTCTCTTGGGTGATCAGGGCAATGAAGTGAAGAGCTATTACCTTAATGAAAAAAAGGGGGGAGGGGAAAAAAAGAAGCTTGATTTATGGATGACTCATTATTTACTGACCATTCATCCCTGGCATCCTCGCCTCCCCCCTTTCTCCATTTTCTTCTACATGTGCCCTGAAAAGCTCGATAAAAATGCGCAAATTTGATTGATTCTATTAGTAGACTGACAGAGACCCCAGCTGGCACACTTAACCATGTATGTGTGTGAGTGTGTGTACGTGCGTGTTGTTCCTTAGGGTAGTGTGTACTCCAAGCCTGAGTACCATCAACGCATCCCCTTAACCTTGTATTTGTTTGACCACACCCCTCCTCAAACCACTGCGCATCCTCTGGTACAGATCATGTAAAATGTCTCTCGTCTCCCCGCCGTCCCCCACTAGAAAATGAATTTCATGGCGAGCTGGTGAACCAGCGGTGGACACGAGGCGAAAGGACCAGCAGCCGCTGTCAGGCCTCCCTGAGACTGCAGAGCCGTCGACCAATCATGGTGAGTGACAAGCCCCACCCCCACCGCAAACACCCACCACCACTAAGAGTTACCCGCACACTCCACCAACCACTTCATTCTGCTTCCTGGGCATTTCCTAACTCAGCAGGGACATCAAGAAAGGGGGGGAGGATGAAATGTAAGAAGGAGAGGGCGCGCTTTGGTTGAGGGAGGGGGTGAGATGATGGCAGGTGGAAAACATAATCAAACAGCACATCAAATGTCCCGCTCGGCCCCGCCCTGGTCGTGCTCGTTCGGCTCTTGCCCGGTTCAGCTTTGCTCAATTTAGTTAAGCTCAGCGCTTTGCCTCTGCTGAGTTAACTTCTCGCACCGGCACTTTTTTTCTCTCGATTATACTGAAACACAATATAAAGGAACTCAAAAGGATGGCCTTGAGCTGCTCATACTTGATATCAGCAGAAATGAATATTCCTTGCGTAGCTCTCAACTTAATTTTACAGACGCTCCCAAATTGTGATCATTTGGAGGTAATTTCATCAAGCACAAAACAGCTGGTCTCTTTTATTTTCTTGCCTCGTGCATCACAACTGAGGGCGACGCACAACAAAGAGATGGAGGGGGCTGATGGGGAGAATGAAAGAGAGATGTGTGGGGAGAGGTAGTAAGGGCAAGGAGGAGGAAGCGACGGGGGGTGGGCTGTTCCCCCGTGGGCCCAGTAAAAGTAGTTTCGCTCCCCCCATGACGGCTCAGGTTCATCTAAGAAGATGACGTTTATTGATTTGGTTTGATTTCTGGTGCTGGCGGGGGAGAGCTGAGGAGAAAGGGAGGGAGGTGCTAATCTTCTCTTCCCGATGACACCTGTCACAGAACTGTCTTATCAGAACTGGACGAGAGAAGTTGCTGTGGTTAAAACTGAAATCTCATCAGGGTCAGGTGCATATTCAAATTTCATTATTTATATATTTTGAATTTTGCCAAAAGCGTGACCTTGGAAAGTGAGCAAAACAGTTTTATTTTCCTTCAACCCACCAACTTGTGTTTAATGTTAGCTATAAACCGATATGGATGAGTTTTATAGTATTACAACGTTGTTTATTTTTATAATTACTGCAGTTTAACACACATTTAATTTTATGTTTTTATTTCATTTCAATTTTCAATATGAGGATGTGAGAAATCAGCTGGACTGCCTCGTAATTATGCATCTGTGGCCCATTAGGAAACTCCACTTAGGTTAGTAATGGGTAGTTAAGGGCAGCTAGCTTGGCCTTGGTGGCGGCTCTTTTGCTCTTGCTCCTCTATGACGAGAGAAAGGCGCGCTTCCCCCTCCTCCTGCGGCTCAACTGCTCTGTCTTGTATGAATTACTACTTTGAAACCGTGGAAGGGCTTCCCGTATGGCAATCCAACATGGATGCCGCCTGCCATGGTCAGCCCGGTGGAGAGAAGTGTGAAGCACCCCTCTAATTGGCAGCTGGTGCCTGCAGGTCATTTTTGGTGATGTCAGTCTTCCGTCACCACTTGCAGTTGCCGTTAACTTCATCCGACTCTCTCTCTCTCTCTCTCTCTCTCTCTCTCTCTCTCTCTCTCTCTCTCTCTCTCTCTCTGTAAAGCTAAAAATGAATTAAAGAGTCATTAATTTGAGCCAGGAGACGAAGGGTGACCTTCTCTCTGAAGTCATTGCCCCCAGCATGACATTTACATAGGGCTGTCACAGTGTAGAGCAAAGGCCTCTTACACCAAAAGCATCACCAAAAAAAATAAAATAAAAAAAACCTAATTGAGAATGTACAACACAGCCTGTAGGGATGAGCTTTGAATTCCACCTTGCGCTTTTATATTCTTCTTCCTCCACCACCATTACATATTACATTTCACAGTTGTTGAAGTCACACATGATATACAGTCGTTCATGCTGCGAGTGTGGCACATTTCCATTCACAGTTGGACTCAATACTCTCTCCTTCTTCCCCTCCTACACTCTTTTTTATGCATGAGATTTTGATAATTCTGAAAGTACAAAGTACAAGGGGGCTCGCTTAAAAGACAACAAGGTAAAAAGGACAAGTTTGAACATACATTAAGTAGCGGCCCCTTTCAAAGAGATTATGAAAATCGGGTGAAGGCCTGCCTTGCCGCGTTTGGATCCACTCACTATGACTTTGTGCACATACAAATTTAATGAGCTGGAATTGAGAAAAAGGGACAGGAAGAAGAGAAGGACTCGGATGTGCTTACCAATTTAAATGTGCGTAGCTATGGTTACACAAACATGAAAGTGGTAGGCGCCCTTTCCTGATGACTGATCAGTATGAGCAGGGGCCATTGGAAGAAAGCGGGCAAAGTAGATGACAATTTAGTGCATTGACACACATGTGTGCCATTGAAAAACATGCATGTTTAGACAAAGACCTTCTCTCGGACTTATTTAATGAGTTCACGGACATTTACATCTGTATCCGCCCACCTACTTTGGTTTGGTCTTCATACCATTTAGATCATCTGTTTTTAACCTGCCTTTAACCAAGCCCTGCAAATTGATTGGGTGTGTACGCCGAACGGGCCGTTTGTGTGAGGGAGCACACCCGCATTCACGGCAACACTCCACGCGGCACTCTTATCCACTCAGCTCCTCGTCGCAAGTGGGCGACTAAAAGAGTTGACTACTTTCTTCAGGCAGTGTACAAAGCTGCGGCTTGTTGCACAACTTCAGCGCTGACGGCACCTGATCTAAGAGAGCGTCAGAAAGCGATCGCAGGCCAAGGCCGTGGAGGCCGCACACAGGAAGGGAGGGACTTTTTCTGTCTGCACCTGTACCGCCGGTCTGACACGAAAGGCTCATGAATGGGCAACAACAGTATGCTTCATCTTCTTCTCATCCCTCTTTCTCTGTGAGCAGGAAAGGGTCTTTGCCAAAAAAAACAGAGAGGGAAAAGGGGAAAACTAAGAAGAGAAACAGGGCCTTGTGTTCGAATCCGTACTGTGGCGATGCCAGCTTGACGCTCGAGCGAACACAAAGCGGCTAAGTGCCTGGGCAAAGAGGAGGCTTAGGGTGGGCTGTGTAGGGAACTTGGGAAGAGCGAGGAATAAGGAAAGAAAAAGCAAAGGCTAAACCCGTGATAAAATAAACTCAAGTAATCAAAGCTAAAAGGTCCATTGTGACGAAAAAGCATCTGATAGCTTTAGAGTGCAGTACTAAGGAGGTGTGGCCCTCTGTCAGAGTGTGTGTATGTGTGTGTGTGTGCGTGTTTGCTGGAGCCGGGTTAACACCTGCTCTTTTGTGGCTTAAAAGCCGAGCTAGGACTAAGCAATGCTCACGGTGTCTCCTACACACACCTACACACAAACACACACCTACATGCACACACACACACACACACACACACACACACACACACACACATCATTTCCCTTCCTAGAAGTGTTATTAAAGCAGCTTTTAGAGGCTGCGTGATTTTTGCTTCTTTCTCCTGATATTCAAAGTTGTAATTTCCAATGCTTCTTCTCACTAATGGTTGTGGCCCCTGTGCAGCCAAGGCCTCTTGCCTCCAATCCAACACACAATCATGTTCAGCAGCACTCACCGCTGCAAATTACAGGCGGTCTTAATGGAGGATGTGGAAAGGGGGGCAATTTTAAAATTAGCTCGAGCTCCCACTCCGAAAGGCTCACACTTGTCTCGCTATTCATACAGTACGAAGGCACATTGATATATCTTGACTCCACCCCCTGTCCCACAATCCCTCCCAGTTCAAGGAAGGGTTGGCAGAATTGTTTCTGTCATTATTTCTGCTTTATTCATCGAGAAATGATTGACTCTCCTCTCCCCCACCCCTCCACCCCCCCGCCCCCTTTCTCAGATGAGTGTAGAAAGTGATGACAAGCGAACTCGCACTCGGTCCAAGGGAATCAGAGGTGAGCTTAATTTCTATTTCTTGGTTCAAATAATTTCTGTTTGCATTAAAACAAAAGAAATGTTCACGTCATATTGAGCAGTGTCAGAAAACTGAATGATTATATGTCCAACCCATGAAAATGGGGAACACCCAAATAGGCGCAACACGGTCTGCCGAATTCCCAAACATGGTAAACTCGACTTTCTCTGGCACAAAAAGGAATTTGCGCCCATCTTTACGCCATTCTATCAAAATAGGGCCCTTTGAGTTCACCCAACATTTTTTTTTTTTTACAGTGTCGTCCAACCTGACAGGTCAACAGCTCAGAGGTTGTAGCATAAGTTCCATATCTAATGCACTTAATTGCATTCTTCCCGCGAGTAATGTAAAAGGTTTACTACTTATTTGATGCTTCGAAGCAAGGTGGCTGCGCTGCAGTTCAGATTCATCGCTACTGAATGATGAAAGTCGGAGAAAGTGATACAGTATATGGGGTATTTTTGACCTGTGATTAATGCACGAGACATTGGAGCCCTGGCTCAATTCTCCAGGGTTGTATTTTTTTCTTATTTGCTCCAAATGAAAATGGAATATTTCTTCGAACCCATCCTGTTGCGTCTGCCGGCCGACAGCAATGTGTGTGCTGATGGGCACAACTGCTTGATTTGTCTTTTCTCGGCGATTACTTTAAGTTACTCCTAGGAAAAAAAAAGTGTTTGTTTTTTTTCGGGGGGGGGGTCATTTTGAATGCTGTTTTGCTTTGAATTGAATTTCCCCACTTCTACCACTTCAAATGCAATTTTTTGTAAATTGCTGATGTCTGCATATGATTGTCACGTTCCCGCTTTTTCCTGTTTGCTTTACGTGTGTACGTGTGTTGTAATGCTTGCCTATGTCAGACACAGTCTGTGTGTGTATACATGTAAACTGAAGAGTGTGCATGTGTTTCCCTCAGGAGTGTGTGGGCCTGTATGTGGAAGCCTCAAGGGATTCCTATGCATTTGTGATTTATTGATCTGAATTTCTTTTAGCAGCACTGATTTCGGAAACATGAGCTCACATTTGTCCCCCCCCCAACCCCCCTCTCCTTCTGCCTATTCACCTCCCCACCCTCCACCCCCCAAATTCTTCCAGTTCCTATTGAGCATGTAGGACAGGAGCTGAGGTAAGACAACACATTCATTCATCTTTCATAAAGTTGTTTTATGTGCATAGCAAAGCACCCTGGGCGCTCATAGACACTAACAGTGCTTGTTTACGTAAGTCAAGCTCCATAATAGTACAGTATTCTTTTTTTGAGTTCTTGCCTCTTCTTAGCTTGCGCTCAGTGCCTCAAACTGGCGATTGATTTTCCTCAGTATTTTGTTTTTCCTACTATGAACACAGATCTGATCCAATCAGATGGGGAGGGGGATTCATGATCTCTGCAAAAAAGGATGAAGGATGCAGGAGGAGTGAGGACACTCCTCTTCTCATTGTACGCAGGTCATGGCTTTTGGGGCTCACCAGTCGTACAGCTCCATGTCCTTTCACCTCATCCTTCCCTCGAAATGATTTCCACGTCTCCATATTGTCTTAGTCTCCACCCTAAGCATTGCTCTGCGCTCAAAACACCAAAAAGAAATAATAAGCACTGTGGTCAAATGCAAATGCTGTTTTGTTTTTAACATAAAGTTGATCATAAGGATAACTGGAGTAATAAAGGGCAATAGGTGGGATACGTTAATGAGAATTGAAATGAGCCATCCTGAGTGGTCACAGCAACCTGAATCAGAGCAAACGAGCGAGGGGGAGGGGGGCAGAGGTATGAGTGCTGAGGGTGGCGGGGGGAGGGGGTGGTTGATGATGGTGATGGTGAGGAGCGCAGAGCAGGGGAAATTACAGCAGGTCTTGGGTGATCATTATCGCTTATGGTAACAGGATATAGGCCAGGCTTGATGTACGACACACAATATTATGTTCTCCCGGCTTGATGCCACCTGCATTCATGCATCATGTGGATACATATCAGCGTCCAAGTGTGCCTTTGTGCATGTGCATCCCTGTGACGTGTGTGCTTGCTTTGCATGCCTTTTTTTTTTTTTTTTTTTTTTTTATAGGGGAGCTTGCTTCCCAGTTGCTATCATTATCATAATTTGGCTTGGCAAGTGCAATGCACCATGTCTTAAACATATTTACCCTCCATCCATCCCATCCAGCTGCCCCACCCCTGGATGCAATGGCTCTGGCCATATCAGTGGGAGATACTCACGACACAGAAGGTAGGGCAGATTAAACAAACTCTGTCTGTCCTTCTTTGTCCGTTTGTCTGTCCTCGTCATTGCTGATCCATCCCATCTTGCTTCCTTGGGAATTTTTTTTTTCCCTCGATGACATCACGATTACACTTACAGTATTACATGGGCTATGGCAGAAACCAGTAATCATGCACTCTCAGAAGTAAGGGGAAATATGAGTTGATTTCTGTCCCTTAAGGTACATTTTACATTACACTAATGTACCCCAGGGTTGTTGTTTCTTTTTTTGTATTTAGCATGGGTTTTTTCGAGCACATTAAGCTTTTATGCTACAGTATTTTCTTTTTCGCTTTTCATGTTTGACCTAAAAAAGCTGATCCATTACGGATTTTACCATATTTTAATTTATAGCTTATGATGTTTCGGAAAAAAATTCTACCTGTAGCTGAACCTAACACTTAATTCATAACTATCACGAAATATGTCAGTGTATTACAAATGATCATTCCGGAATCTGTGCAAAAAAAATCTTTTTGAAAAGTTTACTTGAATATCCAATTAAAAAACGTTTGCTGACAAGTGTTATTTGAGTAGTAGTTATAGCTGCCGAAGGAGCTTACGTACAATAAATCAGACTGAAAAGGGGCACAAACTCTCGAGCAGGTGTGAAAGTGATTTCTTCAGGTTCCATCCAGCTGCGATCCTCCTCATGTGTGACGCTCACTCTCACGAGAGCTGCAGAGAGCAGGCAGCTCACTGGCTTGTGACTCCTCTTTATTGTGTCACAGACATTAGCTATCTGTTTACATGTGTAGTCATTCAGCAGGCAATTTCAAATGCACTTTGTTTATAGATCCTCCTTCAATCTTATTCGCCGTCTCCCAGGTGAGAATAAGGGGGAGTTTATTGGATTTCACCCTCCGTTGCCTCCCCCGCTGCTCTCCCCATACATGTTGTTCATTAAACGTTTCAGTCAGTTGGCCGAGATTGGTTGCCATATTTGGTCGTGAATGAGCATGGTGCCCTCCTCAGGCTCCACTCACGTTCATTCTCCAGCACGTCTTCAATCATAAACAAATGTGCTCTCGTTTTCCTCTCAATCAGCATTCTGGGATGCCCCATAGCCAGAAAGCGGCGAGCTGAGGAGGCGGAGGCCGAGCAGGAACCGGAAACGGAGCGGCCAGCATCCAAGAGGAAGTCCCACCCTCTGAAACTGACCCTGGATGACGGCTTCAGCGCAGAAAGTGATGCCAGCAGTGAAGCTGAGGGAGACGGCGAGAGGGATGGCAAGAACAGAAGCAAGAGCAAGGAGGATGCGGATGATATGGTGGCTGCCGCAGAGGAAGAGAAGATTGGTAAAGACCTCTTATGTGGACAGACCAATGGACAGGTTGGGAAGGCACTGGGTCAACAAACGGAGGAAGAGGACAGAGAAGAAGCAGCAGAGTTAGGTGAGTTTATTCTTACACCATCAGTATATGCCAAAAAGCTTATAAAATGTTGCTGGCATCACAATGTCATCATCGCCGGTTCTTTTCCTCCTTTAGTTCTTGGAAACAGCTTCCATTCACTAATAATTTTGCCTTTGCTGCATCAATTGCCGTTAGTCTTAAATTAAAGTTTATGTGGCACATACAAGTGTCTTTGTTTTCACAGGAGAAGAGTATGACATCCTTGTACCTCATCTGACACCTGGAGTATCAGTCTCCTTCTCGCAATGCTGAAGAAGTGGCCAACTCTCTCCTCCACCTCGGCCGAGTCCCTGCTACGGGTAACGACAGCGATGCTCCAACAGAGGCCGCCCCGCAGCTGGTTGCCATGGAGACTGAAGAGAATGTCACAGTGGCAGTTGAACACGGTGAAAAAGTAGAGGAGGAGCAAGATCGGGAAACGGCTGATGCAGTGGAAGGCGTCGCAGGCAGAGGTCGAGACGGGCAAGAGGAGACTGAAGGAGCAGAGGGGCAGTTGGTGGATGACAGAGGCGAGCGTGCAACTCTCGCCAAGGAGGTCCACCAGCAACCCGCGGCAGATGAAGAGGAAGAGACAGCAGAGCTGGCACAAGAGAGAAAGAACACACTGTTAGAGGAGGAAAATGATGAGGAGGTGCACCCTAATGTGCCAACTGCTGTCCGCACTATCACCAGCACCACAGCAGCTCAGGGACCACATATCAAGACTGAAGACCACAGGGTTAGTCCTCTGGAGGACTACAACGCACATGAGAACTACAGTGTTACGCGAACCAGTCCGCTTGACCACTATGACGCCCACAAACCACTGAATAAATATAAGGCCTGCCTTCCTTTAAACTACCTGTCCCACATGGCTAGCCCACTCGAGAACTACTCACCCAATCTCAGAGGCGATAACTTTAAAATCCACAAATTCTCGCCCTCTGCCTCGTCCGACATTATCGAGGTGCATTCTGACAAATCAGATGAGAAAGACTTTGATGATGTGGATGGCGACGATGAACACGATGACGATGACAGCCTCTCCCAGCGCTCCACCGTCACCGATGAGTCCGAGATGTTTGACATGACCCGAGGGAACCTGGGCCTCCTCGAGCAAGCCATTGCCCTCAAAGCAGAGCAGGTGAAGCCGGCTGGGCCCAGAGAGCTGCTGGGCGTGCCCGATATGCAGCACCACAGATACTTCACCTTGGAAGACCGGCCCAAGCACCTTGAGGTCATCAGAAAGAGCTACTTCAAAGGTAGGATGGAGTGCACAAAACAAGCAGGGTCTTCTTTAGACTTGAAACTTGTTCGTCGGTCATACTCCATATGATTGTAATCATTGGCTTTCCATGAAATACATACTGTAGAACCTGAATACGTTTTTCAAAACTCGTACAAATAATTGTAAATAGACAACCTAAAGCATATCTGTTGGTGTATCTAGTAAGACAAAGTACTACACAGATGTATGACGCCCCCCCAGTACTGGAATTGCCCAATGGTAGAGACATGTTGCAAGCACATCTGACCCGTGAAGTGGGCACTTGGAGACCCCAACACCCCTGATCGTTGCCTTTAAATGGTTTGTGCGTGGCAGCTGAAAAGTTGGATGACATGTCACTGTGTGAAGGACAATGTCTCACCCTTTCTCTTCCACCACTAGTGGTCTCCAGTCCAGAGAATTCCACTTTACGATTTAATTGAATTGATTTCAATGGGGAGCGTCACAGAATGACTAAAACCTGTAAGTCAAGGTACCGCTTGTACCATCTTGAGATTTTGCATTAGATTTTTGATGCTGAAAAGTTGTGCATTTTAGTGTACAACTTTACAAGCGCGTATGATCACATGATTTGTGAGACCAGACAAGACCACCGTCATTTTATTCAACAAAACGCTGAAGAACAGCAGTAGCACAGTGCCAGCTGAACTTGAAGCGCGGTAATGAAGCCCAAAGCCTGCTTCAGCCCGACAACCTTGCTCTACGATGATGAGAGAAGAAGACAAGAGCAGGGTTAAGAGAGGCGGTGGCACGTGAGCAAGAAAGAAAACTCAAGGAAAGGCCCAAGCGCAGGTTGCTTTGTCGACGGGTGATGGAGCCTTGCATTTTTCAGTTGGCACGCTGCCCTCTCGTCAGCAGCAGTGTTATTACATGCCTGCGAGTGTTGCCCTCTCCTTGGCCTCTGCTCACTCCCGCGGTGACGTTCTTGTACTGCTCAACCTTAATTAGGGGATGCATGTCTCATTAACATTCAATTTGAAGGCCAACAGAGCTTCGCACCACTCTTTTCGTTCCTCCCATGTCAATGGCACCGCGTTGCTTAATTCCAGTAGCAAGAAAGTCAAATGAGTTTTTAATTGTGTACTGGTTGACCGTCTTGTGATGTACCGTATTTTTATGCAGTTGTGTATTTTTCCTCATGTTTGTCGTATTTATGAGAGTGGGCAAAAGTTATGCGGTATGATGCTGTGCAATAGTGCCCCACTGCAAACTATATTGCTCAAGATTAATGCTGCTGACAGTTATTAGTATAATATCTTTGAATAAAATACGTCTTGGATCCAGCCCGTGGTGTGTGGGGATGTTCAAACCGGGCGGTCAACTTTGATCGAGATATGTTACGTAATGTTTGAAGTATTTGACGTAGACGGTGTGACAAAGGTACGAGGGTCATTCACTTTCAAGCTTCATGCCAACTACTGTGAACTGTTGAGGCAGGTCAAGAAAGACGCAAAGAGCAAACGCAGGGGTCATGGGTCAGAAGGATTCATCTTACATCATGACAACGCAAGAGACAACGATCTGGGCTGGGAACTGCTCCCTCATTCCATTTACAGCCAAGACCTTGCCCCTTCAGACTTTCACCTCTTCGGTCCCTTAAAAGCGTTCACGAGAGGCACAAAGTTTGAAAGTGACGATGAAGTCAAAAGTGTTGTGAGCGACTGGCTGGGACGTCAGTCCAAAGATTTTTACAATGAGGGAATATGGGAGCTTGTGCGCAGATGGGAAAAGTGGGTAAAAAAAACCCCAACTTTTGCTGGGAGACTACAGTGAAGAAAAAAAGTAAGCTTCTATCTGTATTAGAAGTCCTGAAACCAAAAAAATGTCACCTTATTTATTGAATGACCCTCATGTTAAAGGCAATAAACTGTCATATTGCCTGTGAACAGACGCACACAACAAGAAAAAGAACAGATACAGATGGTGCCTTTGCACAGTCAAATCACAAAATGCAGTACTGTAGTGTATGTCTAGATTTCATGCTCAGCCAAGCAGACTGTCTGATGGCATTACCGCTTGCTTTTGTCCTCCTTTTTCATGTCATCCTCCTTTTTGTTGCGCCTCCCTTTCTTCCTCATCCAACCTCTGCATCGTCTGTCAATTTAGAGAGTATTCGACCAGAGAAGAGGGAGATCAAGTGCCCCACCCCGGGGTGTGATGGCACAGGTCACGTGACCGGACTTTACCCTCACCACCGCAGCCTGTCCGGCTGCCCTCACAAGGACAGGATCCCCCCTGAGAGTGAGTTTCCTTCGAGATGAAATCAAACATAGAAAGAGTGCAATTGAAACCTCTTCATGATGGCACCGAATTGTATTCCCAGCCAAGTCTCACATTCGTAGACCATCCACATACTGGCAGCAGACACAACTGGGCAGGCTGTTGGGATTGATCCATAGTCACTCTGACAACCTGTGTTACGAGGGTTACTTTAAACTCCAGTGGCCTGTGGCATTTGCCGGAATGGCCAATGACAACTTTACTGAGGACGGACATTGGTGGCCCATTAAGCTATACAATATACTGTATTGTGACCATGTAACAACCTCTTCATCTGAATGCATGTTTTTTTTCTGTAACTAATGGATTACAGGTACTCTTTTTCCAACCTAATTACATAAGGCCGGTAAATATATTCTGTGACTCCTCAAGTCTGCTGACAACTGTGCACGTGGCTGTGGCCAGTCCTTTAACCGTGTTTTAAAGGAGATTTATTCTTTTTATGTTTTCTCCTCTTTTCAGCCGTCCTAGTAAAATCTTTGGAATATTATTGTAATAGACACATGTTTAATTGTTTAAAGTGACAAAAAAACACTCCCATCCTGTAGTTTGCTTTAATGCTCATTATGAGTTGTTTGGTGAACAACTTGAAGGAAGAAGAGGCCCTAAGTCACCATTTTCCTTGCATCGGTGTCGTAACACAAACAAGAAAGAATGATTGGATGCCATGCAATAGAAATGCTCCATTTTTATGTGTCATTCTGCATCTATCCTCACGTCTCTTTCAGTTCTGGCCATGCATGAGAATGTGCTGAAGTGTCCAACTCCCGGCTGCACCGGTCAGGGCCATGTTAACAGCAACCGTAACACACACCGCAGGTATGCATACATGACAGCCTCGGATATGTGCTTACATCTGTTTTTGTTAGACGTAGGCAGAGTTTTCCGCCTTTTTTGTTATTTGCAAGCTCACATATTTATGTCTGCAGGACAGCAGTTGTGTCAGTCCACATCAGTGTGGAGTTACATGGTCAGCATTCTCTCGCTAAATATGAATCTTTCTCCTCCTCCAACCTCTCAAGTCTTTCGGGATGTCCCATTGCAGCGGCGGAGAAGCTTTCCAAGAGCCAAGACAAGCAGCTTTCTCAGCCTGGCAGCGACCTCCTCAAAGGAAGTCCCAATGACAGAGTGCTCAGGTGCGTGGCCAAAGATGTCACGTCACATCGTCCAGCTGAACACATGAATTGATTCATTGTGTGTAAAACTGACTATGAATGTGCCGGTACCTTGACCGTTGCATATTTTGATTTATTATTTAAATATTAAGTACAAAGTAGCCATGCATTTTTATAGGCCTATTTTTGCTCGAGGTGCCATTAATTTTATGCAATCACGGCTGTATATGTAATTCAGTAGCTACCCGGATCCCCAATCAGTACGTAATGACATTCTATACCAGAGCTTTATCAAAATGGTTACAACCTTAAATTCTGTGCTTTTAATTATCGGTTTAGAACACTGCATCATACCAATTGTTTCTAATACGTTGCCTCTCTCTTCTCTGTTAGACTACAAACAGAATGAGAAACACATTGTGAGAAATACATCACTGACGGTGTAAATCAAAACAGTGCGTTGCTGTCTTGGTAAAGGCAGAAATGTTTATTTTGTGACAATCGTGACATCAGTTGCTCAGAGGACCTGCCTTGGATAGTTGAATTCAGGAACTCTTTAAGCATCCACTCGGGTGGTCTAATCATTAGTGCCACCGTGTTAACACGGATGTCTCTTTCTCACCGTTAATCTTCCCAGCTGGCCGGGCACCCTCATTATGGCCAAAAGAATGATGATTAGCGTAAATACGACATCTGTATTATGCTAAGGCCACGTTCTTCCTCATTGGTATTTTAATTAATAATGCGGGGAAGATGCTAATTATTCAAACTATAGGGGCATTGTTGGGGGTCACATTCAAGTCGAGTCTTCCCTTGGTGAGAAGACAGCTGAGACGTGTGCGTTGCATGGTACTGAAGTGTTCAACATTCAAGCCACATTCTTATGGAACTCTAGTTAATGTATTTAAAAAAAAAAAGATAAAATTCCCTGTGATAAAGGCTCTCGTAAAAATTGTCTTGTTAGGCCCCCCCCTCCTTATTTGCATTCTGTATGAGGACCTTTTTGACAGCATCGTGACTTCAGGCTACGTCCTGCGTGTAGCTTATTAGGAATTAGCATGTGATGGTAGACTGTGGACTATATGTGATATTGGATGGAGAGGAGGACGGACAGGGGGCTGAACCAAAGGGGGCCGGGAGAGGGGGGGGGGGGGGGGCTCAGGAGGGGGATGGAGGAAAAGAAAGCAAAAGATGAGGAAGGTGACCCCACCCCTACACTGCCTCCCTCTCTTGTTTTACCACTCCCCCTTCTGTTTTTCCTCAGCTTCCTCCTCTTTTCTTTTGCCGTCTCCCCTCACCCTTCTGCCTCGTTTGGCTCTATCAGTGGATTTACGCCAACAGGTCTGACAAAAGCGCTGGCTCTTTAGGAAAACGAGAGGGCTTAAAGCTCATAAATTCTATGCTGTACAGCATGCAAATGTGCCCTCTGCTGATAAGAGAGCTTTTAATCCAGCAGACTCCCGCTAAGTACACTGTTGCCCGTGTCTTCCCACTCTCACTGTCACGCTGCACCTCCCTCTCTTATTCTCTCATTTGTATTTTTTTTTGTGTGCTTGCTGATTGCGTGATCCTTGACTCCATTTCTGCCTCTCTTTCTCATGTTTGTGTTTTACCCTGACACGTGCTCCTTGTCATCCTCGCAGGCCCATGTGCTTCGTAAAGCAACTGGAGATGCCCCAGTATGGTAGCTACAGGCCCAACATGGCGCCGACCACACCCCGCGCCAACCTGGCCAAGGAGCTAGAGAAGTACTCCAAGGTGTCCTTCGATTATGCAAGCTTTGATGCTCAAGTGTTCGGGAAGCGTATGCTTGCACCAAAGATGCCCACCAGCGAAACCTCACCCAAAGCCTTCAAAAGTGAGAGAGGATGTGCACGCAACACTCGGCCCACTACAAATGCTGTGTTTGAACATGTTTAACACTGTTAGGTTCTTTTTTTTTTTCTCACTCAAATGGCACACGCCCTGTTGACGACATGTTGAGATCCTTGATTCTTTTTGATGCACACCCTTTTGTTTGCAGGTAAGTCCTCATTCCCCAAATCGTCATCGCCCAGCCTTAGCCTGCACGGTTACGGCAAAGCCTCCTCCTTGGCCTACGACTACTCCCATGATGCCGAAGCTGCCCACATGGCTGCCACCGCCATCCTTAACCTGTCTACACGGTGCTGGGAGAAACCTGAGAACCTTAGCACCAAACTGCAAAACAAGGTATGCCACTACCTCTACTCTAAATGTTGTTGAAATGACCTACTTAGGCGAAGATCAAAAACACATTGTTTACAAGGTATGTCATCATTGTAAAGATCAATCCTTTCATCTCTGCTCAAATCTCAGCAATTACGAACGCATTGTAGCATGAGACGCGGCAGGGCACAACAGTCTCCTTTCGCCGCTTCTCGTTTTTGCCGTCCCACCAGTTGGGTATCATCAAACCGGCCGCTGACTCACAGCAACAGCGGTGGTTGAGATGCACTTGCATCACCTATCCCCTTCTCTTTCATCCTTACATCCCACACACTTTTCATGTTGCTGTTGAATTTGGCCCACAGCCAGTTCCATGAATTACTTTTACACCACCAGGTAGCCTTTTTTGTTGAACAATCTGGAGCGCAGATCTCCCATCTTCTACTTGCCGGCCGGTCTTTCATTTTCTTTTTTTTTGCTGTTTCTTTTCATCCGTTCTCACCGGTCCTCTCGTCTGTGCCGGAGTCAATGTTTGTCCCCGTGTTTTCATCTCCACTCGGCCGATACCCCGTTATACTGCTTACCCTCTCTGCGCACTCAGGTGGTGAAATTGGAATGCCCCTTTGGCCTGTATTGTGACTCTTTAAGTAGTTTTCCTTCAAGGCTGTAAAATGTGATCGCTTCATCATTTTCCATTTCCTGTCTTGGTTTTAGGAGGATGTCTTTGCCATATTAATGTAGGATGGTGAATGTTTGACGATACAGCAGTCCCAACTGTATTTATCTCTGTCATGTGACCTAGCTGTGTATGTAGTACAATGGCTCACATCAACAAGGACTGACGCGGAATCTGACATTGAGCCAGTTAAAAAAAAATCAATAATGGAGCAGTGAGCACATCACCATGGGACATTTCTGGGAACAGTTCCCATTTCCTCTTCTCTATCCCTTTTATTATGTATTCTTTTTGGCCTGTAATCATGCCTGCTGCCATTTTTAGAAGAAATCAAAGAAAACGACACAGTGTTTCTCTGTATCTGTTCACTTACAGAACTGGTCACAGAACAGAGAAAGACCCGCTCTCGGTGTCACTGACTTATTTAAATAATTAGAGCAGCCTTACAAAGTAAAAGGCGCTTCGTATGAGCCTATCATAAGACTTTATCTAATGAATTATGTGAGGGTTTAGAATTTTTGTTTTTTGTTGCGTAAGAATACAAGTCATGTGTGTGTTTCAACAGGAAATGGATATAGAGGTTGATGAGAATGGTACTCTGGACCTGAGTATGAAGAAACCCATCAAACATGAAGGCAGTCTGTCCGGCACCAGCCCGGGGGTCCGTTCCCCAGACCCTTCTTCTTCCTCATCTTCGTCTCTGCATCACGGGGGAAGCAGTGGGATGACATCACCAAACTTACAGAGCTACAAGCAGGAGGATTGGGAGGGGCCTCTGGATTTTACCAAACCCAACCGCCAAAGGGAGGAGGAAATGGACGAGGTTAGTATGTAGCTAATGTTACAAAAAAAAAAAGAAAAACATGAATAAAAATCAGGCAGTATTTCCTGTGCTGCTGATCACAGAGGAGCTGTTGCAACATAAAGAAATCCCATAAGACACATGAGGGAAAAAAAAAAAGAAGTGGTATATTTCCTGTCGCCTTTTCCTCTTTCTATTGTTCATTTATGTCACAGAACGAGTTACTGCTCAGTTAAAACATTGCACTGAGTAACCGAGGTGGTGTGTCAGGTGCATTGCACCATCCTTTCCGTATGCCAATCCCTACTGCTTTGAACTTTTTCCAAAGAAATCTAAAGGGCCTGATTTTTAATGACAATACTGCGCATTGCGAAAAATCCCTTTTTTCACCACAAAAATAAAGTAAGTCAACTTGAAACAGTGAGCACACTTTAATTAGAAAACTTGTGCATGGAAACGGTTGAATAGAATATGGAGGAATTAGAATTTGAAATCTCACAAATCCATCTGGCCAGTCTAAATGATGGCTAGCAAAAAATACAAAATAAAAAAAACGGACACATTTTTGCGTACCAGACTCAAATGTGCTGAAAGAGAGAAGTGATTGCAAACACTGCCCTAAACACGTCAGACTCTGAAGAGCTTCGCATGAACGTGACCTTCACATCATTTTTTAAATCAGAACCTGGTAACATTTATTCCTTTTCCAAAAATGATCAGCATTCATCATCGAGTGTCTATCAAATTTTGTCATGTGGTAATTTCAGCAATGACATTTCCCAGTTCATGTGCAACTGGCAGCATTATTTGATTTTTAATCATCTGACAAAAAGGAGCATTTGTCCGCTTCCTTTCCAAGTGTATGCCAGTTCCTAACATTTGTATTTCCTGGATTTATTAAATATTCCAAATATGTAAATAGAAAACTGCTAATAAATAAATAAATAAATAAAACGGAATGCACCTTTGGCCACCCACATTAACAATGATGACCAAGATAATGACTGTGCTTTTAAATTTGTGTTCCACATTTTCCAGATGGATCATGCCGGGCAATCATATGTGTCATCCGACCCAGAGGATGGTGACATGATTCAGGACTTAATGGAGGACAGGAAGTACCCCGGAGAAGTCACAACCCCAAATTTCAAGGTCAAGTTCCAGCCCAAGGACAGTAAGAAGGAGCTGCTCTCGTAAGTATTGAGATGAACGAGACTCCCCATAAAGCACGCTTGGGTAGTTCCCATGTGAGGCTACGCCGACAATAGGCACAGTGCTTTGGTCTGCTCTGTTCTTAAAAACTGGCAAAGCGTTTTCTTGTTGAACTCTGTTTTTTTTTCTCTCCCCATTCAGATGTCCGACACCTGGGTGTGATGGCAGTGGCCACATCACTGGGAACTATGCATCTCATCGCAGGTATGCCTCAGTGCAGTGAACACCGTTTGCTTCTGTCCCATTTTGTGGCTTTTTGAGTCAAACTGGTGGGGCACTTTACAGCACTCTCATCGGTGATTCGCAATGTGTGGTGCGAGTCCCAGTGGTAGTGATTGGGCTCTTTGTTTCTTTGTTTTACGTGTAATTCATTTTTAATTGAATCATTATTTAAAGGGACAGTTTGTAAAAATGTGTTTGAGTTTTTCACTGTTCATTTTTTTAAACACTATTGATTTCCATAATGTGAAAAAAAAGGTTACATCAATTAATTATTTCTTAATGTAGTTGTAGGTGAAGTAATCATTAATTAAATTACTAAGGGCCTTCCTCCCTCCCCTACAGGAGGCTGCCATGTTTCGCCGCCATCTTTCTGCTAAGGATAACCAAAGTTGACAAATTTAGCGAACGTAGTCGCTCAACGTCATGACTACAGCATGTGTAAAAAATGCCATGCACTTCCTGCATCACTTGTGGGAATAATGGAAGTTGTTTGGGATGACGTCTTGTGTGCACCTCTGCTGAAGAAAGTGATGTTAGACTTGCAAAGTGTGGTCTCCCTGAGGCACCGGGTTCTTCAAAATGCACGCGCATTGAGCTTAGGTCGTTGCATTCTATTAGTTCACCACTAGAAGGCACTAAATTCTACTCACATTACCTTTGAGTAAAGCGTTTTATTTTCCAATATTTAATGTTAAAACTATACATGTTACAGTGGCTGACAGTAATAAATACACCTTCTAGAAATGAATGCATTATGTCGTTTTTGATGAACACTTTCAAGTTGGTCGTATTAGGACTTGGTGAGAGTTTTATGGTGGACCACGAATGATGCAAACGACTTTTCTGGTCGTATTTGCCTCGTATTTACGACCTGATTGTTGAGCACAATCTATGAACTGGAGCACGACTTATTCGTGCCCCTAATTGTACCCCTCAAAAATTATCGACATCAAAAACAATGCTATAAGGATGATGGGTGTTTGTTTATACAACAACACGTACATTTTGTCATTGGCTCACGGTTTGGCACTAAGGATGGCGATAAAAACTACTTCAGAGATGCTGCCGCTTTCCACCGTTCTGTTGAATTTAAAGCACTAATTCAAATGTTATTTGAAGCTGTCGCTCCAAAGGCAATAGTGTTGTGTAGCACCAAGAGGCAGAGACGGCCAGTGCCACTTAGATATGCATCAGTGATTTACTCCTTGCCGCCTGTCTTCTTTTTCCTAAATGACCTTGGTATGCCTTGCAATCTTGATTCCCCTTCACTCACGTCTCTTTCCCCTCGTACCTTCTCCTCTGTCTTCATCCTCTTCTTCTGCCTGTCCTTCACTCGCTCTCCTCCCCCAACCGTCCCTTCAGTCTATCTGGGTGTCCTCTCGCTGATAAGAGCCTCCGGTCCCTCATGGCAGCACACACCCCTGAACTCAAGTATGTCTGCGCTACACCTGCACTGTCTTCTCACAGCACTGCTACTGACACCCAAACGCCACACAGCTTTGATTCTGCTTATCTTTTGTTGTTTGCCGCTATCTCTGCTCAATCTGGTCTTGGGCTACTCTTGCTTGGATTTCAATGAGTGTCGATGTAAATGTGCAATATCAAGCCCTGAAAAGTGTGGAGTGAAAAGATGTTTGCACACAAAGTGACACTGAAAGCAATTTACAATCGCAGCCTGACTTTCGTCGTCAACATTTCTGGGCAATGTCAATCATTGTTGTATTTTTCCGCTAGATGTCCCACCCCAGGATGTGATGGCTCAGGTCATATCACGGGAAACTACGCCTCCCATAGAAGGTAACACACAAACAAAGAAAGGTCCACGCAGCCACTTGCACAGATAATAATCCTACACACACACAGACACACACACACGCACAGTACACACAAACACATGCACATACACTGTCAGTCAGAGAGGCTCAGTGACAGTTCATGACAGAATTAGACAGGGACTACATACACACACATATTGCTCTAATTCTATGATTTGGTTCATATCTGGCACTTGAGTTGAATTGGTTTTTGATTTGGTTGAAGTACCTCTGTGAAAATATTCTTCCTTGCCTTTGTTCTTTCTCTTTCTCAAGAAATCACTTGACCAGCCCTTTCTCAACCTTATGTTATCAACTCCATACTTTCTGTTTTCAGTCTCTCTGGGTGCCCGCGTGCCAAGAAAAGTGGAATTAAAACTCCTACCAAGGACAACCAGGAGGACTCGGAGCTTTTAAAGTTCGTAAAGAAAGCCTTAATGTCTGCTTTTAGCAAGACTTACGTAAAATGCAATGAAGGGAGAGCGAGGAAAGTCACTGTGAGTCATATGCCGAGGTAGCGACCTGTCCACGTGACTGCATCAGTCAGGCCCCTGACTCATGGGGAAAGACATTGAGCTTCACATAGTGACTGTGAAAGTCAAGTAATGCACAGCAGATTGTCAATACATATGAAATACATGCGCCTCATGTTGCATTTGCGCACAAAACGGTAATGTCAACATGATGATGAGTAGTGGTATTTGCATGACATAATGTAAATGACTGAACCGAGTCATTGTTTTTTTGCCCAATGAGGGTGTGTAACTTCAATCGTACCTTCAGTTTTTGTTATTCCTTTCTCCTGATCTAACCTTTGTGCCCTCCCTCCTCACTCTTTTCTCTTCAACACTCTCTCCACATCTGTCTCTTTCTCTCTGTCTTTTTCCTCCGATTTGCTCCCAGCAGATGTCCGGTGCCGGGATGTGACAGCCTGGGACACATTAGCGGGAAGTACGCCACGCATCGCAGCGCCTACGGGTGTCCGCTGGCAGCGCGCAGGCAGAAGGAGGGACTCCTGAATGGCACACCCTTCAACTGGAAGGCCTTCAAGACAGAAGGACCAACATGTCCAACCCCGGGATGTGACGGCTCCGGACACGCAAACGGTAGCTTCCTCACACACCGCAGGTAAGCTGCACACAAAAGATGATCTTCCTCACGGGACATTACATTACATTGTTCATTTAAAATGTTAGTTCATATACAGCATGTTAAATGCCAACATGACAGTTCAGTTTTGTTTTGGTTTAGCTGAAGCAAACTTTACTTTATCCACATTTGATTCGAACAGTGACACAACACATTCATTAATTGAACTGCTGTCGTCTGGGGAGGTTGATAATTATAGCCGTGTGACATCCACAGAGCAATGATAGTTGACATGGACCCTCTGAAGCATTTTACCCAAGAATATCATATAGTATACAGACTGAACGAAAAAGGTCCAAGAACAGACCCATGTGGGACTCCACATGTCATGGTCATCCGAGCAGATTTGAAACTTCCAAATGTCACAAAATAAATCATTTACTTAGCAGTGTGAATGTATGGTATACCAAAAATAATAGTGCACATTCACATCTTACTTATCTAATTCATGACGTGTGTAAATGTGTTTTGTGCAGCCTCTCAGGGTGCCCCAGGGCATTGTATGCCAAGAAAAAGGCTAAGTTTCCCACGGAGGACTATCTGAGCAACAAGTTCAGAGCCAGTGATGGTAAAATGCTGTGCCAAAATTATAATTAAACAAATGCACACTGATGAAGTAGTTGAAGCCATCTAATTTTTCCTTTTTTAGTTCTGGACAATGATGAGGACATCAAACAGCTCAACAAAGAGATTAATGACCTCAACGAATCCAACAACGAAATGGAGGCAGATGTAGTCAACCTGCAAACTCAGGTGTGTGTTTCTTCTTCAGCCCACTGATTTTAATATTAATGTTTATACTTAATTAATATAACATACTTAATATTTGGGGGATATGGCTTCTATGAGTTCAGTCAACCCGATTCGCCGAGTGGTGTATTTTTGTAGACCACATCCTCCATTATTTTATAATATTGCTCTGGCACCATTGCTGTTTTAACGGTCCTCTTCATCATCTTGCTCAAATTTTGACATGTAGATGACACCTAACAATTGACAAGTCAACAGTACTTTGCTTTGCCGTTGCAAGGTTTCCGATGGGCTGTTCTCAAAAGGCAATAAGAGGCCACTGAGCTTAGAGTGTCACAGACTGTCTTCAGCAAGTTGCCGCAAAGATACAGAGGGACTGGGAGAGTCACAGCAAGGCATCGAAATTGACATCCGCGGGACAAAAAAAAAAAAAGTCACCGGTTGTGAATTTTGCTATGCAGCTCCTTAGGAGAGATCGGCAAGTTGTACAAAAAGCACTGATGTATTGAACAGTGCGCATGTGCATTCAAAAGTTTAGAGGTCAACTAAATCCACCTGTAGAAGATACCTGTATAGTGCATTTTAGGCTCATCCAGAATTTTCACCCCAAAGCCTTTTTTTGTGGAGTGGAAATGAACGTTTCTGTATTGTAACAAGCAGGAATCCAGCAGCAGGTCATGTATGAGCAGACAATGAACCGCAACTGATATGATGGTGCTGAACGAGCATGACCTGGGCGACTATTTGTGTTGCAGATCACTTCAATGGAAAAAAATTTGAAGAACATTGAGCATGAGAACAAGATGATCGAGGAGCAGAACGAGGCTCTCTTCATGGAACTGTCCGGGCTGAGCCGGGCTCTGATCCGCAGCCTGGCTAACATTCGCGTGCCGCACATGGTGAGTTCTTATCCACACATGCACACGTTGGCACAATGACATACACGCTCACAAACATAGGCGCATGTACGGGCTTGAGCTCATTGGGTAGCAAAGGGAGTGAAGACTCGTCGCCATTCCCGGATTAGTTTTGCCTCTCGGACTCAGTTGCGATTGGTTGTCGTTTTCACCACAGCAGGAGCCCATCACGGAGCAGAACTTTGACAGCTACGTGAGCACCCTGACCGACATGTACACCAACAAAGACTGCTTCCAGAGCCCCGAGAATAAGGCTCTACTGGAGAGCATCAACAAAGCTGTGAAGGGTATCAAAGTCTGAGAAGCGCACGTGCGGAAGAGCGAAGCTGTCCGAATAAGCGTGACAGAGAGTCACAGGGATATTGAAATACGTCAAATAATAGAAATCAAAAACAACAAAAAGGGAATTCAGGTTATTTAAATAAACACAACCCAGGGAGTAATCTAAGAGCAGAAAAGGACGCGGACCAAAATCCCCACCATGCTGCTTCTGGGATCAGTGAGGATGTGAAGAGGAAACGAATCCTTCAGGCAGAATGGATGGCAAAGTAGCCTAAGGCTACGATGAGCTACTGTATCTGAGACGTTCCGTACGCCGTATGGTTTCTCATGATATCTCTTGTGTGTCCTGAGATGTGTATGAGGACGCGTTTCACTGTTGCCCAGATGATTATTTTTGTTTGGTCGCTTGTTTTCCTTTTTTTTTTGTTTTTTTGGTTTTGCTTTGATTGCTTGAAACAATGGTGAACTTGAAAAGGATGAGGAGTCCAACATTAGTTGCGTAGCATTCACTGTGGCAAGTCTGTGTGTCTTCACCAGCTCTTAACAACCCCAGCGTGCACACACACACACACACACACACACACACACACACACAAACAAACAAAACCCAGCAATATGGCGCATGCACTAAACTCATTGTGTGTTTGCTTTGCGTTACTACCGCACCAAAGGAGTCAACACAATGTTGATCCCATTTTGTGAACGCAGTCAAGTGGCAAGCTTGATCCAGGACCCGCGATGGTTGTGTTCTTTCTTCCGTGTGATGACTGATTCCGGGGTTGAAACAGCAGCAGATGAACAACTTTTCTTTCATCGTTTTTCGAAAAAACGAACGTGCGCGTCGTCGCAGTGTGCGCACGCATTTCAACTTCAGTTAGTCATATCAATAGTATTTATATCAACATAGGAATTGCACTTCATTCCAATGAATAGTTTTGTGGTCCAATGATTACTGTATATGAATTATTTAAATTTGTGAACTTAAATTGTAACTTATTGACATTTATGTTATTGAGGTTTATTTATTTGAAGCAATTTATTTATTGACTTTGTAACACAAGCAGAATGCATCTTTATTGATTAATATGGAAGCAATTTGCAGATGTTTTTCATCAATATTTTAAGAATCTTTATAGATAAACAACAAGGCATATTTTTGTTGAGTACTTTTTAAAACAAATGTTTTATAACAAAAAGTCACCTTTTTCATTTTTTTTTTTCAAATATTCCTGTTTGGTTTTTAAATATTATTTACCGGTATGTTCTTTCTGGTACTGATATGTTACAAAACACACTACTGGAAAAAAAAGAGAAAATATGTATTTATTATTTATTTAACGTGAACGGAATCGACTGATGGCTGTATATTTATTTTGTTATTTATGTGCGTGATGTGACTATGATGAGTCCGAGTAGTCTTAAAGATCCACTGACAATGTTTAAATAAAGACAAAAAAAAAATAAAAATCAGCACAGGTATTGTTTGATGGCGTAAGTTTGCCAGCAGCTGATTCAAAAAAACTGAACACGGTCACTGTTGTGTTGCTATCTGTTCTCTGTATCGTTTCTGCCAGCTCATGTTTGCTTTTGGGACAAAAAGAAAACAAGGAAACCAAACAAAAAAAGTGACCTACCCAGGCATTTTGTAGCAGCCGACATAACTCACCCCAAACCTCTATAATGTACTATATATGTTTACACATCATGCATTTGGAAACGTTCTCTTTCTTTCAAAAAAAAAAAAGCAAACAAAACAAGACAAAAAAATCTTATTTCTTTCATTCCAGCTCAATCACACAACTGTGTGGCTGCGTTATTTTGAGTTGGCTTTCAAACATACAAACACATACACAAACCAAACTGTAGGATGGCCTCCGTTTGACAAAAATACACACCCTTGTAGCCTTACTGTAGATCTTTAATTTTTATTTATTTATTTTTGATGCACAAAGTGCCAGTAAAAGAAGAGGGGAAAATAAAACTCTTATTTCCAGATTCTTGGCATTTTTGCAATGTTCCTATGTCTGGTCATGGGAGGACCACGGCATCAAGAGAGTGGTGATTGTTTCAGATGCCTTTATTTCTCTGCCAAGATGGCCATGAGTACACTATATATTCATTCTGTAAAGATAGATTTGAAAAATGCTATATATATGAATATAAACATACATATATTTTTCCAGTGTAATTGTGGACTTGAGCTTCTACTCCTTATCAAAGCATCACTGGCTGACGAGAAGAGATGTGAGGGCTGTGTATCAATAGGAGGCAGTTACACTCAGACCTGCTCAACTGTGGCTTTAAATACAACACTCGCTCGAGTTGAAGGCAATTAGGAAACGTAATACGTTCGGGTTGTCGAGAAAAGTGTTACCACTCTGCCCGCTTGTATTTTATTTGTCCTTAATCCACAGAGAGACATCTACTCCCTGTACGTCGTACTGAATCTAAGATTGATACTAGATGTTTGGCTCTTTATTTCTGAGTGTCATGTAAGTTCCTGTAGAGTTAAAGAAAATAAAAAGGAAAATGAAGAGGGTGGGGGTGGGGGGGAACATGATGATGGCTCCGAATAATGTACTGCACATAATGTTTGGCTATGTTGTGCAATTATTGTATTGTTACTGGTCAACACCAGCTGGTCCTCTATAATGTTGAAACAAGCAACAAGGAGACTTTTAGTGTTAACCCTGCCTCCTAAGTGGTCTGTCGCAGCTTACTGTGGTGTATATTATGATCCCCGTTTGTAAATGATGTCAAAGGCATGTTGTCGGTGTGCTTCTAGCCAATGTAGACTGAAACTCAGATGTGCACTTTCTGAAGAACTGTTGAAAAAAAAATGCCAGCATTTGATTTTTGTTTGGTCCAAAAACAAGCTTCCCCCTTGATTCTGTGGCCTGTGCTGTCAGAAATATAGTAGGAAGCAAAACACTTTCACAGCCACCCTACCGCCCCCCAACCCCCCAAAAATAACAACATAAAATACAAATAAAGAGATTGGCTTCTAGCTGAGTTTGTCTCTCAACTGAGTGACACCACAGGTCAACAGTTAGCTGAGGCCTGGAGCACTAAGCAAGAAGGCATAGTGTGTGTGGGAGTGGGAAATTGATTTGCCAGGCTGCACAATCTTTCTCCTTTGGAAGTGTTTGTTGCATAAATATGAGTCCATCACTTAAAAGAATGTCAAAGCTTTTTCTGACCTACCCTCAAAGAACCCCCATCCCACCCCCTTTCACGTCTTGTGTAACCTTTCCTCTGGAAATATGATTTGGGTGCATTAGTTAACAAAGTACAGCATACCCCCCCTCTCTCTATCTCTCTCTCAAAATGCACGAGAGTACTATTTATGACTGTGCATATTTTCCCCAATTTATTTGATATGGAATGACCGACCCCTTTTAAACTGCTTGATGAAATTGTCTAGCGAGGTATATAAATGATTATCACAGAGGCCGTAAAAGTGTACCATGCTCCAAAAATGTCAGCCGCCGTAGCCTAAGGGTGCTGACTTGGTGCCCACACATAGTATGTTTGCTTCTTTAAATGAAATTTCCCTGTGATGGAGTCAGTTGGTGCATTATTACTGTTATACATGTGGGAATGTCTTTTAAAAAATAGAATAAAATAAAAAGCAGCCAGGGCCCACTATGTCACGCTACTTCCCCCCCTGCCCCCTTTTTTTCTTCGGGGATGCTGTGTCACTTTCAGGGAAATAGCCTGGACCCAAATCCAGCAACAAATTCAAAAGTGAAATAAGAAGTGATATTTGCATTCTGGTTTTAGTTCAGGTTCTCATCTACACACAGTGTGAACCTGTAGGAGCAGAACAACAAAGTTTGTGTGGCACATTTCATTCAGCTGACTAAAACCAAAAGAGCCCAACTCCCTCCCGCTGTAGTTTCAAGATGTGTGGTCTTATCATGCGTGCCTTTCTCATGCCACCCATTCAAAAATAATGGTATGTTTACACTGCTACACAGTTCGGACTGGATATCTTTACTTGAGGGGGTGTTATAACAAACGGTAACATACAGGCAAACTTTTTGTTCAGGCAAAAGAAACTGTGATCTCATCATTTGATTCAGGTACCAAACTGCATCGACAGTAGCTGTGAAGGAATAACAAAAACAAAACAAAACAAAAAAAAACACACCACCCCTAGATACTGCAACAGTGTGCAGGGCATTATTTTGAAACATGTGGACGTCTGTACATATTTCTATTAAGAGGAAACAGTGTTATAGTTGTTGTAATGAAGACAATTGGTGAAAAATAGTTTCTGACAAAAGAAAATGCAACCGCAGCCAAGGCTTGTCCTGCTAGCACATTTTTACAGAGATGAGCTATTTTTACTGGTGATTTTCTAGGCATTGATATTGATATCCTTTTAAATAAGCGCAACACTTCCAAACTTACAAGCACTTCCACAATGATAGATTGTATGGTATTTTTTGTTACTTTTGTAGATGTGGTTGTTACTTTGCTACTGCACCATTTTATAAAGTGGGACAGGTCTTGGCTGTGTGTGCGTGTGTGTGTGCGTGTGTGTGTGTCCTCGGAGTCTCTTTTTCTTTATGGGTTTAAAATATGATTGCTTTATTTAATTTATTTACTTATATATTTTTGAAGTAAAACACTGTAGTTTGGCCGAATTTGTGATTGTGTGTTTGTGTACATGTTCCTGTGTCAGTGTTCTAACCCAGAGAAGTGATGTCAGTTATTGTGGGCGTATGAATCATTTTAAATGTTCTCTATGAAACACAAATAAAGACTCATAGACAAGGACAGCTCTGACCGTTCGGTGTTTTGTGTTCCTTTTGTGTTTTGTTTTCGTGGACTGTATTGACCTCTAGTGGAGAAGCAAGTAAACTTTTCAAATTGATAGATCCATCCAGCCATCCATTTTCTAATCGGTTACCTCACGAGTGTCGCGAGGGGTGCTGGAGCCTATCTCAATTGACTTCGGGCAATAGGCGGGGGAGATCCTGAACCGGTTCGGTTGCCAGTCAATCGAATCAAATCAGAGCACACAGAGGCGAACAACCATTCGCACTCACAATTACACTTTGAGACCCTCGTGAAGATAAAAATATATATATATAGAGAGAGAGAGAGAGAGAGAGAGAGAGAGAGAGAGAGAGAGAGAGAGAGAGAGAGAGAGAGAGAGAGAGAGAGAGAGAGAGAGAGAGAGAGAGAGAGAGAGAGAGAGAGAGAGAGAGAGAGAGAGAGAGAGAGAGAGAGAGAGAGAGAGAGAGAGAGAGAGAGAGAGAGAGAGAAACGTTGCATTTGCTTCAGTGTGGTCAATGGACAGCAGACAGCGTGACCACTCTTTTGCAGTGCAGTTTAATTAAGCAGTACGAAGCATCCGTTTGTCAATGTGCATTTCTGAAATCTGTATATTATTTTGGATTTGGTTTAAAAAAGCGGGGATAGAGTAAAATACGTGTTTCCGTCAAGTGAGCAGCCTTCCGCTGATTGGTTGTGGTCAATGTCACGTGGACCTCGATTTCCAGTTACCCTTCATCTGAACAAGATTTTTTCGAGACAGACGTCGCATGCACTCGTCAGTGTGATGTTGATAAACTTAGCCACGAAGAAGAAGACAAGGGAACGTGCAGAAATGACGTGTGCGACTTTCCAAAACTGTTGAAGCAACATTTCTTGGCTTAGACCGCAAAGTTTGCGAACGTTTGCTTGCAGACGACTCGCATCACCGCGTGGCGAACCGCTTTGGCTGGTGTCTTTACGTGACTTACGTCTGACGTCAGAACGTCAGCTGGCCCAATGTTTACATCCAGCAGTGGTGTGTTTTTGACTGGATCGGCGAACAACAAGAGCCTGGCCATTGACGAGATCACAAACAGGAAGGCTCCATCAGCGGCCCACTGAGGTACGTATGTCCTCACCTCGTTTGTAATCAGTTAACTGGATCTTTTGTTTGCATACCTATCCTTTTCCACCTTCGTGCGAAGTCGACGACGCGGGATTGTTTTGACCTTCTCGCCGGAGCATAGTCAGGTTTAATTATTTGGTCTGCTGGTGGTGATTACGGCGATCCTGGATGTGAATATTCATTTCCCAATCTAGCACCTGAGTGACGTACATTTGCAGCTAAAGTGGTGCATAAGTGCAGTGAATTGGAACTAGATTAAACGTCTGCATTGCGATGATAATAAAGACATCTTCCCACAAATGGACGCGAAAGGTACTGTACCGAATCGTCTATCAATTGCTTTTTAGTCAGAGCTTTGTGAGAAGCGGGTCACTATTAGCTTACTAACCAAAATGTGCTACCAAGAGAGGAATTGGTCACAGCGCCGCTCCGTGGCCTCTCTTTAATATCCAACGATCCCATGTTTTACGGAAGTAATTACCAAGGCCAGATTTTATATACGTGTGGCAGTGTCTCGCTATCCGTGGAACCAAACGGTGCAATTAACATTCTTTTTTGTTCTTTTATGGCTTCGTGGTCAGTCTGTGCACCCTGTGATGTTTTTGTCCTGTTGCCCTGAGCTCTACTGTTGTTTTTAACACCGCTCGGAAGCACAAAGGCTGCATTCATTCACACCTACCTGCCTTTGCATTATGCTGCCAAAAGCAGGATTTCAACCTCAAGCGCCCCCCAAACCTGTATTAAAAGTGTAAACTTAATGTAAGGTAAAAAAAAAACCCACACACATAGGAACCCAAATTGTTGATATGGCTGCCCTCCAGAATGAAGGGTTGCATGCATGCATACAATTATATGAAGGATATGGGGGCGTTATCTATACAGTCCTTGAGTTTGAAACCTGTGAAAAATATTACCTCACCTCCTTGAAATACTTTCTTCTGTATTTCTCTTGTGATGGTAATGTTTGTTGTCATTTGCATGGGAGTCATAGAGGTCATGCTAAAGATAAGCACGATTTCATTTTTTTTTAAGTTTGCGTTGCCTCTGTTTAGGAGTTTATGAACTGAACAGCAGAGTTAAATACATGGTGACAAAAGACATAAAGCCAAACAAGCTAATTTGCCAAAGGATCATTAAGTTTCTATAATAGTCGTTTCAGGTATAACTCGTGCTTTTGTCCAATAACGTATTTACATAATAGCCCCCAAAGAAAAAAAATAATTCCCAAAGAAAAAAAATAATTCCTAGGTTCACACAATGGACTCACTATAAATTACAAATTATGTGTTTGTTTCCCTTTCCTTCAGGCATCATGGGTGGAGCTGTGAGTGCAGGCGAGGACAATGACGACTTGATTGACAACCTCAAGGAGGCTTACTACATCCGCTCAGACCTGGTGGAGCGGGCTTTTCGTGCCATTGACCGCGCCGACTATTACCTCGATGAATATAGGGAGAACGCCTACAAGGTGAGCAAAGTTTTTTTTTTTAATTGTTTTTAATTGACCTGGTTGGAGTTTCAAGAACACTGACCTGCTTCATTTTTGTTTATATTTAGGACTTGGCTTGGCGTCATGGAAACATTCACCTATCAGCTCCGTGTATCTACTCTGAAGTAATGGAGGCTTTGGACCTTCACCCTCGTATCTCCTTCCTAAACCTCGGCAGTGGGACAGGCTATCTCAGTACCATGGTGGGCCTCATACTGGGTAGGTGATTGAATAAATGTGCGTGATCCTATTAAAGCTCATGTGGTGAAATACACCATTATCATCATGTGAATTAGGCAGCATGATAAACACAGTTTGATTCTTTTGAAGGTAGAAAGAAGTAACTAATACAGTGGAACCTGGAGTTATGAACGTCCCTTCTTACAAACAATTTGAGTTACGCACAATTTTTGGGGAGAATATGTACCTCTATTTACGTACTAATAAGTTCCACCTTCCCACAATACATTGACCTAATCACAGATGCCAGAACCAGACGCATTTTATGAATGAATGCAGAAGTAGGGACCACATTGTATGTGTTGAACTTTTGCCAACTATGGAAATAAAGCACTCAACAACAGTCAGAATGGCCCCTAAGAAGAAACTTCTAAAGGGAGCATTCAAAAGCGCTTGTCATAGATAAGCAGGCAGATCTGTGATCTTCTCGTGTTGTGTAACCAGGCATTGCATCGCGCAAGGCGAGGTAGGCACTGGTATGCAAACTTTGTTGGTTTCCTCTTTTATTTGACTGACTGTATAAATACAGTTGAGTTGAGTTGAGACTGAATCACTCGTTAGTGATTGCGTAAGCAAGACAGTAAAAAAATTATGAAAATGATCAAAAGACATTTGTGTCAAATGTATCTTTTAAAGAACAATGTGACATCCCACTTTATGATTTTTGTTTTAGCAAAAAAGACACGTTTCCCTGGATCGGTAGGCCAAAATCAACCGGTGAATTAGAAAAGAAACAGATGTCATTGAAAAAAAAACTGCAGAATTTCACCATGTGATTATGAAAGAAGACGCTCAGTGATGGAGCTGTAGTTCTCGTCCTTCCCACCTTCATAGTTAAAGTTAATGAGCAATAAATAGTTCTCATATTTTTTAAGTGCTTTATTTCATGATAATAGGGTATTTCACTTATTTCTTAAGTTTCCTTCCACACGCTGGTTAAAAACAAAATTACTGTGTTTAACTTAATTTTCGGCTGTAACAGATTAATTGCATTTCCATTGATTTCAATGGTAATCATTACCTCAATTTCTGAACACTCTAGGTTACAAACAGACTCACGTAACTAATTAAGTTTGTAATTTCAGGTTCCACAGGATTTATTGCAAGGGAGTCAATCAGTCGTGCTATGTTGGGGTAGGCATAGTAATCGATTAATTGACTGATGGGTGCCCCGATTCAACTTTTTCACAGGACCATTCGGAGTGAATCATGGGATTGAGTTACATGCTGATGTAATTGAGTACGCCTACCAGAAGCTTGATTCCTTCATCAAAACTAGTGACAGTTTTGACAAGTGAGTATCAAAATGGTTTTGTCACATTGTCTAGTTTTTAAATAGCACGGCAAAGCAATTAGCAGGACATGGGACTCTGTCAGGTTTATCCAATGTGACACTCAGGAATAAAACACAAAGAGGAGACAGGAGACTCAATTCTGGTACCAGGAGGGAACGAGGAGAAGCGTTAGGTTTCAGTTCTCCGCACGTCACCCCTGCCGATCTCCTCCTTCACCACCTTATTTATTGGGAAATCTACTACATAGGTGTGTCCAACCTAAAGGGTGGGGGCTGTTGGAGACACACTGAACTTGTTTGACTATGTGTGTGTATGTGAGTGTAAATTACGTACATGTGTGCCATTGTTACAAAAACAATCCCGTGCAGCTGGTGTTGATGGCTCCATCCACAGTTGAACCTTGCTTCAGTTTAGTCTCTAAAACTTATCTCATTCCAACCACGTCCTCGAAAAGGTGGTTGCGTTCCTGAACTTCTCTCTAACCTTTCACACAGTGCACTAAGCATTCATGAGTATATAGGTGAGCATATAATGAATAAAAGGATTATAAATGTGAATGATTAAGAATCTTGATTAAAAAGCATAGGTATTCTTTATTGCAGGCGTAGTCAATTAATGATTGCAGGTATAAGCATACTTCTTTGCAAGCATAATCAATTTATCATTGCAGGCATAAGCTTTCTTCTTTGCGAGCATAATAAATCAATCAATCAATCATAATGTATATGTGTATAACGATGATAATATGTATAATGTATGATAACAGAAAATAATCAATCCATCATTCCCCCCTGTTTATCCTACATTTGCCCACATCGTCACACAGAACCTTCCTAACGGACTTTATTCAGCGGAGACATGTACATGCAAGAATAGGTAGACCCAGGGGTCGAAAAGATAGAGGTAACAACCAGATCAAAAAACAATCCGAAACAGAACCCAGGAAAAGATGGTAAACATCGTCCACAACATCCGTCACAAGTCACAACAACCCGAGTTGTTTTCCACATCAGAATCACTGCCATCCAAAAGTAACAGCAGAGGGTAAATTCCATTCACTTTAGACGTCGTGGGTACCATAACCGTAGTGATAAATTGGATAAGCAGAGCTTTCGATACAGGGACCTCAGCAACATCCACACAATGTCGAGATAGCTGAGGAAAAATAATTTCAGAGATTAAAACATAACACACCAGTATTTTACGTGACAAAGGTCTCACTCCATAACTCTGATGACAAGGGCGTGGTCACGCCGGAGCGATCCGGTTCAGTGTGCGGCCCTCCGGCGTGGTTGAACAGCACCGCTCACCACATGCCGCACACGCCGATTGGCCTCAACCAAGAGCACATTGACCGCTATGCGGTCCCGAGCACCATCAGAGAGGTGACTGTCAATTGTTTTACTTCCAATTGCCAAAAGGCTTCTCAGTACAATTTGCAAGCTTCTGGACAATGTAGTGGAGGTAGCAGATCCCGTCAGCACGTTTATAAAAATGGACTCTCACCGTGCAGCAACCTGGTTAACCAATTTATACTCATCTGGTACGCCACGAGGAACTCCAATTACACCAACGTAGGTGGAATCTCAAATATCCTCACAAAATATCCTCTCCTGTGGACGGAAACATAGTCATTGATAAAGCAGTGACACCAATGCGCAAACACCTGTGACAACCCTTAAAGCAGAGCTCTTTCATGATTTTTCGCAAAGAAAAAGAAAAACCCTCCGCCTCGATAATCATCATTTGCCAATAAAATTTGTTCGACGTACATTACTACATTTCATCGTATCCACATTAACATAAAATAAAAGAACAACAGAAAGAAATACAGTTCAACTTTCAGCAAAGAATAACTATATTAATGTCGTGTTGTTTTCTATTTTCCTTTTACCATAAAAGAAAAGATCCTCAACGCATAAAATTACCCAAAAAATGTATTTAAAATCCGTATTTGAACCTTTATGATCAAATTAATACACCATTTGAACTAGAAATAAATCAATAAACAGTGATAAATTCAAATTCATTCCAGCAACATCAACCAAGGAGCACAATACATAATCACTTCAACCTCCAAAACAAAACCGAATAAAACAAGTTATGCTCTTTTTTATTACCCTTGGTGCGCTTGCCCTTTGCCCAGAACATACATATAATTTATTTTCATAATGAGATCGATTAGATTGATTATAAATAAAACACTTTTGCCTCCAAAACAAAATGTATCCAACAATTTGTGCCAAAATTTGTTTTTTTCTTTACTTTTCCCAAGATCATCTAAATCACTGGTGTCAAAGTCTAAACCCCACATACATTTATGTGGCCCGCGAAAACAATTCACGCAAGATCAACTTCCATGAACCCTGCTAAAATTTGTACCGAAATGTCAAATTTTTATATACGATAAATGTCGAGATTTTGTGATAATGTTGTTACCTGCTAACACTCACTCAGACAATAATTGAACAAAATATGACTGGTTTCAGAATTGGCAATTCATTCATATGATGTTATTAATCAATAATTTCAGCATTGTATTATTTCTGATATTCACTCCATGTACATCACTTTGTATACAGCGATGGTTGATTTAAGTTGCTCTATAAACACAGTTGAGTTGAGTTGTGCAATTAATAACATGTAACCATTTCATCAAATTTCACCATCGCATCGCCCACCAAGGAATGTGTAACCCCAAAGCGTCCCGTGACAAAACCGAGTTTGACACCCTGGTCTAGATCGATTAGCAAAATGTAGGTTATTATTAAAAATACATCCCCTCTCACATGTGCTAAAGGAGAGCACAAATACCATAAAAGAAAGAGACAATTTTTAACCATATAATTTCATACCAATCCCCAGATTGTGGATGGCGGGAGCAATAGTGTCTCAAATAAAATGTGAAGCATGCTCTATTTGATCAATTAACCTATTCACAAAATGTGTTCCATTGCCGTAAATTTCTGACCCGCTTTGGAAAAGCCTCAAACAAACCCAGGCAATATGGCATCCCTTTTAATTCAGCGAAACCCATGTGCATTATCTGGAAATGTAGAAACTGACCCCATTCTAGATACAAATTACCTTGTGTATTAAAACATTGGTTAAACCCATTGGTTGTATAATGTTTCTGAACCAGAGACACTATTCCTCTGCCAACGCGTGATAATTCATGACGCAAAAAGAATTTTGGGCAAAATGGTTTCACTGTCAGTGCTGACATAAACCCCATCTTGCATAAACCCCAACATCTTGCTCTGTTGTTTTTTCGCCACACTCTTTGTTAAACGATTTGAATTTGTTGTCGCATTTGTTACTTAACTTAAAACATCATCAAGTTGCTGATAGTCAGCAAGTCCCCTCTCAAAAAATAAAAATAAAGAAATAAACAAAGCAGAAGCACCTTTGCTGCTCCGCCACCACGCGTGCCACGCAATACATCACGCACAATACAATATACCCCAATTTGTAAGGCGCTTTCACAACAGCCGCAGCCTTAACAAAGCGCCCCACAAAATAGTCAATATAAAGTAAAACAATAAACACATAACATAAAACACGGACATCCTAACCACTTTTCCCTCACACTCATCGTTGTTGAAATACCATATCTACATAGATATACCGTATGTATTTTTTTTATGTTACTCTTAAGCCTAATCCTAACAATCATGTTGGCCATCATGTTGACCAGAAAATGTGTGACCAACCTGCTGTGTTCAAAAACAGGTTCAAAAGCAAACCGCAAAGTAACTAGATAAATCAGTTTTAAGCCAATAAACTGATGCCATGTCGTAATGTAATGGAGCACCAACTTTGAGTCAGAGAGAAAAGTGACGTACAAATATGCTAGCGCGTGTGCTCAAACAGTATGTGTACAAACCGGAAGTTGTATAGACCTACTTAAGTATAGCCTGCACAAGGGGAAATGCGTTTGTTTATATCTAGATTTCTTCCTTCGCCCGTCAAAGTGAGATATACACAATAAATGACCCATCACTATATTAATTAATTCATTCAATCATTCATTTTCCGATTCGCTTCATCCTCACAAGGGTCACGGGGGTTTTGCTGGAGCCTATCCCAGCCATCTTCGGGCAGTAGGTGGGGGACACCCTGAACCGGTTGCCAACCAATTACAGGGCACACACAGACACGTACAACCACAGACACGTACAACCATCCAAGCCCATGCTCACACCTAGGGACGATTTAGAGTGTCCAATCAGCCTGCCATGCATGTTATTGCAATATTAATATCAAACAAATTAAAACACACAAAGAACGAGGGGCAGGACTAGAAAAGTTTGTTGTACTACCTCCTACAACCTCTCAAATCACTATTGCCAGTTTATATGCCCAACAAACAAACAAACAAACAAACAAACACTCATCAGGGAGCAGTAATAAGGCAGTAGGGTCAAGTACCGTGCATTTTTTCAGTGTTAAATGGGATTGACATTACAACATGGCCGTGCATAACAAAAGCCTAGCAGGCAAAAAAACTACATGTTAGTGTACAGCAGCTCATCCACTTGTTTCTTTTGGGGCTTTTTTCTTGCACTCTTCCAGCATGCAGAGTTCGCACCATACTCTGTTCAAGGCTGCCAAGTGGCTTATCTACGCCGCAACTGTCTTTGGTAAACACCACCTAGGGTTTGTGATTTTCAAAAATGCCACTGCTGACCTTAAAACGTGCAGTCCTTCTAAGTTAATGAAGCCAATTCTAAATTCTCCACATGTGACCTTGAAACATAAACATTGACTAAAGCTGGAAGATTTTGCTCTTGTGACGAACGAAATTAGAAATCCAGCCTGTGTATGCACAAATGAGACATGGCTTAAAATTTTTTTCATGACTCAAACCAACATGAATTTGTATGTTCGACGTTATGATTGGTATTTCATAGCTTCAACTCTTCAACTAGTCATTAAATTTAAGTTTCATAATGAGGGAAAGCACAACACTATCCAAGGATAGCAACGTTGTAACTGAATTTACATAATCTCATGACACAAGACCATCATTTCTCCCACATCAGGAGCCGTGATGGCTCTTCTCAAGTTTCAAGAGAAATGTGCATCTTGTGATCATAATGTACAAAACAATGTAATATAATCGGAACATCCTGGCAAATAGCAGCGTAACAGAAGCAGTCATAAAACAAATAATAAGATAATTAAAACCCACAGACATGTAACAGTTACACATCATCCAAATCAAGGCCTTCACTGTAGACTTACACATTCTACCTCCTCCCAGAAAGTTAACAACGTCCTGCATACTTCCACCCACGACCACTTAACACAAACAAAAATCGTGTCTATGACTTACAAACAACTTTCTTAGCACCTCGTGACTTTCCGGCCCTTTTCAAACTAAACACATGATGACTTCTTCTGTCGTAGCATCGCTGTGTCAAACCTCACCTGTCTGTTCCTTTTATCATTCAACATACTCAACTTCCATTTTCACCTTACGTCTCACCATCAACACTTTCACTTGCCTTTCACTTTCACTTTCACTTGCCTTTCACCCACTATAAGTATCCAAAACTCTCTATGTCACCACACCCAAACTCAACCTTTTTCTTTTTATTTGATTTACACATACTTCATGTAGCGCAGGTTGAAATAATGAAGCTTAAGGGATTATAATTGTTACAGTTACAGGTAATCACAATAGATGCAAACCTCCCACACTGCAAAAGCCAGAAAATAAACAAGCCACTGTCACTTTCCGTGTTCCTTCAAAATGAAACTTCCTTCCATCACGAAGCAAACAAGGAAAGTTGCGATCTTTTGCTGAGAAGCAGGAATGTCTCATCATTCACTTACAAATTTACTCTTGGGACAGCCACGGGAAACGTGGCCTTTCGCCCCACAACTCCAACAAATAATCTCCCCTGGATCAGTCCCACGTCTCTTTCTTGGCATTCCTCTGCCCCTATTTCTGTGCGAATTGTTGACTGTGCGTGTGTATGTGAGAGTAAATTCCACTCCCAAATCTCCCCTTCCCCTAGAGGTCATTGGATGGCCTCCCCGAAACGAGGGT
The DNA here is from genome assembly GCA_026261675.1 of Hippocampus mohnikei. Taxonomy (NCBI): domain Eukaryota; kingdom Metazoa; phylum Chordata; class Actinopteri; order Syngnathiformes; family Syngnathidae; genus Hippocampus; species Hippocampus mohnikei. The sequence continues at coordinate 14,690,884 of JAKGUB010000284.1, forward strand.
GGAGGGGATGGTGGAAAAGGAGATGTCGAAGTTGGAAGGGATGAATACAATGATGGTGTAACAGAATTTGTGGATGTCATCTCAAGCTCATTCTCTCTCTCCACTTTCTCAATGTCTTCGAGCCCATCCATATCCATTTTCTCTCCGTCATTTTCGCACATAGTTCTAATATTATCCTGCAGGTGCATTAATGTTTGCGTGTTCAGCTGGCCAGCAAAATTATATTTTTTAATCCACAAATTTAGATGTTTTATCTTTGAAGGACATTGGCTCTCTACGAATTTCCAGTCCGTACATGTTAACTTCATTTTAGGATTATTTTTATCTGCGGTCTTACTATTTAGTATCCCCATTTTGCAAATTTGAGAGTCAGCGGTTTACCTAGGGTAACTATGCTGACTTTTCCCTTGAACAGGGTGACAATTTCTCCGACTGAGGTAATTTCCAACCTTCTACCACCAAAGTGTACCAAAGTATACCAAAGTGGCGGGAAATTCTTGCATCTGCTTCCTCAGACAGTTGTCACACCAAATGTCCTGTTCGAATGAGGTAGCAAACCTCCACTCACACAGTTACACAGTCACCCATGAAGCGCATTTCATTCGATTACATTCAACCTAGGTACCGTTCTACACACACACTATTTACACACGGAGTTTAAGCACGACAGGACACAGTCGCTACGCACAGGACACCGCCGCTCTCACAGTTCTAAAGACAATATTTACAACACGGAGTTTAAGCACGTGCAGGACACCGTCGCCTCTAACAGTTTTAAAGACTATACTCTGTCTATATGCCTGATAGGGACTAGTATGGCTCAGGGCTTTAAACGGGCGTTAAAGACCACGCCTTTGCCGGCGCGCAAACACCCAATCAACGCTTGAAAGAGTTCCTTCCCAAAGGACCCCTCTCAGGCTCAACACCGCCCTGAGAGAGTTCCAACTAGAAACAGGTTCAAAGACCACCCTGACCTCTGTCTTCTAAAAACCCGGCGCAACACTCAGTCAACCCTTGAAAGAGTGTCACGCGGAGTTTAAGCACGCACAGGACACCGCCGCCCTACTCACCAAGAGTCGCCCTCTCTCCTCGGGATTCGCCAACCCTCAGCCCCCAGACGAGGAGCCGAGACCCAGTCCCGGAAAGGGTGTTTTTGCCGTGGCCACGGTCTTCCTGGCCGCCGACTCAGCGCCTGAGGCGCCAGGTATATTGCGATCCCGGACGAGCCCCAAAAATGTCAGGTTTATCCAATGTGACACTCAGGAATAAAACACAAAGAGGAGACAGGAGACTCAATTCTGGTACCAGGAGGGAACGAGGAGAAGCGTTAGGTTTCAGTTCTCCGCACGTCACCCCTGCCGATCTCCTCCTTCACCACCTTATTTATTGGGAAATCTACTACATAGGTGTGTCCAACCTAAAGGGTGGGGGCTGTTGGAGACACACTGAACTTGTTTGACTATGTGTGTGTATGTGAGTGTAAATTACGTACATGTGTGCCATTGTTACAAAAACAATCCCGGTGCAGCTGGTGTTGATGGCTCCATCCACAGTTGAACCTTGCTTCAGTTTAGTCTCTAAAACTTATCTCATTCCAACCACGTCCTCGAAAAGGTGGTTATGCTCCTGAACTCTCTCTAACCTTTCACACAGTGCACTAAGCATTCATGAGTATATAGGTGAGCATATAATGAATAAAAGGATTATAAATGTGAATGATTAAGAATCTTGATTAAAAAGCATAGGTATTCTTTATTGCAGGCGTAGTCAATTAATGATTGCAGGTATAAGCATACTTCTTTGCAAGCATAATCAATTTATCATTGCAGGCATAAGCTTTCTTCTTTGCGAGCATAATAAATCAATCAATCAATCATAATGTATATGTGTATAACGTATGATAATATGTATAATGTATGATAACAGAAAATAATCAATCCATCAGACTCTGATTCCGAATCTGAAAAGCAGGACGCTTTAGCCAAATCCCCACTCTAGGGTGAAGTGTTGCTATTCATTGCTGTTACTTGGCCTCCAAACAGATTTGAGTTCTGCGAGCCATCTTTTGTGGTGGGCAACTGTCTGGAGATCCCTCCGGAGAGCCGTCAGTATGACAGAGTGTACTGTGGGGCGGGGGTGCAGAAGGATCACGAGAAATACATGAAGAACCTAATTAAGGTTGGGGGCATCCTCGTCATGCCACTTGAGGAAAAGGTTAGTCTGCACGCAAATCACCTCATAAAGCACAGCAATGTACAAACAGTCCCCTCTAAAAGTATTGTAAAAGCAAGGTCAAATCATTTGCTTTTGTTGCATGCTGAGGACATTTGGGTTTCAGATCCAAAGGTGAATATGAGACACAAGATCCCTAGTCCAGCTTTTATTTCTGTCATCAATTCCTGTTAAGAGCCTTGGCCGACCTGTTTGATGTCTGGTGCACAGTGCACCAAGTACAACAATTGTTGTATTGGCTTTGCCCAGTGTTTGTGCAATTGCCATTTTTGTCCTCCCGCCTCCTTCTCTCAATTTCAAAAATGGTTTGCTTTTCTCCCACACACAGCTCTCTGGCCTTCACGTTTGCTTGACAGCAAAATGCCATTTACACAGATGAAACGCAAAAGCCAAAACTAAGCACTATCTCATGTTGAAACCAGGGTTGCCCAACAACGGTCCTCAAGAGCCCGTGTGCGCCTTGTTTTAAATGTCTCCCTCCTGCAACACAGCTGGTTCAAATGATTAGGGAGATATGTTGTTGGTGGCTTCAAACAAAAGAAAATGACGCTGTCCTCAGATGTTTTATCACACTTGGATATAAATGGCATGAAATAAAAGCTGGAATTCAGAAGTTTTGTCAATTTTTGAAAAATCTCAAACGCAAATGCTTTCAGTATCCATAACAAAGGAATTGACCTTGCCGTTACAATACTTTTGGATGGGACTGTGCGTGTATAGAAATTAATTCCGTCGACCGTATTTTCTGCAGCTGACCAAGATTACCCGTACAGGACCAAACACCTGGGAGACCAAAAAGATTATTTCTGTGTCTTTTGCTCCTCTCATACTTCCAAAACATAATGTAAACGGCAAACCCAAGACTGTCCCGTTACGTAAGTCACTTTTTATCTTTTATCAACAGTGCATCAAAAAGTACATGGCAGTGAACCATTTTCGTAGACCCAACTTGCTTGCGGAAAAGCCAAAAGTCACTTTTTTATGCCTTGATGTCATATTTGCACCCCGTTTTTGTTTCACATTTTAATTTTTGAATGCATTTCCATCACCAATAACAAACTATTAACGTCAACAATAACACCACCACATTTAGGAACAAAATCTTATTAAAATGAATCAAAATGGTACAGTTGCATGACTGTACACCCCTTACAGTATAGTACTTGAGTAAAAGTCTTGTGCACCCTGTAACCTGATAACGTGAAGCTGTCCACTGTAGTAACCGCTTTCCCTGAAAGGGTTAAAGTAGACTAAACACATTTTTTGTCCTTAAATATCAAAATATATTAAATGTCATTAAGTACAGTATTCAAAGTAAAAGTACTTTTTTTTTTTCCAAATGGGCATTTAGAATTTTGATTCTTTTTCTTTCGTCTTTACTCCCTTTCCTGGACTGTTATTTTATTACAGTATTTTAATGTCGCTGTCGTTTTTAGGTCATACCAGTGAAAGCAAGTATTGTGTTGATTTTGTGAGATCTGGACAGGTCTAAAAAGCAAAAATAAAAAATCAGCCCTACTTTAACTTACATCTGTCACTCCTTCCCCCCTTCACTCTCATTTCATTGTTTAAATTTTCCAGCAAAGTACGAGGTCCGAACACTACAGGAGCTCGCTCGTTTCTGCATCCGCCACACGCTACAAATGACCACAGACGGAGGAGAAAGTCAATCCCGCAGCCGTGGCTCCTCTTTCAGCGTGGGCAGGGGTCTGGCTGTGGCCGGGCTCCACAAGTATGGCCCTCGCTTCAAGCGCCGCCGTGTGCATCGGCGCCGCTGCAACGCCCTCGTCCTGGCCACCCGTCAGGTGGTCGGCAGCGGTATGAGCCCCACTCCTCTGGACAGCAACAATAACCAGGGAGGGAGAGTGGAGGACGAGGAGGCGGCGAGGCGAGAGACGAGGGGCAGTCGGAGGGGGGCTCGAGGGGCAAGGGGCTTGATGGAGGAAGAGGAGATGGTGGAGGAAGAGGTTGAAGAGGAGCAGGAGGAAGAGGAGGAAGAAAGGGAGACGGGAGAGCTGCTTCAAGTTCAGCCTGCTGTCAACGTGTTGCGCGAGAGGATCCTGGGCCTTCCGCTGCCTGAGCCTTTGAAGAGGTTCCTCTTGTACTACAGAAACAAGTGAGCAACAAAGCTAGCAAAGACTGAAGCTCCCCCTGCCAACCTGTAGAAGACAGGACAAGCATGCCTGACATCCTCTAGCCCTGCCTCATGGTGGACCAGGGGTCACCGACTTTTAGGAGACTGAGAGCTACTTTTAATTCATGGGCTTCACAGTTTCTTATATGCTTCTGGAATTGCTCACGTTCCCGTAAATGATGCTGATTTCTTACAGTACTTATCGATGATGATTTGACAATGATAAATATAAATGTGCAACACTATGAATCACTTCTACAGCATTCCTAGGATTTCACAATGCCCCATCAGCGGTGAGCCATTTTCTCAAGAGGCCTGCGGGCTACTTTAATGTTTGGGGGCTGGATGGTGCCCTCGGGCGTCATGTCTGGTGACCCCTGCTGTAGACTCGAGTACTCAACAGTCCTATCTTGTTTGATCGTCGTGCAGTTTGATGATTTGCTCCTGAATGTGTGTCAATGTGTTAAACTGCTTTAAAAAAATAAAGGCAACACTTAGACATAACAATGTAACTCCAAGTGTTCCCTTTATTTTTTTGAGTATATGAGATCCAGACATTTTTTATGATGTATCAAGAAAGGTGAGGGTGTTTTTTTTTTTTGGTAAATTGAGCTGTATTATTAACTGCTGTAATAAAGTGGATTATACTGAAGTAAATACTATAGTTCGATTATTGGGGCCAGCAATAATTACATTCTCAAACGCCTTCAAACTTCAAGCTCAGGCAAAAAATGTCCAACAGTCATTATGGCTCAGTGAATCACTTGTTGAGGCAAAGAAGTAAAAAGCTGGCCAAAAATCTTTTCTCTATTTCTCAGTTGATGGTTTTTCAAATTGACTACATCTTTCTGACATTTGTGTGAATTCAAGGCAATAAGCAGAATATAAACACATGTATTGAATGCAGTGATGAGTAGTGATGGCAAAATGAAGCCCCATGAAGCAATGAAGCCCTGCAGGGAAATGCTTCACACACGATTCGGGGCTTCAAGATGAATCATTTCCTCGACTACGCCATCATGTGGACAGGAAAATGTATAACATGCTTGGTGCATGCAATAAAATGGTGGGGTGTAAACCATGCTCTGAACACATAATAATATGTATTTGAGGAGTGTTCTGTTTTACTATGTCTATGTTTGTGCCTATGCAACAAGTGAAAATGTGAAATAAGAAGGTAAAATAAAGTGCATATTCGTATTTATTCAAAAACAATATTTTATCCAAAGTTCTTGGACTCAGGCGGTTTCTTTTTTTGCAGAGAATTTCACCTGCTTTTGAAAAAACTCTTTCACATGGTACTGGTGAAGCAGGGGTGCATATATATGTGATAGCAAGTTGGTTTGAAGGGGAATCCATAGCGTTTCTATGCCGCTTTCATTTCGAACCACAGTCGAACCGATCGCATCCTTTCCTGAATCAGTCACATGGTACACCCCCTTCGTAGAGCTTCAAACGTCACCACTGACGTCATCAACACGCGCTTCGGCTCCCCATTCATGAACCACTCATCTAGATAACGCGGCACACGCTTCAGGGATTCGACCCGCGGAGCACATCACTAGTGATGAGTACTGTATTCAAATCACCCAGACAATGAATAATGAACACTCATTTATAACTCATTCTTCATCGCCAACATTTTGAACAAATACGTAAAAAAAGTTATCCGGTATTTTTTTTTAATACAGTTTTAATAAAGTGACAAGTGAAGACTTGCAGCAAGCTAAACCTCAAAATGATTACATCTCTTCCATTTTATACATCGGCTACATTACCATCTGTAGTTAACAGTTCCACATCTTACTCTTCCCACCTCTGTTGGAATGTCTGGAGGAATATTAAAGAGGGAACTGCTTCACAGGGAAAAAGCAAGTATCCACAATTGAATGGCTTCTGACGTGCAGAAATTAAAATAGTAATTAAATAAAGTTTAGCTCATTAGTGTTCATTTTTATTACATGCCATCAAGCTGGAAAAAAGTCCTTTAAAAATGTGTAACATGATGAACATCCATATTTTGTAACATCTTAAAAGACCAAATGAATGTAGCCCAAACAGCCAGAGCAAACAACCTCAGACAGGTAAAGGGAAGGTTAATGTTACCATAGCACCTGTTGGTGGGTGAGCCTTTAGGTAGCGAGTGGGCAAGAAAATGGATGTGGCTTGGACAGCAACTAAACTGTTGATCTGCACGCTGTTATTCATGCCTCCTAAAGTGTCCCGAAGTAGGTCAACTCGTGGGACATCAACAAGAGTGACGGCTTTTAGCCTCATCAATGTGCGTGGGAAGGACAAGCTCCAATTCGGTGTCAAAAGATCCCACAAAAGGAGCTGGAACACAAATGCTGAGGCGCATCATAGCTTGCTGTAGCGCTGTCGACCGGTTAGTGTCAAAAGTGCATTTTTCATCAGATGAATGGTTGGGTGAAGCGAGCGCTATGCTTTCAACTAGAAATTCATCACTTGCATCAGGACCACCTTCATGCAGACCGCGTTGCCTGATTGGCGCCAGTGGGCCCGTTCAGCAGGACAAATGTCATTGATAGCACATTTTGACGTTTGTGAGTAGAACAGAACTAGTTGAAGGTTTGCGAAATATAGTCACAGATTAAAAGTACCTGACAGTAACAAACAGTGGTTACATCTCATGGTATGTCGTTTTTTTTCCCCCTACAAAGCAGCATTAATCCTTACATTTTCTTTAGCCTTGAGCAGATTCCACGATAGTGTTGCCTTGGACAGAATAAAAAGTATTCTTCTCTTTTCTTGGAGTCGTGTTCCATATTGTGAAGGTGCTCAGGAGAGGTTGGCAGATTGCAGCTTTCATTTGGGCACCAGCCCACGGGATTGTGGGTAAATTGGGGATGTTGGATTGTGAACACTGAATGAAGAGGTCCAAGTGTTTGATTGCTTGCCTGTTCTTGGTCGACTGAATGACAAGAAGCCAGGACAATTCAATTCATGATATCTCAACGCGAACATATTGGAATGAACTGTAGGAAAAATGAGTATTTACACAACTTACCCAGACTTTGCTTTCCTGAGGCTTCCACTCACACTGGCAAGTGCTGCAAAGCTACTATTAAATCCAGAGGCATCAACCTGAAGATCCTCTTCATTCCTTAGAGCGTCCTCCAGAGCCGCTGCCACCTTTGGGGCAATAACTGGCCGCTGATAATCTTTGGTGGTCCGAGATGGCATATCCATGCCAAGCAAAAGGATGTTCTCAGCCTGGGGGATGCGAAAAACACAAATTTGTTACATATTTTATGCAAACTATGATGCATATACAATTTCAGAAACAAAAAAATTAAGTTAAAAGTTATTCTAAAGTTACTGGGTAATGAATAAGGAACTGCAAATATTTTCCATTTGGCTCATACACTGATGTAGCACTCATACTTGAGGGTCACGGTGAGACATTGGACTGCAGCTGTGTTCTGAATTGACTCCAAAGAAATCATTCAAGAATAAAGCAGCATAGAAACGTGGTGTGAGATTGTCAACACACAGACGAGATAGAAGGGGCCTGTCATAGAACTGACATTTTAAAAAGAAAATTCTCACTTCAAGAAACAAACTTACTTTGTATCTCACGTCAGGGCTATCCTTCATGGCTATCCGAGCATGGTTACTGAGAGGCCGTCTGAACCCAATGGCAGACTGAGGCCTGTTCATCATCTGATGGTCACTGAATCCAAAACAAATATTAGGTTCTATATGCTTTAACACTCGACAGACAGTTTATACATCAACCAGCCATAACGTTATGTTCATTGAAAATGAAGCTTCAAATTTGCTTCATGAACCAGTTGTATTTTTTTCACTCCTATAAATGACACTGCTGGCTATATCATTCAAGTGGACAATAGAACAGGCTATCCATTTGGGCACAGTATCTATTATGGCGGGAATAAGAAATTAAGGACTAGGGCAACTCACTCCTCGATATGTGTGATGGGCCTCATCTTCCAGTATTCATCCTCCTCGTCGAAGAAAGCCCTGTTGACTATTTTGTTCTTCTCTTCTAATGGAATGAAATTTTCAATGATAAGATGCCTGAAAAACAAACGATTAGACAAAGACAATGAGAAAGTTGATGTGATGGCGAATAGAAGACACCAAAGCAAAAAGGTCAGCTGAGATGACATTAACATCCTGATTGTGCGTGCGTGTGTGTGTGTGTGTGTGTGTGTGTGTGTTTAAATCACACTAAGATCATCCATCGATTATCTAACCCGAGATTCTTGATGTGGTAGTGGTCAAAAGTAATCATGAACTGTCCACTAACTAACTAGTTAGTCAGGACATTTTATGTCTGTACACGTTTATGATGCAGATTTGATGATGTTGGTTTTGAGCGAGTGTTTGAAAACAAACCATTTTGTGTGTGGCGGGCATATTGGGGACACGAAAAAGCATGCCATCTTTTCAGTTTGACTCGGTAGTGTAACGTCTAGACTCCGTACTTGAGTTTAAGGTCTCGAGTGAGCTCATTCTGGGTCTGTTCCAGCTCCTGGCGCTCATTGATGTGCGCTTCCTGGATGTCATGGATTTCTGCCTTCACTGCCTGTAGTTTGGCAAACAACTAGAAAGAAAGCAGAGACACAGAGAAAAGATAAACTGCTGAACTCAAATAAAACAAATTGACTTTGGAACAACCAATTTAACTTCCACAGAAATTAACTTAAAACTGACTAGAGTAACACAGTACTAATGAAAGTTGAAGACTTTTGAATGGTAGTTATTATCCCATTGGGTGAGCCATGACCTCCAGCCGAGATTTAAACTTGAGTCTTGAGATTTCACGGTACGCTTAAATATTGTGTCTCTAAGCATAGAACTGAAGTGACTTGCCCAAAAAGCTCCAGTTTCCTTCTCAACTGTCTAATGACAAAGACGTTCTCAAATTTCCGTCTCATTAATTCTGTGGTTGCTACCTTTTTCAGTTTCTTCGTTTTGATGTCAACTTCCTGTTGCAAAGAACTGTAGGTCTCCTTCAGCTCCAGAGTCTCCTCATCTCGACACTCCATTTGCTGTTGCATCTCTCGCTCTCGCCGTTTCTACAAAAACACAAAAGCATCAAGAACACAGACTGGCCTATGCATGTCATGTTAAAATACATGCTCACAGGCAGGTCTTTGTTTTAGACATTGGTCTCACTTGTGTATTAAAAACCTTTGGCTCTGTAGTACAAGAGGAACCTCTAGTGCAGGGGTGCCCAAACTTTTTGGACCGAAGATCTACCTTTCGATCAACTAACCTCCCAGGATCTACCCTTACCCTTTTTTTTTTTTTTTGCTTTTCCCACATGTAGTAAATAAGTCTTGTTTTTCTACATAGAGACTGAGACATTGTTAATACCTGTTCAGCAATTTCCTGCCTTTTTAGCTCCAGCATCTTTTGCTGCTCATTGGTATGATCCACAATGTTCTTCCCCCCAACTAAAAGTTTACTTTCCATTGCCTGGAAAGATTGGAAAGGAGAAAAAAAACATTAAATTAAACAAATTCATTATTTCATGAGTCATCATTACATTCTGGAATGGAATCGTAGAGGACCATTGAACTTTGACAATCCCCATATAGGAGAGCCTTCATTCTGAATATGACTGGCCAAACGTTTGGGCACAATATCATCATTCATAGCATGAGCAAATGTGTCCAAACTTTGGACTGTTGACTACCGGTAATTTACACAAGGTAATCGTTTGAATGAGTTCACCACAGACAGGCACTTACCCTGACTTTGGCTGACAACATGTCTCCTGCTTCCTGCTCTTTTTTCAGGACTTCCATTTTCTTCTCCTTCTCCTTCAGGAGTTGAGCTTTCTCCTCAGCCACCAGGCTGTGATCCTCCATGATGGCTTTCCTCTCTTTTTCCAGTTTCTCCTGCTGCTCTCTCCAATAATCACCTTTGTTTCCCTCAGCATCATCATCGCCTTCGCTCTCTTCATCGCGACCATCACCACTGCTACAATCACCCCTCCTCTTTTGCTTCCTCTTGTTTTTCTTCCCTGTACGCTTCTCCAGTTGCGCCTTCAGTCTCGCAATTTCCTCCTGAAACTTCCTGAGCAAAGCATCCTTGGGGTCCTCATTGACATGGGGCTTATTCTTAATGTTCTTTGCTCTGTTTGAGTAGCGTAGTGTTGTCAAAGTCTCTTCCACATTGTAAGAGGCTGGGCCAATGTTGGCCACCATAACAGTGCGGGCGTTACCTCCGAGGGAGTCCTGTAAAAGGCGGGTCAGTTTAGAATCTCTGTAAGGGATGTGGCTGCTCCTGCCATCCACGAGAGCCGATATGACATTCCCTAAAGCAGAAAGCGACAGGTTGATTTTAGTAGCTTCTTTCAGCCTCTCTCCTTGAGCCCCAGTCTTGGTCTGCCTTTCGCTACCGGCTAGATCCACCAGATTGAGTTTGCCAACTCGGATGTGGTTCTCCCCATCCAGTCCCAATTCACTGCATTCTACGGTGATGACAAAGATGGCATGAGAACGGGAGCTGTGTTCGTTCATGTTGGTGGAGCCCACTGAGCGATTCTGATTGCCCACATTCATGACGTTTTCTATTTCCCGCACACTCTTGGTGACAAACGATGACAGGTCTTTCACATAAACACCAGTGTCCGGTCTCTCTCTCAACTCCAAACGTCGTGATTGGTCCTTGGAAAGTAAATCTCTGATTTCCTCTTGATAAATCTCCAGATATGATGCCCGCACCAAGTACTGTTGATTCTGAGATCTTGAAATGTGAGTGAAGATGTGGTCGAAAGAGTTGGGAATAACTCCTCTCCTCTCTGGGTCATTTCTTACACCTTCCATGGTGTATGTTTTTCCTGTGCCAGTTTGTCCATATGCAAAGATGGTTCCATTAAATCCTTGCAGAACTGAATCCACAAGGGGCCTAAAGGTTTCATCATATAAATCTAGTTGCTTTGAATTGCAGTCATAGACTGAATCAAATGTGAAAACTTTGGGGAGCTCGCCAGCAGAAGCTTCCCGAGGATTCCTGACAATAATTTGCCCAAATTTGACATCAACAGACACCACACACTCAAACGTGGCGGCCAGTTCTTTCTCATTCATAGGGCGGCAACGGACCACTACTTTCACTGACTCAGAACTCTTGGTTTTGGACATGATGTGGACCAGAGGATTCCACACTCAGCTTGAAATGCAGTTCCCTCTGATTTTAAAGCAGAGAGTCAGGGAAATCCGACCAAAAGAACCATCCACATCAGAACCTATTGGCAAAAACAACAACAGATGTTAATGACCGACAATGAAGCAGGAAGTGTTTGTGTTGACATAATAGCCTACATTGCAGTTCGTCATTATAAGGGTACTATTGCAATGGAAAGAAACATGTCCATTCATATTGCTGCAACATATTGAAAGCAATGACTGTGATAAACACGAATCAGGTGACTGCAGATTTTAACAAAGCACTGATAGTTAAAGGTGAAAACCATGGACCCCTTACTAAAATTGCCCCATTAAACAGCAACAACTTGCTAGCATCCTTAATCGGTTAATGTTGAACCTTCAGAGTTTTCGGCATTGAGAGAACTAGCACGGCACGCGATTATATCGTACCTGTTCGGCATCTTATTGTTAGTTAGTAAAATTCCTCATCGTACTGGACCGATGAACAGACGCGAACTATAATATACAACAACTCACAATGAGACGACAAAAAACGACCAAGCACCAGCAAACACACAGGTAACCAAGGCTACAAGTCTTATGAGCTTTTGCCTGGCTGCCGTAGCTCAGTAGGAGTGTTCGGATACATCCACCATGCCACGAAACAAATAAAAAGTAAACCGCTTATAGCTATTATATTAAATACATACCCTCTCCCCAGTTATTTCAAAATCGTTAAAAAATAAATATCAACATCCAGCTTCGTACATTAGCTAATCCGACTCAGTTAGCCACTGGCTCTTCGCCACAATAGTCCGGGTTTGAGTTGCCAGATCCAAATTTTCATCCCCCAAGTGAGTGAACGTGGGTATTCAAAGTGATTGTCTGCATTTAACAAATGTATACCGACATGTAATTTGCTTTTAAGATGTTCGAATGCATTGTTAATGTTAATAGTTTGTGAATGATGAAAACGATTCTTAAAATGCATTTTCCGTGATTATCTGGCAACCGTGTGGTGGCGGATGACTATCAGCTGGTTTGTCTACTTATAGCAAAACATAAAACAAGGAACTAGAACAAAACACAGGATTGAGCAAATGCTTTTATTTATTGAACATGATCTGTAGCCAAGTTTTAATTGGAATTATAATCGAAAAGTGAGTTTAAATTACTGACACTGAATTGACACACGAATTTAAATGTATAATGCATTGATGTAAAACACGATAAACGCATTATTTATTTTTTAAATAGCACATATTGCCTGATAATTATGTTTACTGCTCAGGAACACGACGTACACCACGCGCATTCGGTAAGAGATTAAGGAAAAGCAATCGATGGCAGAGCCACAGATTTGCAGTTTGCGATTTTGCACTGCTCTCTCTCTCTCTCTCTCTCTCTCTCTCTCTCTCTCTCTCTCTCTCTCTCTCTCTCTCTCTCTCTCTCTCTCTCTCTCTCTCTCTCTCTCTCTCTCTCTCTCTCTCTCTCTCTCTCTCTCTCTCTCTCTCTCTCTCTCTCTCTCTCTCCCTCTCTCTCTCTCTCTTGCTCTCTCGCTCTCTGGCTCTCTCTCTCTGCAGTACTGTATATATTGGCGGCCCAGTGGTTAGTTAGACCTCACAGTGCAGAGGTACCGGGTTCTATTCCAGCTCCGGCCTCCCTGTGTGGAGTTTGCATGTTCTCCTGCGTGGGTTTTCTCCGGGTACTCCGGTTTCCTCCCACATTCCAAAAACATGCATGGTAGGCTGATTAGGCACTCAAAATTGTCCCTAGGTGTGAGTGTGAGGGTGGCAACCGGTTCAGGGTGTCCCCCACCGACTGCTCGAAGACAGCTGGGATAGGCTGCAGCACTCCCCCGCGACCCTTGTGAGGATAAGCGGATGGATGGATATATACATATATGTATAATTTATTTATACACATACACTGTGTTCAAGGCGAGGTCAATGAAATTATTAGTAAATGATTGCATGGATTGAGTAATTAGGTAACAGAAACTCAAATGGCACACATAATCACTCAGTTTAGTGCAAAATGACCATTACTTGACTGTGTCCAGACCTTGATAACCCGAATTTGATCATTGTTGCGAGAAATCATTAAGGTGGTCATTGTCTTGACATAGATAATTATTATTCATTGCTAGTAACATAACTGAAGGTAATTTGAGTAAATTTGTGATTTCCCAAGTTGTGTGCGAAGAAATTGGTAGCCCTTTGTATCCGCACCCAGCTCACTTTCAAACATTTTGGTGGCCCTGATTTAGCATATTCCTCTTATTTAATCATGTGTTTCCTTTCTGTATTTCACCTTTTATTTTCCTCACCGTTACCTTTCAAGTACACTGTATTATATATTGTGGGCATTTTGTATCATCACTGTTTACGTTCGTTGGTTCGGGATTCCAACCGGAAGTATTTCGTGAATCATCTTTTTTTTTAATGTCTATTTACTTAACTATCGAACCGTTCTGTCAGCGTCGCTGTAGTAACAGAAGCAAACATTGATGTAATGACGTTTCGTTAGAAAGAAAGCCAAACGTCAGAAACGCCCGCGGGAACGTTTGACACGGTTGACTGGTTTCGTCAAATGAATGGCCAAATAGCTCCGGGATCACGTGGTGGACTGAGTACAATAACTGTTGGGATAGCTTAATGTCGGTGATTAATTGTTTATTAATTTATTACAATAATCAACCATGACCCGCATATACAGATTAAAAACAAAACAAGTTTACCGACATATTCACGTAAGTGTCAAATCTTGTTATTGACATTATTTTGATTATTTTGGCGTTGTGCGCGTGTGTGTGCGCGCGTGCGTGTGCGTGCGTGCGTGTGTGCGTGTGCGTGTGCGTGTGTGTGTGTGTGTGTGTGTGTGTGTGTGTGTGTGTGTGTGTGTGTGTGTGTGTGTGTGCGCGCGCGTGTGTTTAGTATGTGACCAATCGAGTGAAAAAAAATGATTGGTCTTTTCAAGGAGCATATGGGTGTATTTTGCAGCTATGGGAAAAGGTCCAAATAAGTTCATTTGGTCCAAATAAGTGGTATAACCATAGAGTAATTGTGGTCTCTCCATTTAACACCATCAAGTTTACAGTCAAAAGAAGGCATTCATGACTTTGGACAAAATTTATTTAAATGCCACATTGACACAGGAAGCAATTTCTTGATTTTAGTGGCAACAGGATCATCTTTTGCAATTTTTAGCTCAACTGTTGCCAATAACCGTTTTTTGTTTTTTTTAAAAAAGATGACAGGCTTTTCTTTGTTTCTTCAGCAGGCTCTGACCTGCGCTTTCAGATGACGAGATTTCACTCAAAGAGCATATGATACAGCACCTGCTAACCTGCACGGGTTGACCATCCCCTCCATTCAAAATGTCCACTAACACGGAGTCTATAAAAGTTGTGGTGCGTTGTCGTCCTATGAATGACAAAGAAAGGGCAGCCACATTTGAGAGTGTGGTCTCAGTTGATGTCAAATTAGGACAAATTATTGTCAGGAATCCAAGAGAATCTTTGTCTTGCAAGTCATCAAAAGTGTTCACTTTTGATTCGGTCTACAACTGGAAGTCAAAGCAAATTGAGCTATACGATGAAAGCTTTAGGCCTCTTGTGGATTCAGTTCTACAGGGATTTAATGGGACCATCTTTGCATACGGACAAACAGGCACAGGGAAAACATACACCATGGAGGGTACAAGAAATGATCCGGAAAGGAGAGGTGTTATCCCCAACTCATTTGACCACATCTTCACTCACATCTCAAGATCTCAGAATCAGCAGTACCTGGTGCGCGCATCATATCTGGAGATTTACCAAGAAGAGATAAGAGATTTACTCTCCAAGGATCAAGCACGGCAACTAGAGCTGAGAGAGAGGCCGGACACTGGTGTTTATGTTAAAAATCTGTCATCATTTGTTACCAGGAGTAAAGAGGAGATCGAAAACGTCATGAATGTGGGCAATCAGAATCGCTCAGTGGGCTCCACCAACATGAACGAACACAGCTCCCGTTCTCATGCCATCTTTGTCATCACCGTAGAATGCAGTGAATTGGGACTGGATGGGGAGAACCACATCCGAGTTGGCAAACTCAATCTGGTGGATCTAGCCGGTAGCGAAAGGCAGACCAAGACTGGGGCTCAGGGAGAGAGGCTGAAAGAAGCTACTAAAATCAACCTGTCGCTTTCTGCTTTAGGGAATGTCATATCGGCTCTCGTGGATGGCAGGAGCAGCCACATCCCTTACAGAGATTCTAAACTGACCCGCCTTTTACAGGACTCCCTCGGAGGTAACGCCCGCACTGTCATGGTGGCCAACATTGGCCCAGCATCTTACAACCTGGAAGAGACTTTAACAACACTGCACTACTCCAGCAGAGCGAAGAACATCAAGAATACACCATGTGTCAACGAGGACCCCAAAGACGCCCAACTCAGGAAGTTTCAGGAGGAGATTGCGAGACTGAAGGCGCAGCTGGAAAAGCGTACAGGGAAGAAAAACAGAAGGCACAAGAGGAGGGCCGGCGATTGTAGTAATGGTGAGGATCAGGAAGAGGAGACTGGAGATGATGTTGACGATGAGGATGACGAAAATAAGGAAGAGGACAACAAAGGGGATTATTGGAGGGAACAGCAGGAGATGCTGGAGAAAGAGAGGAAAGCCATCATGGAGGATCACAGCCTGGTGGCTGAGGAGAAAGTTCAACTCCTACAAGAGAAGGAGAAGAAAATGGCTGACCTGAAAAGGGAGCAGAGAGAGGGAGAGCTACTGGCAACCAAAATTAAGGTAAATGATGTCCCCTATTATGTCAAGGCGTTTTTCATGACCAATTCATTTGATAAAATTCCTTCACATGTAAGTCGATCCACCAAAAATCAACAGCTTTGAATGTATTGTACACTTCATACTTCATTTATCCCATAAGTAAAGTGCCTTTTTGTCCTGCAGACAATGGAGAGTAAACTCCTCGTTGGGGGGAAGAACATTGTGGATCATACAAACGAGCAGCAGAGGATGCTGGAGTTGAAAAGGCAAGAAATTGACGAACAGGTACGAAGGACTACGTTACTAGTTGAAGATGCAATTCTTCCTGTGCCGCATCATCCCGCTTCGGCTGGTTTTGGATGACAAATACTAAAAGTGCACTGCATACACGCGATTGCAAAAAATATTCACTGTCATATTTTTATCCCGTGAACATGTGTATTTCAGTCTGAGGTAAACGAGAACAACCTTTTCTTGTTTCCAGAAATGGAAAGAGCGAGAGATGCGACAACAGATGGAGAGTCGAGACGAGGAGAATCTGGAGCTAAAAGAGACCTACACTTCTCTACAGCAGGAAGTTGACATTAAAACCAAGAAAGTGAAAAAGGTCAGTTAAGTTACTGCATAGATTCTACCTCTGCGTTAGAATCTCGCCAGGCCCGGCTTCAAAATGACTTGCTCTTTCTGAAAGACGTGGAATTTAGTGATCTCGTTGTCTTCTATGCCCTTCAGTTGTTTGCCAAACTGGAGGCTGTGAAGGCAGAAATCCACGAAATCCAGGAGGCACACATCAGTGCACGTCAGCAGCTGGAACAGACCCAGAACGAACTTACCAGGGACCTAAAACTCAAGTATGGGACCTGCTGACTTATACTTTGTCCCTCATGCATGCTTGGAACCCAACCTGTATCTGACGTCAAGTTTCTTGGCAGTATAACCTTTTTAGTGTGATCAGATTAAATGTCATGTACCTGCTCTTTCCAGTGATGATGCATTTTTGGGGTGGGGGGTTTCTTATGGTCCCGATTGTTCTTCCTTGTAGGTCTCAGATGATTGACAATTTTATTCCGGTGGAAGACAAAAACAAAATAGTCACCAGAGCTTATTTTGACGAAGAGGATGAATACTGGAAGATGAAGCCAATCACACGTGTTGAGCAGTAAGTCCCATATGATTCGTCTCTGACTTATTTATCCCTGAATCATTGAGTCATATCCAAATGATTGCTTTGCTTGTGGGCTCAGGAAGCAGACTTGCTCGCTTGTGATTTCCATTAAAATTCAGCCGCTAGACAAATGCGCTTTTCTCTGGCTCTCAGTTGGCTGTGATGGACGAGTGTGTTGAAAAGACCTGAATTAGTTCCGATTCGTCCTTAATGTTTGATCGACTTCATTGCACTTCACATTCTTGTCTTCACTCTGACTGCTCGACACATTGGCGATGATATCGCGGTTAAACATGGGGAGCAATCGATTTACCCATGATGCAATACACAGTCTCCACTTTATCCACAACCCTGTATCTACTTTTAGCTTTTAGCTAATTCCTCATATGTGTTCAGTGATCCTCGGATGATGAACAGGCCGCAGTCTGCCGTCGGATTCAGAAGACCTCTCAGTCACCATGCTCGCATGGCCATGATGCTCAGCCTTGACATGAGATACAAAGTAACGGCATTTCACGCTCTTAATTCTCCTTGTCTCTCTCTCTCTCTCTCTCTCTCTCTCTCTCTCTCTCTCTCTCTCTCTCTCTCTCTCTCTCTCTGTCTCTCTCATAAATCTAATGCAAGACAACCATTGCGACTGCAGCTCTAGTTATTAATGTCACAATGACAATGTTATAGCAGACCCATAGGGTCAGGGTAGCTAAGGTCAACTAGGTCCACTCGATGTACAGTATGTAAATGCTCTGCTGGGAATCATTCTCAATCGATCGACTTCACAATATAAAAATGGCTTTATTAATACTATTATTAACATTTCTCCGTGTCGGCAAGAATCCTTGATATTTTTGCACTCTACATTCTGTCTTCTTGGTGACCTCAATGTTTTGTTAATTTGTAACTCATGGGTATACCCTATCAGGCTGAAAACATCCTGTTGCTCGAAATGGATCTCCCGTCTCGGACCACCAAAAACTATCAGCAGCCAGTAATTGCCCCAAAGGTGGTGGCAGCTCTGAAGGATGCTCTTAAGGATGAGGACGATCTCGAGGTGGATGCATCAGGATTTGATTGTAGCCTTTCACCTGTCGCCAGTGCAAGTGGAAGCATCAAGAAACCAAAGTCTGGGTAGGTCAAAGAAAGACTTAACTTTACGCCATTTTATTCAAATATGGTCATTTGGAAACTACCTCCTGGTTTGGCTTGGTCATGAAAGTTAATTCATTTTTTTGGGTTTCCCATGGCTTTTATCCTTCAGTCGATCAAGAACAAGCAAGCAGTTGAACACTCGCACTGCCTCTTGCAGCCCTCAAAATCTTACCTCTCCAATGTACCCACAATCCCGTGGGCTGGTTCCCAAGTGATGGTGCAGTCTGCCAACAACTCTTCTTGTGCATGTTTTATCGCTGAAATATGAGCCAACAGAGAGTGAACGGTAATATAAAGCATGGTTTTCATATGCATGAATATGAGACACAGAAAATATGTGAGTATTGCATTCTGTTTTCATAAAAAAAGGAAATTATTTTGCTTTCCGTTCACCTGCACAAGATTTAATTTGTTAGATTGTGTTTTTGGTGTGATTTTGTTATTTTTTTTTATTTTTTTTTTAGATTGGAGTTTTTCTTGTATGTTGAATTACATTGCTCATTAATTGAACTGACCGTGTTCTACTTAGGAAGATGTGTACGAACATTTTCATACATGCTAATCAAGCTTTTGTTTTTGGATTTCCTCCATTTGCCACAGCTGGTTTTTTGGCCACACGGGGGCAGTATTATGCCACAGAGACCTTTGCCATTGACTCGCGAGCAAACACGTTCAAACTTGGCCTTTCATCGCCATCTCGTGTTTATTTTCGATAACTCTCGAGAGAATTCGCACGCAGAGAATATGTATGGCTACAAACCACAGCCATCCGTGTGAATATACCTGCACAACGATGTAATACTTTATTGTAAACTCGACGAGATAGCAACAAAATCTTCATTTAAATGTGTACCGCTAATCAACAAATACGTCACACCTTTCAACTCCTTGAATGGTTCCAACTTGCTAGCATGCCAGAACGTCAGCATCAATACATGTTGCCCTGTGATGTAATTGGCGTAAAAGGGATTTCAAACATCTGTGGATTGTGGTAGAGACGTCTTGAGACCCAAAACACTTGACAGCCATTTCATCCTTGAGCATGAATCACTTCAACATGTGTAACCTCCAACCAATCTGAACTAATTTGGGCGAGCGTTCCAAAATGATGTGATCTGACTTTCTAATCATTTGTGTCCTTTGTCAGATTAGATTTTTTTCGGGGCGGTATTGTCTCCCTTAAGAAGGGGCCATCCCTGAGGATGGGGGAAGCGGGTGGTCTTGCTCTTTGTGTTTTAGAAGAATGTCTCTCAGTCAATAAAAGTGTGTTTGTGAAGACTTTTTATTTCTCCTCGGATAATTGACAGTACAAAGCATTCCTCTTGAAAAGGTTCTATCAATGCATACACAAGTACAAGTTTTTCCCAAAACGCTGGCAATTTGCTAGCCTGAACAAAATGTCCTCACTATTGGCTTGATACGAATAAAGAAATACAGATTTGATAACTTTCATGAATGACAGACTGCGGTGAACTGTCTTTCCCACAGCTGTCTGTCACTATCGCACCATCCGTTTTTGTTTGGGCCACGGTGGGCTTCATGGAATGACAAGTAAGGATTACACCACTGTTGAAAATAAATCATCAAAAAAGTCATCTTGGAATTTTCCAAACTGGATGTTGACAAGTCCTAAAGCTTTTAGAAGAATGTCCTGTGGACGCATGAGACAAAATGGGAACTTTCTGGCAAGGTACTCTGTTCACAGATGCACAAATGTAGCATACCAAGAAAAAGAAATACACTGTCCCCACTGTGAAACGTTGACGAGGCCTTATCTGTATGTTCTGCGTCTGTTTTGCTTCATCTGGCTCAGTCTCTTGAATCTGTGCAGGGTACAACGAAATGAAGATATAAAGATATTCCTGAGGAAAAGTGGGTCATGGGCACAGGGCAATTATGAAGTGGCCCTCTATGAGCCCTGATCTAACATCTATGGAAGCCCAGAAGGAGCTGAAACACCATCTGGAGAAAGCAACTTTCAAATCGGAGACAACTGGAGTAGTTTGCCCACAAGAAGTAGGCCAAATACCTGCTGAGATATGTGGAAGTCCCACTGAAACTTTGCATTGATAACCTGAAATGCAACAAAATATAATGTTAACAGTAGAACATCATTTCGGCAAGTTTCACGAGTCTTGTTTTAGGACATAATGATGTTCGACCACAATTCAAAAACAGTTTGACTTTCATTGGTTACTTTTCACTAAATGTTTACTCATTATTCCCTTTGTCAGATTCAGGCTATTACTGCGACCACAATGGGGTTTTTCTTCCATTAACAGAGGGGTACCAACAATTTTGTCCATGTGTATATCTAATAATGACATTGGTGAGGTCGAGAGAATCCATGAAATTGCCAGTGATGCTGTTGGAGGCCAAAGAAACATCATATTCCAGATGAATAGATTTGGAACATTCCTGTGTTGAAGACGAGAACCCGGCTGAAGTTGCTGCCTTCCCGTTGAATAATGGAAATGCGTTCAGGTCTTCACCCCCCACTTTGGAGCAGATGTTGCCTGTCAGCACAATGACCAGCAAGATCAAAGACAAGTAGAGGAACCATAGTGACAAGCAGTTGGAAGAAAAGATACCTGTAAGGTGGAAGCATACAAAAGTGTTTTTATTTTTTGGTGTGCTAGACAATTAGTTTTTATTAATAAGATTGAATGCAATGAGTTGTGCTATATGCAGTTGATGTGAAAATGAGCCCTTTTGCCCTCACTTTAATCAGTTTTGGTTGGGAAACAAAAAGGTGCGACAGTATTTTGTGCCATGGGTCATAGAGATCTCACAATGATTGGCTAATTAGTTATGCAATTAACTGACAATTATTTTAATAATCAAGTAATTGTTTCGAGCCATCGATGAACTTAATATTGTCCAAATCTTTCTTCATTTCAACATTTCAAAGAGAATTGTTCAGATTTCTGCATTCCTTCATGAAAGCCGACTGATTGTCTTTTGTGTTTGTTCAAAATAAGACATTTGCAAGCATCTGCTTTTACTTTGGAAAACAATGACCGAATCAGTCCCTGAATCCGTGTCAAAAATGTTGCTAAGTACAATATCAGCCCCTTGTGTGATATTCATCAGTGACAGTCCTAGTTTTAAGTTCATATGTGAAATACATGGCAGCCCGGTGGACGAATGATTAGTGCGTCAGCCTCACGGTGCAGAGGGGCAGGGTTTGATTCCGGCCCCAGCCTTCCTGTGTGGGGTTTGCATTTCTCCCCGTGCTTCCATGGGTTTTCTATGGGTACTCTGGTTTCCTCCCACATTCCAGAAACGTGTGTGGCTGGTTAATGTAACACTCCAAATTGTCACTAGGTGTGATGAATGTGGATGCGGATGGTTGTTTGTCTATGTGTACCCTGCGATTGGCTGGCAACCAGTTCAGGCTTTACCCTGCCTGCCGCCCAAAGACAGCTGGGATAGGCTCCAGCACACCAGGCGTCCCTTGTGGGGATAAGCGGATCAGAAAATGGATGGAGGGATGGAGAGCTAGCAATCAACAAAGCTGAAGGCTCATTTTGACTGGGAAGTGATGAATAAGAAAACATAACAAGATGGTTCATGTAATCAGATTTTGATACAAACTCACTTTTCAGTCCGCAATGTGAATAATTCAACAGCAGCTCTTTCCATCCGCACACCTCCCTCAGATGCGGAGCAGGCCCACGGTGTGAAAGTGGAACAGGTTCGCCTCATTCTAATGGTTTCACGTCATAAGTGCACATGGCCACAGCACCAGCCACAAGATCACTGAGGAATGTCAATACATTTCCATGTTTGCCTTCCAGGAGTTTGGGGTCATAGCGGGGGCTGTCTGCATCGATGTGTCATGCTGCAGGAGAAAAGCAGGAAACAGAAAAGGAACTGGATGCGGGAGTGGTGATCGATGGGAAAGTCAACAGGATGATGGGGGTGGGGAGGACCTCATGAAGAACGAGATCAAACTTCCTCGTTTCTCCTTCAGTAAAATGGTTACTGATACCCATGCTGGGAAAACTCATTGCTCATAAAGGCTTGTCACCACATTACGGTGAATGAAAGAGAGCATGATAATATCCCAACAGGAAACTTTGTTGCCGTGACACTGTGACATAAGTCATCACTGATAGGAAAATGCTCAAAATGGCAATCCTCACACACACACGAAAAAACTTCCTATTACATAAATACGTTTTGACAAGTTCTAAAATTGTGGAAGATGAGTTGAGACCTGCAACATTTCTCCATCTTCTTTTTTTCAAATTGTTCTTTGACTAAAAATCCGGACCGTATGATGGAAATTGTGGCAGCAACGGCCGGGGGCTTAAGAATGCGGTCTGTGACCCAAAGCCACCGGGCAAGGTGACCCTGGGATATGGAAGGAGGAGGGGATAAATAAAATGGCCCCACCCGAATTGCTCCTTGTGAGTGAATGCAAGTCAAACTTGTCATTCTTAACCTACTTTGAGCATGTCACTTATCGGTATTGTTTTTAATTTAAATCACAGTGGTTAATGGTGTGCCAATAGCTGTTTTTAATAACGACGGATATTGTATTTATGCGGGCAGGCTGGAATGTAACAAGTGTTATGAGGTTGCAGGGTGCATGAAGGCGTTAACTAAACCTGCGGTAAGTTGTTTTTGCATCGGTACCGAAGAGAAGAGACCACGTCCACGTCCACTAGGAAACTCTGAACAAAATTGTCTTTGTATACTCTCACTGTTCTCAGCAAAGTATATCGGTCAAGTGTTATAACCGCATTAACAAGTCATGTTACATTAAAGTTTTCGTAAAACCTTTTCAAACCACACATTATGCATTTAATCAGGGCTTGGTTTCCAGACACAAGTTTGATGTGACTCATATGGTTGCTTTGTTAGACTCTAGGCAGTCCTTTAAAAAAAAAAAAAAAAGAAAGAAAGAAAAAAAACAAGCTTGCAGTGCTTCCAGATGTGGTCTGCCAGAATATTGGGAACCAAACATCTGCGTGAACATGAATGGTGAACACCCAGCACCCTCTGCCTGCAGCACACCACACATGAACTTTTGTCACATTCTGTTGAGGTGGCGCAATCATGCAATAAGCCTCATGTTTCATTTGTACGCATGCATGAAAAAGTGCGTACGGTACATGCGTACCATGTACAGGACTTGTAACACTCACTGCATGACTCACCGTAGGGTGTTACTCATCCAACGAGGGACACACGAATCGAAGGTAAGTGTTGTGTGTGACGGTATGAGCTTTTACAGGCCTCTTAGCCATGTACACTACACAGGGAGCATTTCCTGTTTACCAATAAGAAGCTATTGGAGCTCCTTTTTACTTCTTGGCGCTGAACTTTTTCTGACAGTATTTCAATTTTCTTAAAGATGATGGATGCCTCAACACAAAAGGAATTTTTGGGTGTATCAAAGATTGCTGTCTTGTTGCACCGGGGGCCTCAAAGGCCATCATTGTGCAATGACGTTGTTGAGATTTTCATCGACCCCAAGCCCCTTTTCTGCTGAGAATGCATACCTGTTACGTGAGCAAGCTCTGAACCTAGCCAGGCAATGCTAACGTGTTGCCACCCCAAATCGGCGTGTTTGCTAACAAAAGACTTGAAGCAATTTTGTAATGATGCATTGTGAGGTGAAGGGAAGCAGCCGGGAGATTAGGAAGGAATACGTTTTATTTTGTAAAACAAGTTAAAGACACTGGAGGCAAAGTCACTTGAAAACAAAAGATTTCTGATGGTGACAAGTTCAAATTATAACGTATCCTGCACAAACCACACAGCAACTGGGGAAAACCCAAGAAGGAATGAGCAAAGACTGGTGGCTAGAATGTACACTGACTAATTACAGAACAAGAGAGATGAAAAAGACACCAGGGCAAGGAAGAAGCCGACACAGCTGGCACTGGACGATCAAAGCTGACAAGAACAAGTTGAGAGAAAGGTATTTTTTTTTTTAAATCCTCATTTTTCTTCTTCAACATTCTACAACCCAATGCTTATTTGGAAAAAAAATGCATGGAAAAAACAAGAAATCACATGTGCCATATATGTCCTGTAACTTGTTGCTTCTAAACCGTGAAAAAAAAAAAAAGATGTTGATGATTTTGTTACTTCCTCATAAAATCTTACACGGCTACGCACTTTTCTATGTTGCCGATTTAGTGGTACCGTATGTCCAGTTCCTTTCGCTATGGACGGAAAATGCTGGTCTTTTGGTGTCTACGAGAACTAAAAAGAAGTCCCCAGATTAGAGAGCAGGGGTGTGCAACTTAAACGATGGAGACGGACACAATTTTATCCTGTGAATACGTTGCTGGTGACCTGTAGACAATGATTGTCACCGTGGTTCGACAAATGGACCACCGGGGATGTTCCGTTTCTAATGAAATGTTTTCGAGGCCTTGGTCAAACTGAATTCATGTCTGCTCACCACAGAGGAAGCTCAACTAGGACACGTATCTCGCGGGCTCACTGACTGCAGATGAGGAGCGGAACCAGCGACGGTTGAAGTGAGGGGAAACAGCCCAAGTGAATAGGGGTGTGGTCAGAGCGCGCAAACACACACACACACACTCCGAAAGAGAGAGGAGGGCATATAAAAGAGCGGCAGCACAAAGCAGACTTTATCCTGTTCGTCCGTCCCGCTTGCTCTGGCCTCACAGCAAACGCCCATCACCCTGCCCCTTCGCTCACTCAGCACACCACCTCCAGCGTGCGCTCCCACCTCACTCTGACCATGCGGAGGATGAACGGCATCGCTCTCGTCCTGGTGCTCTGCACATCACTGCTGTGCAGTAAGTTACTGATTCGAACATCTTATTTTGAAATGTAGCTTTCTGATTGTATGTGTATTCATTTCACTTTCTTCTGTCGCTCTTGTCATTCGCGCATGTGGATTTTGGGTTGATGTGTTATCTTTATGGAGGTGTCTCTGTTGCGCAGACGGAAATTCAATTGGAAATTCAATTGTTACATTTGTTCACAAGTCGGGGCAGCGGGTCATTTTGTGGTCCCGTCCTCTTGGGGACCAGCCTTAATTTGTAATAAGTGGATGCTGGATTTTTCTTTTTCACTGAACTCCTAAACCGAACACAGTTACAGCGCCTTCACTCTGACATCACTCATTCGAGTGTAAAGAGAATCCCCTCAGGGGTTCATAAAGTAGGAAAGCTGGAGAAAGTTGTCTGAAATTGGTGGGTTGTACCATGAGCTGAAGATGTTTGGCAGAATGGTGGCCCCGGACACAAAGAGTCTTGCTCAGGGGCAGAAAGTTGCGCTTGAGAATAATTCTGCTTTGTATCCTGTAGCGGCCCTGCGGGCGCGTGCATGCTTGTGGCATGTGTGTGTGAGAGGCCACATGCTAATTGCATAGTGACGACTGCATGGCTTTCATGGCACGGCCGCCACCAAATTGCCGGCCGTGCTCAAGTCCAGGCTCAATGACTTCTGCAGTGTCAAATTTGGCGTGTCCTTGACCACTACGCCGGTGAGATGAAAATAGCTCAGGAACGACTTGAAAGGGAGAAAAGACCATGAAATGGTTGAACATGCCACTCGTTTGTAGAATAATGAGGGGAACTGTGTACATCAGCAGCTTACCAGAGGGCGAATCAATTTACAGGTAGATGGAAATCCAGTTACCGTCTGCGCTCTTCAACACGACGTAGTCGATCATCCAAGTATGTTTGCAACCTCCGAAATGAAAGTTACACATGCCCGTTTGCAATTTTTTTTGGGAGAGAGATTCTCATCGGCGTTCCAAAATTCACATGCTTGGTCAGTGTTAATTACATCAATAAATAAATTGCGCACCCAGGTCCGTCATGCAAGCACTGTTGATAACTATGTGATATTTCTATAATTGACTTTTTCATCTCGTCCTCAAATTTTCAAATTGTCTGTTAATATGCTCTTGTTGTGCGGTGAAGCCGATTCCTTTCAAAGGCCAGCCTCCGTTCTTCAGTGGTACTGTGATCACACAGACCTGAAACATTGCTGACACTTGGCTTGATTCGGCAGCAAAGTGTGAATATGTAGACTGGGCAGCCTGTGTAATATTAGTCAAAATTGTGTCACTTGTACAGTCCAATGTCGTTACAACAGACCTCGACGGACAAAACGAATCTGTACATTATAATGGTAGTTCATTCTAACCATTTCCAAAAAAAATGGCCGCCAACTAGGTTGTATAATACAATATGGACACATAGATGTAAAAACATGAACATGTAATGCAGTATAAAACCGACAATTACAAATATGTGTGAACGGTATGAAGAAAAACTGATTTTATAAGACATGAAACAAACAACTGTAGCGTTCCTACTTTATCTCTGAAAACATTCAGTCAGCAAAAGTTACCCGCCATAGGCAACTGCCAGTGCCACTGACGAAGCCAACTGTCATCAATTTAGGATGTGCCGCGCCTCGAAACTGTTTACGATCATCTTTCAATTTGTTGGCCTCCAACTCTGCCATGATTTTGTTGCCACTACGGATGATTGTCGAAATCGTTGACTTTGCCAATTCGTAGTCTTGGCTGAGCTTCGTCTGGGAGACTCCCTTTCAGCCCTCTCAGACAGCGAGATTCGCTTCCGTTGACCAGAGATGTTTTCAGACCATACGTTCAGGATCGCGCTGTGCCTCCGGAAGTATAACAATGTATGAGTCGATCAGTGGCGTTGCTAGGCAACAGAGGAGAATCGCGCACTGTACATTTTGTTCATAAGCAAGGTTTCTGCGGCAGTTAGCTTCCCACTATTTGTTATAACAATGGCCTTTTCATTATTTTGTGAAAAAAAATCTGGTCGTTATAATAAAGTTTACATTATAAAGGTATTCCTTGTAAGCAAAATCGGCAAATGGAAAATGAATTACACGAAATCAGCACCTTGAAATGTGAACGTTATAGGGTTGGAAACGTAAACGGGGTACATTGAAAAGAACTTCGACTGTATCAACAAACGTGCTGATTGCAAAGTACGAAGGCCAGCTCTGTGTTTGAGGTCAGAGGCCAACATGAAGTGAAGTGACTTCTTCTGTCGTGCTCTTGGCGTGAAACTGCTACAGATCAGGAGGTTTAATTGAATCCACATTACATTTAGTAGCGGTGATGTCATCAGCTGCTCAAGGGCGAGGCAGCTGACCGGCCCATTTTGAACACCACTTTGTTGCATTCACACAAACAAGCTGGATAGCTTGCGGCTCTCAGACGGAATCGACCAATATGTGCAATCAGAAGACGAAGTTAGGCAGATGAAAGCCACTCTATTCACAAGAACAAAGACCTCCGATTTGTGTTGTGGCACCACATCTTCAGCTGACAGATATATTTAGACTGCTGCGAAACAAGAAGGACATAGCACAAACATGACTGCCAACAAGAGCAGGCGGATTACACAACCTTTCGTTGTTCAGTACCGATGTGCAGTTTTTGTAACACCGCAAAGGAAATTAAAGGCCATTTTGAATGATGTCAATCAACCTTGAATTTTTTTGTGGGGAAAACCCAAACTGTTCAAGGCTGTGGGGGCAGGGACCTTGTCTCACTCCCCGCTGCTCATCATCTTCAATGGCTCAAGGACAAAGGCAGCTGTGACAGTCAATATTAAAATGAACCACGCCAAGATATTGGCTCAGGGTTGGGAGTTTCCAAAGTGTGGAGTGCATGTGATTTTTCAGCATACCCTTGCCAGTGATCAGTATGGCCTTTGTGCCCTGAATGTGTATCATGTGGCCATGCAAAATGGTGTAAGCCATGGAGACTCAGATAACACCAAACAGACTGAAATGAGTATTTATAGTGGATTCCAAAATGAAGCTCTCACTTCCATTTTCATGTTCGGAGTGATAATGTTTATGTCGAGCAAAAAATACGACCCTCTATGTCAGTACTTTGTTTCAGTAAATATAGAGTGCCTCGTGTTTATCATATAGATAGGCATTCCATAACATATGGAAATGTACCCACGTGTCATGTTTTGATTCATCAATTCAAGTCAGCTGTTGACTAGCAAAATATTGCTTGTTTTCCACCTACATAAGAGGCACTTAACTGGGTTTCTTTTCTTTTTACGCTTGAGGAGGATGTCTGGTTTAGTTTGAGGGGATGAGGTTAAAAAGCATCAGCATAATTCTCGTTGCAGATACTGTCAACGCAATTACATCATACTCAACTCAAGTGTGGAAAGTTTTGGGTCTCATTCCGTGAATTCCTAAAACATAAGCACGGGCAGAATATTACCTTTGATTTTCTTGAGGCCATTGCTGTTGACCAGCATTCTTTTGGCTCAAACGTTTTGATTGTTAACATCGCGTTCAGATGCTGAAGGGCGTGGGTCTGTTACATAAGCCTTGGCAGTCTTCGGTCAAGCCCAGGGTGTGGGTTCACTTGGACCCAAAGTTACAGCGTGATCTAGCAAAGTAATTAAAAGTGGAGCCTGTGCGCCGTCAACGTCCCAATTATCCACAGCCGTCGCTTGAAGCTGAACGAGTTTAAACTCAAAAGCAATAAACCAAATAGTGTCTGCCATCAGTGTCCACTCCGTTCCCTCATCTGCCAGGTTTTGCGGGTGTGACAATCTCCTTCTGCACTATGTTCATTTGATGCCAGCAGAAAACTTATTTACGATTAAAAAAAAAACAAAAAAAAAACAAGACCTCTGTCACCAGGAAAGGGGTCGACTTGGAGAAGTAAATCATCGAGTAACATTTACCCAGTGAAACAAGCCTAATGAATAGCAGACTATGCGATAAAGGTGAAACTTTGCCGTTCCAATTACTGCCGTCCCGGCGCGCCTTATTGTTCTTTGTTCCCCAAGCACCCTGCAGCACAGCCACATGATTTAAGCAGTGCAAAGAAAAATACAAAGCAAAACAACCTTCTCTTCTCGGGTTTCTCTTCAACTTTTAGAGGACAATTTGATGGCATAGCCACCGCAAGCAGCCACAGTTAATGAGTAGCAAAACAAGAACTTGGAAGCATGTCATTTCCACTTAAAATGGACTTTATCTTAAGGTGGTACGCCACCTCTCATTGGTCGATCCGCGTGGGACAACCAGGCGGAGGGTTATCTTTTCAAAGCAAAGATGGCTCACTTCAGGGGAGAAAAGTTTTTAATGAGAATAGCCGCGCACTTTTTACTGCTCTCTATAATGATTGTTCTCTGAAAGCATATTTAGCGCTTCCTAATTGCACATAAGTGCTTTCCCAAAGATGGCACAAGGTGCTCAGATTGGTTACCACCTTCTAAACGCTCACAGTATGACCTCCATATGTGCTTTAGAAAGTTTTTCTTCTGTAGGGTTTTCTTTCTGTGTGTGAGCTCCAGGGTCACAATCAAATCCCAACCTGATCGTTCAGCGTTCTGGGTCTGCGAGTCTTTTTATGACCTTCACTACCCCCACCAACTTAATTTCATGTAAGAGCAGCAGCTGGAATGGAGCAGTCCACATACATCCGCCGCCTCTGACACAGCTGGCGTTTCCACTTTCTTGTCCGCTTACAAAGTGGACAGAAACACTGGTTTTGAATATCACCAAGTAGTTCAAAAAGAAAAATTGGTCACATTACTATTATCCTTCTTGGGGGCTCGCTCCAACTTAGGATTTTAGAAGCTCCGTGTTGCAGCTCCAGAAAGAAAAGGGGCCATATTTGAGCAAAGCTGTATTGTTGTGATTACAGTCAAGTGTACCTGTAGGGGCACTCTGAAATGGGAGAAAGAGAACCACTTCAGCCACCTACCAAGAAAACTATACGGTGCATACAGTATTCCCTCTCACTGTGTGATATTATATATATATATATATATATATATAATATATATATATATATATACGCAACCCTGAAGCCCAATGAACATTTTTCGACACATGGGTGAGCGTTATCTGTTGTCCACACCGTATTCCCCATCTGCAGGTCAACCCACGGTTGTGGGAGTGCTGTGACAGACACATCCTGTCCAAGGATGTGCATGGATACGTTCAATACCTGTTGTTGTTAATTCCTTTCTCCAACTCCAAACTGACTTATATTTGGTTTAAAAACACCAGGGGTGCGGACTGGGTGGAAGTCAACTTTTACCACCCATCTGTGTGGGAACAAAAATAGTTGTCAGTTCATGTACAGGAGTGTATTCAAGGAACCTCTAGGGAAAGAAGTAGTGTCATTTTTTTCTGGCACCAAGATGTTGGGTTGTGTGATACAGTATTACAGAGGAGCATAGTAATGCGGCCACAACGACTACCCTCCAAACTGTGCTTGGGTAAATGTTGGTTTAGCTTTGAAAGCTTCAGTCATTTTCTTCGTTCAGTATATATAAGCATATATATATTGCTGTAGGCAAACATGTTTGCCTACAGCATCCTTAAAGTGCGTCCTGTGTTAACTATCTGGTCAAGAAAAAAATGAAAAGAAAAAAAAATGTTTGGCAAAATCCAAAATAAACCTAAAGATTGAACTGAGTCTCCATTTTCGACCGATTCCGATTAGTCACTCTTGCCTCAGAGTCATATTGTGAAATAGATGAGTGTGAGTTACCCACACAGTCAGTATAAATGACCACAGCCTTGACAGCTTTACTCTCATCAATCTCCTCCTTGCCGACACACTCCACCACGAGCTGTGGAGACAGGATGTGGCATGAGATATCTTGTACGTTGCACAAGACTTTAACATCACACCCAAAAGTCATAAGCGAATCTTTTTCGAAAATTCTTCACCTTTGTTTTACTGACGTTAGACAAATCTGAAGACTCAAAGACAAATGTGCCATCATCACCAAGAGCATTGGGGCGGCTGTGGTGCCCGAGGCTCCGCCTTCCTGGTTGTCAGCGCTGGGAGAATTGTTCTCTGGGGGTGGGACGTCTGAGCCGGCATGTCATTCATTTTATTGTCTCTCATCATTGTATGAGGTAGGCATTAGCGTGAAGGATCTTGCCCAAGGACCCACACTGGATGGTGTTATGTGCTCATTTTTGCCCCAGGCAGATTCCAACCACTGTCTCCTGTATGCCAAACTGATGCCTTATATATATATATATATATATATATAGATATATATATATATATATATATATATATATATATATATATATATAGAGAGAGAGAGAGAGAGAGAGAGAGAGAGAGAGAGAGAGAGAGAGAGAGAGAGAGAGAGCCCGGGCTATATATATATATAGCCCGGTCAACACAAATATTTTGTGCTTCATGAAGCTTCACAAGTGAAATAAAATGTTCTCTCTCCAGACGCAACAACTTGTTATATCTTTGCTCAGTCACTTACTGTCTTGGAAAAATTCATGGACCGCAACCCTGAAGCCCAATGAACATTTTTCGACACATGGGTGAGCGTTATCTGTTGTCCACACCGTATTCCCCATCTGCAGGTCAACCCACGGTTGTGGGAGTGCTGTGACAGACACATCCTGTCCAAGGATGTGCATGGATACGTTCCAATACCTGTTGTTGTTAATTCCTTTCTCCAACTCCAAACTGACTTATATTTGGTTTAAAAACACCAGGGGTGCGGACTGGGTGGAAGTCAACTTTTACCACCCATCTGTGTGGGAACAAAAATAGTTGTCAGTTCATGTACAGGAGTGTATTCAAGGAACCTCTAGGGAAAGAAGTAGTGTCATTTTTTTTTCTGGCACCAAGATGTTGGGTTGTGTGATACAGTATTACAGAGGAGCATAGTAATGCGGCCGCAACGACTACCCTCCAAACTGTGCTTGGGTAAATGTTGGTTTAGCTTTGAAAGCTTCAGTCATTTTCTTCGTTCAGTATTCAAAAAGCATTTTATGACATTATTGCAAAGGTCAACTGCTGGTTATGCTAACTGCTTGGCTCTGGAAACTGCTTCTTGTCTTGGAAAAAAAATGCCTAAAGCTTATTGATAGGTTTTAATCTGGGGGAAAAAAAAGTTTATTTGCCATCTGTAATTTGAAGGAAACATTTTGTGATATAAACATTCCTCAAAGCTTAAGATTAATTTTTGATGCTGGTTAGCTAACCTTTCACCACTAACATTAGAGAATCTTACCTTGCTTTAGACCATTTCCATAAACCTTGTGACACGTTGGGGAATTAGCCAAAGGCAAAAAAACAAAACAAAACAAAACATTTTGGTGATGAGCACGGAATTTTTCTTCACTCATCACGGTGACTCCCGGAGAGCAGTTGTTTGGCCTTGGCACAGGTCTGCTCACTCTGAATGGACCATTCTCATAATTTTTTTGGGGGGGGACTGTTCAGTTGCTTGGCAGATACGTCAAGCAGACGACCACTTGCACTGAGCAACAGATAATTGTGAGAAACTCAGGATTCTCATGTTGTGGTCAAACATTGTCTTTCTGACTAAAGCTTTACCAACAACCATTTTGGATACTGGTGACTTCATTTGAGGGGCGAGTTCAAAAAGTGCCAAAGATTAAGTGGTTGCAGCCTCTAAAATGTGATGAGTTACAGCTTCTTTCTGATTTATCTTGAGAAACACTTTGAGCTTTGGCCTTATGGTCATTCAAAAGATCATTTTAAGATGTAGTCTTCACTTGCTTTGTTTTTTTTTTGGGGGGGGGGGTTATTTGACACTTGAAGGAGCCAAGATGAAATAGTTGACCCAAAGTGACCTTGATGGTTATATGTAATCAATTCCTGACTTAGTTGAGGAGGTATTTACAAGCAGACGTGGAAGGTCGTCTCAAGGGTCTTCTCTGGACATCTGGAAGCAAAACGGGTGTGGCACAAAAAAAGAGAGCCAGGGCGTTGTCTCTGGATTGTCTGGGCGGAGGTCTAATACAAAATCCTTAAGGCTGCTGACGCTTTCCCCTTGTACATGAAGTCACAGGTTTCTCAACATTCCGACGAGGCAACTGATGTGAAAGAAAAGGCAGCTGCTTCACCTTTCCGTCCCCTACTCAAAACAGCTCCAATACCCACAGAGAGGCAGTTAGCTGCCTCTCTTGATAGAATATGCCGCTGGTGTCCCCGAGTCTCTCACAGCATCCCTTTAATCAGGTGTGACAGGATTTGTTTTTGCTGGAATTGTCGTGAGGTCTCCCACCCTGGATCCACGCGCAAGGGTAGTAGAAATGGTAAGGACGGTATTGGTTCCACATTAGATGATGAATAGTAAGGCCTGGGTACCATTGTCTAATACAATGAAAAATATCCATGTTGACGTCCTGTTAGGTTTTCTTTTCGTTTATGTAGCATCCAGAGAGGATCATCCAAGTTGTCGAACGATTTAAAGCCACGCCCCTTCCGATACAAAAGTTGCAGGTCACTATTTTATTATGATAGCGGTCTTACCAATACAGAACTATACCGTGTCTCAGGCTCTTACAAGAAAAAAACAAAACAAAACTGTTTTTAGCGTGACCTCACCTTACACTTGAGTAACATCAACCATCTGGTTTGTAATGGGAATGCACCCCGAATTTAACACTAATAATGCTGTGAAGATCTCACAAGCAACAAGGTGGGCGAGGACTATTTCACTGTATTTCTTCAATCATATTTCTGAAGCGTGTCTTTTAATATGAATTCAGCTTTTAAGTGCTCATTTGGGACAAAAAAAATAGATATTGAGAGGCTTGACAATGCCAGAGCGCCGTGTCTGTTTGAGGGCCCACACACATCAGAGTTGTTTAGTCCTGTTGCATTGAACCCCATCGCGTTTATCTCACTGCCACCCACCATTTGAGTTAGTGTGAAAGCAGGAGTTAAACAATCCGAGACTACTATAGCAAATATACCATCACACACAAAAAAAAAAAAAAAATATATATATATATATATATATATATATATATATATATATATATATATACTGTATATATTTTTTCTTTTTTTTGCCTCCTCTGTGTTTTTTCAAACATTGCCCCCATAAAGAACAGCTAGTCAGAGGCTGTGACCCTTTGGCCGTTTATTTGTACAGGTACACAGACAATTGGTCTCTGTGTCTTCCAATTAGTTGGAGAACACTCAGGCCAGCCTCTTGACTTTTGGTTTGCCAGGTCAAGCTGTTTAAACCATCACTCGCCAAACAATCCAATGTTTACGGCGGCAGCATTGTCTCAAGACGGTGCCACTGGTGCCCAAGTTTGGTGGTCAAACAGAGCTTCAGAGCTGTTGTTCTTTCTCTGCAGACGGTGTGGTGGGCCAAGATGAAATCGCAACGGATGCGCCAGCAAGTGATCCGGCCGCAGACAACAGTGACGGTAGGTTTCCCCGATGTGGCAATTGGGGAATCGGAATCAGTAACAAAGATACAATGTGTCTATTTTAAACTAATTCCTATCTGAGCATGTTTATGTCAGCACTCTCTTGCTTCCAACCTACAACAAATTACATTAAATGAGCCAAAAAGACAAATTCATTGTGTAAATCATGATCGCGACTACAAATACGAAGTACTGTAGATGATTCTTGTGTGAATGCTTGTTTCTATGTGCCTTAAGACAGCAGCTGAGACTTCAACTAAGTGGTGGCACCGAACATGATAAGCAGCAGAAAATGGATGGAAAGACGCACTTGTCTGCACTAATTTGCTCTATCCATGTACTCTCAGTCAGTCCCGGTGTAATGGACTCAGCTGTCCAGCCACAGACCACCGTTGCTCCAGATTCAGGTGTCCCTCCAGTGGCTGAAGGAGACACTGGCGCACCTGCTGAAAATATGCCACCCCCAGAGAACAATTCTCCCAGCGCTGACAACCAGGAAGGCGGAGCCTCGGGCACCACAGCCGGCCCCAATGCTCTTGGTGATGATGGCACATTTGTCTTTGAGTCTTCAGATTTGTCTAACGTCAGTAAAACAAAGGTGAAGAATTTTCGAAAAAGATTCGCTTATGACTTTTGGGTGTGATGTTAAAGGCTTGTGCAACGTACAAGATATCTCATGCCACATCCTGTCTCCACAGCTCGTGGTGGAGTGTGTCGGCAAGGAGGAGATTGATGAGAGTAAAGCTGTCAAGGCTGTGGTCATTTATACTGACTGTGTGGGTAACTCACACTCATCTATTTCACAATATGACTCTGAGGCAAGAGTGACTAATCGGAATCGGTCGAAAATGGAGACTCAGTTCAATCTTTAGGTTTATTTTGGATTTTGCCAAACATTTTTTTTTTCTTTTCATTTTTTTCTTGACCAGATAGTTAACACAGGACGCACTTTAAGGATGCTGTAGGCAAACATGTTTGACACAAGTGATTGCGTCGTCTCATTGGACACATATGTTTTAAATCAATTCAAGTCATATCACACCAGTAAGTCTTGAGCTGTTCAGGATGAATGGTAGTTCTCTCATGCCGTATGGGGCTCCAGGTGCATAGACGTGAACAGTTGACCCCCTCTTGGGTTTAAACTGCAACATTCACAAGGCTAAAGGACCATCTGAAGAAGTCATCTGCTGCAGTCAACTTAAAGCTCAACATGGACTAAGCTGCCAAAGAACGGTTTGTTTACGAAGCACGTCATAAAAGAAGAGCAGATGAATGACTTTACTCCAGGCATGATTGCTCTAGACCCTTTTAAACCATAAATCAGAGCCATAATGCTTTGCAGCAACGGCTCTGCGGAACTTGCTGAACTTCAAATTCCTCATCAAGCGTGAGTCTAGTAAGTCACACAAGGCCAAGTTGAGTGCAGGAGACATGTGATGCACCACATGTGACACAGACAGACGCAGAAGAGGATGGCTTCCATGGGAGTGATTGTGTATCACAAATTCAGCTCTGCTGAGTTTTTTTCCTCCCCGCCTCACAAAATCTGGATTGTGCAGCTGCGGGCTCCGTCCCAATTAGCTGTGAGCCGGGGTTTGCGCACAAGCGTCCCCTGGGAACAAAGAGAGACGCCTGGATCGCATTATAGAAAATGAAGAGTGATCCCAAGTCTTCATTGTGCAATGAGGTGATATCATCGATCACAACTAGGCGGAGGAAAGTCAGCAAGTATTCCAAACAGCTGCGGTCTACTTCTGTGACGCACACAAAAGCCTTCATGCCTTGAGAACATTCCGGAAATCGCATTTGTCTTTTGGCCCCAAAACCCCACCCTGAGCAGCGAATGCAAATCAAGATATTTGCGCGAACTAGGGAGTGAATATCTGGGGAGATGGGGGGTAACAAAGAGTGAAACAACAGAATGGCGGTCCAAACAGTTGAGCAAAGAACCGTCAGTATTCAACCAATCTCCAAAGCGGAGATGAACTGTAATTTTATTTCTGCATTTTCAGGTGCACACCAAACGGATCCTTCAAAACAGCGGTATCCAGTGTTACACTGAAAAGTGTCATATCAAAGTCTACCAGGAGGGAAATAACATCCGAATGGTCAGGAATGATGGTATGAATGAGCCGAGACTGGACAACCGGCACCTTTGTCATTCTGGTGATCATTCGTCATTTCTAAATTCTGTTTTCCTCCCACGCGCAGCCAAACCATATACTTTGGTTGAAGCCCTCAAGGGGGAATTGAAAGACAAGGTAAGAGAGTGCACAAAACTTTATGATAAAGAGTTGGAGACTAACCTAGACTTCGCTATTGGTCCTTGACCTTGTAACATTTAACCTTAATGGTTTTGGATGGCATGGTACCCGAGTAACTGAAACGGACCCATTTTTTGTTTCAGTCTTCCAAAATATATAGCGATGAGCTCAATTTGGTAAAGCAAGAATCCAATTGATTGGTAACAGTTTCTAGCAGTACTGTATATAGCGCTTGCAGTTGTCAACAGATTTTCCTTGCTGCGTGTGTTTCTCACTCAACCCGCCATCACTCTTTAAGCGTCTCATCGCTTTTGCGTTTGCAGTTGGGAGTGACAAATTTGGAGGCGCCACTCTCTTCATCATCATCATCCTCATCGGGTCGCTCTGTATTTGTGGGCATTCTGGTCACCGGTCTGCTGTTGGCTGCCGCCATTGTTGCCGGATTCTGCAAATGCCAACGCCGAACTGAGAGCAAGGGAGTCAAGCTGGTCAGTAGTTTGACATTTCCCCTCTGGACACATACCAGATTTGTTTTCAACTTCAGTAGAAAATCCCTCTATTAATATTGAGTGTCTTATTCAGTCAGTTGGTGAGTGATTTGTCCAGGGTGCAAACAGATAATCAAGAAGCTCTGTCTAAAGGAAGTGTTTCCATGAAAATAACACTGCATCCTGAAGTTGTTAAAAAAAAATTAGAAGTTTGTTTTATTTTAACATTATGTGCTTTTACTGCCACAATAATTTTTACGTTTCTCACGAGTCTGTGTATCCTTTGTTGGTGGCTCGTTATTTTGTCATCCGTTGTTTTGATTATAGACAAAAATTATTCAAATTAAAATTATTCCAGATTTTTCAGAATTCAATTTTAAGCTTGGATAAAAAAATTCCTAATTGAAAAACAGGCCGCAGATTTGACTATTTAATGGATCAAGTATAAATGGCCCAGGAGTTTGATAATTATCATGAGAGTTTGTTTTGTTCAAAATGTTTTGTGATTTTCATGAATGAAACACAGCCTGCAAATTGCAAATTTGAGTTCATGCCCAGATGAAGGGACATGGCGAAAATGTCCTTGAAAAAAAAAAAAATCACTGTAAGTGTTGTGTAGTAAGAAGTCCACAAAAATATGAACCGTTTTAACAACCATCCACAAATCAAATACATGTACTGTGTAACAGTCCGCAGAAGTACAATGAAAGCAATGCCGAATACTGCTTCTTAAGTTAGATGCATCACAGCCTTCTCATCTTAAATAAAGTTAGAATTGTCTCAGTCTCCCTTGTTTGCCAAGTCGCCAACTTCTAAAGTAGATCTGTGGCTTGAATTCCTGTTGAGAAGTATTCCACTCGTAACACTATATAAGACACTTTATGAGAGAGAGAGAGAGAGAGAGAGAGAGAGAGAGAGAGAGAGAGAGAGAGAGAGAGAGAGAGAGAGAGAGAACTTAAACTCAGTTGTACTCTGGACTATATGTATATATAGTTTCAAATATATATATGATACAAAGATAATAATAATAATAATACATTTTATTTATAAACGCCTTTCAAGACAGTCAAGGACACTACAATAACAAAAACAATAAAACACAATACGGAGAAGATGAAAACAAAGGACAGTTTTGCAATAGTTATGTTAGTTTTGTCAATGTACAATGTAGTTTCAGCTTTATAATTCAAATTTTTTGTTCACTACCATAACCTTGATCCACACACACACACACACACACACACACACACACACACACACACACACACACACACACACAAAGCGACCATTTGCCTTTCAGTCAGTTTCATGTTTCATGGTGTTTACAGGTGTCAATAACTGTTTGCTGCCTCAATTAAAGAGACACTTATCATAAATACTGTTGCCGGAAATTCGATAGGAAAAAAAACATCGTTTTCTGATTTATTTTCTAGATTTCAAAATGCGGTTAGGTGAATTTTTAAATTCCTGACCAGCATTTTAATGTTTGTGACATGCTTGTGCTCCACTTGCAGGCAGAGGAGGCTTATCCAGTGGATCAGGAGAACCAGG